>OY829537.1:32289183-32889183 GCA_963691705.1 Viola odorata
TACTATAAGTAAGTTTTTTTTCTCCCGTTATCGATTCAGCTAATTCGCTTGTCCTGATATGTTTTGTTGGTAGGTGACGCTAGAAACCAACCATCGAGCGATAAAGACGTTCCTCTGAATGTGAGGCCACTCTAGACACGGCCACCATCTCCTCCGCCTGAGACTTCCAGTCGCTCTGCCACTCCACCAAAAAGAAAAAGATTCAAGACTGTCGCCAAGCGAGGCATCTCCAACCGCGCCTCCCAATTTCTCAAGAACTGGTTACCCGTTCGGTAAGGAGTGACTCTGAATCGTCCTAAAACTGAAGTACCTGACAACGACAACGAGGACATGGATACTGATTCTTGGCTTCGTCATGCTTCCGCGGCTCAGCGGAAGAAACTACGAATGGGAAATAGCAACCCAATTGCTGAAGCCACTTCGACCAAGGCTAATGAAACCCCTGCCACTGCGGCTGGCTTTTTTGGCGGTGCGAGTACTTCGAAGGCAGCGGTAGCGACTGAGGCATCAACGAGTGCTCCTCCTGATACTTCCAAGGTTTCGTCGGAGGTCAACCTTCCTCCTCCGACTGCCGCTCCTGACTCCCATATCTCTTCTTTCATTCCTGATGTTGTTGCCCCGAATCTTGATCCTGCCGCTACTCATGACCCTCTGCTAAATGGCTTTCTGTCATTATTTTGTACTTCTATCTTAGGAGCTGGTGGTTCCGCTGAAAGCCGCTCTCCTCCTTTTACTGCCAATCTGTCTTCTCAAGGTCCTCAAGGAGCCACTTCCTATTGCTTGGATCTGTCTACTTTTGGTACCAGCGGACTTTGTGCACTGGGAATATCGGACCCGCTATCGCGAAGTGAGCCAGTGGGTTCAGTTGTGGGTGCAATATTTGGCTCTGCTGAGGATAGGGAGGAGACGTTAGAGCTTTCTTTGGAAATTCATCACGAACGCGCTTTGAATGACATGCTGGCTAGATTTCGCGTGCTAAACTACTTTCTCGATATTCAGGGTGACAAGGTTCGAGGTTCTCCCTCTAAGGTGATGGAGCTGACGCAACTCCAAAGCGATACCCAGGCTGAGCTTAACGACTGTCGTGCTGAGTTGGCCAGAGAAAAGTCAATAGGCAGAGCCAAGATAGAGCTTTTGGAAGCAGAACTGGCGGCTGCCAATAGAAGAAACTCTCTCCTTCGAGAAGAGATATCAGCCCGCGACGCGAAGCTAGCGAAGGTGCCCAATGAGATGTCGCGCTAGAAAGATAAGGCGATACAAGCCTTTGCCGCTGGATTCCCAGAATATTACCGTAGCAAGGCTTTCGATCCTGCCAAGATAACTGACTATGCCTTCGAAAGGTTGAAGGACATAGGTGCCGGGGGCGACAAAGGAGTACTTCCTTGATGGGAGCAAAGCAGCGCTTGAGAGTATTTATTTTTTCTTTGAACATTGGTTTTGTTTAGCCTGTAATAATTGATAATGCTTGCACAATAACAATTGTCATTCCGCTATTAATTTGCCTCTTGGCGTTTATCTTTGTTGATTACGTCATCATGCTTGACCTCTTTCTGATAAAGTAACTCTGATTTTTTGGAGCATTTAATGCTCAGAATCCCCTCATTAATATGAGCGAAGGATCATGATGGTTCAAGGACACGTGTCTGTTTATTAGGACGCTAGGGCTAGCGTGATTTGATAGGATCAAAGCGCCTTCTCTCCTTTCTAGGGTTATACTCATTACTTATGCCTGTCACGCGCGTCGCGACTGTTCCAGCAGTCATTTCTTTTAGTCTCCTAGAGTTATAAAACCCCTCACTCTTTTCCTTTTTTCACTTTCAATAATCTATCTTTCTACATCCTCTCAAATCGTCTTGCGTTTCTGGTTTTCATCTCTTGGGTACTTCAATTTTCTTCTAAAAAAGGTACTTCTTCATTTCCCTTGGTGTGTTCTTCATCTGTTATTTTCTTTTTCACCATGGCAAAAAGAAAAACTCGTGCTTCTGGGTCTAAATCAATTGATGAAGAAAAAATAGAGACCATAGTCAGCACTATTACTTCTTCTGCCATTCTTGAGAAACATCTGTCCAATCACGGTGCCACCCTTCCTGAGGGTTTTAAGGCTTCTATCGCTCCTGTGTCCTTACGCTTGAATAGCGTTATGACCGACAAGCGCAGAATCATGTATGCCCAGATGTTCCACTATGGTTTCCGGTTTCCGGTTGAGCCGTTTATCCAAGAGTTACTTACTTCTCTGGATCTAAACCCTGTTCAACTGGCCCCAAATGCCTACTGTGGCATTTATGCATTTTTGGAACTCTACAAGTTTAAAGGAATCGTATCTCCTTCCCTTGCATTATTGAAGTCTTTGTTCAAGATGTATAATCATCGGGGTGTGATAGCGATATTGCCCCGATGATGATTCACTTCAAAACTTCACCTGGAAACTCCTTCACTTGGAGTCTTCCATTGATTCCCGAGCTTCTTTTATGGTCGAGACTCCCGAGCTTCCGAAGCCATGGTGGCGGTTTGGTTTCAACCAGAGCGTCAAGGACAGGGCTTGGCGCCGCGTGGCTCTTGATGAGACGGAACATGGCTGGTTTGATAAGTTGCTCAGTCTGGAAATCAGCGTTCACACCCGCCTTCTGGCTTGCGGGACCAATATCAGAGCCTGCGTTAGACGTGAGTACCGCGTCAATCTTTGATTTTCAGTATTAGTACTAACGCTGGCGTTGTCTTGTGCTTTTGCAACAACTGATCCTAATTACGTTCCGAGAGCGTTAAAAGGCGTCGGAAGAGGCTTCGAGATAGAGAAGCAGCCGCGGCTGTCAATATCGCCACCACTTCAGCTACTCCTTCTGTTACCGCTTTGGTTCCTCCCCAAACATCTTCTGCCTCACTTGACGAGGGAGCCGACTCCATTCTGGTTGGCATTTCCGTCGTATCAATCGTTGTTCCTCCTCCTCTGTCAGTTGTTCGCAGGGCTTCAGCGAAAGGAAAGAAGAAGAGGAAGACAAGGAGCGTTGCCACCCTCCTGCCACTAATTCTGCCTTCTTCGGGCGCGGTCGGCTCTTCGGAAGTACCTATCGCCAAAATGGTAACGGTCGCTGCTCCCCTGTATCGATTTTTAATGCCTTTCTGTTTTTTTTTTTTAAACTATTTTTCTTGATAGGTTGCTTCTCGTGCCTCTACTCCTGCACTGTCGCGAGTTATTATGGACTTGAGGCGTGTTCTTTCTCAGCCAAGGAAGAAGAAGAAGTCCAATGAAGCAGGTCCAAGCCCGTCCTCAATTCAGGCGGATCTCGGGATGGGGCCTCGAGTCGTCCTTGACTCCTCCATACTGCCCTTGGGCCAGACGGGTAGCATTTTTGAGAATGTGGCCATGCCTGGGGGGTTTGAGACTTCTCCACCCCCGTTTGGCTCGGAAATGCCTCACTATTCCTCCAACATGGTCTATACTGATGAGTTGACGGGTTTCTCCTCCTATCAGCCCCAGGGATCATTCGATTCCCAAGGAGGTTCTGCTTCTAATCAGCCTCATGAGACAGCCGGGCTCTAGGGAGGTTCCGCTTCCAATCAGCCTCCTTCTCCTACCGCCGTGGTCTTTGTTCCTTCTAATGCTTCCATGCTTAAGCGCTTTGGGGAGGGGACGGTAGTGTCCAATCTTATGGCCGACGTAAGCTCATACAACGCCACCGGGCCCACTACTCACCAGGTGGATATCACTACGCTTCGTAGTTCAGGGATTGCAGCCATGGGGGGGGATAACTCGGAAGTTACTGCTTCTTTCTTGGCCGCACACATGCTAACGTCTCCTGAAGAAAGAAACGCCTTTGCCACTATGGGAGACAAAGAACAAGCTGACTTGCTGCGCTCCAAACTTTTCACTGGGTTCCTCCAATTTCATCACTACACTGAGCGCGTGTCGTAAAAGACGGCTGACCTTGCCGCTTCCACCGCCAAGCTTTCGCAGGAACAAGGGGAAAAACAACGGTTGCTGGAAGAGCGAGACAGATATATGAAGGCCTTGGAGGCAGCCAAAGAGGAGGCAAAGGAGGCGAAGGAGCAGCTGGCTAACTCTAATGTTGTTCTAGCAGTTGAACAGGCAAGGATTATCGCTTTTGAGGAGGAGAGAGTAGCTTGGGTGGGAGAGAAAGCAGCCTTGATAGAAGAGAGAACAACGCTTGAGGCGGAAATAGAGATTAAGCGTCGTTGGTATATTGAAGAGACTGCTTCTATCATGGCTGATTGCCTTGTGGAGATTCACTGGGAAGAATTTTACGATGGCGAGGCTGTTTCCAACGCCTTTCTGAAGAACTCTTCCGGTCTGAATGACGAGGGCTTCCGCCAGGCCAGATTAGATGGCTATACAGAGCGAAGGATTTTCGAAGACCTACAGTAGGCAGAGTATTGTCGCCCCCTTTTTTGTGAGGATTGAGCGTTACCCTTTTTGCTCATTTTTGAATATTTTGTGTCCCTTTGTGGATATTTGAACAATGACACTGCTATGATATCTGCTTTATTGGTGCCATTTTCCTTTCCCATATATTTCTTTTTCTTCGGATTTTTGTAGCATGGCCTTCGTGCCCTTATCGCCCTAATCAGGTTTTGTTAGGTTCAACTTAACCGCTGCTCGGCCCCATCGGAGAGCACATTCCTGAAAGAAGCATTCTTCTTTCTTTAATCAAAAGAAATAACGAATAGGGTTTTTAGGCCCTATTCCTTAAACCGCGTCAACATCAGTGTAGTTGACATCACGTCTATTCTGCCGACGAGTCATATAATTCTTTATCACCTCGAGTGTCGCGGTCTCTCCTAGTCAGAGATATCCTGCACACTCTCAATTAAGGTTTATTAGTAAAAAATAAGCGATAATAGACACACGTTTCCCGTAGGAGTTAATCCGCCGCCATTCTAGGGTACATGTGTCACTTGTTATCGCTTTCTCAACCAGCTCACTTCGCTAGGGATTCCGCATCTGGTTACTCGCTGGGATTTCGCGATTTTTCGCATTTCCACGATCAACCGGAAAGTGCCTCTTCCTAGTGAGCCGTCTGATCAGGACAGGCCATCCCAGGGTTAAGATTTTCACTTTCGGCGTTACCCTCTCATCTCGGAATCGTGCCTTCCCTTGGCGAGCTGTCCACACAAGCCCGGCCGCAAGGATAGGATTTTCACTTTCCAAGTGGAGTTAGTATCTCCCTAGGGTGTGCTCCTCCTTAACGAACTATCTCCACGAGAACGGTTGTCATAAGGATTAGGCTTTATCACCTTCAAGAATCCTGGGGCGTGCCCTCACTAAGTGAGTTAGTGGATCCAGACCGACCATCACGAGGATAGGACTTTTCATTCCCAGGGGTGTCGGGATGTGCCTCATCTTATGGCCCCACACAGGGCAATCACAAGGATAGGATTTCTCACTCCCAATGTTAAATATCAAATGCGTCAGGGCGTGCCCTCACTTAGCGAGTCGGTGGATCAGGACCGACCATCGCAAGGATAGGACTTTTCAGTCTAACGCTAAATACCATATGTACTAGGGCGTGCCCTCACTTAGTGAGTCAGTGGATCAGGACCGACTATCACAAGGATAGGACTTTTCACTCCTGGTACTTCTCTTTTATTATCCATTTGCACGTACACACACAGCCACAAAACACAAGAAAGCTCATTACTCGAGCGTTAGCACAAGTCAAGGCTGGTGTTAGTAAAAAGTGCAGAGATAAATCAAGATCTAGCATGATATAGTTGTAAACGAGCGATATTCCAGGAGTTAGACAAGGGGGTACCGTCGAGTGTCTCCAGATGGTACGCTCCTCTCCCGACGATACGGGTAACGCGGTATAGCCCTTCCCAGTTTGGACTGAGCTTTCCCTGGTGTTGACCAGTTGCTCGTTGATCCTTGAGTACTAGATCACCTTCTTTTAGGAGTCGTTCTTTGACGCGCCTGTTATGATAACGCGTCATCTTTTGCTTATAGTGCGTCATCTTCAGAAGAGCTTCCTCTTGTAATTCCGGCAGTGCGTCAAGATTTTCACGTAACCTTTCCTTATTCAGCTCTTCTCTGAAGTAAGCCACCCGTAGGCTCATGGTACCAATCTCCACGGGCGTAATGGCCTCAGTGCCGAAAGCCAGTGCGAATGGTGTCTCTCCTGTGCCGGTTTTCGCGGTCATGCAATATGCCCACATCACATACGACAGTTCATCTGCCCACTTCTTTTTAGATCCCTCTAGGTTCTTCTTAACACCGTTCAGGATGGCCCGGTTTGTCACCTCAGCCTGACCATTGGTCTGCGGATTAGCTACGGAAGAGAATTTTTGCTCGATTCCAAACTCCACACATTGGTCTCTAAAGAATTGGCTGGTGAATTGTGTCCCGTTATCGCTGACTAGCACGCGGGGAACTCCGAAACGCATGATAACTTGGTGTTTGAAGAAACGCCAGATTTTTTCTGTCGTGATGTTGGCAACCGCCTTAGCTTCCGCCCATTTGGTAAAGTAGTCTAGCGCCACAACCACAAACTTTAACTGTGACCTTGCCTTTGGAAATGGTCCAAGGATGTCAATTCCCCATTTCGCAAAAGGGCAAGGAGCGATGATGTCATAAATTTGTGTGGCGGGTTGGCGAGGAATCTTGGAGAATTCCTGACACTTTTAGCAAGTTCGCACGTAATTATAGCAGTCTTTCCGAATAGTAGGCCAGTAGAACCCCGATCGAAAGACCTGCGCAGCTAGGGTTCCGCCGGATGCATGCATGCCACAAATTCCTTCATGGATTTCACGGAGAGTATGAAGGCCTTCTTGTTCTGTTATGCATCCAGCGGCCGGATGAGAGAAATATCTCCGCATCAATTCCCCGTTAAAGTATGTACACCGTGCCGCTTGCTTTAGTACTTTCTTCCTCTCAGCGTTATCTGCTGGCAGCTCATCATGTTTCAAGTATTTTATGACGGGAATTTTCCAGTCGTTTTCACTTTCTTCCACACAGAGCGAGGTTATCCGCCTCAGCGTTATCCTCTCGAGGAATATGCTCGAAGCTAACCTGTATGCCACATTTCTTTATTTCTATCAACTCGCGCTTCACTTTAGCAAGGTATTGTACCATGATGGGCTCTCTAGCTTTAGAGTGTCCCAGTACTTGGTCTATTATAGCTTGGAGTCTCCGCAGACTTTCAGCCACAAGTCTCCCAACCTCCCTGAGTCATGTATTCCCTTGATGGAAATACTCTTTCCTATCCTGAGCCCGGCTAATAGCGCTTCATATTCTGCGGCGTTATTGGACAACGACACATGGATTCCGTGAGGCCCACTCATGAAAATTCCAGCCCCGGCAAGCTCTTGATTTTTTGCGCCATCCACGTGGATAACCCACAGGTCGGTGTAGGTTTCAGGGAAGGGAAGATCCAATTCTTCTTTTTCCTTTTCTGTCAGCTCTGTCAACGGATCCGGTGTGAAGGTGCATTCGGCGATAAAGTCCGCTAGAATTTGAGCCTTCACAAACGGTCGGGATCGATAGTGCAAGCCATATTGTTCAAGCTCAATAGCCCATATCAGTATTCTCCCCGAAGACTTGGGCTTCCGGAATATCCTTTTTAAAGCTTGATCTGTAAGCACAATGACGGTGTGAGCTTGAAAATATCGATCTATTTTCCGCGTGGCTTGCACCAATGCGAATGCTATTTTCTCAATTCGGGCATATCTTAGCTCGGCATCCTTCAGTATGTGGCTTACAAAGTATACCGGGCGGTGCATATGATCATCATCTCGCACAAGGACCGCACTGACCACTTCGTCAGCAACCCCGAGGTATAAGTACAGGATATCGCCAGGTTTTGGCCTTGTCAATACCAAGTCAGACGATAGGTAAGCTTTCAAGCTTGTGAACACTTCTTCACATTCTGCCGTCCATCCGAAAGTGGCTTTCTTGCGTATAACTTTAAAGAAAGGGAGACACCTTTCTCCTTGCTTAGAGATAAACCGTCCCAGTGCGGTAACTCTCCCCGTTAGCTTTTGTATCTCTTTTGTAGTTCGAGGGGATATCATGTCTTGAATGGCTTTGACTTTTGACGGGTTGGGCTGAATGCCCTTTTGGCTGACCACGTAACCCAAAAATTTACCCGTTTGAAAGGCGAACATGCACTTTCGAGGGTTTAGCTTCATATGATATTGCTTCATTACTTCGAAGACTTCCGTCAGGTCAGACAAGTGATCTTTGAAACTTCGGCTTTTGATCAGTATGTCATCGACATATGCCTCTACGTTTCGCCCGATCTGCTTTTCAAAGACTTGATTCGCCATTCGCTGGAAGGTGGCTCCAGCATTTTTTTACCCGAAAGGCATCGTTGTGTAGCAATAAGTGGCATTCGGAGTGATGAAAGCAGTCTTCTCTTCATCCTCTTTGGCCATGGGAATTTGGTGGTACCCCGAGTTGGCATCTAGCGAGCTCAAGTATGCATACCCGGTAGCTTGATCAACCAGCTGATCAATTCGGGGAAGTGGGTAACAATCTTTGGGGCAGGCGTTGTTCAAATCTGTGAATTCAATGCACATACGCCACTCTCCGCTGGGCTTGGGAACCAGGACAGGGTTAGCCAACCAGGTGGGATATTACACTTCTCGAATAAAGCCAGCGTCGAGAAGCTTGGCAACTTCCTTTTCGACCGCCATTGCTTTTTCAGCAGAGAAAGCACGTCATTTCTGTTGGACTGGTCTTGCATCAGGGTTGACATTGAGTCAATGTTATGCCACCTTCCGCGAGATACCAGGCATATCGGAGGGTTTCCATGCAAACTCTCCTTTGCATTTATTCAACAGCTGGGCTAACTGAAAGTTTTCCTCTGGGCTGAGGTTATCGTTGACCAGAAATACGACCCCGTCTATTCTATTAACTGGGATGTGAGTCATTTTATCCACGAGCTGAGTGCATTTTTCTTCATTTTGTTCATAAGGGTCCACCGTCACGCACACGTACCTATCACAACTCTTCTGAGTCATGAGCAGGTAGCATTCAGCCGCTAATTTCTAATTTCCTCTGATCAAGACCACACCATCCCAGGACGGGTATTTCAGCTTTAGGTGCTTTTGCGATATCGCCGCTCCAAAACGGTTGAAGAATGGCCGCCCCAATATGGCGTTATAAGGCAGATTTAGATCCACCACCAAGAATAAAAGCTTCTCGGACCGTTTTGAGTTATCTTCCTTGAAATGTACTGGCAAGGTAGTCACTCCAGTTACTGGGATGGGGACTCCGTCTATCCCAATAATAGGTTTTTTACAGGGCGTAAGCTCGTTATCTGGACACTTCAGGAGATTGTAAGCTTCCAACGAGAACAAGTTTACGGCACTTCCGTTGTCAACCAGAGTTCTTCTAACTCCATGGCTAGCGATAATGGGTGTAACTACTAATGCATCGTTGTGTGGATATACCACACCCTTCTCGTCCTCTTCAGAAAGGGATAATACCATACGATCCAAGGCACTTATCGCTTCACTCTTTATTGTCATACCAGTCCGCTTCCGCTTATCCCCTGGAGCGAGTATCAGCTGTGCGGTCTCATCCAGATAAGGCGTGCCTCCAGCGATGATGTTGATGATGGGGACATCCTCATCATCAATTGTGAGCATTTCTCGGCGTCCTCCCGCAGGACCAGTGTCATGGCCTAGGGGGCGGGAGGGTGTCACTCTGCCATCAGCTACTTTGTTTGTTGGGTTACTTTTGGCTTCTTCTCGTGTTTTCACGGCAAATTCTCCCAGATAGCCTTCCTCCACCAGACGTTCTATCGCCGCTTTGAGTTCTCGACACGCTTCGGTTGAGTGTCCTTTGGCTTTGTGAAATTTGCAATAGGCATTTTCTCTTCGTCCTAGGATTACCCCCGGTCTTACAGGGGCAGGATAACGGATGGGCAGGTTTTGCTGCTCTACTATTGCCAGTATTTCTGCTCGGGGTGAAATGAAGGAAGGAGGATCTGAGTCATAAACTCGTCCCTTAGGAGGATCACTCTGTCGTTGGGTGGAGGAGTCACCATATTTTCCCTTTGAGGGATTGCCTCTTCTCCGATTAAATGTCTTGGGAATGTGATCCTTTCGCTGAGCGTAATCGTCAACGAACCGATCTTCAGAAGTAGCTGGAATTGGAGCGTTAAGGGCTGGAGGCATGGCGGGCGGCATGTTCTGAATTATGTCCCTATTCTCTTCCTCTTCCATCCTCGCATAGTTGTGGGCTTTTAACCTTAACGCATATAAAGTCGCTGGTGGGTCAACCATTAAAGCATCTCTAAGCTTTCCATAACAACAGTTTCGCTTTAAGGCTTCAATGGCGAAATCAACCGTTACACATGGCGTTAACGACATCTCAGTGTCAAAATAATGGAGGAAGCTCCTCAAAGATTCCTGAGGTTTCTTGTGTAAGTCGAACAAGGCAGCAACTGACTTCCTGATAGGGACTGCAGTACTAAATCGACTCCTAAATTTAGATTCGAGCTGCGAGAAACTGTCAATAGACCCGCCCGGAAGACCTTCAAACCACAAGCGTGCGACCCCTGACAGGGTCACTACAAATATTTGACACAGAGCAACATCATTGTGGGTCTGGAATTGCACAAAATCCTTCACCTTATTAAGGTGAGAGATGGGATCTCTAGTGCCATCATAGGATTCTGAGGGGAGCTTTACGTGTCTACTGACCCTGTGACGCCTTATGTGCAGGCTAAAGGGGTGGTCAGAAGTATCATCAAGGATTTCTCGCGGATCCCGCGGATCTCTAATATGATGTCGCCTGGGAGTCAGACTTTGACTCCTTGGTGAGTGAGTCCGATGTCTCCTACTGCTGGATCTTTCACTCCCTCCCGGAGACATTTGGATCTTTCACTCCCTCCCGGAGACATTTCTCTATCATTTTCATTCCTTCTGCCATCCCAATGACCTCTATCCTCGTCACGCCATTGCCGCTCCTCTTGCGAAATAGGAAGTAAAGGCGCCTGTGGTATGTACGGCTCCACTGTCCTATGAGCAAACTGTACAAGACTGAGTGGCGCACTCAACACAGGCAGCGTCAAAGGGACGTTCACAGGCAATGGGGACGACAGTGGTCGTTCTGTAATAATAGCTGGAGTGAAAACAAACTGGGATGGGACGTTTGATCCAGAAGCACTAGGCGTGAATCTAGCAGCCAGTTCCGTTAAATGGTCCAACTGGGCACGGAGGGCTGAAATCGAACTCGCGAAAGGGTTATTCACGCTGTCTATCACGGATCCCCTTGACTGGGGAGTAAAATGACTGGATCCCGCTATTTGAGATAAAGGAGTATATGGCTGGGACACAAATGTTGCCACTGTTTGTTCAAGGGACAGATCTGATGTTCCTGGGAGAACTTCTTGCACCGAGGTGGGAGCATCAGAAGTGGCAAACGCGAAAAGTCACCTGTGGGTATCGAATGGAAGGCTAGAGGACTGAGTCAACGACGAATCTGAATCAGAAGCCATAATCTTCCAATTCCCAGAAGAACAGAGCTTGGCTATTAAGGATGCTCACTTAATTAAAACCAAAGCTCTCAATGAAAGCACCAATTTGATAAGATTCGGACTGTTGGGGAAGTACGGTCAAGGTTATGGCTGTCTGAAATCACTGTTGTAGCAGTCCGTCGTACCTGCAAAGTGCCGGAGGGGGGGCTCCGGCGTAGACACTCTGATGCCTAAGTTAGTATGACTGTAGAATTTGGCAGAGATTTTGGTAGAAAATCATATCTTACTCTCGATTTAGAAATATGTGGTATTTATAGCCGAAGAAGGAAAGGTCATTACCCCCAGGGGTGGGCGTTATCTAAGAGAGATATCGCCCAGGGTGACGTCAGCACACGTCATCCTGGTCTATCGAGGATGACGTCAGCATGCGATACCGTTGTAGAGATATCGCCAATGAGCGGTTGCAGGGATATCCTGGGATGGGATGACGCCGTGTGGGTCCCCCCTCCGCTGATGTCGACCATCCCAAGATCCTCTGTCTATCGGGGGCAACAGCCGGGTGCCGTCGCCAGTTAAGGTCTTCAGCGTTATGGCTCCGACTTGAGATAAGAAGACGGATATACCCCTGGTGTTTAACCAATTGTTATCATATACGTTCTATTCTTAATAGAAGCAGTAAATTACCGGATATTTTGACTATCAAAATGAAGGCCTATTTGAGAGTTTGTGAGCTTTGACGAGTGGTTGAAATATATGAAGAACTACGTGCTTTAAGGACCAATCCAACCATTACTTGGATAAAGAAACAAAGTTAAGAATGCACAGATTGTGGATAGGCAAAGATTGCTTGGGACTAGTGATAACTATCAATACTACAGGAGCGGCATCTCCGCCACCCCGCCGGGTGACCCGGACAACATACTGTACCTGTCGTGGGAGACGAAGCCCCGCATGCACCGCCAACAGGCCGGGAGGCTGACCCTGGGATGGTCGACATCAGCGGGGGGGCTCTCATGCGACATCCGCACGGCGACATCCCATCCCAGGTCACCCATGACATCACCTTGCCTGACGTCATCCTCCTGACGTCATCCCCATGACGACACTCTATGGCGCTCCAGCGACACCTGCCAGGGACTACTCCAACCCCTGTCGGTACACTCTTCCCTTTGTCTATAAATACCCTCACTCTTACAAAGAAAAGCTAAGCCTAAGACAGCGTACTGAACCCTTGTCACTTTCACTACCCATTCTGACTTTGGCATCGGAGTGTTTACGCCGGAGACCCCCTCCGGCACATTGCAGGTGACAAAGGCTCCCGGCACAGTGTTCCCGACCCCCCAGATCAAGCAGAACCTGTCCGGAATCCGGAAGACTCTTATCAAATCCGGAAGACTCTTATTAAATGGTGCTTTCATTGAGAGCATTTAGATCTTCAAGTGAGTTCCTTGAGATCTAAAGGCTCTGATTATTATCAAAAGCTTTGGTTGATTAAGTGAGTTTCCTTAGTAGCCAAGCTCTATTTTTCTCTTTGAGAGTCGAAGGATCATGGCTTCGGATTCAGAATCCACGCCCCCTCATACTCGTGGCGGTCACGCGCGAAGGACACTTTTTGCCACGTCTTCGTCCAGTATGTATGTCACATCACCTGGAACCTCCTCTGTGCAGACAGACTTTCTTTTCGGGCTGACAGCTGACACCTCGTGTCCCCAAATGGGCACCCCGCTTTCTCAAGCAAGTACTCCATTTATGCAAATGGGTTCCCTTACCGCCTCAACAGGCGCTCCACTTTTTTACGTGGGTGTATCCAGTCGCTCTGTTCCTCCGTTTGTAAGTTCTGAGAGGGACAACCTCGCTACTCCCTCGGTAAGTTCCATGCTAGCTCTTCGTGCCTACTTAGATTATTTAATTGGGATGGCCACAGGCCCCACTTCTAGTGTCGCGACATCAGGTGTGCCTCCTGGAGTTATTTTTACTCCATCTATCGTCGCTGATCGACCGATATCGCCTCGGCGCCAGATGAGTGTCCCTCTGACCTCACCTGCGATAAGTATGCCATTCGGTTTCGCGCAACTGGCAGGCGGATACGAGGAGCACTATATACCGCGGGTACCGCAGATTCCTATCTCACAAGTAGAGCGGCCGCTAGAGGAATACGGAGAGCGTTGGGACGGCAGAAGGGAGGGAGTCGATAGAGAGGTGTCCAGGGAGCGGAGCGAGAGATCAGGCAATAGGAGGCATCGATCCCGCTCGCCAAGGAGTCGCAGTCGGACTCCCCAGCAGCATCGTACCCTAGAGCCTCGAGGGTACAGGCGACGCATGGACGCGTCTCCTCCCCGAAATGATCATGAGATCCTAGACGACACCGCTGGTCATCCTTTCACCCACCGTATAAGGCACCACAGGGTCGGCCGACGTGTCAAGCTCCCCTCAGAGTCGTACGACAACACCGGAGACCCCATTTCACATCTCAACAAGGTGAAGGACTTCATTCAGTTTCAGACGCACAGCGACGCGGCGTTGTGTCAGATATTCGTCATGACCTTGTCAGGAGTGGCTCGCCTCTGGTTCGAAGGGCTTTCCGCTCGATCAATTGACAGTTTCCAGCAACTAGAGGCCAAGTTTAAGAGTCGCTTCAGCACGGCTATCCCTATTCGGAAATCCGCAGCAGCCTTGTTTGATATATGTAGAAAACCAGAGGAGTCTTTGAATAGTTATATGGGCCGTTTTGATACGGAAATGTCGTTGACCCCCGGTATCACTATTGATTTTGCTATAGAAGCTTTGAAGCGGAATTGTGGATATGGGAAGTTGAGAGATACGTTGATGGTAGACCCCCCGACGACCTTAGACGCATTGAGGCTGAAGGCCCACAATTATGCGAGGATGGAAGAGGAGGAATATAGAATCAGAATGCGGGATACCCTCCAGAACGCCCCTGTGAAGCCGGGGGTGGTCATGGGAGGAAGGGAAAACGCCTTTTGTAAATTCCATAAGGTTAAGGGGTATTCAACAGAGGTATGCAGGGAGTTAAAGTTGGCAATAAAGCGACTGCTCAAAGAAGGCTACCTTGGAGAGTTTGCCACACGAATGAGAGAAGATGCCAGGAGCGACCTCCCGCGCGGAGCGCTAGGCGACCATCAATTGCCCCCTCCCCCTGGGAGCGCCGGAACTTCTGGAACGAGGGGAAAAGAGTTTCTAATGACTCACGATGAGGACGTCCCCATCATAAACATTATCGTTGAGGGCGCGTCGTTCTTGGACGAGACTACTCCAACAACGCCCCTGACAGGAGAGAAGCGAAAACGGGAAGGCCCGCCGACAAAAAAGTGAGCGATTGATGCGCTGGACAGGATGGTAATCTCTTTTTCAGAAGAGGATGAGAAGGGCATCGTTTTCCCTCATAATGATGCGTTAGTGGTCACGCCGGTTATTGGGAGCCATGGGGTACGGAGGACCCTCATTGATAATGGCAGTGCGGTAAATCTATTCTCGTTGGAAGCATATGATCTCATGAAACGCCCTGCCAGCGAACTGGCGCCCTGCAAGAAACCAATTATAGGAGTGGACGGGATCCCTATACCCGTAATCGGAATCACAGCGCTGCCTGTGTATTTCAGAGAAGACGCATCGAAACGATCCGAAGAATTGATGTTCTTGGTCGTAGATCTCATCCTACCGTATAATGCCATTCTAGGGCGGCCATTCCTCAATCGTTTTAGAGCGGCGGTATCTCGTGGGAAGGGGTAGTGTCAATCAAGGGTGACCAGAAGTTAGCCGTCGAATGTTACTCGCTCATGATTCAAAAGAGCTATGATCAATATGTGTGTGTGGCAGCGGATCCCTACGAGCAAAGGGATGAAAGGCGAACCCAGCCGGTAGACGCGATGGTACCCATCCCTGTCCAGGGAAATGATAAGTCAAGCTTCCAGGCTAGCGACAAGCTGACTCTTGAGGAGAGAGCACAATTGGCTCTACTGTTGAACAAGTGCGAGGAGAGTTCGCGTGGAAACCAGCGGACATGCTTGGCGTGTCCAGGGAAGTGACTGAGCATCGACTCAATGTTGACCCACACGCCACTCCAATTCAACAGAAGCGGCGCGCATTTTCCGTGGAAAAGGCGGGGGTGATTGATAAGGAGATAGCGAAGTTGTCAGTCGCGGGATTCATTCGAGAAGTTCAATATCCCACTTGGCTGGCCAACCCCGTCTTAGTCCGCAAGCCCAACGGAGACTGGCGCATGTGCATTGACTTCACCAACTTGAATGATGCTTGCCCTAAGGACTGCTATCCGCTCCCTCGGATTGATCAGTTGGTCGATCAAGCGGCAGGGTACGCGTATTTGAGTTCCCTGGACGCCATTTTCGGATACCATCAAATTCCCATGGCCAAAGAGGATGAGGAAAAGACGGCATTTATGACCTCGAAGGCCACTTATTGCTACACGGCAATGCCGTTCGGTCTAAAGAACGCAGGGGCGACTTTCCAGCGTATGGGCAACAAAGTGTTTGAAAAGCAAATCGGGAGAAACGTAGAAGCATACGTAGACGATGTACTGGTCAAGAGTCGAAGTTTCGGTGACCATCTGGCCGACTTACAGGAAGTGTTTGACATGCTGAGAAAGTACCAGATAAAACTAAATCCCCGCAAGTGCGCGTTTGCATTTCAGGTGGGAAAATTCCTCGGGTACGTGGTAAGCCAAAAGGGCATCCAGCCAAACTCGTCAAAGATCAAGGCTATCCATGATATGGTATCGCCGCGAACCCATCCTTTTGGGTGGACGCAAGAATGCGAAGGAGCGTTCATGAGTTTGAAGGCTTATTTATCGTCCAGCTTGGTTCTAACACGACCGGAGCCGGGCGACACGTTATTTTTGTACCTTGGCGTCGCGGACGAAATAGTCAGCGCTGTCCTGGTTCGGGAGGATAACCATGGCCACCGACCTGTCTTCTTCGTCAGTCATGTGTTAAAAGACGCCGAAGTGCGGTACACCCACCTTGAGAAGGTGGCGTTCGCCCTAATACAATCTACACGAAAGATGGACAGGTATTTTCAGGCCCATCCGGTCATCGTGCTTACGGATCAGCCTTTGAGAAGGATTTTCAGGAAACCAGAATCCTCGGGGAGGATGTTGATCTGGTCAATCGAGCTAGAGCAATATGGGTTACAATACAAAGCTCGACCATCCGTAAAAGCTCAAGTTTTGGCGGATTTCATAGCCGAGTGCACATTCACTGGAGACAGCATGGCGGAGCCGCTTGAAAAGAAAGAAAGCAATGCAATGACCCCATTCTTAGAGGTCCTAGCGGACACATGGCTCATCTATGTAGACGGCGCCAAAAATCAGGAACTGGCGGGAGCTGGAATATACATAGTCGGGCCCCATGATATGCGGGTGCGGCACGCCATTAGAATCCTACAACCCCTATCCAACAACGCAGCAGAGTATGAAGCGTTATTGGCAGGACTTAGAGTTGGAAGGAATCTTTTCGCCAAAGCTGAGAATGACCGAGTGACTGGAACCCCGCGGTTGATAATGCGGGGGGACTCCAAGCTGATAATTGATCAAGTCTTGGGATATTCCCAAGCTAGAGAGCCGATGATGGCGCAATATCTCTCGAAAGTGAAAAAGGAGTTGGCAGAAATGGAACAAAGTGGCCTGTGTGTCACTTTCGAGCACATCCCGCGGGAGAGCAATACTGAGGCGGACAGTCTCGCCAAGATGGCGGCCAATCAGGAGGCCACCATTCCAGAGGACGTATACTATGAAGAAAGGTCATTGCCGTCCTTCATGGAGGAACAACTGTCGCTATGTATAGAGGAGATCGAAGAGGACTGGAGGGTCCCCGTGATAAAATTTTTGAAGCACGATGAGCTCCCAAGCGACAGTGCAGAAAAGAAAAAAGTATTGAGGCAGGCGGCGAGGTGCACTTATTATGATGGGGTGCTAATTAGGAGATGCTTCTCGCACCCGGCCGCAAAATGCATAACGGAACAAGAAGGCCTCCACACCCTGCGCGAGATCCATGAGGGCATCTGTGACATGCATGTGTCGGGTGGTACCATGGCAGCGCAGGTATTTCGGGCAAGATTCTATTGGCCCACTATTCGGAGGGATTGTAACAACTTTGTGTTGTCGTGTCATAGATGTCAAGAATTTGCCAAAATCCCTCGACGGCCTGCCACTGAAATATCCCAGATCGTGGCACCTTGTCCTTTTGCTAAGTGGGGAATCGATATCTTAGGCCCCTTTCCTAAGGCAAGGTCGCAATTGAAGTTTGTAATCGTGGCAGTGGATTACTTTACTAAATGGTCAGAAGCGGAAGCGGTGGGCACTATTACGACGGAAAAAGTATGGCACTTCTTTAAGCACTAAGTGATCATGCGCTTCGGGGTGCCTCGGGTGCTAGTTAGTGACAACGGGGCGCAATTTACCAGCCGCTTCTTCAAGGAGCAATGCGAAGAATTTCAGATTGAACAGAGGTTCTCCTCTGTGGCGCACCCTCAGACTAACGGCCAGGCAGAGGTGACCAACCGAAGCATTCTGAGCGGCATCAAGAAAAATCTTGAGGGGTCCAAAAAGAAGTGGCCAGATGAATTACCCTATGTAATGTGGGCCTATCGCATGACCGTCAAAATAAGCACGGGTGAGACGCCTTTTGCGATGGCTTTCGGCGTTGAAGCGATAACAACCGTCGAAATTGGCACCCTAAGCTTGAGGATTGAATATTTCAAGGAGGAACTAAATGAGGAGAAGTTACGAGCTAACCTCGACATGCTCCCTGAGGCGCGCGAGGAAGCCCTCCTAAAAATAATGTACTACAAAAGAAGAATGACACGGTATCACAACAGGCGTGTCAAGGAGCGGCTGCTCAAAGTGGGAGACCTCGTGCTCAGGGATAAACGGGCGGCGGGCCAACGAATGTGGAAGCTCAGCTCAAATTGGGAAGGACCGTATCGCGTCACTCGTGTTATCGGAAAGGGAGCGTATCACCTTGAAGCGGTTGACGGTACTCCCTTACCTAACTCTTGGAATATTGCTAGATTAAAATTGTATCACGCTAGAACCTGAACATGCTGTTAAGCATGGTTTTGAAACTTGTGAAATTTAAACATGCTGTTAAGCATGGTTTTGAAACTTGTGAAATTTAAACATGCTGTTAAGCATGGTTTTGAAATTTGTGAAATTTGAACACGCTGTTAAGCATGGTTTTGAAATTTGTGGAAATTTCACATGCCGATGGCATGGTCTTTGAAATTCGACATGCCGTGGGCATGGTCTTTTGAAATATTGACATGTCGTGGGCATGGTCTTTGAAATTCGACATGCCGTGGGCATGGTCTTTTGAAATATTGATATGCCGTGGGCATGGACTTTTGAAATTTGACATGCCGTTGGCATGGTCTTTGAAATTCGACATGCCGTGGGCATAGTCTTTTGAAATATTGACATGCCGTGGGCATGGTCTTTGAAATTTGACATGTCGTGGGCATGGTCTTTTGAAATATTGACATGCCGTGGGCATGGTCTTTTGAAATTTGACATGCCGTTTGCATGGTCTTTTGAAATATCGACATGTCGTTGGCATGGTCTTTGAAATTCGACATGCCGTGGGCATGGTCTTTGAAATAACGGCATGCCGTTGGCATGGTCTTTTGAAATTTGACATGCCGTTGGCATGGTTTTTGAAATATTGACATGCCGTGGGCATGGTCTTTTGAAATATCGACATGCCGTTGGCATGGTCTTTTGAAATTTGACATGCCGTTGGCATGGTCTTTGAAATATCGACATGTCGTGGGCATGGTCTTTTGAAATATTGACATGCTGTGGGCATGGACTTTTGAAATTTGACATGCCGTTGGCATGGTCTTTGAAATTCGACATGCCGTGGGCATGGTCTTTTGAAATATTGACATGCCGTGGACATGGTCTTTGAAATTTGACATGCCGTGGGCATCGTCTTTTGAAATATTGACATGCCGTGGGCATGGTCTTTTGAAATTTGATATGTCGTGGGCATGGTCTTTGAAATTTGACATGCCGTGGGCATGGTCTTTTGAAATTTGACATGCCATTTGCATGGTCTTTGAAATATCGACATGCTGTTGGCATGGTCTTTTGAAATATTGACATGTCCTGGGCATGGTCTTTGAAATTCGACATGCCGTGGGCATGGTCTTTGAAATATCGACATGCCGTGGGCATGGTCTTTTGAAATTTGACATGCCGTTTGCATGGTCTTTTGAAATATGGACGTGCCGTGGGCATGGTCTTTGAAATTCGACATGTCGTGGGCATGGTCTTTGAAATTCGACATGTCGTGGGCATGGTCTTTTGAAATTTGGCATGTCGTTTGCATGGTCTTTGAAATATCGACATGCCGTTGGCATGGTCTTTTGAAATATTGACATGCCGTGGGCATGGTCTTTTGAAATTTGACATGCCGTGGGCATGGTCTTTGAAATATCGACATGTTGTTGGCATGGTCTTTTGAAATATTGACATGCCGTGGGCATGGTCTTTTGAAATTTGACATGCCGTGGGCATGGTCTTTGAAATTCGACATGTCGTGGGCATGGTTTTTTGAAATTTGACATGCCGTTAGCATGGTCTTTGAAATTCGACATGCCGTGGGCATGGTCTTTTGAATTTTTGACATGCCGTGGGCATGGTCTAACAATTGTTGTGGAAATATTTTTGTTTCCTTGTTAGTTGTCTGGGTAATGTGCAGATGACAGGGAAAAGAGGATGTCGGGGGTGAAAAGTCCTAACCTTGGGAGCGGAATGGACTGACGCGGACTGATCGGCAAGACGAGGCACACCCCGGCGATCCTAATAGATGGTGCTGGAAGTGAAAAATTCTGGCCTTGGGAGGCCGGCCCTGATCAGGCGGCTCGCCAAGAGGAGACACTTTCCAGCACTGTTGGGAGTGAAAATCCTATCCTAGGGAAACCTAGAGAAAGGGCACGCCCCGACTCCCCTGGGGGTGTAAAGTCCTATCCTTGTGACAGCTCGCGCTCACAAAGGCGGATGATCATCAAGTGAGGCACGACCCCAGGGAAGATAAAAACTCTACCTCGCAAGTGAAAATCCTATCCTTACGGTGGTAGCGCTAACATAGGCCCATCGTTAAGCGAGGGCACGTTCCGAGGTGTGAGGGCAACGCTGAGGAAGTGAAAGTCCTATCCTCGTGGTGACCGACCTTGATCAGGCGGCGCTGTGAGTGAGGGCACTTCCCCAGCCGATTGAAGAAATATGAAGGTCACCGTACCACAGCTAGTAACCGGAAGGGACAAACCCGGTGAAGTTTGGCTGGAAGAGTACGGGACACGCGCGGATAGGAAAGGTCACCGTACCACAGCTAGTAACCGGAAGGGACAAACCTGGTGAAGTTTGGCTGGAAAAGTACGGGACACGAGCGACATCGGGGGAGATCACGCGGCAATACCCCAAGGTAATTAAAAAAATTCGATAAATGTCGCTATTAACAAAGTGATAAGTGAAAAGGTGCAGAAAATTAGGCACAAGCGACATCTTTGGGGGATCGTGCTAAGTAAGAAAGGAGATCGCGCGGCAATACCCCAAGGTAATTAAAAAAATTCGATATATGTCGCTACTAACGAAGTGATAAGTTAAAATGCGCAGAAAGTTGTGCGAACTGTTTACACATGAAGGGATGCTTGCTCAAACAAAAGGCCCTAAAAAACACAAAAAGGGGCAAGGGAGTTGGAGCACCCGATGGACAAAAGAGAGGTGACATTCACAGCCCGGGCACGGTGCTGTTCCCCTCGTCAGGCCGTGGCCTTTTTGCCTAGCGATAGCCATCTTCAGTGAGGAACCCGGATTTTTCCTTAAAAAGGCGGATGATAGCATCAGCGTCAAAGAAATTGTGGCCGTGATGCTTTATGAAGCAATCGGCCATGAGGCCTGCCGCTTGTTCTGAAAACCACTTGCACTTGTCCGCTGTCTCCTCTTTAAGTGCGGTGTTCTTGCTCCGCTCCTCTTGAAGGGCGATATCCCCAGCGGCCAGGAGCCCTTTGGCCTCCTCCAACTCTTTCCTTAAACTGTTCTCCATACGTTCTCGCTCCTCAACACTCTTCCGCAGCTCCTCTTGAGCTTCATGAAACTCCCTTTGATACCCGCTGATTTCTTCAGAGAGCTGACGATTAGTGTTGCGCCACACCTGGGAGGAAGATTGGAGAGAGCTCATTCATCTCATCATATCTACAAACCAGTAATGGAAACCTTGAAAGCCAGAAAACAGATGAGTCCTTATCTGCTGCAATTGTTCACCCTCGGCAATGGAGAGGAAGTCTCGCTCTTCCTCCTCAACTGACAGCAGATGTCCTGCTAACAAGGCGAATGTCGCTAGGGAGCTGTCGCCTCCTAACGCTGGGAACCCGCGCTGGCGAATGTTGCTCAAATCAATTTGATGGGTGGTGGCTCTACTAGAGAGTATAGTGCTTAACTCGGCCACCATCTGCGGGGTTTCTATCGGGGGATGAGAGGGAAGGATTGTCTGAACAGCAGTGGGGATGAAGAAGACATCTGGAGGGGATGGAGGAGAACGGTTGGACGGCCCAGCGCCAATATTGAAGCTGCCGGTTGTTAAGTTTGGAAAGTGTTCCTCTTCAAGAACCTCCAGAAAGTCCAAGGAATTGCTTGGAGGAGGAGCTGATGTGGCAAAAGAGGGCTGAAGCGGCGTCGGGGTAGCCCCACTTCCCGCCGGGTCAGAGCCTTGGTCGCCTGCCAAGGGACCAGTATTGGAAATGCCGTCCTGCCTACCCTGACCAGCGACAGAGTTGTCCGCTGATGGAACACCTTCGTTAAGACGGGGACTCTTGGGGCCAAGAATGCTCGACAAATCCATACTGTCGCGCGAAGGCGTAGTGGAAGAGGCAACGATAGCAGTATCCTACGCACAAGAGACAAAGGGATATTAAGAGATAAATAAAAATGCATAGACATGGAAAAATTTATGAAAACCACCTGAGCAGGAGGACGTGTAGGAGCGACAATTCGAAGGCGGAGAGTCTTTTTCCTCTTCCTGGCAAGAGGGGTATGGGAAGATGACGCTTGTGTAGAAGCAACGCCGGAGGAAGAAATCGGAGCAGCAGGTGATATGGCGGTAGCTTCCGCTTGGGGAAGGGAGGAAGACTCAGGCGCAGAAGCGGACTCACGCGGGATATCAGCAGCGGCGCTGGCCGAAGTGGCGGAAAGAACTCTTTTTTCTCTCTTCTGTTGAGTCCTCTTCTCCCTTTTCTTGATACAATCAGGCTTCCACCCGGCGGGAGGATCTGTAGAAATAAGAAAAGAATGCTAGAGTTAGTATTGGCGTGGAATAGTGATCAGAGGTGCGAAGCTCACTTTGGATGCAATCCTGGATGTTGCCTTGGCATGCGAGTTCACGAGTGCGAACACCAGGGATCTCAGGCAAATTGAGTAGTCTGTTTAGCCAGTCTTGGTCAGCTGGCCCTAACTCCGGCCTGCCACCCCAGGCAGCGTCTTGGATAGCTAGATTAAAACCGGTCCGCCACAAAGGCTGGGGCAGATTGATGATGAAGAATCCCTTTTTCCAAGCAGCAATGGAAGATTCAAGGAATAACAACTTCCAGGTAAAAGGGTTTAAAGCCTCAACATCATAGCGGGGCGATATCGCTATGATGCCATTACTATAGTGGTACAACTGAAAGAGGGAGCGGAGCAACAACAAGGAAGGAGATTCATTCCCTATAAATCTACAGAGGGCCATAAAAGCGTAAATGCCACAGTAGGCATTTGGACTCAGTTGGGCAGCGTTCAAATCAAACTTAGAAAGTAATTCAGCAATCAAGGGATCCAGAGGCAGCCGGAAACCATAATGGAATATCTTGGCATAAAGAACCCTACGGTTGCCGGGTAATTCGCTGTTGAGGCGAAGGGATTTCGGGGCAACTTCAGTGGAGTACCCCTTCAACTGGTCCACGGTGGCATTATAGCTCCGCAGGCGCCGCCGAAGGATGGCGGTGGAAGTAATGGTGGAAACGGCGGTATTAATATCCCCCTCCCCAGCGGGGCGGGAATTATGGCGATTAGGAGCCATGAGCAAGGTAAAGAGAAGAACAGAAAGGAAATTACCTGCTGAGAGTAGAAGATCGAAGCACCCAGGCGGCGGTGGACTCTAGGAGGAGGAAGAGGAATCGTTCTCCTTCTCTTTCGTTTGTTTAAAGGAGAAAAGAGTAATAAAAGACAAGAAGAAAGCACGTGGGGTCTTATATATAAACCCTAGGAGCTAAAGGGGGACGACGAGTCAAGCAAGTGTAGTGTGTGACGTGTCAAGGGCGGTGAAGCGCGGGAAGCGGGTACAATCTCTGAGGAGCGAAAAGACAGGCTCAGCCCGCCAGTCTTTTAGCGTTCTCCCTTTGATGACACGTGGGCTCAAAGCTGTCTCCTCCTCCCCCTTATCAAGTAAAAAGAAGTCAGAGCATTAAATGCTCTGAAAAGGGCGCAATTAAACCCGGCGCAAAGGAGCGACAAGCCATAATGGCACGGCATGCGAAAGGCCAAAATGAAAGAAAAAGCTGTGAAGCGGCACATGATAAAGAGCGACATTGTCTTAAAACACACATTATTTGGTCAAGATAGTAAGGTTTGGTAATTATTACAAATAAAGAGATGACGACAAAGTCTGAATGAAATAATAATACAATAAGGGTGCAAGCAGAGAAGCGACATCAAATAAGTTTCCTCCAGGCACGAACTCGTTACTCCTCTTCGGAGGAGAGGAAACCCTCTTGGCTCTCGTCAATCTCTTTCACCCGGGTGGAGGCGTAGTTAGCGACCTCAGCGGGATCAGTGGACTTGCCGCGTTGCTGATCTGTCACCCCGGCGATGATGGCCTGTTCAGTCTTCTTCTTCCACCATGCCACCTTCTTGAAAGCTTTCGACAGGTCGGCATCGCGGGATGATACCTCTTCAAGAAGGAACAAGTTCTTCTTCTTCTCAGCCACAAGCTCAGCCTCCAAAGCTTCGACCTGGGCCTTTCCTTTAGATCTTTCTCGAGAAAGGTCAGCGCGGCACTCACGCAGCTCGGCCTGAGCGCGCTTGTGGAGTCGCGACAGCTCCCCTATCTTTGCTAGAGCATCGGAGTTTTGAGATTGTGTGCCACGGGCCTTGATGAAATAATGAAGTTGTCGAAAGGCGGCAAGGCAGTTGTTCATGACGCGTATGTACGGAACTCCGGGAGGAAGTTGCAGCAGTTGACTTTCCTCCTCGGAGGAGCGAAACATTTCACAGGCCAGGATAGCAGTAGGCTGATCCAGCGATAATGGGTCTGATATCCCCAGGGCCCGGAACCCGTCAGTCCCAAATGTCGACAAATTTAATCGGTGAGAAGGGACTCCCTGAGGCCGTCACGAGAAAGGTCAGCAACAAAGGAAGGGGCGGAGGTACCACCAGAGCTCCCAACGTCTCGAATTCAAGTAATGAAAAATGGGCAAGGGGACTTAGAAGAAGAGCGAGAAGAGCTAGGTCCACTGGGGACGAAAGGAGGCACATAAGGAATACAATGGCCAATGGGCGAGTGTGGAGGCTCCATGGCAGGAGTAGAGTCTGCGGCGGACGAGGGTATCGTCACTGCAGTAGAGGTTTTATGGGGAGCGACCAATTCCGGAGGCAGGGAAGTGCCACCCAGAGAAGTTGCGCTCTCCTCAGTCGCGCCAGCAGAAAGCATAGTCTCAGAAGCGATGGTATTCGTGGTAGTGGCAATGGGAGATTGAGTCGCCACCTTTGTCACTCGGGCTTCGCTTACTTCCCTTAGCTTCTTCCGTTGGGCTGAGGAAGCCGGGCGGAGGCTCAATTCTGTGTCCATGACATCCATGTCCTCAGCTCCGTAGGAGAAAATCTTCATCTCAGTCACTGGCGGATCAGACCCGGACCTCTTCTTCCGACTGGGCAACCAGTTTTCCACAAAGCGGGAAGTGCGGAAGGAGGAACCGCTTTCCCTAGAAAGAACCTCGTCTAACGTTCTTTTCTTTATGGGAATACGGTGATCGGCTCGAGCCCCAACAGAAGTAGAGGGAGCAGTCGGTGAAGAAGCGACAATCTTGTGAGGAGCGTCACCCTCAGAGAGCGGACGAGCGATGGTTTCCCCTGCAAAAAGTAATGTTAGTAAGCAAGGGGGATACAAGGCAGTGGCGACGCTCAAAAGCTCACCTATGGCACACTCAGTTAAAGGCCTGTATAAGGCAAAATTTCAGATCTGGAAAGAAGACTCTATCTCCAGCAAGGCATTGGCCTGGTCCAACTCTTCCCTAGACAGAGGCACTGGCTTTGCCCAATCAACCACCTCCAGGTTGAAATCAGGACCCCACAGGCGAGAGGGTAATTCGACAACGAAGAAACCGCTCTTTCAGTTTTCAGCGTTCCCCTCAAATCCTCGAAATTTCTGCCAGAAAGGCCTCAATAGAGCGTCATCCCACCTAGGAATAATATTAATGAAGCCGTCGCGAAAGACCAGAGTCAGGAACTTGCGGAATAAAGGGACGGAGGGCGCAAGAATATCTTTTAATTCGCAGGCGCGAAGGAAGGCGTAGATGCAGCTCCATGAGGGAGGCGTAATCTGCGCAGGGTTAAGCCCATGCTGGCACAGCACACGCTCTAGCGTGTCATGAATCGGGAGGCGAAACCCGTATTGAAACATCTTAAAATAAAGAATCCTATGAGTCTTCCAGAGCCGGCTATGAAGCCTCATGGTGTCAGAAGGAATATTGGGGCGATAGCCGCGGGGGAAGGTGATATTGTTGCTTTCCAGTTCGAGGCATAAAACAGTAGGGCAAGTAAAGATGCTAGGGGTGTTTTCAAGCTCGGGATATCGAGAAATTGGCACAGGGGTAGCTAAGGAACTAGATTGAGATCTCGTACGAGGCATCATACATAAAGCAGCAAAGGAAAATTAAAAGCAAAATCGAGCAGAATACCTTGAAAGAGAGAAGGCTGGAATTAATGGGCGAGTCGTCTGGATGCGGACGAGAGAATTTCCTCGGAGCGAGCAAAAAACAAGGAGAGTTCGGAGATATAAAAAGGAGCAAAAAGGGTACAGAAAAGAAACGTGTTTCCTTTTAAAAGAAATGGTGGAACAGTCGGACAGAAGCGCGACCTATTACAGTGAGACACGTATGAGGCAAACTGGACACGTGGGAAGAACCTGACAGAGACTTAAAGTCAAGTGCTCGCCTCGAATTTCGCAAAAAGACCCTCTAATTACAAAAAAACCCAGAAAAAAGATCCTATGAAGCGGCAATCGGCTTGTCCAGCGTCGATTAACCAATAGGAGCGGCGACATATTAAAGACACAAAAGAAAAGGCAAGCGGCATTTTGTTCCACAATGTTTTTATTTAAAAGAGAGAAAGTCAAGCGGCATCTACAATAAGTGCGACATCTTCAGTCGTCGTCCATCCAGTCCACCTCGTAGACGTAATCGTAATTTTCCGGAGGGGAGGGCGACTCATTGCTATAGAAAGGAAAGGGCTCGTCAACCTCGAATGGTCTTTTACCAAGCCCAGTCACGGAACCTGTCGTAGGGGCAGTCTCTCCCTTTAAAGCGACACGGGAGTTTTTCTCCAAGATCGGGCCAGTCAGTCCTAGGGCGGCATCTTGTGTAGAAGTCTCCTCCTTAGGAAAAAGGCTAGGGACAGATGGTGACGGCTCGTCCTTTTGCCGTAATGAAAGAAGATGAGCTTCAAAGCCCGTAAAGAAGGATTCGAAAGGTTGTTTCATTATCTTCTTTGATCTCTTGCGACCCCGGCGTTTCATAGAACGCTTGGCATGCCTCCAGGGAGGTGTTGGTGGAGGATTGTCGGAATCGGGAGAAGTCGGAGGGGTCGGAGGAGAATCGCAGGCACCAGCATACAAAAAACGAGAATCAGCCATGGAAATGCCAGTAAGAGTGAGAAGCAAGAAGGGAAAAGATGAGCGAAAAGGAAAGAAAGAGCTTCCTTATATAGCCAGGAGAAGGAAGCGTGCGTGCCTCCCTGCGTATTATCGAGGACATTTAATGCTATCAAGAGTAGCGTCTGTTGGGAGGAAAGATCTGACTCCGCAAACTGTTAAAAGTCTGCATCAGCCAGGAGGCACCAAACCGTCGCCCAATCCGTGGGCGCTAAAAAAGTGGCGCGAAATATATTCTAAACGGATATGGCGTGAAAAATAATAATAATAATCATTGTGAGTCAGGCAGATGAATAAAGTTACGAGAAAGTAGAAAAACAGTGACAACATGGCAAGCGGATAATGAAAGGCATATTTATTTACTTAAAGGGCTTAACAGCCCGGGATTACAAAAAGGCCTAAAGGCCCGAGATACAAAAGGTGGCCCCTGAGGAGCACAGAAAGACGTACTAAGAGGACGCCCGTCGCTGGTCATGCATTCGACCCAGCATAATCTTCGTCCCATTCCAGAAAAGGAATCTCCCTAAGGGCGTCCGCCAGGGCCGTTAGTTCAGAAGAGTAAGCCCTCATACTCTTCAGGCAGCATCCCAGCAAGTCTTTCCTATGCTGCAGCGTTGACATCAGTAGCTGGATTTGAGAAACAGCCACCGACAGCTTCACCGCTTTCTCTACGGGACTGAAGTCCTCCATGGTGACAGCGGCCTGTCTAGCTTGCAGGGGAGTCAGCATTCCCTGAAGCTCCAGCATATCCTCCGAGGTTTTGATGCTCAGCGAACCCAGAAAATCAGTATCAGCCTGAGTTAGGTTCCTCAGGGCATGAGTTTTGGAGAGAAGAAAGTTTTTGGTGACTTCGTCCATGAAGAAGAGAAGGATGAGAGAATTCTGAGAAAGGGACGGAAAAGCTGTGAGAATAATGAAACAAGTGTGAAATAAAGGGCCTATTTATAGACTTCGGAGAAAGGCATTTAGAAGACACACCTTTATCGATCGTCGAGCCTGCACTAGTGGAGAACCCTTTGACAGGGCCGGACCAGAGATGCTGTGATAGCCCTTGGTATACACTCGGGCTAGTTTTCGTTTGGGCATATGATAACTATCAATACTACAGGAGCGGCATCTCCGCCACCCCGCCGGGTGACCCGGACAACATACTCTACCTGTCGTGGGAGACGAAGCCCCGCATGCACCGCCAACAGGCCGGGAGGCTGACCCTGGGATGGTCGACATCAGCGGGGGGGCTCTCATGCGACATCCGTACGGCGACATCCCATCCTAGGTCACCCATGACGTCACCTTGCCTGACATCATCCTCCTGACGTCATCCCCATGACGACACTCTATGGCGCTCCAACGACATATGTCACTCCAGCGACACCTGCCAGGGACTACTCCAACCCCTGTCGGTACACTCATCCCTTTGTCTATAAATACCCTCACTCTTACAAAGAAAAGCTAAGCCTAAGACAGCGTACTGAACCCTTGTCACTTTCACTACCCATTCTGACTTTGGCATCGGAGTGTTTACGCCGGAGACCCCCTCCGGCGCATTGCAGGTGACGAAGGCTCCCGGCACAGTGTTCCCGACCGCCCAGATCAAGCAGAACCTGTCCGAAATCCGGAAGACTCTTATCAAATCCGGAAGACTCTTATCAACTAGTTCTAGAAGCAATTCCAAGGTAGCGGAAGGACACAACAGATGCACTCTTTGAATCTAAAAAGAAAGTTTGGAGCAATTAAGATGAAAGTCCCATGATCTATTAAGGAAGTTGTCGGTATAATTCTAATGGTTGTGAATCAAAATAGGTTGCTTAGTGAGTAGAGTCTAATGATAAAAATTGGTTGAAAAAGTCTTGGTATGCCTTCGTGACAGATTTGAACCTAAATCCTCCTCTCTTGAAGATTCAAGGGACTGTCACAGGCTGGCACTTTCAAAAATTGTGAGTTTGTTGCAAGTAAATAAATAACGAAGATCGTTGAGGACAAACGAGAATACTGGAGAAATTCTTGTTATTAAGGGGTCGGGATTCTAGGTTGTACAGGTGGAGGAAAGAACACTACATTTTATAGAACTAGAAATAGGTGTAGACAATAGATTAGCTTGGATCCATAACACAATTGGTAAATTTTTTGTTAAGTGTATGACTTCTCAACTTAATTGTTTTGATTATTCTGGAAACTCTAATCCAATTGCACGTATATGGAAAATTTGGTGCCACCGAAGGCTGAAGTATTCGCTAGGATTGCTCTTCATGGAAAGCAAAACACAGAGCAACAGTTGGCCAACATAGGGATCCTAGCTACGACAGATAACATTTTCCCTCTATGCTCGCATGATGTAGAGACATCTGATCATGTCCTAATTTTTTTACAGCTTCAGCTGGGCATTGTGAACCAAATTCCTTGCTTGGTCGGGTTTATACTGGTGAACTCCTCCACAATTCCTTGCTTTGTTTTGTGAGTGACAGATTTTAGTGGGTGGCATGTTGGATTTTGGACAACGGGACTAGTGCGTTTAGTACCGTAATATACACATAACATATGGACGCATATGTTGAGTATATTTAATCATATAGTATAATGTTAATATAAAGTTTATTGGACCAATTTAAAGATCTAAAAAAGTTAAGGGGTCCAATTGTCTAATTAATATAGTGTGGGGGAACAATTTGTAATTGTGCAAAATCTCGGGTTAATTACTAATTACTGATGGGTCAATTAGTAATTAACATAAATTGAATAATTGGGATATAGTCCCTGGTGGAAGTTGCCTATTTAAGGAATGGTTCTTCTGTTTTAATGTTAAGTAGTTTTTATTAGAAGAAAAATAAAAAGAATAAAACGTTATTTGGAAAATAGAGAACAAGGGTTCCCTATCCGGCCCAAGGCAACGATTCAATAGAAGACCTTCGTTTCCGGATTTCTGCAAGATTATGGCATCATTAGGTACACTTTCGCATTCCGTTGAATTCATGCAACAATTGAATTGATTTCCGGTCCTGTATTGTTGTTTATAAGGTTTAGAACAACAATTATCTACTCCAGTTCTATCAATTGGTAGCGGAGCAATTCAATTTGATTTTTCAAGAATTGTAAATAATTTATGATGCATAATTGATTTGGGTATTGATTTCGGGAATTAATCATGGGAATTGGAAAAGAATCCCGTTTGAAATTGATTGCAAAATTGGGAATTTAATTACTCTTGGATTTGGAAAAGCATCCCATTTGGCATTGCAAGTAAAATTGGGAATTGAATCCCTATACTTTAATTGCCAAATTTGGGAATTTTGAAATTTGGGAATTGAATATCTGTTGCGCCTCTGAATTTCTGCACTTTTAATGTTTGCGCAAACAACAATTTCTGGATTCTGCAATATTTTTGCACATTGTTGCACAATTAATAATTCTATGGATTTTGCAATATTTTTTGCGCATTGTTGCGCAATTAATAATTATATGGATTCCGCAACTTTATCAATTGCGCAATATTTTTTGCGCATTGTTGATAAAGTTTAACATTGGTTCATATGTTGTTGATTTTCATGAATTGGGATATCATGAAAACCCATGTCTGTTAATAATATCATGAATTGGGATACGTGCTACTGATTTTCAAGTGTGGTATAATTGATTTTAATCCCAAATTCATTTATGATTGAAATCAATTATACAATGGAATGTCTAATTTGAAACTGTGAAACGTGCTGTGCATAAAGTTCAAAGAATAATTGATTTATTCTTTAATCCATGGAATCAATTATAATTAATTGTTTAAGTATAATTTTTCAATTGATTCAGTTATCATGAATTTGAAATTGTTCAATTGCTGTCAACCGAATAACGGTTTGAATTGATTCGGTTATTTTGATTAAAGTGCTCAAGAGTTTTGAACATGAGTACTGGTTCATGATTTGATCATGAGTATTTTGATTATAGTGCTCAAGAGGTTTGTGCATTTATTTGTAAAATTAATTGCATACTTTAATTATTTTACAATTATCAGTACTGGTTCGGTTTGTCGGACTTAAATTTGATTCAATTACTTTGAACATGAACATCATAAAGTTTAAGATGTTTGCTAGAGTTCAAAAATAATTGATTTATGAAAGAAAGTGGAATAACACTAAGGAAGCTTTTAACCTTAGCTTGTTTGTCTAACTCGATTAATAGAAGTAATAAAGTCACCAAAGTGACCTCTGCTATGGACATTACCGAGTTAGACATTTCAAGTGTAGTGTTCATAATTTCATGCAGATAATTGTCGGCCCAAAGGAAGATGACTGTTTGGCAGAAATTACAAACACGATAGTGATGAATTCAAGCTTTATAGCTATTAAGAGATTTATTGCAAGTGTTTGATCAGCCCAAAGGAAGGTCAAACATTTAGCAGAATCACGCTATAAAATGCACACTATGATAGGTTAATTAATTGTGAGTTGTGCTTTTAGTCCAAAGACTAAACACAATGTCATATAATTAATCTTTTTATTTAGTCAATGTGTTATTCATTAAGTTTATTACTTTCATATTTTCACTAAAGTGAACTGATAAAATGTTGTGTTCTTTTAGATATGAACTCAGCAGGCTCGGTACCTGCCAATTTGAACAGTGTACCACTGTTGACTTCTAGTAACTTCAAGTTATGGAAGAGAAAGGTAGAGACAACACTGTGTTGTATGAATAAGGATCTGGCGCTCTATAAGGATTGCCCTGAGGAACCAGACCTCGAAAGTTCTGATAAGGAACTCTAGGCTTTCGAGGACTGGCAGCAATCGAACAGAGCTTGTCGTTTAGTCATACTCAGTGTTGTCCCTACGTCCATGCAAAGTTCACTAGATAAGGAAGAAAGTTCCAGTAAGATCTTAGAGATCCTAGCCAGTCGCTACACCCATACGGCGAAGGCCTAGATTAGCGATACCATTCGCAAATTCTCGACCATAAAGTACAGGGGTGATAGCGACATACAGGAGTATGCCCAAGAAATTATCAATCTGGCTGAGAAGTTGAAAGCACTTAAAGTTGATTTTCCTGATGATTATCTGGTACATCATGTGATTACTTCACTACCACCTTAGTATAGTCAATTTGAGGTGAGTTACAATTGTCAAGAGAATAAATGGACAATTGATCAGCTTACGATTCAGCTGGTTTAGGAACAAGACAGATTGAGACATGCTAAGTTGGACAGTGCTCACCTGGCTACTACCTCTTCATCTAGTTTCAAGAAGAGGAAAGGCAAAGAGACTGCAGGGCCTGGTTCACAGAAGAAACACAAGGGCCCAGATACTGAGCGTAAGGGACCAAAATGTTTCTTCTGCAAGGAAGTAGGCCACTTAAAGAAGGACTGCGCTAAGTATAAGGCTTGGCGTGAAAAGAAAGGTATGTCCTTGTCTCTTCTTAGTGCAAAATCCCTTCTCGTTTCTGTGCCTAAGAACACTTGGTGGTTAGATACAGGAACCACTAAACACATAAGTGTTTCTTTGCAGGGTTGCAGAACGTACCGGAGGCCCATGGAAAATGAGAGATTTCTCTATATGGGTGCAGGTGACCCGATACAGGTTGAGGGAATCGCTACTATTGGACTGATTCTATGTACTGGTTATATATTAGAGTTAAAAGAGACCTTTTATGTACCGTCTTTTCGACGGAATCTGATTTCTGTTTCTTTGTTGGACAAAGAAGGTTATGTTTTCAGATTTGGGAATAATAAAAGTCTCCTTTATTTTAACTCTGTTTTGGTTGGAACCGGTACATTGATTGATTCCGATAACTTGTATTTATTGCATTCGGTTGACAACAATAATAAATGTTATGCTAGCGAGTCCAGAGGGGTTAAGCGTAAATTTCCAACTGAGGATTCATTCAGGCTATGGCACAGACGTTTAGGTCATATCTCTGCAAGGAGAATAGACCGACTCGTGTCAAATGGAATCCTTGAAGCACTCGATCACATAGACCAGCAGGTTTGTATTGAGTGCATAAAGGGAAAAACCACTAATAAGAGGAGGTTTGAGGCTGAGAGATGTACGAAAACTCTAAGATTGATACATACCGATATATGTGGTCCATTCCCTACAGCATCTTGGAATGGTCAATGGTATTTTATCACGTTTATAGATGACTTCTCTCGTTATGGTTATTTGTACCTTTTAAAGGAAAAGTCTGAGGCATTAGACGCTTTCAAGTCTTTTAAAGCCGAAGTTGAAAATCAACTTGAAAAGGCTATTAAGGCTGTCAGGTCAGATCGTGGTGGTGAATACTACGGTCGATATGATGGATCAGATGAACAGCGTCCTGGGCCATTTGCTCAATTTCTCGATGAGTGTGGGATAGTTCCACAGTACACTATGCCGGAATGGTGTAACTGAAAGGAGGAACCGTACCCTTAAGGATATGGTGAGGAGTATTATTGCCCATACCACCTTACCTACATCACTCTGGGAGATGCCTTGAAAACTGCAGTCTACATTCCTAATAGGATACCAACTAAAGCAACTAACAAAACTCCATATGAGTTATGGACTAGAAGAAAACATGTCTTAAAGCACTTAAAGGTTTGGGGTTGTCCAGCAGAGGCAAGGCCTTATAGGCCTGATGAAAGAAAATTGGACTTAAGGACTGTTAGTTGTTATTTTTTCGCTACACCCATACGGCGAAGTCCGAGATTAGCGATACCATTCGCAAATTCTCGACCATAAAGTACAGGGGTGATAGTGACATACGGGAGTATGCCCAAGAAATTGTCAATCTGGCTGAGAAGTTGAAAGCACTTAAAGTTGATTTTCCTGATGATCATCTGGTACATCATGTGATTACTTCACTACCACCTTAGTATAGTGGGATAATGCAAAAATTGGAACCTGTACAATAATTGTTTGATTGATTTCATACCTCAGGTCTTTTTTGCTTTAATAAGATACTTGTACATTAACAAAATGTCACATTTAGTACCTTGACCTAACGCCGTCCAACTTTCACCGTTAAGTGTCCTACGTGGCATGCCACGTCGGGTGCCACGTCAGAGCCGCGCAGAACAGATCCGGCCCGTTTTTTTCCCACGGGTCGGATAAGTGGGTTTTTCAACCCTTATGAAACGACGTCGTTTTGGGGGAATGGTATGAACGACGGGTCTTTCAGGATTCAGATGAACGACGCGTCTTTCATCTTAAAAAATTAATCATGCTCCCGTCAAGGGAATTCCGAGAATCGAACTCGGGACCCCTCGCAGCCTATGCAACAATCATACCACTAGACCAAATGCTCTTCATGTGTAATTATTGATTACTACCCAAATATATTGTGTGATTTCAGATTTTTGCTGAACAAATATATTACTCTAAAATAATATAATTAAATTAAAAAATAAAAAAAAATGTAAAAATTCACAAAAATAATTGTAAAAATTCCAAAAATTATTTAATTAATCCAAAAATCCAAAAAAATTGAAAAATTCCAAAAAATGTAAAATTTCCCTAAAAAATGTAAAAATTCTAAAAAATAATTAATTAATCTAAAAATTCAAAAAAGTGAAAAAAATAATTAATTTTAGATATTTAATTTTTTTTTAGAATTTTTATATTTTTTTGGGAATTTGTATATTTTTTTGGAAATTTGTACATTTTTTTGGAATTTTTACATTTTTTTTAGATTTTTAGATTAATTAAATTATTTTTTGAATATTTTACACCTTTTTAGAATTTTTTTCATTTTTTCAGGATTTTTAGATTAATTAAATTATTTTTACAATTTTTACAAACTTTTTTGAAATTTTAACATTTTTTGAAATTTTAAAGAGATTAACATGAAACGTTACTCACCAAATCGAAGAGAAGTGAGAGAAAGGTGGGGCGGTCTAGGGTTGAGAACTGAGGAAAGGGTGCGGTAATAGGAAGGGTTTTGGAGTAATATACTTTTCCAATTATTTTTGTGATTTTTTACATTTTTTGTGATTTTTAAATTTAATTATATTATTTTGGAGTAATTATTTTTTTGCAATTTTTTGGATTTTAAGATTAATTAATTTTATTTTGGAATTTTCACATCTTTCTGGATTTTTAGATTAATTTCTAAATTTTATTATTTTTTATAGATTTTTAACATTTTTTTAGAGTAATTACATTTTTTCGATTTTTTTGTTTTTTTTGTAATTTTTTTGCACTTTTTTGAATTTTTAGATTAATAATTATTTTTTAGAAGTTTAACATTTGTTACGGAAATTTTACATTTTTTTTGGAATTATTACATTTTTTGGAATTTTTCCATTTTTTCTGGATTTTTAGATTAATTAAATTATTTTTGGAATTTTTACAATTATTTTTTTGAATTTTTACATTTTTTTATTTTTTAATTTAATTATATTATTTTGGAGTAATATATTTGTTCAGCAAAAATCTGAAATCACACAATATATTTGGGTAGTAATCAATAATTACAGATGAAGAGCATTTGGTTCAGTGGTATGATTTTTGCATAGGTTGCGAGGGGTCCCGAGTTCGATTCTCGGAATTCCCTTGATGGGAACATGATTAATTTTTTAAGATGAACGAGACGCGTCGTTCATACCATGCCCCCAAAACGACGTCGTTTCATAAGGGGTTGAAAAACCCACTTATCCGACCCGTGGGGAAAAACGGGTCGGATCTGTCCTACGTGGCACGCCACGTCAGCCGTATCTGACGTGGCACCCGACGTGGCATGCCACGTAGGACACTTAACGGTGAAAGCTGGACGGCGTTAGGTCGAGGTACCAAATGTGACATTTTGTTAATGTACAGGTATCTTTTAAAAGCAAAAAAGACCTGAGGTATGAAATCAATCAAACAATTATTGTACAGGTACCAATTTTTGCATTATCCCTAGTATAGTCAATTTGAGGTGAGTTACAATTGTCAAGAGAATAAATGGACAATTGATCAGCTTACGATTCAGCTGGTTTAGGAACAAGACAGATTGAGACATGCTAAGTTGGACAGTGCTCACCTGAATAAATGACCCATGGAAAATGAGAGATTTCTCTATATGGGTGCAGGTGACCCGATACAGGTTGAGGGAATCGCTACTATTGGACTGATTCTATGTACTGGTTATATATTAGAGTTAAAAGAGACCTTTTATGTACCGTCTTTTCGACGGAATCTGATTTTTGTTTCTTTGTTGGACAAAGAAGGTTATGTTTTCAGATTTGGGAATAATAAAAGTCTCCTTTATTTTAACTCTACTTTGGTTGGAACCGGTACATTGATTGATTCCGATAACTTGTATTTATTGCATTCGGTTGACAACAATAATAAATGTTATGCTAGCGAGTCTAGAGGGGTTAAGCGTAAATTGCCAACTGAGGATTCATTCAGGCTATGGCACAGACGTTTAGGTCATATCTCTGCAAGGAGACTAGACCAACTCGTGTCAAATGGAATCCTTGAAGCACTCGATCACATAGACCAGCAGGTTTGTATTGAGTGCATAAAGGGAAAAACCACTAATAAGAGGAGGTTTGAGGCTGAGAGATGTACGAAAACTCTAAGACTCATACATACCGATATATGTGGTCCATTCCCTACAACATCTTGGAATGGTCAATGGTATTTTATCACGTTTATAGATGACTTCTCTCGTTATGGTTATTTGTACCTTTTAAAGGAAAAGTCCGAGGCATTAGACGCTTTCAAGTCTTTTAAAGCCGAAGTTGAAAATCAACTCGGAAAGGCTATTAAGGCTATCAGGTCAGATCGTGGTGGTGAATACTGCGGTCGATATGATGGATCAGGTGAACAACGTCCTGGGCCATTTGCTCAATTTCTCGATGAGTGTGGGATAGTTCCATAGTACACTATGCCGGAATGGTGTAACTGAAAGGAGGAACCGTACCCTTAAGGATATGGTGAGGAGTATTATTGCCCATACCACCTTACCTACATCACTCTGGGAGATGCCTTGAAAACTGCAGTCTACATTCCTAATAGGATACCAACTAAAGCAACTAACAAAACTCCATATGAGTTATGGACTGGCAGAGAGCATGTCTTAAAGCACTTAAAGGTTTGGGGTTGTCCAGCAGAGGCAAGGCCTTATAGGCCTGATGAAAGAAAATTGGACTTAAGCACTGTTAGTTGTTATTTTGTTGGATATTCGGAGAGGTCACTAGAGTATCAGTTTTACAACCCTACTATCCGAATATTTTTTGAGACGGAAAATGCCCGGTTCTTTGAGGATGTTGAGTTTAGGGGGGAAGATAGACTGTCGAATGCCATTTTTGAGGAGGATTCAGTTATACCTCTTCATGCAGTTCCTGAGGGTCAGGATGAGCTCATTGTTCATATTCCTGTCTTCATCCCTCAGCAGGCAAGAAACGACACTATTAATCTTCCTACAGGACAAGATCCACAGGTTATACCTATGGATCATCAGGAAGTCCATGAAGATCCATAACCGGATCAAGCTCAACACCCTGAAGTGGTTGAGAACCAGGTAGATATGCCACTTAGGAGGCCCACTAGAGTGAGAAGAAATGCGATTCCGGATGATTATATCGTATTTCTACAAGAATATGAGGAGACTATTGACTCTTTGGAGGATGACCCGCTCACCTTCACCGAGACCATTAGTTGTTCTGACACTCAAGTGTGGATACGGGTCATAGCCGATGAATTTCAATCCATGAAGGACAATGACGTTTGGGAGCTCGTACCATTGCCTAAGAATGTGAAATCGATTGGCTGTAAATGGGTTTTCAAAACCAAACGGGATTCATAAGGCAATATTGAGAGGTACAAAGCACGTCTTGTTGTGAAAGGATTCACCCAAAAGGAAGTAATAGACTATAAAGAGACATTCTCTCCAATTTCATCCAAGGACTCTTTTATGACTATTATGGCCTTGGTGGCGTATTTTGATCTTGAGCTACATTAGATAGATGTAAAGACTGCTTTCCTCAATGGGGTTCTTGAGGAAGAAATCTACATGAAGCGACTAGAGGGTTTATCCTGTAACGAGGATAGTCAATTGGTTTGTAGATTAAAGAAATCTATCTATGGGCTCAAGCAAGGTTCTCGTCAATGGTACTTAAAGTTCCATCGCGTTATTACTTCATACGGTTTTGAGGTAAACACTGTAGAGGACTGTCTGTACCACAAGTTCAGTGGGAGTAGGTTTGTATTTCTATTATTGTATGTGGATGACATTTTGCTTGCTACGAATGATGTAAAGCTTCTTCAGGAAACTAAGACTTTTCTCTTAGATAACTTTGAGATGAAAGACCTTGGTGAAGCATCTTTTGTGCTGGGAATACAGATCCATCGTGATCGTTCATGGGGTATTCTTGGGTTGTCACGAAAGGGTTACATCGATAAAGTTCTCAAGAGATTCAACATGCAAAATTATAAACCACATGATACTCATATCTCCAAAGATGAGAAATTCAGCCTTAACTAGTGTCCTAAGACAGATTTGGACCGTAAGTTCATGGAGAGTGTTCCATATGCTTCGGTTGTAGGTAGCATTATGTATGCACAAGTTTGCACTCATTCGGACCTTGTGTTTATAGTTGGTATGTTGGGGAGATAGCAGAGCAATCCCGGAAGGGACTATTGGGTTGCAGCCAAAAGAGTCTTTCGGTATCTTCTGAAAATGAAAGACTACATGCTCACATACAGGAAATCAGATCAGCTTGAGATCATCGGGTATTCTGATTCTGATTTCGCTAGATGCCAAGATAGCCAGAGATCGACTTCCGGATATGTCTTTCTATTGGCTGGAGGAGCGATTTCCTAGAAGAGTGCCAAACAGTCACTCGTTGCTTCTTCCACTATAGAGGCAGAGTTCGTAGCTTGCTACGAGGCATCCAGTCATGCTATTTGGCTGCAAAATATGGTTAAGGGACTGCGAGTTGTCACTGGCATTGAGAGACCCTTGAGGATCTTTTGTGACAACCGGGCTGTAGTGCTGTACTCCAACAGTAATCGGAGTTCATCCAGGTCTAAGCACATTTACATCAAGTTCCTTGCCGTAAAGGAAAGAGTTCAGAGTGGTCAAGTTAGCATTGAGTTATTGGGTATAAACGCAATGATTACGGATCCGCTGACAAAGGCAATGACACCTGTTGTGTTTCATGGCCATGTATCTAGCATGGGTGTCCTTAGCTCAGATGCTTGAGATTAATGGGAGTTTGGTTTGTACTTTTGTGACTCATAGATGTATTGACTGTGTATTATGTTATTTCACAGTTTATGGATATTGATTTTATTCAATATATGCTCTGGATTTTTTATCTCATAAAGTAAAGAGGATCAGTTGGAAATAAACATGTATAGATCATTTCACATGTAATTTCCATGCTGCACATGCACACTGGATCCATGTCATTAATTAGTTAATGCTCGTAATCATCATGAGTTTAGTCGCTTGAATTGCGACGACTACTCTTTTGGTTCTTACTTTGATGAAATTAATGGACCAGATTGAATTAGATAGGTATCATGCTAGCATTTGGGAAATTAACGTATACCTATATGACTAAAGGTTGGTACTATAAGGATCGCACATTGTTGAGTTGTCCAAGTGGGAGATTGTTGGATTTTGGACAACGAGACTAGTACGTTTAGTACCGTAATATATACATAATATATGGACGCATATGTTGAGTGTATTTAATCATATAATATAATGTTAATATAAAGTTTATTGGACCAATTTAAAGATCTAATAAAGTTAAGGGGTCCAATTGTCTAATTAATATAGTGTGGGGGCACAATCTGTAATTGTGCAGAATCTCGGGTTAATTACTAATTGCTGATGGGTCAATTAGTAATGAACATAAATTGAATAATTGGGATATGGTCCCTGTGAAGAATCCCGGGTTAAGTAGTTTTTATCAGAAGAAAAACAAAAAGAATAAAAACGTTATTTGGAAAACAGAGAACAAGGGTTCCCCATCCGGCCCAAGGCAACGATTCAATAGAAGACCTTCGTTCCCGGATTTCTGCAAGATTATGGCATCATCATCAGGTACGCTTCCGCATTCCATTGAATTCATGCAACAATTGAATTGATTTTCGGTCCTGTATTGTTGTTCATATGGTTTAAAACAACAATTATCTCCTCCAATTCTATCATGACAATCAACAAAGGAAATTTTGGATTACAATATTCTTTGTCATCTCATGGTCTATATGGCTTGCAAGAAATGAAGAGGTGTTCCATAACAAATGTATGTCGGTGGCGGTCGCTTTTTGCTTATACCTATTCATATTACCTAAGTGTTGTAAAGCAGCAGCAGATGAGTTTCCCTAATCTGCTAGTGAACTGTTAGTATCGGTTGAGGGACTAAAAAGGTGGAGCAATGCACTTGATAAATGCCCACTGATTCCTTAAAGCCCACTCCCTCTCCTAGCTTCAAATAGAATGGTTATGGGTCTGCACTCGGTATTCCAGAGTTGCGAGACTAGAAAAGTCACATTCTTGGTACGTTCTCGATTTATATCGGTGAAACTGAATCTAATCATGCTAAGATTGTGGTCATAAGGAACTCTTTGGAGTTGTCCATAAATGCCGAAGAATTGAAGAGGGCGCACTTGACTATTGAGTCGGATGCACATAACGCCATCCGGTGGGAAACATTTGATGATAAAAGACCTTGGAAGCTTATCTCAAAATTCGGAATGAAATGACTTCTGTAATCGCATAGCCCCAAATGCTCTCTTCACCCATTAAAAGAATTACTTGGTTTTATTTTATTTAGTAAATGGATAAATATAGTATTACTTGTAAGGTGGTAGTTGGGACATTAATTACTTGCAATCCCATTGGTTAGGGATGCGGCAACATTCCCTATGTAACATGATTAAAATTATGTATATTTACGACACAATTATTGAAAAATGTGCAAAAATAAAATTAAAATAACTAACTTTATTTGAACTTTAAAATAGACATCTAAAAATATAACTTTTTTTAACTCAAATTGATTAACTAAAAAATCTAGAGGGAGTAATTTATTTGGTTGAAATTAATTTTCCTTATTTAAAACTTGTTTCCAGTTTCCACTACTTTAATGATTTTTGGTAGTAACTTTTGTTTTTCTAAGTACAAATTAAGGGGATAAATATGATAAATTATTAGAAACTATAAAAATTAATTAGAGGATTGATATGTAAAAATTTGAAATTTTTGGGGAGGGGAGCGTCAATACAACATATGAAATTATATTATCCTCTTTCAAAAAAAGCTCTCACACTTTTCCTAAAATATTTCATTTAATTGATTGTGTGATTTTAATTAGCACACACGCTACAAATATGTTCAAATTGGTTATGCTATTCAAATCCAAATGGAACCTAAAAAGAGTGATGTTGAAACTGCACCCTTCAATTTTTTCGCGTTTCAGTGTACGTATCCGTATCGTATAGATAGTGTTTCATAGCAAAATCTTTGGTTTTTTTCTAATAAAATCTCTGGCCATTCTTTTGTTACAGTGAGTCAACAGCTCGACACCAAATTGATTCCTGGCTATCAGTAAAAGGCACTGATGCATGCGACAAAATAAAATCTCCACGAGCTTCTTCCCTTCGCTGCTTTTTCCATTCCCATTTATCAGCTTCGTTTTCCAGTACAGGAAAACTCTTTATGCTTATCAACTTATATATCTGTTCACTGTATATATATCCCTTATTCTTGTCGGCATCGAAACCTCCAATATTTGGTTCATCAATGTCCTACCGACCCTTCAGGATTAGGATTATTGTTCTTTTTATTTAAAGAATCTGTTAAAAGTAGGCTTTCTTTTGATATAAAAATCTAATTTTCAACAATGGCTCATGCTTAGTTTATTAGAAGCTTCTCAGAAGTACAGACTTTATTTGTATATATATATTACTTTTCAATTTTCTTTTTTAATATTTTCCTTAATCATAATACTTTTCATTATTACTTTCTACTGAAGTTAGGAAAATTTGTCCAGTTGGGTCAATACATAACTTTCTTTTTAATATGTTAAAAAATAATTTATAAAAAATTGAATAAGTATAATAAAGAAATTATAAAAAGATAAAATACTAAAACTTATATTCTTCTATATTTTAACTATATCTTTTATAAGTTGATTTGATTTTAAAGCATCCCTACCCCTTAGACCGATTATAAATCTTATTTTACTATATTTAAACGATGAAATTTATCATAAATAGTTTCTAATTAAATGTAAAATTGTTAAATTATTTAAAAACAGTAATGGTTGTCCTACCCCATAGCAATATCAACAAAAACCACCATCACTATCTCCAAGAAATAAGAGTAATCAACGGGGCTTTGTTAAAAAATAATGAATTGAAAAAAGCAATTAAAACAAGTATAAAATCTAGCCAAGAACAAGTGTAAAGGTTACAACAAGAACAAAATTAGATTGATGTTTAACTAAAGTATAAAAGCTTCCTAGCAAAGACTAAAACAAGTTATGATTTATAAGTATTCGATCATTGATGCAGTAATATTCATTCCTACTTTATAAAATTGCTATAGAGACCATGTATGCTTTTTAGGACTCCTACTTCCCTCCTACATTTAATTACCAAAAAAGACACTCTATTAGGTAACCATAACCAATTAGCACCTTGTTGGTTAAAAAGTTAACTAAATTGATTGATTTCGATTAAGGAAAGAAAATTCTAAGCTAAGGCTCCTAAATATACTAAAAGGTTATCAATCGAAACTTAACCTAAATATTATTCTCTAGTCCGCAAAAACTAGTTGTCTACTTTATGTATCAGGCTTTGAGGTCTACCGTCCCCTTCATGAATGACTATTACTATTCATATTAGAATCTTGGTTGATTAGACATAAACTTAATATAAATAGTGATGACAAGTGATTAGAGAACGCATATATGCAAACCTAGAAACTATATATTTAAAAAAATTTGATCTCACAAATAATTAGAATCACAACTTTAATTGCTTCTACTAGGAACAAGAAAGCTTAATTAGAATAGATAAGAAATTAAAAAAATAATAAACTTAATTGCATAAAAATAAAATTATGCGTCTTTAAAGTTGAAGATGGCATGAGTAGAAAAATAAGTTCTGAACTGAAGAAGAAAAACTAGAGAAGGAGAGACTGGTTCTCCAAAAGATGCAGAAAGCTTAAATAGAGTTTGCCTCCTTAATTATTTCTAGAAAATAAAAATAAAAGATCCTAAGTATTTTACTTCAAACTGGTATCTGATCTTCTTTCGATCGAAATCTGTAAAAGAATAGAGGTTTAGAAGGCTGAGAACTCTATCCATGAGTCATTTGAACAAATCCAATCGCGCTTCTGTATTTCTCTCTTTTAAAAATCCCTAAAATCCCTTAACTCATTAATTTTACCTCTTTGATAAATCATATCTTTTATTTCGAAGAAAAGATAAACTAAATCCCGAATTGGAAGCTTTCAAGATGTAAAAATACATTCTCTCTCATCTAGAAATCTATCTCGCGCAACTGCTTTATTGGTCAAGACTCAAGAGTGATGCTTCGTGGCCAAGACTTCTTTCTTGGCCGAGACTCGAGAAGTCTTTTCCAATTTTGATCATTTCTGCTCTTTTCTCTTCAAAAGTACCTCTATAGTTGTTTTTTATAAAAGTGAGGGAAACTGACTCTAATCAATAGTCTTATTGTCTAAATTGTATAAAAATAGATAGTAAAAATGACTAAAATAAGCGTACAATCAGTCATGATGATTTAATTTATTGTGAAGTTATTCCAAAGTTGTTTATTAAAAATAACGTATTTGTGAAATATAATATTATTTTCTAAAACCAATTTTTTTGTAATTAAGTAATTATTTTTGAATTTCTAAATTTATTATTTTTGTATCATAAATACTTTTTTCACTATGTATTTGTGAAATATAATATCATAAAGTTTAGGGTATAGGTTTGGGCCTCTGTATTTCCCGTCGAAAATATATATAAAAATACAGAGCTTCCCAACGTGCGTGGTTTCGCGACGGGCTAGCCTGTCAATAATGTTTTCGATGGGCATTCTGGTCAAAAATGTGTGCATTGCGACGCGTCTCATACCTACGGGAAGTCCGTCGACTACTCCCATTTCGACGGGCTAATGAGAGTTCTGAAGAGTTTCGCCTGTTCCTATGTGTAAGAAAGTAAAGCCGGTTCCCTATGATAATCTGAATTTTCCAGGGTACGATTTTGTTTTTTGAAAAATGAATGAATTCCATTGATAAACCAGAAGAGGGAACAAATCCCAGCTTACAAAGACACTTGAAAGAGGCATTATCCAAAACATATGCCCCAATTACTACATATAATTTGAATACTTGAATCTATATATACTAGACATTCTAGTGAAAAGAGTAGAAACTATTTGACAAACAATCCTAGCATTCCTTTCACACCATATATAGTAGATATTAGTATTCCAAGCTAACCTAAAAAGAGTTGAAATGAAACTCTTCTTCTGTAGATTACTCCTAGCCTATGAAAATTTGCCTTGCCAATCGAGGAGCTGTCTAACTATTCCAGCTCTCTGAAGAAGACATTTCCAGATATGAGCTGAGTAAATACAATCAAAGATTGGCTTCTTCAAAATTATCTCTGGTAATGGCAGACTTTCTAATCCAAGCGACATCAAAGAAGCAGCGGCCAGTTACTACTCCAATTTCTTCAAGTATAATAGGTGGAATAGACCTAAGATGTAGGACCTAAGATTTGCAAAGCTGGAGGCTGATGAGGTCACTCAGTTAGATAAGGAGGTTTCTTCTGCTGAGATTTGGGAAGCGGTGAAGAGTTGTGCAGGAGATAAATCTCCTGGGCCAGATGGGTTTTCTATGCATTTCATTCAAAATGCATGGGAATTTATGGGAGAAGATTATTGTCGGTTGGTAAAAGGATTTTTCAGCACGGGTATTTTTCCAAAAGGAGCTAACTCTTCTTTCCTTATCCTTATTCCGAAAGTGGCTTCAACGAAGAGGTTTTGTGAGTTCCGCCCAATCAGTCTGATTAGCAGCTACTATAAGACCATCTCCAAAATTTTAGCCAATCGCCTGGGGTCTGTGATCACTTTGGTAGTTAGCAAAGTACAACATGAGTTTATAAAAGGGAGGCAGACTCTAGATTGTGTTATGATAGCGAATGAGGTAGCTCACCATCTAAAGACTTCTCAACAGCAAGGTTTCATGTTCAAACTTGATTTTGAGAAAGCTTATGATTCAGTAGAATGGAGCTATTTGGATGAAGTTCTAGGCATCATGGGGTTCAGTACAAAATGGAGGAGATGGGTTCAGTAGTGCTTGAGTTTCCGTTTTGATTAATGGGCCTCCTTCAGCTGAGTTTGGGGTGGGTCGTGGTTTGAGACAAGGTTGTTCCATGTCTCCTTTTCTATTTAACATTGCGGCAGAGGGGCTTCATCAACTATTTTGTAGGGCAGAGAGGTGTGGGCTTATGAGGGGGTTAGGCAACTCAACAGTGGGATGGAATCTTACCCACCTTCAGTTCGCGGACGACACATTAGTTTTTGCCGGTAATGATGAGGCAGAAATTCAGACTGTAAAAGGGCTCCTGCGTTGGTTTGACGCTTTTTCGGGTTTGAAAGTCAACTTTCATAAAAGCTCTTTAGTGGGCATCAATATTTTCAGACAGTTAGGAGAAACTTTGGCACGTAGAGCTGGGTGTAAATATGAATCCCTTCCTTTCAAGTATTTAGGATCTTATGTAGGGATGAATCCGAGGAGACTATCCAGTTGGGACTTCGTGCTTTAGTCCATGAGGAAAAAATTGTCGATTTGGAAAGGGTCCCTGCTATCTGTGGGTGGGAGGGTGACTCTTATCAAATCGGCGCTGGCTAGCATTCAATGCGAGCGTATCATGAGAAGGTTTCTTTGGAGTGGGGATGAGCAGACAAGAGGTTTAGCTAAGGTTGATTGGGCAACCGCTGTTCGGCCAAAGGAGCAAGGAGGGTTGGGTATTAGGCGTCTCCAAACCAGGAATGAAGCATATATGTTGAAATGGGTTTGGGGTCTTCTTACAAACGAGAAGAAATTATGGGTTGGGATTGTTCAGAAACAGTATGGTTTTACTACGTTGGGGGACTTCTGGCTAAAAGATAGGGTCCATTTTTCTCAGATATGGGGAGACATCGTGCGGGTATGTGGTAGAAATAACTCCTTATTCAGTTTTTGGTCCTCTAATTCTAATCTGAAATTAGGCAATGGTGAGAATTGTAAATTTTGGTGGGATGTGTGGGCTTTGGAGATCCCGTTGGCTCTTCGGTTTCCTCGCCTATACTCTCTCTCCCTCAACCAGTTAGGTGTTGTCAGAGATTTCGGCGAATGGGAAGGAGATCTTTGGGTATGGATGATTACATTGCATTTCATCATGTTTTATTGTCCATTTACTAGTTGTATTGGGCAGTAAATCTACTGATTTATCCTTGTATTTCCCACATCTTAGCAGATCTGGTCTGGAGGCAAATTATGAGGAATCTGATTTGAGGAGCGCTGAAGCTATTTTCCCGATTCTAGGCCTGGATCTTGGCCTAGACATATTCTCATCCGAAGCAGCGCGCACCAGAGCTGTCTTGGCCAAGCTTGCGGCTAAGACGATTTCGCGATAAAGACAGAAGTGCGGATCTTTTGGACCGCTTCCCACATTAGGCTTTACAGCTGGCACGTAGCAGCTGTCCCGCAATTCTAGAGGGATCTGAAGCCAATCTCTTGAAGAATCCCGATCTCCCTCTTTTTGTAATTGCGATTTACTTTCTATTTTAAGTACAATTTATTATACTAATCTTTTTAGAGATTTTCTAGGGATTAGAGTTGGAGTAGGACAGAGGTGTTTTAGGGCTATTTAGCCGAACATTGTTCACCTCTATCCAGGGGGATTATCATCGAACGCAACCCTCCTCCTCTTTTCTCCTTATTTTCGACATTGTTACACTTTTTCTCCGGATTTTATTATCTCGGATTTAATTTATTTATGCAATCAAATATTTTATCTTTTTATCTATGAGTATGAGTAGCTAAACACCCATTCTTGGTAAGGGTTGATGAGCTGAAGTTCTTATGCAATCGTGAGATCAATTCGTACTTAATAATCTCTTCCCTCGTATTTATTTCTTTCTTGAACTTAATCTATCGCTTACTCACTAGAGACAAGGTTTGATCATCCTTGTACTCTAGTAGAGAAGAGTTGCAGCCGGTCTAGAAGGAAAGGGAGCACCCGTCGGCTAGACAAAGTAGGTGACTAGTCTTGCGCCAGACTAGAAGAATAAGTAATCTAGGTCAAGACCAGATTGACAACCTAGGGTTTCCACAGGGAAACACCTTCACCTAGTTACTGTCTTCCCCTATACCATTGAGGAAGCAAACAACCATTCAAGACAACAGTCAAACGGATAAACCCTTTAACCAGCAAGGTGTCCCTTGGCTAGGATTATCAGGAAAGGGAGTACCCGCCAGGTAATTTGAAGAGGAGGGAAGACAGGAGTGAACAGGAGTACCTCCACTCTATAGCAGTACTACGAATGAAGAGACGAACATACTTGAGTCAATGATCGAAGCATAAGAACACAAGCTCTCATATCGCCCTTACCTGGAATTCCTCTTTACGAAACTTATCCCAATCTAGACCCCTGTCTTGGCCAAGACTTTGGCCAATACTATTTTAAACTGTTTTCACTTCTTTCTGTTTTGTCTTTAGTTTCAAATTCTACCAAACCAAAACTCAGTGACGAGGAAGTCAACCCAAGAATTACATTTCCTAGAGGTCTCTGTGGACGATCCTCTTACCATCATCTACAAACTCTTGTAGATAGTGATAAGTTGTATTTCTACCCCCAATTCCATACCTATTTCACTATTATATTTGACGTGTTCGACGTGCGATCAAATTTTGGCGCCGTTGCCGGGAATCTCTAACTGTATTTGTAGTTTTTGTTTTATTTTATTTTATGACAGTTGATGACCAGGTCCTCAAGTAGAGAACAAGATTTGTTACCTTGCAATCCCAATCTCACCCGAACCGAAGCACAACTTAGGAGGCAAGCTCGACTAAGAGTAGCCCAAGAAGAGAGTGAATCGGAAAGCTCTAATTCCGAAACAGAATACAGTCTTGGCCACGATCTTGGCCTAGACTCAGACCACGACATGGCAGACAATCGACCAGAACCGACAATGAGAGAGCTGAACAAAACAGCAGAACAAGAGACCTTCTCCTGTATTAATCTACCTGCTGTAGCAAATGATTGGTCCATAAAGACCAACATGGTGGCCAACCTTCCCAAATTCTACGGCCATTCCAATGAAAACCCCTTCAAGCACCTAAGGAACCTACATGTTCAGTACGACATTATGAAACCAACTACTGTGAACATGGAAAGGGCGAAGCTAAAGGCATTTCCAAGCTCTCTAGAAGGGGGAGCTCAGAATTGGTTTTATAGTTTGCCTCATAATACCATCAACACGTGGGCAGAGATGTCCACCATGTTCCTTAATAAATATTGGAATGCAACGAAGGCGGGGATAGCTAGGAAAGACATGGCTGCAATTCAACAAAGAAGCGGTGAAAGTTTCAGTGAGTACCACCAGAGGTTCCGTGATTTGCAAGAAGTTTGCCCCACTCATGGAGTAGTAGACAATACCATGATACAATATTTCTACGATGGGATGCTCCCAAGTAGCAAGGAAAAAGTGGACTCAGCCGCAAGTGGAGCATTGCAAGATCTAACGGTCACAAGAGCTAAAATGTTGCTCCAAACATTGGCAGACAATTGCCAAATAACACCATTTCGGATAGAAACTCTTCTCCTTCTTCTCTAAATGCAATAAATGTTGAACAAAAGCTTAATGATTTAACTGATATGGTTAAAAGCATTTCTGTTAATATTTCAGGTTCAATGCCTTCGGGAAATCAGAACCAAGAGCAAATAGCATCAGTATGTGGGATATATGCCAGCAGCAAGACCACCAGACCAATAACTGTTATATGGTGCAGCATCCAGATGACGTGAGTCAGGTAAACGCAGCATACCCGCAGAACCAAGGAAGCATGCAAAACTTTCCTCAAGGAAGTAACCAATACGCATGGAGGGCACATCCAAACTTCAGATGGAGAGATCCACTCCCTCCAAACCATAATCAGAATCAGGGTGTACCCCAGCAGCAACAACAACCTCCTATCAATTTCCAACATTTCGTGTCGTGCCCTTCAAATCAGAATCTTGGCTAGAATCTAGGCCAAGCGCCAGGCCAAGCTCCTTTAGCCCAGCTACTGCCTGCCCCTCGACCCTTGCAGCTTACTGGCCCCTCAGTGGAAGATACGCTCAAGCAAATGATGGAACTGCAGAAAAATCACATGCAATCAACACAGGCCAGCTTGGCAGAGCTACAGAAGCAGATAACTCAGATAGCTAATCAAGGGAAATTACCTCCTACCATGGTGAACAATCCAGCACACAATGTTAGTGCCATGAGCTTGAGGAGTGGAGTTGTGTTACCAGAAAGGGAAGGAGCGAAAACGGATGAGGAAATAAGAAAAATCCAGTTGGGAGAAGTGGATGAATATGAGGAAGAAGAAGCTGAAGCAGAAGTAGTCTTGACCAAGCCTCAGGCCAAGCCTACAGTTATCGCAGAACCAAAAAAAGCAGAACCTTTCTTGGCTAAGCCACGGGTCATGCCAGACCAGAAGGAGGAAATCATAGAAATTCCTCCACCATTTCCTCCTAGATCTTCGAAAGAGAAGAAGCAAGATGAAGCGAGAGACTTCATGGCTATTTTTGGAAAAATAGCTGTGCATATACCCATGTTGGATTTAATTTCAAAAGTCCCCTCTTATGCTAAATTTCTTAAGGAACTGTGTACTAATAAAAAGAAAATTGCAGGTATAGAAAGGGTAAATTTATCCCACAATGTCTTCGCAGTACAGCAACTCCCAGAGAAGTGTAAGGATCAAGGGACCTTCACTATTCCATGCCAAATAGGGAATAAAATCATTGAGAAAGCCCTTTGCGACTTAGGGGCTGACATCAATGTAATGTCGTTAAGTGAATTCGAGACCTTGAAGATAGGAACAATGAAGGAGACCGACTTGGTGATCCAGCTGGCTGATCGAACGATCATCCGACCTAAGGGCGTAGTGACTGATGTCTTAGTAATGGTAAATGATTTTATTTATCCAGTGGACTTTTATATAGTTGAAATGAATATTCAATTGCCCTCTTGTACCACTGATATTTTATTAGGAAGACTTTTCCTAAGGACATCAAAAGCGAAGATTGATTGCTTCGAAGGAAGCATAATTCTTGAATTTTGTGGCAGAATGATTAAATTCAGCATTACTGATGCCCTAAAACATCCTAACGATTTACATTGTGTTAGTTTTTTGGATGTTTTGGACCCAATTACTGAGGAAATAGCTGACATATATTAATGACCCCCTTGAGTATGTTTTAAGCAGGGGAATTTCCACTCAAACACTGGAAGAATTAGAGGAAAGGACTGGAGATCAGAAGGAACTCCAAGAAATTTTGGACAGTTTGGCCGATCAGGAAGATACGGATTTGATCTTGGCCTCGAGCTTGGCCAAGACGTCGGCCAAGACTGCCAATAAAAGAAGGAAAATAGTTAGTTGTCAATATGTGCAGCCAACGGTTCCCAAATTTCTGCCTTCTATTGTGCAGGCACCACAGCTGGAATTAAAATCCCTACCAGACCACCTGAAGTATGCCTATCTAGGCCTAGACGACACCCTACCCATCATTATTTCAGCTAAGCTATCAAAAGATGAAGAAGAGAGATTAGTAGTTGTCTTGAAGATGCACAAGGAAGCGATTGGATGGACCATGGCAGACATTAAGGGGATATCAGCCAACATTTGTACCCACAAAATACATGTGGAAGAGGATAAGAAGCCCATTCGGCAACCCCAGAAGAGATTAGACCCTCCCATGATGGAAGTTGTTAAGAAAGAAATAATCAAATTATTAGATTCAGGTGTGATTTATCCTATCTCTGATAGTAATTGGGTGTCTCCTGTGTAGGTAGTCCCTAAGAAAACTGGAATTACAGTGATCGAAGGAGACGATGGAACCCAAAGAACAACTAAAATTCAGAACGGATGGAGGGTATGCATTGACTACCGAAGGCTGAACCAAGTCACTCAGAAGGATCATTTTCCGCTGCCTTTCATCGACCAAATGGTGGAGAGACTCACTGGAAAGTCTCACTATTGCTTCTTGGACGGGTACTCAGGGTTTCATCAAATCCCCGTTGCACCCCGAAGACCAACAGAAGACGACGTTCACTTGTCCATTTGGAACATTCGCCTACAGACGCATACCATTTGGCCTGTGTAATGCGCCAGCCACCTTTCAAAGGTGCATGGTAAGTATATTTTCTGAATATGTAGAGAAAAGCATTGAGGTGTTTATGGACGATTTTACCGTTTACGGTAATAATTTCGAACAATGCTTACATAATTTAGAAAATATTTTAAAGAGATGTGTTGATACATGTTTAGTCTTGAACTTTGAAAAATGCCACTGTATGGTAGACCAAGGAATTGTCCTTGGACATATGGCTTCTAAGAAAGGAATTGAAGTTGATCAAGCTAAAATCGACACTATCAAGAACTTGCCTTACCCCTCATGCTTGCGTGAGGTTAGGAGCTTTCTTGGACATGCAGGTTTCTACCGTAGGTTCATAAAAGACTTCTCAAAAGTGGCTGAACCAATGTGCAAGCTACTACAAAAAGAAGTAGAGTTCGATTTCAACGAAGCATGTCAGAAATCATTCGAGGAGCTGAAGGAACGATTGACAACAGCACCGATCATCCAAGCGCCGGACTGGAGCTTGCCATTTGAGCTGATGTGCGACGCAAGTGACGCTGCTATTGGAGCGGTTCTTGGGCAGAAGAAAGGAAAAGATCCGCACGTGATTTATTATGCATCAAAAATGCTTGATGACGCCGAAAGAAATTATACCACAACTGAAAAAGAACTCTTTGCAATAGTTTTTACCTTGGAGAAATTTAGATTCTATTTATTGGGCACAAAAATTATTGTATTTTCTGATCATGCGGCATTGAAATACCTCTTGGTCAAGCATGAGGCTAAACCTAGACTAATCCGTTGGATTCTTCTTATGCAGGAGCATAATCTGGAAATCAAGGACAAGAGTGGTAGGGAAAACCTCGTGGCAGACCACCTAAGCCGCTGCCTAGCAAAGGGACACACGAATGAAATTAGAGCAGAATTTCTAGATGAAAAACTGTTCTCTATCGCACTGTCTAGCCCGGAGTCTCGGCCTAGACTTCAGCCAAACCTGCGGCCATGGTACGCTGAAATTGCGAATTACCTTGTAACAGGTAAACACTATGGTGATATGACTACCTATGAGAGGGTAAAGGTCAAACATGACAGTAAGTACTATGTCTGGGATGATCCGTATTTATGGAAACTAGGCTCTGATCAATTACTTAGAAGATGCATACCTCAAAGTGAGACTTCGTCAATTTTAAAATTATGTCATTCTCAAGCATGTGGGGGCCACTTTGGAGCAAGGAGAACAACCCTAAAAATCTTAGAGGCTGGGTTTTATTGGCCGACAATTTTTTCAGGATAGTTTTCTATTTTGTAAAACTTGTCCGGCTTGTCAAAAGGTGGGAAATATTAGTTCCCGAAATGAAATGCCTATGAATTTTATTCTTCCATGTGAAATATTTGATATATGGGGCATAGATTTTATGGGACCTTTCCCTACTTCTTTTGGCAACAGATATATTCTCTTAGCTGTGGATTATGTATCAAAATGGATAGAGGCGAAAGCCACCAAGAATGACGATGCTAGAACTGTTATTTCCTTTATTAAATCTAACATCTTGAACAGATTTGGAATTCCTCGAGGGATCATTAGTGATCGAGGAATACATTTCTGCAACAAGATTTTATCTTCCCTTTTCAGGAAATATGGCATCACACATAGAGTATCCACAGCCTACCACCCTCAATCAAACGGGCCAAGCGGAAGTGTCGAATAGAGAGGTGAAATCTGTCTTGGCCAAGACAGTAGGACTAGACAGTCGCGATTGGAGCCAGCGGTTAGATGACGCATTGTGGGCCTGCAGAACGACTTACAAAGGACCAATCGGGATGACGCCTTACAAGCTGGTCTATGGGAAGGCGTGTCACTTGCTAGTGGGGTTGCAACACAAAGCATATTGGGCTATATGAAAGTGCAACTTGAGCTATGACGAAGCTGGGCAAGAAAGGAAGTTACAACTCCACGAGCTAGAGGAGTTGAGAGACCAAGCCTATGACAATCAGCTGATTGTCAAAATTAGGATGAAAGCCTACCACGACAAGCGAATTATTGGGAAACCTCTCCACACAGGGGAGAAGGTCCTTCTTTATAATTCACGTTTTAAGTTATTTCCTGGAAAACTAAAAATAAGATGGGAAGGCCCTTTTGTTATTACTAATATTTACCCACATGGTGCAGTAGATATTAGAAATAAAAAAACAGGGGTCGAGCTCATGGTGAACGGACAAAGATTGAAGCCGTTCTTTGAAAATTTCCAGGAAGAGCAAATTTCTGAAAAGGTGGACTTGCCACCAGAAAACAAGTGAAGAAAATTCAGAGTCAAACCTAGGACTTAAAATAAGGGCGCTACAAGGGAGGCAACCCTTGTTTCTTTTATTTTTAGGACGTTTTTATTTTTATTTTATTTTTTGTCACATTTGATTTCACTGGGTTGTTTTTGATTTTGTGCAGGAGTTTAAGTGTGGGGAAATTGAAGCAGGCTGGCCAAGATCTTACCAAAGCCTTTGGGCTAGACTGTTATGCATCAGAGCTGAATTTTCTTAGTTAGTGGGACACGTGTCAGCGCCGTCTTTTAAAGCCTTTAATTGCTTTTTGAACGGACAAATTCAAAAGCAATTAAATGGAATTAATTGAAAGCGTGGGAAAATAAATCACCACCTCTACATATTCCTCTTCCCACTCTGACACGATCATCCCACGTAACCAATAAAATTCTCCCTCTCACCTGAGCTAAAAAGCAACAGTCCCTTCTCCTTCTTCTTCCCCAAATCGCACACAAATCTCAGAAAACCTAAACTCTAAACCACCATTCTTTCACTCTCCTTTCCCCTCTCACCACCATGACTGCACCCAATCGGTCGTCACCATCCGACATTCCCGAGGCTAGCGACGACCTCCGTGGGGCTCCACCGCCTGTTTTTCCGACCGACGGCATCTCAGCCGCGAGACGACTGCTCGAAGCACTGAAGAACACAGATTCAATGTCCTCAGAGGACGATTTGCCTGGGGAATCGGAAGATAGTGTCAAGGGAGTCGACCGAGCAGTGGTCTTGAGTGACGAGGAATCCGACGACGTCCCCCTTGCGAAAAGGATGCGTCCCTCTGCTCCCGCGTCAACTGGAGAGAGAGACAGCCGGCGAGAGAGCAGGCTGTTGAAGAAGATGGCAGCCGCCGGAGCATCAAACCCAGCTCCGACCACCGCTGCAAGTAAACATCCTCCTGCCGCCATCGCTGCAACACCCACACCACCACCGCCACCTCCGGCGAAGAAACCAGCCACCACTGCACCGCCAAAGAAATCTGGGCGCATCAAGCAAGTGGCCCACAAGAAGACGCCGACCAAGAAGCCGGCAAAGATCCCAGATTCATCATCTCCACCCCCAAACCCTAACAAAGGCAAGACCAGTGCTGCTCCTTCCACTGCCAAGAGCAAAGGGAAGAAAAAGGTGATCGAGGAAGATGCTGCTGAGGATGATGAAGACGATTCAGTCTTGGCCAAAACTCCGGCCAAGACTGCTAAGGTACCCTCTCTTCCTCCCCTGCACACACTCCGAGGCTGGTTGAAATTTGACACACCAGACCTCAAAGCCAAATTGCGTGATTTTCATTCTTGTGACATTCCTGCATTTGTTAGATTGGAGTTTGATTTTCTTGATGCTATGGGATTAGGAAATAAAATTAGGGAGTTTGTGTTTGCCATTGGTTGGGTCCCTTTTATGTCTATTGACTGTGATGCCTACACTGAATTGTGCTTAGAGTTTCACACATCTTTCTGGTTTGTCGAGGAAACCTTGTATGTTAGGGGTAGAGACAAACCTGACTTTGCTGCTGCTGATGTGATTAACTTTCGTTTATATGATAAATGGAGTCACTTGTCTGTTAATGCTTTCAATTCATTGTTAGGATTTGCATTTAGTGAAGAGGCCATTTTTGACTATCCCACTGATTGGGATAATAATGTTGCCTTTAGAGAGATCACTGGTGATCCGGATGCTAATTTCGATAGGAACTCTAAAGCACATGCTATTCTGAACCCTGCGCTTAGGATGCTCCATAGAACCTTGTCTATTAACCTTTCGGGGAAGACAAAGGTTTCTGGGAATTTAGCCAAGTCTGAACTGTTTTTGCTTCGGTGTATTTTGCACCAGGAAAAAGTCAACTTAGGCTTATATTTGGTTCAAGTGTTGCATGCCCGTGAGTCTAAAACCAAACTTATTTTTGGGTCCTTAATTACCTGGCTTGCTATTCAAACTGCTAAGCTAGATCCTGCCACTACTGATTTGCATAAGTGTTGCTCCCCCAAAATTCTAGATTTTAGATCCTTCGACCAAATGGGACACTTCCATTTGGACGGAGAGTTTGTTGCTTGTAATACAGGTTTTACACCAGTTTCGGAGCACATTTTCTCGAAGAAAAATACAGGGAAGTACAAGTTGCGTCTAGTACAAATCCCTGGAGAAGAAGCAGAGGGCCATATTGCCCAGGATCTAGGCCAAGAAGCCGGCCAATACACTACCATTCCTGATGCTACAGCTGATCTAGGCCAAGACGCATGCCAAGATCCCCCTGCCAGTAGCACCAATGAACCTCCAACGTGGGCCAAGGAATTCCAAGCTTGCCAGCTGCTCATTCTTGAGCAGCAGAAGATCATCCTGGACCGTCTAGGCCAAGACAAGAGCCAAGACCAACCGCAAGACCAGACTCACGCATCCACCAGTGAAGAGGTGCCTCGCTGGGCCAAAGCACTTAACGACCGGCAGGACGTCATCCTTGAGCAAATGAAGCTCACTAGGATGAATGTGCTCCATATTTATCAGCATCTCCAGGCCCACTTCAAGTACCTCAAAGCTCTGTACGACAACTTGAGCTCCGAAAGTGACTCCGAGTCATCTGATGAGGAGGATGACCCCAAGCCTCCAGCGCCGCCAGCAACGACACCACATCCGTCGATGCCTCCTCCTGCTCCAAGAGATCCAAAACCGAAGGACCCTCCAGCCTCTGATCTAGGCCAAGCTTTAGGCCAAGATCCCCAGACCCAGCAGCTTGATCTGCTATGGCCCCCAGGTCGTTTCTGTCCTTCATTTTATTTTTTCTGTTATGTCTTTTGTGTTTGTCTCTCCACACAATGAGGACATTGTGTCTTTTAAGTGTGGGGAGGGAGTTTATATGTCTTGTGTTTATTGTGAATATTGATTGTTTATTGTGAATATCGAGTCAATTTTGTGTGTTTTAATTTTTTATTTTCACGACAGTTTGTCCAGTTTAGAGTCTGTCAATTGCATGATTTTTATTGGTATTTTTCTGCATGTTTTGAGTCTGTTTTGTGAGTGTACATCTGAACCCCTGTTTTCTTGCTTAGGTTGTTTAGTCTTTCGGTGGGACTGCATTTAGACACTTTACTAGGGGATACAATGCTTTAGTAATAGGGAAGCGAATGAGCGTAAATGATCAATGCCTAAGGGGCATATACTCTAATGATTCCCAAACATTAACCATCCACATGGTCGTAGGGACACTTAGCTAGGACCTTAACTCTTATTAGGATGATAGGGTTTGCTGCCATGATTTGAGTGTGTCGTTCTATCTGCTGTAGTGTGAGACAAACAAAGGTGTTGGAACGTCATAGGACAGACATAGCAAAGGTGGAAGTCCCCGTGGAAAAGGACAAGCTCTGTCTATGTGCCGTGTCTGTAAAAGTACAAAGGACACTTGATATATCAAAAAATGCTAGGACATAAAAGAAAATAAATAAAAAATAATAATCTGTCAAAGTGATTTAAATGGCACCAGTCTTTAGGAACTTTTGGATAGACGACACAGCGGTGGGACTCAAATCTTTGGTGAACTCTGTTGCCCTATACCTTATCAATCAAATCTAGTAGGGTGTCTTGATACCATGTGGAAGGGGTATGTTTAGGGTATTGATTATTCCTTGTTATTCTAGCATTGGATATCTTAGTGGAGTGTCTTGGCAGATCCAGTGAAGGGGTAAGCAGTCTGAAATTGAGTAAGTCCGGGGGGTTCAGGATGTCTGTTATGTTTTGTTGTGTTTTTATTTTTATTTTTTTTGAGTCTTTGAGTCTGTATGCTTGGGGGCAAGCATAGTTTAAGTGTGGGGAATTTGATTACATTGCATTTCATCATGTTTTATTGTCCATTTACTAGTTGTATTGGGCAGTAAATCTACTGATTTATCCTTGTATTTCCCACATCTTAGCAGATCTGGTCTGGAGGCAAATTATGAGGAATCTGATTTGAGGAGCGCTGAAGCTATTTTCCCGAGTCTAGGCCTGGATCTTGGCCTAGACATATTCTCATCCGAAGCAGCGCGCACCAGAGCTGTCTTGGCCAAGCTTGCGGCCAAGATGATTTCGCGATAAAGACAGAAGTGCGGATCTTTTGGACCGCTTCCCACATTGGGCTTTACAGCTGGCACGTAGCAGCTGTCCCGCAATTCTAGAGGGATCTGAAGCCAATCTCTTGAAGAATCCCGCATGGGATCTCCCTCTTTTTGTAATTGCGATTTACTTTCTATTTTAAGTACAATTTATTATACTAATCTTTTTAGAGATTTTCTAGGGATTAGAGTTGGAGTAGGACAGAGGTGTTTTAGGGCTATTTAGCCGAACATTGTTCACCTCTGTCCAGGGGGGTTATCATCGAACGCAACCCTCCTCCTCTTTTCTCCTTGTTTTCGACATTGTTACACTTATGCTCCGGATTTTATTATCTCGGATTTAATTTATTTATGCAATCAAATATTTTATCTTTTTATCTATGAGTATGAGTAGCTAAACACCCATTCTTGGTAAGGGTTGATGAGCTGAAGTTCTTATGCAATCGTGAGATCAATTCGTACTTAATAATCTCTTCCCTCGTATTTATTTATTTCTTGAACTTAATATATCGCTTACTCACTAGAGACAAGGTTTGATCATCCTTGTACTCTAGTAGAGAAGAGTTGCAGCCGGTCTAGAAGGAAAGGGAGCACCCGTCGGCTAGACAAAGTAGGTGACTAGTCTCGCGCCAGACTAGAAGAATAAGTAATCTAGGTCAAGACCAGATTGACAACCTAGGGTTTCCACAGGGAAACACCTTGACCTATGTACTGTCTTCCCTTATACCATTGAGGAAGCGAACAACTATTCAAGACAACAGTCAAACGGATAAACCCTTTAACTAGCAAGGTGTCCCTTGGCTAGGATTATCAGGAAAGGGAGTACCTGCCAGGTAATTTGAAGAGGAGGGAAGACAGGAGTGAACAGGAGTACCTCCACTCTATAGCAGTACTACGAATGAAGAGACGAACATACTTGAGTCAATGATCGAAGCATAAGAACACAAGCTCTCATATCGCCCTTACCTGAAATTCCTCTTTACGAAACTTATCCCAATCTAGACCCCTGTCTTGGCCAAGACTTTGGCCAATACTATTTTAAACTGTTTTCACTTCTTTCTGTTTTGTCTTTAGTTTCAGATTCTACCAAACCAAAACTCAGTGACGAGGAAGTCAACCCAAGAATTACATTTCCTAGAGGTCTCTGTGGACGATCCTCTTACCATCATCTACAAACTCTTGTAGACAGTGATAAGTTGTATTTCTACCCCCAATTCATACCTATTTCACTATTATATTTGACGTGTTCGACGCGCGATCGATGGAGTTGGAATTGGAGAAGAGGGTTATTTGAATGGGAGGTAGAAGAAGTGACCAACCTTAGAGATTTAATCATTAATCCGAGTGCGGGAGCAAACAGAGATACCTTAACCTGGAACCTTGAAAATAATGGTAACTTCTCTGTGAGGTCCTTTTGTCAGGGGATTTACAAGCATCAGTTTGGTGGAGCGGAAAATAATCTTTTGGCTTCGAGCTAGAGTAGATTGGTTCCATATCGAGTTGAATTCTTCGTTTGGCTATCCCTTCAGGACCGCATTGTGACGAGAGAGTTCCTTAGAATTCGAAGCATGATTCCCTTGGATTCAAGCTACTATCCTTTTTGCTCTGAGATGGTTGAAAGCTCTACTCACATTCTTCTTCACTGTAAGTCCATAATTCCAATTGGGGAATACATAATTCGTTGGGTGGGCATTGTGTGGGTTCCTCTTGGAACCTGGCTAGATATTTGGAAAAGCTGGAGTGGGTTATTTCGGGCTAACCAAAAAGAGGCTAATGTTATGTGGAAGATGTTGATATATGCAGTAGCCTAGAATATTTGGCTTCAGCGTAACAGGGTGATTTTTCAGGACGAGATTTTTTCAGCTTTTCGCACCCTAAATCTAATTTTCTCTTCTTGGCAGAATTGGTTGAGAAGTAGGGATCCCTTGTTCCCCTATAATGCAGTGCAGATGTTGCACTCTTCTTCTTGGTTATACTCCTGGGGAGGGGGGAATCAGTTCGTAGTTAGCTAGCTTTAGAGCCAGCTTGTTTGGCTCGTCTTCATGTCTCCTTCTGCTTCCTATCTTGTTCTTTGGGTCGTTATCCTACCAGGTCATTTTTTATGTCCTGTTAATAATATTATCTCAGCTTATTAAAAAAAAAAAAAATACAATCAAAGAAAAAGTGATTTTTAGATTCTGATTTCGAACAGCATATCACACAATTAGCATCAGTTTGAATACCCCATTTCAACATCCTACCTTTGGTAGATAGCCTATTTAAGATAGCATCTCAAACACTTGAAACGTTGAATGTTCCACCAGGTGACAGATTCCAAGTAACTTAATATTTTTGGCCAAATATAAGCTAAAATTGGCCACAAATTGCAGCTTGTATTTCCACCAGTGCTTCTTAGCATGAGGCCAATTCCAATTCTCACCCTCAATGTCACTTGAGACTATCGCTTGAAGAGGGACAGTTGCTTCATATACAATTCTAGATCCGTATTTAACCAACAATGGACCTAAGGGATGCCAGTTATCCCACCAAATAAAGGTATCATCGCCATTGCAGAGTTTACTAAGCAAGAAAGAACTTCCATCGCACTCACAAACAATAGGGAGACAATGAATCCCCATGAAGAAGGTCCTTACCACTCGAAAAATAACCACAAAGAGAACCATTAATAGCAACTAACTTAGAAGAAGTATACAAGCCCTAATCCAGTCTATAAATCTTGGAGGAAAATTCATAGCTGGAAGAGAGTCCAGGATAAAACCCCAATCCACAGAATCAAAAGCTTTCATAAGATCTACTTTAAGGCACATGTGGCAGAGATATTAGTCTTACGGTAGTTTAAGTAGTTCATGAGCAAGGATAACATGATCATGAGCCCTCCTTCCTTGCACAATGGCTGATTGATTCAGTCTAACAAGACTAGGAAGACAACAACTCATTCTCTTAGCAATGTTCTTTGTAATAGATTTGTATAGAAAGTTGCAGCAAGAGATGGGTCTATAATCACTCACTTTTGTGCATTCGGGATTTTAGGAACCATGTAAATTAGCGTTGCATTCAACTCTCCCAAAAGCTTTCCAGAAGTAAAAAATTCTGAGATAGCAGCCACATATCCTTGCCAATGACACTCCAGGTAGCTGTGAAGAATTCAGTTGTGTAGCCATCTGGTCCTGGAGCTTTATTGTTACCAAACAGAAAAGACCACTTTCCTATTTCATCCTCTATAATCTCTGAAATTAGAGATTGACTCATACTCAATTCTTTAGTAAGAATGGCTTTGAGATCACTCACAGAAGCAGCAGTGACATTAGGGTCTGAATGGCCTAGTAGACTTTGATAAAACCCTATATAACCTCATTTTTAATAGCCTCTTCTTATGTAATCTTCTTGCCATCTGATGTGACCAGATGGTTGATAGAGTTAAAACCCTTTTTGCAGCCACAAATTTATGGAAGAAACTCGAATCCTGATAATACCCCATCTGAATCCAATTAATTATGGATTTTTGTTTTAGCATGGCTTCCTCTGCCTGAACTAGCTTTTGATATCGGTTAAGAAGATCATTCTCGACAGACAAAAGGTGCTGATTTTCAGGGTCCCCTAAAAAATACTCATATGAATGGACTCAAGCTCTTGTTTGATTCAACTAATCTGACTTGTGACTTTAGAAACAGGTTTAGCTAGCATCCTCAGAACAGGTTTCAGTAATTTCAGCTTTTAACACACTTGGTACATAGAATAACCATTGACTTGATGATTCCAAGCACTACTGACAGAGGAAAGAAAGTCAGCATGAGATATCCACTGATTGAAATTTTTGAAAGGTTTAGAATAGGACTGCTAATCTCTACCATACAAGAACGAAATAGGACAATGATCGGAGATTTAGGGAGCCAAGAACTCAATAGAGCTGTTTGAGTATAGTTGACACCAACAACCATTAATAAGGAGCATTTCAAGCATGGATAACTTGGATGCCAATCCAAGTATTTTATTGGAGAGTCGCATATCCCATATTTGACAATCATGAGTTTTTTGTAACTCCCTGACCCTAGCCATGGCGAACTCAAACAAAGCGGTTTCTGCAATGGTGCGTATGACGTCATCTGGAAGGTACTTTACCATGTCCATATCTGGATGGGGTACTGAAAATTATTAACATTAATTCTGTATTTATTGGACGTTGTATGTTTATGAATGAAAATGAATGGAATGATGAGATCAATAGGAAAAGTTGCATCAGCACACACGAAAGGCATATTAGTGACAAGTAGAAGATCCAATATTAGGGAAACTTTTAGGGTAGCCTTCCTAACTGACGATCATCCCAAGAAGTACTCGCCGGAGTATGTCATGCAACTTTTGGGATGGTTATTCCGACTGATGATTTTATTCCCAGAAGGTATTCATCAGAATATGTTATGCATGTGTAGTTTAAATTCTAAAGGAGCAAAATCCTATGAGGCGAAAGGTTCCCAAATTGTCCTTGCTGTCATCCACCCGGACTAGCAAAGGCCCCCGATCCTTACCCATTACAGGCTACACACGGAGAGGGTTCAATTTGAGTGGGGGATTTTCCCTCACGAAGGCATCGCTACTTCTCGCCCTTCTAATCCTAAAGGTAAGACCGGGTATAGGACATTAGGCCACGGAGTGTCTGTGAGTGTGTGAAGAAAGGTAGAAGAATAGAATAGAATGAAACTTCGAACAAAAGGCCAACACATAATCAATATTCTCGGCTGATTCTCTTTAAGTAATTCCCCAGTGGAGTCGACAGCTGTGATTACCTGATCGCGGGTGCTGTCCGGATTATCATCTTCCGGCTTCGCTACTTGATGTATTGGAAGTGGCCACCAATCTTTTCTAAGGTGTGATTGGCCACCTAGGAGCATTACGGGTCGACTTGACCGGTTTTAGGGTTCGGGAGTGCGTTTGCGTGTAAGGAGGGTTTTAGCACACTTACAACAACGCTGTTAAAGAAACAGTTACATGTTAATTACATGTTTATCTGTCGTGTTAGAAAAATCTGAACCGTTAAAATTGAACGGATAAGATTAAAAATTCAAGTAATTAATGAGTTGACCGGTCAATAAAATTCAACAAGTGGTCAACTCATTAATTACTTGAATTTTTAATCTCATTCGTCCAATTTTATTGAACGGTCCAAAATTTTCTAACATGACTGATTATCTTCAAAAGAAAATTAGAAGATTCAATCCGTCTTTATATATAAGTTTTATTTTTATACTTATATTTCTTAATTACAATCTTTCAAGTGGCTAGGCGCACTCCCTTAAATTATATATATATATATATAACATCGAATTTTATTTTTGAAGATAATATATATATTATAGTAATCTATAACATCGAATCTTATGACTAAACCGATAAGATTTTATTTTCCCTTCTTTTTTTTATAAATTGGAACGAAATCCTCTTGATTGTACCAAAGCAATTTTGCTCTTTTTTTATATTTTAATAGTATATTATGAAACCGTCTCAGTTATACCAATGAGATTCTAATTTTTATTTATTTATTTTTAGAATAGGATGAGATCTTCTCGATTATACTGATGAGACCTCATTCCTTTATTTTAAAATATTGTAATAATATATTACGGAACCTCATGATTATAATGATGAGATTTCAATCTTATAATTTATTAATTTTTAGAATATAATGAAATTCTCAATTAGACCGATGAGATTTCGTTCTTTTTATTTTAGGATATTATAATAATATATTACGGAATCCTCTCAATTATACCGATAAGATACCCATCTTGTGAGTTATTTATTTTAAAATATAATGAAATATTTTCGATTATACCATGAGATTTCGTTCATGTTAATTTTAAATATTTTAATAATATATTACAAAACCTTATTATACCGATGAGATTCCATTATATTAATATATATAACTTTATTCAGTCTTGAATCGAATCCTAATCCGATTAAACTAAACCGCGTCTTTATTATATATAAGGGTATGTGTATATTGATTATTCTACAACGAAAGAAACCAGAGATCTTAGCCAATCCGTTTTATTTTATTTTCTTGCGTTTTTGGCCATTTACAAAAGTGAAGAAACAAAATAAACGAATAAATAAAATGCCAACATGAAAATTCCTTGGTAATGAGTTAGTAATAATACAAAAAGCAAATATTAGACAATAATATTAGACCTGTCAATTCGGGTCTGCGGGTCGGACCCGACCCGGGACCCGAAAGACCCGAAAAAAATCGAGCCGGGACTATTTTCGGGACTATTTTTGGAGAAAATTTTCGGGACTATTTTCGGGACCCGACCCGGCCCGAATTCCCGGGTCTCGAACCGGGTCGCGGGTCTCCGGGTCTAATTGACAGGTCTAAATAATATATGTGTTAGATGATGATTATAACATGTGTTTGGTACTCCCTCCGGAACTTTATAAGTGTCTCCGACACTGTAAATACGCATATCGAGAAGGCCGGATGACGCACTATTTGACCCCAAAAAATTCCGTATTTTTTCTCCGACGTACGTTAAGAATTAACGTACGTTCAAAAAAAAGTACGAATTTTTTTGGGGTCAAATAGTGCGTCACCCGGCCTCCTCGATATGAGTATGAACAGTGTCAGAGACAGTTATAAAGTTCCGGAGGGAGTAATAATTAATGATATGGATAAAGCTAAAAAAATAATTTTGAACTTTAATGTTTTAATTACAACTTGAACTATTTTTTTTAATGACAACTCTGAATTTATAAATAATTGTCAAATTAACCCTACTATTAAAAAAACATAACTTGTTAGTAACTCCGTCAGTTTTTGTGCCACGTCAACAAACTATTGCCACATTGTCTTGCTGACATGTCATAGAACAATGGCATGTGGGCCTGCTACTCATTTTCCTACGTGGAAATTAAAAAAAAATTGAAAAGAAAAAGAAAAAGTGGGTCCGCATCACATTTGCTCCTCTACTTTCACAACTCATCACCATCCCCATGCTCCATTTCCGACCAAATTCAAATCATCCAAGATACCATCACCAACAAACAAATCTTCTCTCCCACCACCACCGCCGACACCCTCTCACTCTCCCACGCAACCACCATCATAAACCATCACCGTCATCACCACTATCATCACCGATCACCGCCATCACCACCATCATCAACAATCACCGCCGACACCCCTCTCCCTCTCGGCTCCCTCGTCGGACACCAGCATCAGCCACACAACCATCACCGTCGGTACCACCACCTGCCGCCACACCAGCACCAACCACAGTCGAACCCTCACCCATACACTCCTCCATCACCACGCTCACCCATATCGCCTCCACTATTAGATCTTCCTCATCTCACTCGTATTTGTTGGGCTAAAAAAAGAGAAATAATGAGGTGTCAATCAGACGTGGCAAAAGTGTGAGAGAGAGAGAGGGGAGGTGGAGGAAAGATGAAACAAAAAACAAAAACAAATTATGAGGTGTCAATCAGACGTGGCAAAAGTTTGCTGATGTGGTATAAAAATTGACGAAGTTATTGACAAGTCATATTTTTTAACGGTAGGGTAGTAATTTGACAATTATTTATAAGTTCAGGGTTATCATTAAATAAAAAAATAGTTTAAAATTATGATTAATTACAACATTAAAGTTTAAGGTTGTTTTTTAACTTTATCCCATTAACCATATATATCTCACATTATAATGTTTAATCATAATAAATTAAGAACAAATACTACTTAACAAATTTTAAACGAAGCATTATAACCACATAATAATAAAAGGTTAGTATTGTTATGTGTGTTAGGTAATTTTTCCCTGTCGATTTTATTTTAATTTTTCCCTGTCGACTTTATTTTACTTATTTTCTTACGATGATAAAAGTTATGAGCGAGTAATCAAGTTTTGTATTCCAACAGAGTATCATGGCACAATGATTTTTTTTTTTATATTTGTTTGAACAAAAATAGGTGTAGAATTTAACCACTGGGCTAAATTAAATATCTACAGTTGCCCCCTTTTATCTTTTCTTAATTTTTAAATATCATTATTGTCGTTAGACAACTCATTTCAAAATTAAAGAAATGATCAAAGTCATTAGATTATAATTTTGCCATGTGTTGTGAAGAAAATGGGCCCCCACCTTGCCGACTAAGGCAAGTGAAAGAAAATGTGTCCCTGGACTCTACCGAGCTCAACACAATAAAATAAAGAAAATACCCGCGAACCGTACCGACCAAGGCGAATAAAAGAAAATGTGTCCTCAGACCCTATCGACCTCACCATGATGAATAAAAAGCGTTGGAATGTGATGCATGCTCATGCAATGAATGTCGATCTCCTTAATTCGTCGTCCTTTTTATCTTTAAAGAAAAAGATTTCAAAAGAATGAAAGACAACCTCCTTGTAAATTTGTGTGAATAACGCATATGAATTTCTCTCCTTTTGTTTATACAAAAAAAAAATTAATCCAAGAAGGCATCTTATTTATGCTGCTGGCGAGAGTCTCATGGGATAAATGGTTAACAAATGGTCGTTCTTAGTGCGATTTCCCCGTGCTAGTTCACCATCATGCCAATCTTTTCTGTACAGTAATTTTGACATTCTTACTCGCTGGTTATTTATATACTTATTCATAACAATATTAATAGAATAATAACTTGCACCTAGGGCTGTTCAACGGTTAGCAATAACCGAAAAACCGAAATCCGAAACCGAAATTTTCGTTTGTTTGGTTACGGAATTTCGGTTTCGGTTATTTCAGTTTCGATTAGTCAAAAATCGAAATTTATTACGGTTCGGTTTCGGAATTTAATCGCAAAAGTTCGGTTAACCGAACTAACCGAACTTTTGCACACACTATATAATACATTTGTTTTACAAAATTACCATTCCCTCACCCTAATCCCTAATTTCCTAAATCGGCTCTCACTCACTCTCTCCCTTTCGCGCCGCACAGTCAGTCACAAACCTCAATCGGACCACCACCACCTGCAACCGCCTCATCCACCACCACCTGCAACCCGTGACTCTGTCATCACTGGTCAGCCCGTCACTCCCTTTCGCGTCGCTCTCTCTGTCTCCTCTCTCGCTCGCTCAGCCCTCTGTCTCCTCTCTCGCTCGCTCAGCCCTCTGTCTCCTCTCTCGCTCGCTCAGCCCGTGACTCCGTTGTCACTGGTCAGTTGACGCTGCTTCCAGCCTTCCACCACCCACCGCCTCCTCCTCCAGTCCACTATTGGTAAGTTTTCTTAGAATAAACCCTAAATCCCTAATTTCTTAGAATAAACCCTAAATCTCTAATTTTGACGATTTTTTGCCTTAGTTAGACATTGCTTATTGAAAAAAACAAGTTCTAAGTTTTTGAATCCACAAATTGCTTATTGAACTGATTTTTAATGTGATTAATTAGGTTCACAAGTTCGGCAGTCCTAAGTTAACAAGTTCAAGTTTTTGAATCCACAATTTTTAATGAGTTTATTTCTGGAAAACGGTAATTAGATTGTGAGCTTCTTGCTACAAATTGATTTCTGATTTGGAGAACAAGGCAACATTCAATCAGTAGCTCTAGCCTCTAGCCATATCCATCAACATTCAATCTGAATTGTGCTAATTGTGATTTATGAATTCTGATTTTAATTGCTATGTTTAAATTATGGAGTTTTGTTTAAATAATGCTGTTTGGATTGTATAATTATGGATTTTGGATTGTATAATTATGGAGTTTGGAATTTGGATTGCTTAATTATGTATTTGGAATCTTGGATTGTATAATTATTTGGAGTGTGCACTGTGTAGGAATGGATTGTATAATTATACTACTTAATTATGTATTTGGATTGTATAATTATTTGGAGTGTGCAGTGCAGGGAATGGATTGTAATTGTATAATTATTTGGAATTTTGGAGTGTGCAGGAAGTGCAGGGAATGGATTGTAAATTTGTAATTGTATAATTATTTGGAATTTTGGAGTGTGCAGGAAGTGCAGGGAATGGATTGTAATTGTATAATTATTTGAAATTTTAGAGTGTGCAGGAAGGAATGGATTGTATAATTATTTAGGACTTTGGAGTGTGCAGGAAAAAAAAACAGGTGGAAAAACTCGGAAGTTCGGTTTTTCGAATAACCGAACCGTTCTAAATTTCGGTTTTCGGTTACTAAAACTTCGGTTCGGTTTCGGTTTCTAATTTTCTGAAGTTCGGTTAACCGAAACTAAAACTTTGGTTATCGGTTTCGGTTTCGGTTAACCGATGAACAACCCTACTTGCACCATTGACTCTTTTGTAGGTGGTACACATAATTGGGAACTAAGAGTTGGTATTAAAACACAACACCAAGAGTGTGCAGTTTAAGAATTGGTATTAAAATACAACCGAGAGTGTGCAACCTAAGAGTTGGTATTAAAATACAACACCGAGAGTGTGCAACCTAATTGGAATGAAATAGTTGAAGGGCAGCCAACAAATCGCCTATATATTTATATATATATATATATATATATGTAATCCAGACTGCAATAGAGAGTAGAGAAAAACAAGAAAGAAAAAAGGAGAGTGGAGTCGGTGATTGATTCAATACTTTGAGTGAATGAGTGTATCCCAAATATTATTTAGCTTCTTTGTAGTTACGACTTTGTGATTAAGTTGTGAGTTTGAGTGATTACTCTTGTGAGGTCCTCTAGGTGTACTTGGGATTTAGGTTTGAATGAAAACCTATTGTACTCCTTTTCTTGTTAGTAAAACTCTCATACCTATCCTATGGTTTTTTCCTCGATTGAGGTTTTCCACGTAAATGTTTTGTGTCGTGTGTCTGCTTTATTTTTATATTCGATCCTGATTGGGAGGTTTTCCCAACAAGTGGTACCAGAGCGGGTGTTATTTTTGTTCTACGTTGGATAATGGATGTAAATACTTCCCGGACAATCTATTTGGACGACTCAAATTATCCCATATGGAAATTGAAGATGAAGGATTTGTTATACTTAAAGAAGTATCATCTTCTAGTATTTGCTGATGAAAAGCCAAAAGCCATGAGTCACGAGGTTTGGTCTATGCTAGACCTACAAGTGTGTGGTTTTATTAGACAATGGATGAAGTTAAATATGTTGAATCACATCAGTGAGGAGACACATGCCCGTTCATTGTGGAAGAAACTAGAAGAGTTGTATGCTAGCAAAATCGATAACAACAAGATGACAATGATCAAGCAGATGGTGATCGTTTAAAGTATCAGGATGGAACTTCAATGACAGATCACGTTAATAGTTTTCAAGGAATCATGAACAAGCTAGCTATGATTGGAATGAAGTTTGATGATGAGGTGCAAGACTTCACACTTCTTAGCACTTTGCCAAAGTCTTGGGAAACCTTCAGAACATTTGTGTCAAACTCAAGTCATGATGGCATTGTTACCATTGGTTCTGTAAAAGTTAATCTTATAGACAAAGAGAAAAGAAGAATATCAACAGGTTCTTCTTCACAGCCAGAACTCTTAGTAAGTAAATCTAGAGGGAGAGGTAACCATAGGAGTTACACAAATAAAGCGCACGGTAGCAAATCCAGAGGTAGATTTGTAAGTTGCATGTCACTTTTGTGGGAAAAAGGGACATATCACGAACTATTGGAAGTGGAAGAGAGTATAGGGCTGACAGAGACCAAAAAATGAGGATGGCAACTCTAATGAAAAGGGTCCCAGTCGCTGAAGAAGGTTTTCTACTACTGTATGACTATGTTGATGTGGTGAACACTGCTGACCATGAATCTAGCTGGGTGATCGATATCGGTGCTACCACCCATGTTACCTTCAACAAAAATCTCTTTGAAACTTACACTCCAAGAAATTTTGGAGTTCTAAGAATGGGTAACGAAGGTGTTGCTGAGGTAGTCGGTTTTGGAGATGTGTGCCTGGTGACTCGAAATGATGGAAGATTGATTCTTAAGGATGTAAAGCATGTTCCTAACATCCGATTGAATTTAATTTCCACCGGCAAGTTGGATGATGAAAGCTACTGTAACACTTTCTCCGGTGGTCAGTGCAAACTTACAAAAGGCTCAATGATCGTGGCAAGATGTAAGAAATGTCCGAAGTTGTATGTGATGTAGGCTATATTTTCCAACAACATTGTTAATGCATTGGAGAGTAGGATTACAACTGAGTTGTTGCACAAGAGACTTGGCCACATAAGCGAGAAAGGCATGGCAATGCTCGCTAAGCAAAATATGCTCCCTAGGTTAAAAGGCGGACAATTGGAGAAGTATTGGGGTGAAGTTCTAAATACCGTTGTTCACGTACTGAACCGCTCACCCAGTGTTCCTTTGAAATTTGATGTTCCAGATAGAGTTTGGACTAGGAAAGATGTTTCATATTGTCATCTTTGAGTTTTTGGGTGTAAAGAGTTTGTGCACATCCCGAAAGACGTGAGATCTAAAATTGACACAAAGACAAAAAAATGTGTTTTTGTGGGTTATGGCTTGGATGAGTTTGGTTATAGGTTGTATGATCCTATTGAGAAGAAACTCATTAGAAGTCATGACATGGTATTCATGGAAGATCAAACCATAGAAGATATTGTCAAAGCAGAGCGAATGGTATATCGAATTAAGCAAGAAGAGCACACCTCACTTCCCCAGTACAAAGCCAGACTGGTTGTAAAAGGATTTCATCAGCGGAAAGGGTGTGATTTTGAAGAGATATTCTCTCCTGTAGTGAAAATGTCATCTATTCGTGTTATGCTTGGTTTAGCAACGAGTCTGACTTGGAAATTGAGCAAATGGATATCAAGACAACCTTTCTGCATGGTGATTTAGAAGAAGAGATTTACATAGAGAAACCCGAAGGCTTTCAGGAGAATAGAAAAGAGGATTAAGTGTGCACGTTGAAGAAGAGTCTTTACGGCTTGAAACAGGCACCGAGGCAATGATATAAGAAGTTTGAGTAATTTATGGATGAGCAAGGCCATACGAAGACTAATTCTGACCACTGTGATTTTGTTCAGAAGTTCTTTTATCATTCTCTTACTCTATGTTGATGACATGTTGATTATTGGCAAGAATGCTTCTAGAATTGAGAAGTTGAAGGAGTAGTTAAGTAAGTCTTTTGCCATGAAAGATTTGGGGCCAACAAAATAGATTCTTGGTATGAGAATCAGTCGAGATAGAAGTACAAAAAAGTTGTACTTAACACAGGAGAAGTACATTGAGAAAGTTTTGCAAAGGTTCCGTATGGAGCAGGCAAAAATGGTTAGCGCTCCTTTAGCTACCCATTTCAAATTGAGCACTAATCAATGTCCTTCCACTGATAAAGAGAAAGAAGATATGAGGAATGGTCCATATGCATCAGCAGTTGGAAGCTTGATGTATGCTATGGTATGTACAAGGCCTGACATTGCGCATGCAATCAATGTTATCAGTCGGTATCTCTCAAATCCTGAGAAAGGTCATTGGGAAGCTATAAAATGGATCTTACAGTATATTCGTGGTACTTCCAAAATGTGTCTTTATTTTGGAAGTGAAACGCCTAAGTTAATTGGTTACATGGTTGGTGATGTGGATTCACGCAAATCTACATCTGGTTACTTGATTAATTTCGTAGAGGGAGTTGTGGCTTGGCAATCAAGGTTACAAAAATGTGTTGCACTTTCTACCACTGAAGCAAAATTCATTGTTGCTACTGAGGCTTGTAAGGAGATGTTATGGATGAAGAAATTTATCCAGGAACTTGATTTTAAGCAAGATCAGTATACACTATTGTGCGATAGTCAAAATGCTATTCACCTTGGGAAGAACTCTGCATTCCATTCAAGATCGAAGCATATTGATGTCTGATACCATTGAATTAGAGATGTGTTGAATGCTAAGTCATTTGAGCTTGAAAAGGTTCATACCGATGATAAAAATTCTGATATGTTAACAAAGTCTTTACCGGGGGAGAAACTGGAAAAGTGTTGCATGATCGCTGGGTTAGTGATTTCTCCCCAATGATGTGTCGGGGGAGTTTTGTAGGTGCCACACATAATTGGGTGACTAAGAGTTGGTGTTAAAATACAACACCAAGAGTGTGCAGCCTAAGAGTTGGTATTAAAATATAACACCGAGAGTGTGCAACCTAGTTGGAATGAAACACCGAGGGTGCAACCTAGTTGGAATGAAACAGTTGAAGGGCAGCTACCAAATCGCCTATATATATAGGCGTAATAGTTTTTTGCCCCCCTGTACTATCCGTGAAAAACAGAAACCTCCCCTGACCTTTAGAATGCTCATTTCACCTTCCATGAACTACCATTGTTGCGTAAGTTGCCTTGGAACCATTAGTTGTGACCCTTGATAGCCGGTTTCCACAACCTGTAGTTGAAAATGAAAGAAAAAATGAAATTGATTTGTTTTGTTTTGGTTGAAAATAAATGGGCGAGAGAGAGCAAGGCATAGTTGTATAAATTGAAAGCAAATCTTTTCTTTTTGTAAAAAAAATCATTTGTACAAATTTAGGTTTTTGGTGTGGGAGAAGAGAGGTTCAGCAATAAGAACCATAGAAATTATTTCTTCAAAATTGAGGGTAGATCTAAGTTTTAAAGTTGAGGGGTTCGTCCGAGAAGGAGGTCGCGATAGCAAAAGAGGTGAAATTGCATCTCCAGTGCCATGGCTTCATCAAGCAATCACTCATTGACGTCGTCCGCAGGAACTGACATAGGAAATGGTGCAGAATCGTACCTACGATTCAAGAATAGATTGTGAAAGTGTGGGGTAAGAGTTGTGGTTAAGATATCAGAATCGACTTCTAACCCAAGAATGTTGTATTATAAATGTGCGAATGGTGAGTATAGATTCTGGGCATGGTGCAATGTGCAAGGTGGATCTATGTCGAGCGTTCATCAGCATGAAATTAATAACTTGGTTGCGATTAAGGATTATTTTAGGGATGGTATGAAGGAAGAATGTGAGGTGATTCGCAGAGAGTTGAAGGAGATTGTTGCTGCAATATCTGGCAAACTAGAAGCCCCGGTTAATGGAAATTATTATTCGACTGTTGTCCTATGTTTTGCCATCCTTCTCCAAATTTTCACCATTACTATAGTAATTTTTAGGGTTTGAATTTGGTGAGTTGGGATTTTGGCACTATATGAATTTGTAGAGATTTCGTCGTGTATGAATTTTTCTTTATATTACTATTGTATTTCATTTTGCTTTTTTTCTGACATTGTTGTTGCTTTTTATGGAATGAATAATTACAAGCATTTATTACCTTAAGCAAACACGAAGAAAAGCAAAGAGGTATTAGAGCCTTAGATAACCAAACGGTTGATTGCCAACAGTCATCCAGTCCAGGCGACTGTTGAATGCCAAAGGACACCAACCCAGTCTATAAGTAGAATGTAATATACTACATTGTCTACTACTCCTTATGCCACTTTCTACTACTTCTTCTTTGTTCAATTATCTTGAAAATGATTAATAGTATTCTGAAAGAGAAGTTTCTGGAGGAAGTTGTGTTAGTTATCAACAACTCTAGTGGGGCAGGGACCAATTGTCATTTCAAGAACCGGCATGTGGAAGAAGACCTAAAGCGCCTCAAGGGCCAAGAATGCTTCTTGCAAAAGGAGCAGGCACGGATGCAGACGTGGTTCCTTACAAGGACAGTGTAGGAGTATCTGGACCATCTAGGAAAATCTCTGGGTAGCATTAAGGTCGTTATTACCATATTGGAACAATGATAGTGATATGATCCGGCCTAGTATAAGTAAGCCGAATGATATATGGAGCTTGAGAGGATCTAGCCAATGGAGTTAACAACAAGACTTGAAGGAAAGACAAGGAAATTGCAAACAAGACTCGGATTTTGGCAGCGGACAAAGACTAGAAAGGGAAGAAACAATGTTACCCGGAATGATAATTGTTGCTAGATGGAGGAATAGGAATTAATGAACAAATGCATCACTTGTAGAAGCTCAAACCAATAACAGCAAGCAAACTTCAGTAGATTCAAGTCACCAAAAGTAGTAGTTCGATTACAAGATAATTCCCGGAGGAAGATTGGGAGGAGTGTTCTCTACTCAAGCAATCTTTCTCCAAGAACAAGTGTTGAGTTTAGGGACTTAGGTGATAGATTAAGGAGTGCTCTCAACTTACAAAATATCACTCAAAGTCTAAAACTAACTAATGAAAATGAAACAAGAGCTATTTATACAAGTAGGCAAAAGTTGACAGAACAGGAGGAAAACGCTATGGCGTTTTGGCAAACGCTATGGCGTTTTGCTACTGGAAAGTTACGGATCAAGCTGGGGCAAAACGCTATGGCGTTTTGCAAAACGCTATAGCGTTTTGCTACTAGAAAGTTTCGTTCCAAAACACGGCAAAACGCTATGGCGTTTTGGGCAAAACGCTATAGCGTTTTGCCACTGGGAGGCTCACGATGGAAAATCACATAGGCCGGTTTTTCCTCGTCTTGGAGGGGTCCTTTCTCTCTCATTTTGCCTTCAACCCATGAGGAAAATGCTCTTGCTTTGCTCCGTGTGATCGGGCCTTGAGGCAACATGCCTTGAATGTCAAGTTCGGTCTTGGAGGGGTCCGTGATCATATCAACTCCTTCCCCTTCGAAAGGATTCGTCCTCGAATCCGTTTCTTGCTGGTCTTCTTCTTCATCGGGGTAGACAGACAGGTCATTGACGTTGAAGGTACGGCTGATTCCTCCATATTCACTTGGAAGATCTAGGACATAGGCATTGGCGTCAATACGGCGGATAATTTGAAAAGGTCCGTCTCCTCGTGGACTTAACTTGCTTTGGCATTCACGCGGGAATCGATCCTTGCTCCAATGAAGCCACACCCATTGACCCTGTTCAAAGGAAGTAGGAGCCTTGCCCTTATTGCGTTTGGTCACTGCTTTTTCATTGATGTTTTCAATGTTTTTGCGGACTTGCTCATGGAGTTTCTTAACAGCTGCAGCCTTGGCACTTCCACCTACACACTTAAGAGAACTCAAAGGCAAAGGTGAGAGATCAAGAGGGGTCAGGGGTTGGAACCCGTAAACCACATCAAAAGGAGAAAACCCGATGGAAGTATGATAAGCATTATTATAGGCAAATTCAGCAAACGCAATGCATTCTTCCCATTTCACTCCATGTTTAGCAATCATTATACGAAGTAATGAGCCTAAAGTTCTATTCACCACCTCCGTTTGGCCATCCGTTTGAGGATGACATGTGGTGGAGAAGAGAAGTTTAGTCCCTAACTTCGCCCAAAGAGTCCGCCAAAAATGACTTAAAAACTTGGTGTCCCTATCACTCACAATACTCTTAGGCATACCATGTATTCTTACCACATGTTGAAAAAATAAAGAGGCAATATATGTAGCATCATGTGTTTTTGAACATGGTATAAAATGTGCCATTTTGGAAAAACGATCCACCACAACAAAGATAGAATCATGGCCATTCCTAGACTTAGGCAAACCCAAAACAAAATCCATAGATAAATCTACCCATGGGTGTTGCGCAACGGGTAAAGGCATATAGATAGCATGATGTTTAGATTTGGACTTGGCAAGTTTACAAGCAATGCACCTATTCACAATGCTAGTCACATCTACTTTCATTCGCGGCCAATAGAAATGAGACTTCAAAGCATGCAAAGTTTTGGAGATGCCAAAGTGACCACTTAAAGCACCTCCATGGGCTTCCAACACAAGTAGCTCTCTAACATTAGAACGGGGCACACACAATTTATCATACTTGAACAAGTACTCATCATGCCTAAAGAAATGCGTATGTGGTCCATGTGCACATGCTGCATATATGTCACTAAAATCCTCATCATTCTCATACAAGCCAAGTAAATGTGAAAACCCAAATAATTGTGCATCAAGAGAGTTCAAAAGAGCGTACCTTCGTGAGAGGGCGTCGGCTACCACGTTCTCCTTGCCTTGCTTGTACTTGATGGTGTAGGGAAATGCCTCAATGAATTCCATCCACTTGGCGTGGCGTTTGTTCAACTTGGCTTGGCCTTGAAGGAACTTCAAACTTAAGTGGTCGGTGTGGATGACAAACTGATTTGGCAGTAAGTAATGTTCCCACACCATGAGTGTTCTTACTAAGGCATATAACTCTCTATCATACGTGGAGTAGTTGAGCTGGGCACCGCTGAGTTTCTCACTAAAGTATGCAATGGGTCGCCCCTCTTGAGTTAGGACAGCTCCTATGCCTATGCCACTTGCATCACACTCTAACTCGAAAGCCTTGTTAAAGTTGGGTAAGGCTAACACCGGAGATTGCATAAGTCTCTCCTTGAGTTCCTTGAAAGCTGCCTCTTGTCGACTTCCCCACTCAAAAGTTACATGTTTCTTGGTGAGCTCATTGAGGGGAGCAGCTATGGTTGAGAAGTTTGGTACAAATCGACGATAAAAACTCGCGAGACCATGGAAGGATCTCACTTCGCTAGCATTCTTAGGATTAGGCCACTCTCTAATGGCCTTCACCTTTTCCTCATCAACCTGTACGCCATCTATACTCACAACAAAGCCAAGAAAATGTACTCTATCCAAGCACAATTCACACTTAGAAAGTTTAGCATATAATTGATGTGCACGCAAAGTGTCAAGTATGGTGCGCAAGTGATTCACATGTTGTTCAAGAGAAGGACTATACACAAGAATATCATCAAAATACACAACAACATATTTTCCTATGAATTCTCGCAGCACATAATTCATCAATCTCATAAAAGTGCTAGGGGCATTGGATAAACCAAAAGGCATTACCATCCATTCATACAAACCATGTTTGGTTTTGAAGGCTGTTTTCCACTCGTCGCCCTCGTGCATTCGGATTTGGTGGTAACCACTCATGAGGACAATCTTGGAATAGACCGTACTCCCACTTAGCTCATCAAGCATGTCATCAAGGCGGGGTATGGGGTGTCGATATCTCACTGTGATCTTATTGACGGCGCGACAGTCCACACACATTCTCCATGTCCCATCTTTCTTTGGTACAAGTAGTACGGGTACAGCGCAAGGGGACATACTCTCCCTAATGAAACCTTTACTCAACAACTCCTCGACTTGCTTTTGGAGCTCTTTTGTCTCCTCGGGGTTGCATCGATAGGCTGGTCTATTCGGTATAGCAGCACCGGGTACAAGATCTATCTTGTGTTCTATACCGCGGATGGGAGGAAGACCACTAGGCATCTCGGATGGAAACACATCATCAAATTCCTGCAAAAGGGAAACAATTGGACTTGGTAGAGAAGAAATGGGGTTAGTGGCAGCATTCAAACAATATGGCTTGTACTGAAGCACAAGGCACACTTTGTTAGTGACAAGGGCTTGCCTCACATTCTTACCCCTCGCTACCATACTCAACTGTTTTGGCTCACTCTCTCTACCATGCTTACTTTTGTCATGGCGTGTATTCAGCTCTCCTCTTACTTTATTCTCTCCTCTCTTCTCTTGTGAGCTACACTCACTTTCCCTCAAGATACCATGCTTACTTTTTTCATGGCTGGTTTTTTCCTCTTTCGCACAACTTACCTTCTTCTCTCCTCTCTTGTCTCTCATCTTCCTCATTAACTGAAATTCTGCACTTGCTTTTGCCATGTGCATTTGATCTTCCCGGACTTGTATAGGAGTGAGTGGAACAAAGCTGAACTTCTTCCCACGGTGGGTGAGATGAAGCTTGTTAGTCCGACCATCATGGACGACCCACCTATCAAATTGCCATGGTCGACCAAGAATGAGGTGACTCGCGTCCATGGGAACCATATCACACAATCGTTCATCCTCATAACCACCCATCTTAAGAGCTACAAGAACTTGCTCATTTACCTTCACTTCCCCATCATCATTAAACCAATGCAAAGAGTAAGGATTGGGATGGGGGGTTGTAGGCAAACCAAGCTTCAAGACTAAGAGATGGCTTGCTACATCCACCACACTCCCATTATCAACAATAAGCGAAACAATTTTACCTTTGACTTCACACCGTGAATGAAAAAGGTTCTCCCATTGCTCTTCATGGATATCCTCCTCCTTTGTTTGAGCACTCATGCTCCTCCTCACAACCAAGGTCATAGGGGCTGTCGGAACCACTTCTTCTTCACTACTTCCAGTTTCTTCTTCTTTCATTCCATCCTCTCCTTCCCTCTCATCATCACTTTCAGTTTCATAGTTACCCTCACGGATGATCACTATTCGTCGGTTGGGACACTCGGATGCAATGTGACCTCTTCCTTGGCATCGATAACATTGGACGTTCGATGAGAATCTCTTGGGCTGATTTGGATTGGTAGTGAGTGTGTTAGGGGTCTGTTTTGGCGGAGGAGTAGGGGTGTTACTCTTGGAGTAAGGTGTGTATGGTTTTGGGTTGGGGTTCACTGTTTTGGAATCCTTTTGGTTTGGTTGGTCTTTAGGGTAGGATTTCCATGGTGTTTTTGGGGTGGAAGAGTAGGTTTGGGCAGTGTTTCGGCTAGTGTAAGGTTTCTCCTTGGTGGACTCGTATGCTTCCACCTTTAAGGCATAATGGAGCATAGGCTCCAAGTGATCAAGCTCCTTCAACTCAAGCTTATACCGAATCCGTTCATTGAGGCCATTGAGGAATCGAGACATAGTGACTTCTTCACTTTCATCGGTTTCGGTTTTGATAAGAAGTTCCTCTAGCTCATTGAAATACTCACCCACGGACTTGGAACCTTGCTTGAGACCTTGTAACTTGTTTTGCAAGTCACGTTTGTGGTTGGCGGGCACAAACCTTGCCCTCATTACCCTCTTCATTTCTTCCCAATCCCGAATGGCATCCTCTTCCCCTCTGTTTTTGCAAACCTTATCCCACCAACTAACCGCATAATCATCAAATTCCATGGCAGCCAGCTTGACTCTCTTCTCATCCGAATACCGGTGACAATTAAAAATACGCTGAATTTTTCCTTCCCATTTGAGGTACTCCAAAGGATCAGTAGTGCCTCTAAAGGTAGGAATTTGCACTTTAATACCACTCAACTTTTCATCAACCTTCTGTTCTTGTGTTGCCTCAAAATGCCTTCCAAACTGAAATGGGGGATTTCGTTGTCGCCTACCCCTATTGGACTGTGGAGGCTCTTCAAACTCTTCGCCATCACTCTCACAAGGTTCCTCATAATATCCAAGTGTGTTATGGGGTGTGGTTTTAGCATGATAATGAGGAATTAAGGGTCGACTATTCGATGCTTGGAGATCCCTTCGGTTAAGGTTGGCATTGTCATACTTCTTTCGGATGGACTTCATTTGCTCCTCAGTTATGGGTACCTTAAGAGGGGGTGGGACTGGTTTTCGGGTCTCCGTGGTGAGGCAACTAGGGAAGCCACGGCTGGCCACCCCTTTGAACTTGGCCTTCAAAGGATCATGCACCTCATCACTGTCAAGGTGATCCTCCTCTTCGGTCTCACAAACAACATGCTCCTCTTGGGAACCTTTAGGGGGCTTAGGAGGAAGCTCCCTTGGGGTTACCGGGGACTTGATACTCCCCTCTAACAAGGTGAGACGTGCCTCGGTTCGATCAGCAGTAGCCTTTAATGAGGCCAAGGCGGCAAGGACTTGCTCTAGTGTCTCGGCACTCCTACTACTACTAGATATGCCTACTTCGGTTAGACATTGTGTCAAGAACAGTACCTGCACACTTCAACAAACGTTAGTAGAAAAAAATCTCTCCCTCACGTGTTTGAACACTCGTGTTTGATCACTCGAAAAAGATGTTCTCACAAACGCTCAACAACTCCCTTTCACAATCTTGTTCACCACACAACTTCTTGTAGCAATTAACTTATGATTCAAGCCAAGCATTTGTTCATTTCCATCTATGCAATCAAACAAGAGAATAACACAAGAAAGAAGGACACAAATGCAGAGGGAAAAGAAGTTGGACAGAAAACTCAAAAGGATAAAAGACTCAAGAGGACTTAAAGAAAAAGACTTGTCCTAAATTTTTTTTTTTATTTTTTTTTTATTTTTTTTTTATTTTTTTTTATAAAGGTTTAGGACTCAAGTCTTAAACTAAGTTTAGGACTTGGACAACTCAATAAGACTGCTGGACACTCAAGGGAAGGTGGACGTGGACAAGGGAGCAAAGACTCCACTTAGGTGAATATTCTTCTTGAGAGTTAGAATGTTTGCCACTTGTGAGAATATTTGTTCTTTGGTTGGCCACTTTGGTGTAGGAAATTAATATTTTATTGGGGAAACAAGGACCTTAGCTTTGACTAGTAATTTTCAGATCAAAGTTTTCCTTCTTCATTCAAATTTTGCATGAACACCAAGAACACAATGATGAACACCAAGAATTCACTTATCAGATTTTGATATTTAAAACTAGCAAAAGTTGGCATAACATTCACACATATTATCACTTGAATTTGGGCAGCGATATTCGACACTTTTGTCACAAGACAATCAATACAACGAAGATGGACAACAAGAGCATATATGGTTCAGACAAAGGTGACACAAGGAAGAACACAAATAAACTCCAAGGTGCCAAAAGCTCCGCTACCACTTGATATGATCCGGCCTAGTATAAGTAAGCCGAATGATATATGGAGCTTGAGAGGATCTAGCCAATGGAGTTAACAGCAAGACTTGAAGGAAAGACAAGGAAATTGCAAACAAGACTCGGATTTTGGCAGCGGACAAAGACTAGAAAGGGAAGAAACAATGTTACCCGGAATGATAATTGTTGCTAGATGGAGGAATAGGAATTAATGAACAAATGCATCACTTGTAGAAGCTCAAACCAATAACAGCAAGCAAACTTCAGTAGATTCAAGTCACCAAAAGTAGTAGTTTGATTACAAGATAATTCCCGGAGGAAGATTGGGAGGAGTGTTCTCTACTCAAGCAATCTTTCTCCAAGAACAAGTGTTGAGTTTAGGGACTTAGGTGATAGATTAAGGAGTGCTCTCAACTTACAAAATATCACTCAAAGTCTTAAAACTAACTAATGAAAATGAAACAAGAGCTATTTATACAAGTAGGTAAAAGTTGACAGAACAGGAGGAAAACGCTATGGCGTTTTGCTACTGGAAAGTTACGGATCAAGCTGGGGCAAAACGCTATGGCGTTTTGGCAAAACGCTATAGCGTTTTGAAAACGCTATGGCGTTTTGCAAAACGCTATAGCGTTTTGCTACTGGAAAGTTTCGTTCCAAAACACGGCAAAACGCTATGGCGTTTTGGGCAAAACGCTATAGCGTTTTGCCACTGGGAGGCTCACGATGGAAAATCACATAGGCCGGTTTTTCCTCGTCTTGGAGGGGTCCTTTCTCTCTCATTTTGCCTTCAACCCATGAGGACAATGCTCTTGCTTTGCTCCGTGTGATCGGGCCTTGAGGCAACATGCCTTGAATGTCAAGTTCGGTCTTGGAGGGGTCCGTGATCATATCAGATAGGGCTTAGTGGATATGGAGTTTTCGGTGGCACTGAAGGCTCTAGATGCGCTTGATATATACCATGGAGATCTCGGTGGGATGCCAGAAAGGAAGAGGAAAAGGAAGAGGGATGATAACACGTTTCATAGCCTCAGTTTTACCCTCTTTTCTAGCCCTTTCGGGGGCTTGATGTTGCTATTTGACCCTAATTCCAATCTTATTTGCAAATCAGCATCAAAAGAGGGAAAAGATCGAAAAGAAATGATTTTAGGGCAATTCTGAGGAATTCTAGTTTCCAGGCCTAGAAGAAAGAACATCGTCAAGACCTCGACGCGAACCAGACCAGTGCACCGTCTCAAGGCCTCGACAGTTCTGCATCTTCCACCAAAGAAAAGCATCTTCAAAGATCCGAATGGAATCCCAGATGCTTCCAGAAGGCATCAGGCGTGTCAGGAATCCCAGAATATTCCTCTTGCAAGGACATGTGCTGTCACGCCCTCATTGCCCTTAGCTGTTTTTGTCTCCTAGCTAGCATTAGGCTATATAAGCATAGTTTTACGGTTTTTGTAAGGACAACTGTCCAAGGATATTTTCTTACATTAATTTTAGCACTTATTTTCTGGGGGTCTTCTCCTCTTGTCATCAAGAACAGCCTTTGTCGCAACTTTCCTCTTCGATTATTAATTAATCTACCGATTTCCTCTACTCCCTTTTTACTTTCTTTGTTATTGTATGATCCTATATACCTACTGTTTATGTTATAGTATGAGTAGCTAAATACCCCCTTCTTAGTGAAGGGTGTTTCAAGGGTTGTAGGGTTCGACTAAGAGGTCTAATACATGCTTAATATATTCTCTTGTTGCACATAATTGCTTACCGATTTAATTCCATGCTTGTCTAGAAATGTTAAGAGCTTGATCACCTGTTACTATTTCTGCATGAGTAACGTCATATTCCAGGGTTATACCTAACGCGAAGCCCTGGAATTTTAGCAGACACCTAGGGGAGGCAGCGCAAGAGGCCTCACCTAGGGGTAAACAGTTATCTAGGGCATGTGATACGGGTCTTGACAAGCCGAGCTGTCGCGCCCTAGATCTGTCTTACCTCCCCTTCATGGGCGTTCTGAATTTAGCTTCCCTACTTCGTACCCATGACAGGTCGAAGTGTCAAGGCTACCTCTTGATGACAAGAGAGGTAGCTGGGAGGATGGCGGAACGTCAAGGTCACCTCATATATGGAAACGGGGGGTGACTTTTATCTAAGAAGGTAAGCAGGGGATGCGGTGTGGAAGCGCGGTCCCTATAACAGATCTGTACTTGAGTCTAGAATATTTTTGTACCAATGACTAGCCAACCTAGAAAACAACCCAAGGAAGCACCTTTCGCTAAGACCTCGTCTCATTTGATTAATATCTTCTTTATTACTTTTCCTGCACCCGAACTGTTTGTATTTCTAGCCCTGGATCACATTTTACTTTCGTGCCCTAGATAAGTGCTTTACAATTCTGTTTTGTTAGCTCCCATACTCTGCGTTGATTAACTCGTTAATCAACATAAACCCCCCCCTCCCTCCTCCCCCAGTAGTGTTACTTTGGTTAGATCTGTTGCATATTGCCTTGTCATACATTTTCATTAGCAATTTACTCCTTCAATCTCTGCGGTTCGACCTGTCTTGCCCTGTACACATTAATTTGTGCATCTAGGCACCAGGAAAATATTAGTATATTTGAGTGACGATCAAATTTTGGCGCCGTTGCCGGGGATTGAACGGTACTAATTTTGTTTTTGTTTTTCTTGTATGACTAGGAGATCTGCCCCCGATCTACTCCCTCTAGACCTTGAGTTGACCAGAACAGAAAGAGGACTTCGTAGGCAAGCTCAAGGAATGTCCGCTCATCGTAGAGTAATCCCACATCCTGCCCTCGACGTTTCCCCCTCCAATCTGGCTGATCAGGAACACCAGCTTTTCGTGGACCTGACCTTTCTCCATCGTAACCCCGAAAACCCCATACCAGACCATTTTAATTTTCCAGCAATGGATAACCTAGCCAACAATGATAACCGTAACAACCGTGAGAACCGCGAAGACCAACCACCACCCCCAGACTAACAAACCATCGACAATTTCCATGCAACCCCCGATATGGCAAGTAGCTGTATTGACTGGCCCAACGTCCCTCATGACTGGACTCTGAAGTCAGCCGTACTTCATCATCTGCCTACTTTTCGAGGGGTAGCCAAGGAAAATGCTCTTCGCCATCTTCAACAGCTCCACTCTATTTGCGAGGCTATGAATCCCGCCAACGTAAGTATTGAGCAAGCCAAGCTCCGCACATTCCAGTGGTCTCTCAAAGATGATGCCCTAGACTGGTATTATGACCTTCCCGCAAGATCTATTCGTTCTTGGGCAGACATGTCAAAACTCTTCACTGAGAAGTACTACCCGACTTCTATCTCCAACACCACGCGCAAGCAACTCGTCTCCATTGTTTAGAAGAAAGAGGAGTCTCTAGCCTAGTACTATGAGAGGTTCCAGAAGATGCAATCTAGTTGTCCAGCTCACAACCTTATCGAGCACGCTCTTGTTCAATATTTTTGTGAAGGCCTCAAAGCTCATGATAAGGCGTTACTTAACGCAGCTGCCAATGGATCCCTGACTGCTCTAACTCCAAGAGCCGCTCGAGCAACAATAGAGCTCATGGCCAAGAATGCCTCTAACGACCTTGCCAACAATCCAGGCTAGGATGTCCAAGTAGCTGCCCTTCAGAACCAGATATCATCCCTTACAGGAATGTTCCAGAATTTCATAACCGGACAACCCGCACCTGTCAAGGCCTGCCAGATATGCAATTTCGTGGATCACCCCACTGATGCATGTCCTCATATTCCGTAGGAAATACAAGTGAATGCTGCTAGCCAATTTATTCCAGTCTCTTACGTTCAGACTTACAACCAAGGCTGGAAACAACCAAACCCAGGATGGGTCCCAAACACTCAGCTTTCGGGGCCTAGCCATCAACCACACCAGAACCCCTATGGAAACCCCCCTCCTAACATGCCAAATTTCAGACCCCGACCCACATTCCATCAGAACCAGTATCAACGCCAACCTCCTCAGGATCAGACCTTTGTCTATCCTCCAGACCAGACTTTTGTCCAGCCCCCGACTGCTCATAATCAGTTTCACCATCAGGCACACCTGGAGCAAAAGTTGCTCTAGTGGCTTAATAACTCTATCATTTCTGCCTCGCTCAACCCCCACATCTACTTCCTCGCACTCCACAACCACTTCCTCTAACTCCCTAGCAAACAGATCCTCTTCTTCCTCATCTTTAGAATCAATAAAGTCACTAAGCTCTTCAGAACCACTACTGCAACCATCCTCTACTTCCTAACTGTAAGTTCTATCAGCACAGTAGTCATAACTTTGTTCACCATCTCCATCGCTTTCATGACCACCCACTGGTGCTTTCCCTTTCTCTACCCTCCTTGAGTTTGTCTCAATTGATAGCCTTATCCCTTGGCTCTCCTCAATAACTTCATTTTAAAACCCATTCAAACTAAAGTTACTGTACACAGGGCCATCTTACTCTGAATTGGGTCTAGATGTAGGCCCGTGACCTGTATAGTTAGGCTCATTCTCAAGGTCTATCTCTTGAAATCTCTCTATTTCAATCCTCTCATCACACTCTGTAGCAGTTGCACCAACCCTGTCACTCTCTGAACTATCATCATCACAACTTTCCACCACAACTTCATCTCTATCAATCGATTCATTGTTCTCTCCATCGTCAAAGGTTAGAAATCAAGGAACACCCCCTACTTTATCTTCAACACCAGAACCTAGATACATATCAGTTGTCCTTATAGTAGCAAAACCTGCACCATTTGTAGTATCACCCCTTACTACATTTGCCATCTCTTCATCACTACTGTATAGATTCTCAACAAATATAGGGGTGTTGATGCCATGATCCATATACACTTCAAGTGTCTCCTCACCATTTCTTAGCATCTCTACAATGATTCTCTGCATATGTTTTTCCTTTCTCAAACCCTTGATGCCTTCCTACATTTCTTCCCATGTATATTTACAATCATAATGTAGAGCATTAAGGTATCCTTTCCTTACTAGTGCATCAGTTATGTCTGCTATTGCTCATCATGTTCAATCCACAAACTTTCTACCACTGCATCTATATACAACAACTCTAGAACTAGGATCCATCTTCCACCCATGAACATTTTCACATTCAAATGCATCTTGTCATAGGATTGCTCTACATTTTTAGTAAATGTGAAAGCAATATTTATGCATTTATTCAAATCTATTACACACACAAAAATATAGCAGGACCACAATAACAAATGGTAAAAAACTTTTCAGTTTGTCAAACAAGACAACCACCAAAATACCTAAACCGTATAACAAGACAGAGACAAAATCAAAAGGTGGGAAAATGAAGAAAACACAATGCATATTTGTTTATTCAAAACCCTAATCGCATTAAATATGAAAGAAGCACACTTTTCAATAGAAACACTTGTTTCATTGTCATTAAGGCGGGAAGAGACAAGTCATTGACCTAGCTTCTAAGAGGGAGTTAGCCCACCACAACCGGTGGTCCTTTCTTCCTTCGTCACCTTGAAATCCACAGGATAGATCAATTGGTTTCCTCCCTTCGCTCGCCTCGCAGTGGCAAAGGAGAGTAAACTTTACTTCTTTCGTTCGCTGGTGTTCCTCCCCTTTTCCTTCAACCAATCGACTCCTAGACTTCGTCTTCAACCTTCTCTGCCTATCGAGGTCTTAATCGCAACAATCTTGTGCAAATTCTCCTTCCGCCACTTACCCAGTATTGATTTGATATGCACCAGAGTTTTTTTCAGTTCCTAGTTTAATTATTTTTCAAGTCCACCAACTAATTTTTTATTTTCCCTTTTGAATTTTTGCAGGTTGCATTTCATTTGTTTACTAGGAGCCACAAGTGAGGAAACCAACTGTCAAGGGTCATAACTAACGGTCCTGTTAGTTTTACTAACAGAAAAGGCAATTTGCGTGAAAATGGTAGTTCAGGGAAGTGAAATGCGCGTTTTGTAGTCAGGGGAGGTCTCTGCTTTTCGCGGATAGTATAGGGGGCCAAAAAACTATTACCCCATATATGTATATATGTAGTCTAGATTGCAACAAAGAGTAGAGAAAAGCAAGAGAGAAAAATAAGAGTGAAGTCGGTGGATTGATTCCATACTTTGTGTGAGTAAGTGTATTTCAAATATTTTGTGATTAAGTCATGAGTTTGAGTGATTACTCGTGTGAGGTCCTCTGGGTGTACTTGAGATTTGGGTTTGAAAGACAACCTACTGTACTCCTTTTCATGTTAGTAAAACTCTCATATCTATCCCGTGATTTTTTTCTCGATTGAGGTTTTCCACGTAAATTTCTTATGTCGTGTGTCTAATTTATCTCTATATTCGATCCTAATTGGGAGGTTTTCCCAACATCTTTCACGTAAATGAAAAAGAAAAACAAGGGGAAAAAGAAAGAGAAAGAAAGAGAATAGTTGATCAAGTCAATTTAGAGTACAATTTGATTGCCTTTTCAACTCTTTGGAATTAGCTTTGTTTATTCTTTTCCTCTTCCTCTCCTCTCTGCTTTCCTCGCCTCTTCCTCCTCCTCCTGTTGTTGCTGCTGCTTTCCTCGCTGCCACCACAAAACTCCATCCCTCCCATCTATTTGGGTTTCCTCCTCCTACTCTATCACGTTCCTCTCACGCGTCGGCAACGAGCTCGCTCTTCAAGCTTCCCCTTCTTAGGTATTCCAATCTCTAATTTTAACCCATATGCTTATTACAAATTTCTATGTATTATAAACCTCCAGATGTGCAATTTGGACTACCTGAGCATTACATATTTGTCAGTTTTATTGTGTTTACCTCATGGGTTGTTAAGGTTTTGATTTGATTTGTTGATTTCATGAGGTTTCTGATTGACCCATGTTTGTTTTTGATATGTTTCATAGTCCTCCATCATTCACGATCATCACTGTTGCTGATCAATTCAATCACCGCAAAATGATCATGTTTTGTTTTAGATTCCAAATAGGGTCAATTAATCTCTTGCATATTTATTGGCAGTCTTCGCTATTGAAAAATTCGAGAAAGTGTTAAGTATGTCAAGGGGTCTCAAGGTAGGAAATAATTTTTTTTAAGTGTGTTGCTCATTGCTCACTTAATGCTAAAAGAGGTTTAAGACGAGATGTACCTACTAGATGGAATGCCACTTTTATCATGCTTCAGAATGCATTATATTATCGCATTGATTTTATGTGCATGAAGTTAAGTGACTCAAATTACACTCATTATCCATCTGAGGGTGAATGGGATGATGTAGAAAAGATATGAAAGTTTTTGGGAACTTTTTATAAGACAACATGTTTGTTTTCAGGCGCCAATTACCCAACTGCTAATATATTATCCTGCTGTGTTTTCAATTTGTTTGACTTTGAAACAGGAAATGGAAAGTGATGATGAGTACATGACAAATATGACATCAACCATGTATGGTAAATTAGATAAATATTGCGCTATTTTTTCAGAGATAATGGCTATAGCAGTTGTTCTAGATCCTCGATACAAGTTCTCTTTTGTTCAGTGGTGCCACAAGAAACTTTATGGTGATCGGGGAGCTCTAGAATCACTAGTTGTGAAAGATATTGGTTTCCTTTTTTAATAATTATTGTACATCATCTTCCTCAAGCAAAGTTAGTCATCATCCATCATCTCAAGGAAGCAATAAAAATGAAGTAGGAATGTTTTTTTCGAGGGAGGCTCGTGAAGTGTTGGAGGTATGTGTATCTTGATTCTCTTATTCATTTTTGCATTTTTCAGTTATTCTTCCATCTTCAGTCATAAGCTCATTTACAAAAAATATTATTGTTTATTTCTTTATAGAAATTTGATTCTTTTGAAATGCACGAAGCTTCTCCTCAAAAGACACAACTTGAATAATATTTGGAGGAGGAAAGGTTAGACAGACAATAAGATTTAGACATCAAGACATATTGGAAAGCAAAGGAATATCAATTTCCTGAAGTTGTCGTAATAGCTCGTGATGTTCTAAGTATACCAATTTCTATGGTTGCTTCCGAAAGTGCTTTTAGTGTTTGAGGTAAAGTGCTTGATCATTATAGGAGCGCACTCAAGACGGAAACAGTAGAGACTTTGATTTGTACAAGAGATTGGTTGTATGGGACACAAGGTAATTTGTTTAATATTTCTTTAAATTGATCATTTTAAATTGAGTACATATGTAATTTGTTTAATATTTATTACTTAATTTGTTTTTATTGTAGAGGTTGGAAATTCAGCTTTGGAGGAACTCACCAAAGATATTATTTCTGATAACAATTAAGGCAATTCCAAGGGTATTTCCATCTTCACACTAACCTTGAGACCGAAACCCTACAGTGCCAGCCGGGCGTCAACCATAGAGGTTGCCGCCCCTTTTGAACAGAAGAGCCCTGGGATGGTCGACATCAGCGGGAGGGAGGGGGGAGTCTCACGCGTTATCTACTCATACGCACGGCGTCATCCTATCCCAGGTCAGCCATGACGTCACTCGAGGCGTTATCTTACCAAGATAACGCCCACCCCCTAGAGGTAACGCCCACACTCTACCTATAAATACCCCACCACTCGAAATGAGAGGTAAGCCTAAGATCGCTACTCGAACCTCTGCTAGTTGGAACAACCTTACTGATTTAAGCATCGGAGTATCTATGCCGGAGCCCCCTCCGGCGCTTTGCAGGTACACTCGACGATAACTACAGTAACTCCGAGCGGCCATATTCCTCACCCTGATTCTCCAGAAGTCCGAATCTTATCAAAATGGTTCTTTCGTTGAAAGTATTTAGATCATCAAGTGAGTCCCTTGAGATCTGAAGGCTCTCCTCTCCATATTCATATTTATTAGTCTCCATCGTCGTTGCTAGTTTTTCTGGTTATGAGTTCATCACATGATTTAAGTCTTGCTTGGATCTGATGATATGAGTTTAAATGTTCCTTCCATTATTATAAGGCAAAAAGATCAGATCTGGAAAATGGTGATTTAAGTTTTGCTCGTATCTGACAATCTCAGTCTATACCAATAATCTATTGTTATATGTTCAAAAGAAAGACCAGATTTGGAAAAGAAAGAAAAAGAGGGAGAGAAGTTGTGATTATCATTGTTGTATTTCACAAACCTATGGCATTATCATCAATTTTATGATGTCTTCGTCAAGATCAAGATCTCTGCCAAGGATCTTTATACTTTTGGAAAATGGGCTTTGAATTTAGAGGCCCATCATCATCATCATCATCATCTCTTCAACTTGAGGCAACCAATCACCATCAAGTCCAAGCTTATCTTCAATCTTAAAGCCGTCGTCATCACTGCCACACCTTTAATTATCCATCATCACCTCATCCTTCCTTAATCATGGCCATCATTATTTGCGCGCAGTTGAGGGGTAAGATTATCCTGCTGTGGCCGTCGTCATCATTGATTACTTGCGGTCACTACTGCAAGCAATGGAAGAAGAGAAAAAGGAAGATGTACAGAGAGAGACCGACTAGGGAAACAAACAAATAAATAAATAAATCTGGATTTCCATGTAATATCGAGTACGTTACCCGTTATCCTCAAACCGGATCATCTTTTATAATGTTGGTAAGGCTTTCTTGTGCGGGGCCTACTTCAGCTACGTCCAGTGTCTTTGGGACTTGTTAGAGAACATCTTTGATCCATGTCATGGTTGTTACCGCGACCAAGGTATCTACAACCACCACGATGACGTGTTTTCTTGGATAATTATACTGTCCTGGTATCCAAGTGGTATAAACATTTGCCTGCCACGTTAACGGGCAATTAAGGACAAAAACAAAAAATCGCGACAGCAGTAACGTCTGCTCAGAAGTAATTAAAAGTAAAGATAACGGGAAGTACAGTAACAGTATGCACACGGGCACACCAGAAGTGAGCTTATGGGCGATGTTAAGGGGAGAGGGTAACAAGCCAAGTAAACGAGAGGATAAAGCAAGATAACGGGAAAGAAAAGTAAACCAACGACATCATGCTATTGGGAGTAAGCACGATACCTTTCCCGATATTACTCCCGGTACCACTCCTTACTGGATGGCCAGTTATCAAGAAGTCCAACTTCACCACCTCTCCTCATATTCCGGGTATGCAGTGACGATAACAGGAAAATTAGATTCCGCGCACCTATACTTCGGGATTGTGTAGGATGTAATAACGGGGCATGTAGCTATCATCTTTAAGTGGCAACAAAAGGAGGAAACTCACGGAAGATTTATGATACGACCATGATCAACCATCCTAGGTCAGGAAGAAAGAAACAGAGATGAAGAAGAATAAGCAGAAAGAAAGTATAACAGAGGAAAATTCAAAGCGCGAGTAAAAGTGTGAGAAGAAAGCAGTTATTCCCTTTTAAAGGTCAAACTTAGCCACTGAGCGACCTGTGAGAATAAGACACGCGCAAAGTAAAACCCGACACGTGGAACGGCCTTAGAGGAATCTTTATGACTAAGCATTTATATCCCTGAGGAAAGGCAGTTAGCGATTGAAAAATGAAGAACGGTTGCATTGAACGATAACCGATCGCACAACGTTAACTATCTAAGGGTCGTAGAAGTTAACGAGGAATATAACAACGAGAAAGCAAGCACCAACAACGTTATTTTATTCATGATAAGTCATACGACATCTACAATATGCCTGGTGTGTGAAGATTAATCCTCGTCAGGCCAGTAGGAGTTATCTCCATCGGAGGACGGGAACTCCTTGTCAGCGAAAGGGAAAGGCTCGTCAGCCCTTTTCTCTCGACCAGGCTTTGGTGGACTTGACTCCCTTTTAGTAGCGGGAGCCACTACCTCCACACCGATGCCGCTGGAGGAACCCCCTTCCATGAAACGATTGATGTGAGGAAATAGTTCATTGCCCCTCTGAATAGTAGGGACATAGAGGTCAAACGGCACGCTGGCTGCCCCGAAGGCCTTTCTCTTCGGCCTCTTGCAACCTTTACGTCGGGTAGGTCGCCTTTTCAGATGCAGTGAAGGAGGATCGTCGGAATCCCGCGACGTCGGAGGAGTTGGTGGGGACTCACGCTCAATGGCATCTCCGAAATATGAATCAGCCATGGAACTTTAAGCAATCTCAATGGAGAAATGCGAAGAAGAAGATGAATAGGAAAAAGAAAAAATCTCATTAAATAGCCAAAGTGAAGAGGACTTCCCGCTTTGAGAAAGGTCAATGCGCTTCGAGAAGAACGATCTTAATTGCAGAAGCACATCCTGTGATCGCACTTGTCAAAATTTCTCACTGATCAAGAGACCGAAAAACTGCCCAATCAGTTGATACTGAAGAGGCGGCGCGAAATCAATGCGGAACGGTTCACAAGAGTAACCGTTTCTACATGGCGACCAAGAAAAAGCAAGCGAAGCAGAAGTTCAACCAATGGCGGACTCATTTTCAGTTGGGCTGATGTGGCACTCAACTAAAACATTAACTGGCATGTTGCAAAAAGAAGAGAGAAAAAATGCAAGATAGCGAAAAGATACTTTATTTATGGCCTAACGGCCCAAAGCTTACATCCGTCTATAAACTGAGAACATACAAAAGAAGATAAAGGGAAACGACGACGGCAGCGAGCGGTCAAGCATTGGACCCGGCATCGTCCTCCCTCGGCACCACAGGAACCTCCCTCAAGGCATCTACAACAAAGGTCAGTTCAGAGGAACATACCCTCATTCCCTTCAAGCAGAACCCCAGCATGTCTTTCCTGTGCCGCAGCATGGTGACCACCACCTGGATGCGAGAGACGGTGGTGGCCAACTTCGTCACGCTCTCTAAGGGGCTGAAGTCCTCTAGGGAAGTCCCGAGCTGCCTGGACAAGAGCGGGGCCATCATCCCCTGGAGCTCCATGATATCCTCAGAGGTCTTCCTTACCATGTTTTCCAGAAATTCAACATCGACCTCAGTCAGATTCTTCAGAGTGTGGGCTTTGAAGAGCAAGAAGTTTCTAGTTAGCTCGTCCATAGTGAAAATGCCAAAAGAAGTGCTAAAAAAGATGAGAAATTTGCGCGGTGAAAGTTCAAATTTATAGGCCCAAGTAAGAAGCAGTTGAGGACACGTGTCCCTTGAAAGCCGCGTCACCCCCATATCTCGAGAACCGTCAAGCGTGACTTGTGAGCGAGAAGGAGCATTAGCCCTTGGTAAACACTCGGGCTCATTTTTAGTTGGGCTTGTGATAACAATTAAGGCAATTCCAAGGGTATTTCCGTCTTCACACCAGCCTTGAGACCGGAACCCTACAGTACCGGCCGGGCGTCAGCTGTGGAGGTTGCCGCCCCCTTTTGAAGAGAAGAGCCCTAGGATGGTCGACATCAGCGGGGGGGGGGGGGGGGGGGGGGGGGGGGGGAGAGTCTCACGCGTTATCTACTCATACGCACGACGTCATCCCATCCCAGGTCAGCCATGACGTCACTCGAGGCGTTATCTTCCCAACATAACGCCCACCCCCAGAGGTAACGCCCACGCTCTGCCTATAAATACCCCACCACTCGAAATGAGAGGTAAGCCTAAGATCGTTACTCGAACCTCTGCTAGTTGGAACAACCTTACTAATTTAAGCATCGGAGTGTCTACGCTTGACCCCCCCTCCGGCGCTTTGCAGGTACACTCGACGACAACTACAGTAACTTCGAGCGGCCATAATCCTCACCCCGATTCTCCAGAAGTCCGAATCTTATCAATTTCTCTCGACATCAATGACACTGAAAGATTAAGTTTTGTTAGATAAATGTTTAGTAAATTTATGCCATGAAACTTAGTAAGTAAGAATTTTATTTTTAAATTCGTTTATTTCAATGTAGTATTTATTTAGAGATTAAAATGTGTAGAATATATATCATGAAACATATTAGCCGAATAAACCTGATATGATTCGAGTTTTGAGATGATCGGGACGATGAATACTGTCTGTCAGAGTCGCTGTAGCTGGCGTCGGACACACCTGCAAAGCGCCGGAGGGGGGGCTCCGGCGTAGACACTCCGATGCTTAAGTCAGTAAGCGGTTCAAAAATAGAAGAGGTTCTAGAAGGCAGTCTTAGGCTTACTTGATGTTTTAAAATGAGGGAGTATTTATAGGCCGTTGGGGGCGATATCTGGGCAAAAAGGCGATAGCCCGGAAAGATAACGCTCTCTATGACGTCATGGAGATACTTCCGAGGAGGGTGCCGAGGGCGATACCCATGGTGATGCCGGGGGCGATAACTCCGTGGATGGTGCCGAGGGCGATACCCATGGTGATGCTGGGGGCGATAACTCCGTGGATGGTGTCGTGGCTGCCCTGGGATGGGATGATGTCGTGCATGCAGATACGCGTGAGACCTCCCCCCCCGCTGATGTCGACCATCTCAGAAAACACCCCATAGTCTAGCGGCGATAGCTTAGATGTCCGATAGGGCTATAGGATTCCGTCCTCGGCAGGGGCCGTAATTATAGAAATGCCCTTAGGATTGTCTTAATTGTTATCATAAGCCCAACTGAAAACGAGCCCGAGTGTTTACCAAGGGCTGCCATTTTCTGTCCATATCTGGAATCTTAGGTGAGGGTCATTTCCTCCTTATGACGATATGCTTGCGGGATCTCTGAGCTTCTTTGTCTCTTTCGATACGACAAAGATTGATTGAATGCTAGGCCGTACCTAGGTCGGGAGCTTTCCTCCGAGCAAGCGGGTTCCGGTCTTCGTGCTTGTCCAAAGACCCGTCCTCATGGGGTGTCAAGGAATCAGTGAGAGACGCCGCTAACTCATCCAGAACTGTTAGGGTGTCACTTTCGCCTAGCGGTATTAACCTGCTTGGGCCATCGGCAGCGCTTAGAAGGTTGCAAACTCGTCCGTGCTGTAGGAGAGTTGTCGACGCTGACGGACCACTGTTGACGTCACCGCGGGCAGCGACTAGGTTCCTACCATTGAGTTAGGTTCGCATACGTTCTGGGTCCATCGGTATTTCGGGCGAACTGCAAACACGTAGAGGAGATAGGTATTCTACGGAGATATTAGTAAACTTTGTACTTACAGAGGGTTTTGAGAACATGCAGGTTCTTTCTTTCCTTTCCCCTCATGGAGTCAGCGATATTGACGCGGTTTTACGCCATTGGCTGCCTATGATTTGTGCGGCTTTATACCACCAGATACCAGCGATATCGGCGAGGTTTTATGCTGCTAGGAGCTACCTGCGACATTGACGCGGCCTTACACTGTGGATACCTACAATCGTACGGCTTTTACATCATGGCTACCTGTAATATCGCCCTCCTTCGCGTTTTCTAGGATTTTAGCTCGTACTCCTCTCGAGTACCTGCATCTTTAGCAGCATACTGACATCGATCCTCGTTTCCGCATCAGGTCCATCGGTCTTTGATGGTAACGGGGCGACTCGTCTTTTGAGGACCTCCTCTTTCAAAAGGCCCATTTTTCGGAGCCTATAAATCTGAGAGCTTTCTCCACTCAAGTTCATCTCATCTTTTTCTTTCATAATCTGCCTTATGGATCATTTGACCAAAAATTTCCTCCTTTCCAAGGTCCATACTCTCAAGAACCTCAATGACGGTGATGTCGGGTTCCTGGAGAACATGCTGATCAAGACCTCCGAGGACATCTTGGAGTTGCAAGGGATGCTGGCCCCACTCCATTCCAGGCTGGGAGCTACATCTCTAGAGGATTTCAGTCCTTTAGAGAGTGTGTCGAAGTTGGCCACCTCCATCGCTCGGATTCAAGTGGTGATCGCCATGCTGCAGCAGCGCAAGGACATGTTGGGGTGCTGCCTGAAGGGGATGAGGGTCACCTCTACTGACCTTACTCTAGTCATGGACTCCCTGAGAGACATTCCCATTATACCCGAGGATGCTGGTTCCGACGCCTAACGGCGGTGGCTCCCTTTGAGTCTTTTTTCTTTTTTTCTTTTTACGCTGCTGTACCTCTCGGCCGTTAGGCCATAATAAATAAACTATTTTTATTATGCCTCTTGCCACTATTCTTCTTCTTCAATGCGCCATTTGTCTTTTTGCAGTTGGATGCCTCCTCAGCCCAACTGAAAATGAGTCGGTCATTGGATGGTTTTTTCACGACGGTTTCCTCGCTAATTCTGCATTAATTTTGCGCCGCCGCTTCAGTGTCAACTGATTGGGAAAAGTTTCGGTTTTCCTCGATCTGTGGCAGATTCCAACAGGCGTGACTGGAAATTTAGATTTGCACTCCAGGTTGTACGCGTGTCAGTTCTCAAGAGTCGCGTCGGCTGATCGAAAAGCTTCTCCCCTTTTTTGGCTATTTAATGGGATCCTTTCCCTTTTTTCCGTTCATCTTCTTGTTTATTTTTCCTCTCGGCAGGTTGCCTGTGATCTCATGGCTGATTCTTATTTTTTGGATACTGCTGCGCGAGATTCTCCGCCAACTCCTCCGACTTCGCCAGATTCAGACAATCCTCCTCCATCGCCTCCGTGGAGGCCGCTCATCCACCAGCGGGGTCGCAAGAGGCTGAGGAAAAAAGCCTTAAAGGTGTCTGATCTGCTTTTTAATTCTCCCGCCCCTTCTGTTCAAAAGGGAAATGAACTATGTCTTCTTCCTCGTGATTCGCCAAAAATGGCTCTCCCTGCCAATGCGAGCGTTGAGACGGTGACGCAAGTCGCTGAGGAGGAGTCAGGTCGATCAATGATACGCATAGGAAAAGGGGTTGATGAGCCTTTCTCTCTTGTCAGCAGGGAGCTATCGTTCTCAGATGATGATGTAGTTTATTGTTATGATATCTCTTGGTCTGATGGCGATTAGTTTAGCACGTCTTGCCTCTTTGTAGATGCCGTATGTCTTTTTGAAAATGAATAAGATAACGCTTCACTTTTCCTTTTGTTCTCCTATCGCTTCTCGCGCCATTTCTTCAAGCGTCAAGGGTTGCCGCGGAGGGATGCCTGTTGCTGGGTGCAACCGTCTTTCGATTTTTAGTCAGTAACTGTCTTCTCCCAAAGACATAAATGACTGTCCACGTGTCGCTTTCAGGTCCGCACGTGTCTCACTTTTACAGGCTGTCTCTTCTTCAAGTTCGATCTTTATAAGGGAACCGCTATTCTCTTTCGTTACTTTTGCCAATACTTCAAAAAATTTCACACTTTCTCTTTCTCCTATGCATCTTCCTGCTCAAGAGGAGTTTCTGCAACTGCTCGCCGGCGCCGACGGCCTATTTACTGGCTTCTTGCTCCAGGTATTTTATTCCTCTCGTCGTAGTTTATTTTTCCAGTCCCTTATGTCTCGTGTTAGAGCCACTGCGGGTGCCGAAAATCCCATAGATCTCGAGGCTAGGAGATCTCGTAGTATTTTTGATTGTAATGAAGTTTTGAGGGCAGAGTTAGAGGAGAACGGTATCACCTTCCCCTTGGGTTGCCGCCCTTATATCCCTACGAAGGATATTCGGCTCCATGATGCCATGTGGGGAACGTTCCGGCTGGTTTATTTCATGATGTTCCTCTACGGGTTTCATCTCCCGATTCATACTTCTTTGATGAAGCTGCTAAATCATTACGATCTCAATCCCGTACAAATAACTCCGCCTTCCTGGTGTGGGATTTATGCCTTCCTTCGGGCATGCGAGATGAAGCGTATTTTCACTCCATCCCTCGATCTGTTCCGCATATTTTTCAACTTGAGTTGTCGTGACTGCTTGGTGGATATCACCCCACGATGGAATGATGCCATCGTGCAATTTTTTTGGCGGAACTTTCAAGGTTTTGAGCAGACCATGGACAATTGGAAAAATGGCTTCTTCACCCTTCGCCTGCCGTCCCGCTGGTGGCGCGGGGGTTTTAACCGAGAGATTACCAGCGCCGCTTGGAGAAAACCAGAAATACTGTCTAGTACTGATGTGTCCCATGTTACCGCCCTGTTAGAAATAGAAGGGCCTTTCCGCATTCGGGAATTTGCTTGGTTCAGACCCTTGAAAGAGTGTGCCGTTGGTGAGTTTTTCTTTTGCCACATTATCGCTTCGATTTGCTTGCTATATGATAACAATATCCCTAGCAACAAAGGGCATTTTCATCCTATATCCCGTGGAAGGAAGAAAAAGCTGTTCTTACCACCCCGGTAGCATCGAGGCTATCGCCTCCCTGTGTATAATTGGCGCTGGGATGGTCGACACCAGCGAGGGGGTCCCACACGTCACTTCATCATGACATAGGGCGTTACCCCATCCCAGGCCTAACCAGGCATCCCATGAGAAGCATAAGTGTTGCCTTGCCTAGGTAACGCTTACCTCCATACATATAGCTGACGCGATGATAGCACACTCCATCAACTGGGAGCTCTAACCCCCTTTGACGGGCGCGTTAGCCCCCTGTGACCATGATCACCCATAAATGCTCTATTTTGCCTATAAATACCTCCGCCACCAAGGAGAGAGGTAAGCCTAAGATTGCTAGCCAAAGCGCTGCCATTTCACACAATCATTACTGACTTAAGCATCAGAGTGTTTACGCCGGAGACCCCCTCCGGCGCCGTGCAGGTACATCGGACATCAGGGGAAGTTGACCTCAAGGCTCATAATCCTTCACTATCCTACAGTGAACGAAAAAATCGAATCTTATCAAATTGGTGCTTTCATTGAGAGTTTTGGTCTTATTAAGTGAGCATCCTTAATAGCCAAGCTCTGCTCCCTTGAAAATCCGGAGGATTATGGAGTTCGGCTCGGATCCCGAACTGTCCCAGTCTTCCAGCCTCCCATATGAGACCCGCAGGTGACTTTTCATTTTTTCCACCTCTGATGTCGGCACCACAGTGCAAGAAATCCCACCAGCCATGTCGGATCCCTCTTCCGAACAACTAGCGAGAACATTGGCATCCTAGGCATATACTCCTCTATCTCAAATACCAGGACCCAGTCACTCTCTTTTCCAGGCAAGGACACCCGCAGTACACAGCGCGGGCAATCCTCTTGCGGATTCGATATCGGCTCTTCGTTCCCAGATAGATCAGTTGACAGAGTTGGCTGCAGGATTTACGCCTCATGTCTCAGGGCCCAGCGTGCCTTCTCATGTGATTTTTACTCCATCCATTGTTGTTGACCGACCACTGTCACCCCATCAGTCTAGAGGTTTTACGCTATCCCTACCTGGGACATCAGCCCCTGTCGGAGTCATGCAACTCGCGCCCAGACACATCGAACCATCCGAGCAGCATAAGAGGAGAGCTCCTATTCTTGAACGGGAGCGATGGGACGACGAATATAGAGATCATTGGGAGAACGGGCGAGAGGAGATGTTCAGGGATCCATCTCCCAGGCACAGCGAGAGATCAAGTAGCAGAAGGCACCAGACCCGAACACCAAGGAGTCGCAGCCGATCTCCCAGGCAGCATTGTGAGTATGATTTTCGAGCCCAAAGGGAGTTAGACGAACCCGCTCTCCTTCGTCAACCGCAAGGAATTCCTGATGATAATAGTGGTCATCCATTTAGCCGCCGTGTCAGACACCACCGGGTCAATAGGCATGTGAAACTCCCTACGGAATCGTATGATGGCACAAAGGACCCTATTTCGCATCTTAACAAGGTGAAAGATTTTGTACAATTCCAGACTCACAGTGACGCGGCGCTATGTCAAATCTTTGTAATGACGTTATCTGGCGTAGCACGCCTTTGGTTCGAGGGACTTCCGGCAGGTTCCATTGACAACTTTTCCCAATTGGAAGTGAAATTTCGGAGCCGATTTAGCACCGCTGTTCCTATTAGGAAGTCTGCGGCAGCACTATTCGATGTTCATCGAAAACCACAAGAATCTCTGAAGGACTTTTTGAGTCGTTTTGACCTGGAGATGTCACTAACGCCGGGGGTCACCATTGATTTTACTGTAGAAGCTTTGAAGCGTAACTGCCGTTACGGAAAGCTATGAGATACCTTGATGGTAGACCCGCCGTCAACGCTAGATGCGTTAAGGCTAAAAGCCCACAATTATGCGAGAATGGAGGAAGAAGAAAATAGGAAGCGAACTCAGAGTATACCTCAAGACACGCATCCGGCACCTAACGTCCACGTTAGCGCAACCCCTGACACACAGCCAACTGATGACTATGGACAGCGAAAAGATCACATCCCCAGGACCTCAAATTGCCAAAGATCACATCCCCAGGACAGCGAAAAGATCACGTCCCCAGGAGTGATTATGGGAGGAAGGGAAAATGCATTCTGCAAGTTCCATAAAGTTAAAGGGCACTCCACGGACGTGTGCCGAGAATTGAAATTGGAAATAGAACACTTAGTCGAGGAGGGCTACCTCAGGGAATTTGCCACTAAAATAAGGGAGGAGGTCAGGAACAATCCAGTGGATAAGGCGACCGGTGACAGGCAAGCGGCCTCTTACGCCACGAGAGCCAATGCTATCCCTATTGGTAGGAATAAGGAATCGTTTGTGGTTAACGAAGGGGACGTTCCCATAATCAATATCATAGCAGGAGGCACTCCATATTCCGAAGAACCCACAGTGTCAGCACCTGCAGCTGGCGACAAGCGAAAAAGAGAAAACGTGTTAGCAAAGAGCAAAGCGATAATCGCGTTAGACCGGATGGTGCTGTCGTTCTCCGAAGAGGACGAGAAAGGCGTTGTTTATCCACACAACGATGCGCTAGTAGTCACACCCGTCATCGGCAATCATGGAGTTAGGAGAACCCTTGTCGATAATGGGAGCGCGGTTAACCTGTTCTCGCTCGAAGCCTATAACTTGATGAAACGTTCCGACAGCGAGTTAACGCCTTGTAAGAAGCCAATAGTTGGGGTAGACGGAGTCCCGATCCCGGTGGTAGGAGTTACAACGCTACCAGTATACTTTAGAGAGGATACTTCCAAACGATCGGAAGAATTGTTGTTCTTGGTTGTAGATTTGTCATTGCCTTATAACGCCATACTCGGGCGGCCGTACCTCAATCGTTTTGGAGTTGCGATATCGCAAAAACATTTAAAAATGAAATACCCTTCGTGGGATGGAGTGGTCTCGATCAAAGGGGACCAGAAGTTAGCCGCCGAGTGCTATTCACTGATGACCCAAAAGAGTTGTGACCGTTATGTGTGTGTGGCAGACGACCCTTTTGAGGACAGAGAGGAAAAGCGCACTCAGCCAGTAGACAACATGAAGCCAATTCCCATTAATGGAGTCTAAGGAGCAAATTTTTTGGTCAGCGAGAAACTGAACGCAGAAGAAAGCACACAGCTAGCTCGATTATTGAACAGATGTAAAGGAGAATTCGCATGGAAGCCAGCAGATATGCCTGGAATTTCGCGAGAAACAACAGAACACCGACTCAACGTTAACCTTGACGTCACACCCGTTCAACAAAAGAGGCGAGCTTTCTCTTTGGAAAAGATGATAGCTATCGAGAAAGAGATATCGAAACTCATGGATGCTGGCTTCATCAAAGAAGTCCAGTACCCGACGTGGTTGGCTAATCCCATCTTAGTCCCAAAACCTAACGGAGAATGACGCATGTGTATTGACTTCACCGATCTGAATAATGCCTGTCCTAAAGACTGTTATCCCCTACCTCGAATCGATCAACTTGTTGACCAAACAGCGGGATACGCTTACCTGAGCTCATTGGACGCTAACTCGGGGTATCACCAAATCCCCATGGCTGTGGAAGATGAAGAAAAGACTGCCTTTATCACTCCCAAGGCCATCTATTGTTATACGGCGATGCCGTTTGGATTAAAAAACACTGGGGAAACATTCCAACGCATGGCAAATAAAGTTTTCGAGAAGCAAATTGGGAAAAGGTAGAGGCTTACGTGGATGACATACTTGTCAAAAGTCAAAGCTTTGAGGACCATGTGGCCGACCTAGAAGAAGTTTTCAGCGTGATGCGAGAATACAAGATGAAGTTAAATCCCCGAAAATGCATGTTCGCGTTCCAAACAGGCAAATTTTTAGGCTATGTGATTAGCCAGAAAGGCATCCAGCCTAATCCTTCGAAAATAAAAGTGATCCAAAACATGATATCTCCGCGAACTGTTAAAGAAGTACAAAAGCTCACAGGGCGCATCATTGTGTTAGGGCGGTTTATCTCCAAGCAAGGCGAGAGATGCCTCCCCTTTTTAAAAATTATTCGTAAGAGAGCCCCTTTTGGGTGGACAAAAGAATGCGAAGAGGCATTTGTCGGCATAAAGGCCTACCTCTCGTCTGACCTGGTGCTGACAAGACCAGAACCAGGCAACGCCTTATATTTGTATCTAGGTGTCGCCGACGAGGTGGTCAGCGCCATCCTGGTACGGAGCGCCCCGTATTCTTTGTCAGTCATATACTGAAGGATGCCGAGTCGCGGTACTTTTTAAAAATTATTCGTAAGAGAGCCCCTTTTCGGTGGACAAAAGAATGCGAAGAGGCGTTTGTCGGCATAAAGGCCTACCTCTCGTCTGACCTGGTGCTGACAAGACCAGAACCAGGCAACGCCTTATATTTATATCTAGGTGTCGCCGACGAGGTGGTCAGCGCCGTCCTGGTACGGAGCGCCCCGTATTCTTTGTCAGTCATATAATGAAGGATGCCGAGTCGCGGTACACTCGCATATAGAAAGTAGCGTTTGCCCTCGTGCAGGCAACACGAAAGAGGGATCGATACTTTCAAGCTCATCCTGTTGTAGTACTCACTGATCAACCGCTGGGAAAAATCTTGAGAAAGCCTGAATCCTCAGGAAGAATGCTGATTTGGGCAATCGAACTCGAGCAGTATGGATTGCAATACAAGGCCAGACCGTCCATCAAAGCCCAAGCGTTAGCAGACTTCATAGCAGAATGCACATTTACACAAGAGCTGCCGGTGAACCCACCAGAAGGGGAAGGGGAAGAGGCAGATCTCCCATCCCCAGATACTTGCAGCGATGCATGGATCATTCACGTGGATGGAGCTAAAAACCAAGAGTTAGCCGGTGTGGGAATTTTCATAATCGGACCCGATGGCATACAGATGCGCTACGCCGTCAGAATTCTGCAACCGCTATCCAACAACGCGGCTGAATATGAAGCGTTACTGGCCGGGCTCAGAATAGGCAACAACTTCTTCGTTGAAGCCACGCGCGGTGCAGGGACAATGTATGATCCCCAGCTAAAGATACGGGGGGACTCTAAATTGGTAATAGATCAAGTCTTGGGAAATTCCCAAGCGCGGGAACCCATCATGATTCAATACCTCACAAAGGTAAAACATGAGCTAACAGAGGCAAAGAGAAAAGGTATTCAAGTCCACTTCGAGCATATTCCTCGAGAGGATAATAGCGAAGCTGACAATCTTGCTAAAATGGCAGCTAGCCCAACAGCCTCCATACCCAAAGATGTACATTATGGTGAGATACCAGTGCCCTCTTTCATGGAAGAACAAGCGTCCCTGTGCGTAGAAGAAATAAAGAGCGATTGGAGAATTCCCGTTGTGAAATATTTGAAATATGACGAGCTGCCAGTAGATAACGCTGAAAGAAGGAAAATTTTAAAATAAGCGGCACGATGCACATACTACAATGGAGAATTAATTCGAAAATGTTTCTCCCATCCAGCCGCGAAGTGCATAACGGAGCAGGAAGGGCTCCATACTTTGCGACAAATCCATGAAGGAATATGCGGCATGCATGTGGCTGGCGACACCCTAGCAGCACAGGTCTTTCGTTCGGGATTCTAATGGCCCACCATTCGTAGAGACTGTCACAATTTTGTAAAATCTTGTCAGAAATGTCAAGAATACGCCAAAATCCCACGAAGACCAGCCGTGTAAATTTCAGAAATTGTCGCCCCTTGCCCATTTGCCAAGTGGGGAATTGATATATTGGGCCCGTTTCCAAAAGCCAGATCCCAATTGAAGTTTGTGGTCGTAGCGGTAGACTATTTCACGAAGTGGACAGAAGCAGAGGCGGTAGCTAACATTACCACGGAGAATATTTGGCGTTACTTCAAATATCAAGTCATCATGCGATTCGGGGTACCTCGCATATTGGTCAGCGACAACGGAACACAATTTACAAGCCAATTCTTTAGAAATCAATGCGCAGAATTTCAAATTGAGCAGAGATTCTCTTCTGTAGTGCACCCGCAAACCAATGGTCAGGCAGAAGTGACCAACCGCATCATCCTCAGTGGCATCAAAAGGAACCTAGAAGGTTCTAAAAAGAAATGGGCAGACAAACTGCCATATGTAATATGGGCCTATCGCATGACCGTGAAATGTACTACTAGAGAAACGCCTTTTGCGTTAGCCTTTGGAACAGAGGCTGTCACGCCGGTAGAAATTGGCACCTTGAGCCTGCGAGTGGCATATTTCAGAGAAGAAGTTAATGAAGAAAGGTTACGCGCTAACCTCGATGCGCTACCAGAAATACAAGAAGAGGCTCTCCTAAAAACTTTGCATTACAAAAGGAAAATGGCGCAGTACCATAACAAATAAGTCAAGGAGCGATTGATCAAAGCGGGAGACTTAGTGCTCAGAGACAAACGAGCAGCGGGGCAGCGCATGGGAAAACTCAGCCCAAATTAGGACGGGCCCTATCGCGTCAATCGCGTCATCGGAAAGGGAGCATATCATTTGGAAACACTTGACGGTACTCCCCTACCAAACTGTTGGAATATAGCCCGTTTAAAACTATGTCATGCTAAAAGCTAATCTCTCCTATTTGGCCTTGTTAATATTGCTCTAACGCATAAATGAAAGGCATCTTTGTGCATATTATGGCCAACAATACGCAGATAACGAAGAATGCCAGGAGTGAAAATCCTATCCTTGTGATGGCTGGTTCTGATCAGACAGCTCACTAAGACGAGGCACGCCCTGGCATAAATAGCGTTGGGGGTGAAAATCCTATCCTTGTGGTAACCGTGCACACATAGATGGCCCATTAAGACGAGGCACGTCCCAACGCCCCCGGGAGTGAAAATCCTATCCTTGTGGTAACCGTGCTTACATAGACGGCCCATTAAGACGAGGCACGCCCCGGCATCCTGGGGAGTGAAAATCCTATCCTTGTGGCAGCCGTGCTCATATAGACGGGCCATTAAGACGAGGCACGCCCCCAAGGAGGTAGTAACTCCGTTCTGGAAGTGAAAATCCTATCCTTGTGGTAACCGTGCTCACATAGACGGCCCATTAAGACGAGGCACGCTCAAGGAACGTGAGGTTTCAACGCTTGGGAGTGAAAATCCTATCCTTGTGATGCCCGGTCCTGATCAGACGGCTCACTAAGATGAGGCACGCCCTAAGCCGAGCGTTGGCATTTGAAACAAGGAGAGATATCCCAGCTAGTAACCGAGCGGTTGATACCCGGTGAAGTCGAGCTAGAGAGATGTCTCTATCGTAACATGGAAACTATGCATGAAACTATGCACGACACGGATGGAAATAATAACTACTTTGTTCCTTGAAACATCACTAAAGAAATAACAATGCAGAATGCAGTGTTAACGCAGTAATACATGCAGAATTAAACACAAGACGCGACAGGAAACCCTCCCTCGGAAGATGAACCGCTATGAAATATTATGTCTGTAAAAGACAGAAATGTTTTAGCAACCGCGGAGGGCGTACAACCGCATAAGGTATGATAGCCACTATTATAATTCTGATAGCAAGGCCTACTAACTTCATTGAAATGGTTACATCATGAAACGAGACCAACAAAGAAAAAGCGGCGACATCGTCAAAATAACAGGAAAATTCCCAAAGGATGGACTACGCCATCCTGGCAACAAAAAGTCAAGAGGCAAAGGGCAAAGTTTAAGAAGCGGTTGAGCGTCGTTCCCCCCTGATTGGCGGCCCTCGCACTGTAGAAATCTTCGTCAGATACCTATGAAGACCTCTCCTCAAAAAAGGCAGAAAGGGTTCCAATCTGAGCATCGCTCACCCCATGATGACGCATGAAGGTCTTTGTCATAAGCATTGCCCCCTCTCTCAGATACCAACGGCATTTCTTGGCAGAAAGGCTAAGATTGGCAGCCAATTCAGCATTCCGTTGCCTCTCTTGCGCTAGTGCAGTCCCTTCTTCAGAAAGGCATATACTTAGAGCGATGCTTTTCCGCTTCTCCTCCTCCAGCGTGAGTTTGGCAGCCTCTGCCTCTTGCTTGGCAGCACTCGCCTCTTGTTTAGTAGCTTCCGCCTCCTGCTTGGAAGCTGTCATGGCATCCAAAATTCTTTGACGTTCAGAAGATAGGACATCTATTTCTCTTTGTTTCTCCGCCGCCTCCTTAACACTGGCTTCACCTATATAATGAGCATGGCAGAAAGAGGAAAATGTTTGAGAGCGAAGAAAATCCATACGTCCCTGATGACCCTTGGCGACAAACGCATCCTTCTCCCTTTGGTGCGACAATATTCGAGCCGCCAAAAGAGATGTAGACGCAAGAACAGCCTCAGGGCTATCGGAATCAGAAACTTGAAAAGCCTTCTCCCTGAGGCCACCCAGGTTAACAAGATGAGTAGGAAAGCTGGGAGGAGCGTACAGAGTCACACCAATCGTAAAGTCAGAGCCAGAATTGTCCTTTGCGGCAGTAAGCGGGGACGAAGGAACAAAAAACATTGCAGGAGGAGAAGAAGGGTGGTCAGCAGTTCCCTCTAGGGTGGAAACAAAAGACTCACCACCACCAACTGCCTCATAACCTAACATCTCCGAATTAAAACCTACAGCACCGGTGGTAGAATGCATGGGAGAGTCAGCAAAAGTACGGATATCGGCAGAAGGGCCAGCACCTTGAGGTTGTCTGGGAGGCGCGTCATTCCTTGTGATAGTTGTCAGGGGTGGGTTAATACCAGATGACGATGGACTGCTATGAAGGTCATGGCGAATCTTCTTCCGCCGCTCGGCAAGCTCGCTCGCAAAGGACATATCGTTGTAAGAAGGAGAGTGTGGGGAAACGTGGCCAACTCCCTAAGAATGGAAATGCAATGAGGATGCGGCAAGAGAAAGAAGAAATCAGGAGTGGTAGCGAACAGATATACTTGGTCAGAAGGAGAAACCAAGGGAATTTCGGTAGGAAATTGACCAGCAGACACTTCTGGAGATGCGGTAGCTTGGGAAAGGGCAGGAGGTATGGCGGCTGCCTTTTTACTCCTTTTCCTTCTCATAACACGCACCCGCGGAGACGACGTCTCAACAGCACTGGCGGTGGCGGCAACTCCTTGAGAAGGTGGCCCGACCAAAGTAACACCGATAGCCTCACCTTCAGCAGCAGCAGCATCGGCAGCCTGGGCTCTTCGCCCTTGCTCCCTCCTCCTTTTTCTCCGAATATATTCAGGCTCCCAACCGGGTGGAACCACTGCACAGTCATGAAAAAATGTTAGCGTTAACATTTCCCAGCAGCATGAGATAGTAAGGGCAAATGCTCACCCATTCTATAATCTGGAACTGCCACTCCGTTTGCCACTTTACGAGTGTCAACACTGAAGTCCATCTGGACCGGCATTTTTAACCAACCATCTTCCGGATTGGAGAGTAGTTTTCTGCTACCCCAGGCCTCATTTTTTATTTCCTCGTTAAAGCCAGTTCTCCACAAAGGCTCGGGCAGGTTAACAACGAAAAACTCTTCTTTCCAACGAGGAACGGAAGACTCGATACCCATAAGTTTCGAAGTAAAGGGCTTCAGCGAGTCATCATCATAGCGGGGTGATATCGATATTACCCCCTTGCGGGAATACAACTGGAAAATATCATGAAGTAGCGCTAATGAAGGGGACTCAATCCTTTGAACCAGCACAGCGCCGCAAAAGTGCTAACAACATAAATTGCGTTAGCACTCAGTTGGGCCGGATTCAAGTCAGAATCGGCCAGCAACAGTTTTACAAGTGGGTCAAGGGGAAGCCGAAACCCATGATCAAACAGTTTAGCATACAATATCCTACTATTATCAGGCAATGCACTATTAAGACGAAGAGGGTCAGTGGCGACACTAGTAGAATAGCCTTGAGGAAACTGAACATTGAAACCAGACAGACAACGATGAACTAAGGGCAAGGTGTAAAGACAAGTGGGGGTGTCACTAATCTTTTGATACTAATCAAGACAGCCCTAATGGAGCTACCACACTTGCGGCTCCCGCCGGGACGATTTCCCATAAGACCCGTAAGATATCTTCATATCGCCCGAGAATCAGCGAAGGATTCCTAGGATGGTCGACATCAGTGGGGGGGGGGGGGACTCACGCGACTCTATACGCACGGCACCATCCCATCCTAGGGACCCACGAGGTTATCGTTCCTGGCAGCCCCGTCAGATATCGCTCATGACGTCATCCATCGGTATTGCTTGTGACGTCACCATCAGACATCGCCTGGATTGTTATCGCCAGGTATCGCCGTATAGGCCTATAAATACCCCTACTTTTCCAATCAGAAGGTAAGATCGAGATCACCGAGACGAACCTCTATTGTTTTTGAAACCTAAACTGACTTAAGCATCGGAGTGTCTACGCCGGAGCCCCCCCTCCGGCGCTTTGTAGGTACATCCGACATCGACCGCCACCGTTTCGATCAGGCACGACTCCGAATCTTACAAGACCAACATTGAATCTTATCAAATGGTACTTTCATTGAGAGCTTTGGTATATTAAGTGAGCGTCCTTAATAGCCAAGCTCCGTCTAGTCGGAAGATTGAAACGGTCATGACCGCAGGATCGGAGCCGATCCGATCATCACCCTCTAATATCCCTTTCTCAATCCGCAGACAGTTATTCCCTTTTGCTACTGCTGATCTCTCTATGACGACACAACCAATTATTTCAGGATCTCTGGACCTCTCGGCCGGAATCGCTGGGCACTGGCCTCCTCGCAGACAGACATCTTGTCATCTCAGATAGCGGTATCTGACTTCTCAACTCCTCTTTCGGGGGGGATCTGTGCTCAACCGTGAACATCCCTTTGCAATGGAAATAGCGGCCCTTCGTTCTCGGCTAGAATATTTGACTGAAATGGCCGCAAGAGTCACGCCTGGTGCTTCTGGATCTAGTCTCCCTCCCCGCGTCATGTTCACACCATCTATTGTCGCTGATCGACCTTTATCACCGTTGTTTCCAGAAAAGCTCCAGATGCCTTTATCCACGGGAAATCCTCCGATTAGTGTTGAGCAGTTTACTCAAGGAAGAGTAGAGGCTTATGTACCACAAATGCCGCAAGGTCTCCTCCTGCCAGGAGACAGGCAACTTAAGGGGGTTAGGAACCGGTGGGACGGACGGAGGGAAGGAGCCAACAGAAGTTTGTCTCCCGAGTACAGTGAAAGATCCAGTAGTCGAAGGTATCAAAGTTGTTCACTCAGGAGCCGCAGTCGATCTCCTAGATGACATCTTACGCCAGAACCACGAAATAGGGGGCATCAGGCCAAAATGTCTCCTCCGCGTCAGGTGCGTGAAATTCTTGATTATACATCGGGCCACCCATTTAGCCGTCGTATAAGGCGTCACAGGGTCAGTCGGCGCGTGAAGCTTCCCACTGATACTTATGATGGCACCAAGGATCCCATCTAGCATATTAATAAAGTGAAGGATTTTGTTCAGTTTCAGACCCACAGTGATGCGGCGTTATGCCAAATATTTGTTATGACATTATCGGGCGTTGCGCGTCTCTGGTTTGAGGGTCTCTCTGGTGGATCCATTAATAATTTCTCACAATTAGAATCTAAATTCCGGAGCAGATTTAGCACGGCAATTCCAATCAGGAAATCTGCCGCCGTGTTGTTTGACATATAACGAATGCCTCAAGAAACCTTAAAGGAATTTCTTAGTCGCTTCGATTTGGAAATATCCTTAACGCCGGGCGTTACTATTGATTTTGTTATAGAAGCTTTGAAAAGGAACTGCCTATATGGAAAGCTGAAAGACGCGCTTATGGTGGACCCTCCGGTAACTTTAGATGCGTTGAGACTTAAAGCCCATAATTATGCGAAAATGGAAGAAGAAGAAAACAGAGATAAGACGTATAACGCGCCGCATGAGACATCTGAAATTACCACTACTCCCGCGAAGCTCCTACCTGACGACCATTTTATCGACGATTACGCCAGGCAGAAGGATCATATCCCCAAGGCCTCCAACAGACAAAAGGGTCATTTTTCGAAGGGAAAAACCAATGATTCCCCCACTCGGCGTCGAGGGGATTCTTATAAAAATCATACATATGACCTAGATTTTCCTTCTCTTAACGTGCCAAGGGCAGAGATTTTAGCGATAGCGGAACAGCAAAATCTTCCCATCCGCTACCCCGCGCCTACGAAACCAGGAGTGCTTATAGGGAGAAGGGAGAATGCTTATTGTAAATTCCACAAAGCCAGAGGCCATTCCACAGAAGCGTGCAGGGAGTTAAGATCGGCGATAGAACGTTTGGTGGAAGAAGGATATTTAGGAGAATTCGCCACCCAGATAAGAGAAGACGCCAGAAATAATCCCATGAAAAGGACGGCAGATGAACGACCCGTTTCCCCTCGCATTCCACAAAAGGATAGTATTCCCGGAGGAAAAGATAGGGAAACCCTTACAGTTGATGACGAGTACATCCCCATGATTAACATCATTGCGGGGGGAACCCCTTATATGGACGAATCAGAGCATCTGACAGCCATAAAAGGAGACAAACGCACACGTGATGGCATGACAAAAAAGGAGATGCGATAGGCATATTGGATCGAATGATATTATCCTTTTCCGTAGAGGATGAGAAAGGCGTCGTCTATCCGCACAATGATGCATTGGTGGTTATGCCCGTCATCGCCAGTCATGGAATCAGAAGAACTCTTATCAATAACGGGAGCGCGGTGAACCTCTTTTCGCTGGAAGCATACAATCTCATGAAACGACCTGATAATGAGCTAACGCCTAGCAAACGACCTATAGTCGGCGTTGATGGGGTTCCAATCCCTGTCACGGGGGTGATTACTTTGCCCACATATTTCCGAGAAGACACCTACAAGCGATCAGAGAACTTGTTGTTCCTTGTCGTGGATCTGAATTTGCCTTACAATGTCGTACTCGGACGACCTTTCCTCAACCGCTTTGGAGCGGTGATATCTCAGAAGCATCTAAAGATGAAGTACCCCTCCTGGGATGGGGTAGTATCCATAAAGGGCGATCAAAAGCTAGCGGCGGAGTGCTACTCGCTCATGACTCAAAGAAGCTGCGATAGGTACGTATGTATAGCAGCGGACCCCTATGAGCAGAGTGATGAGAAGCGCGCTCAACCTCTGGACAAAATGGTACCCGTTCCAGCAATCGGTATAGAGGAAGCAAGTTTCCTGATCAGTGAAAAACTCACCCCAGCGGAAAACCTTCAACTAACCCGGCTACTGAACAAATGCCAAGGGGATTTCGCGTGGAAACCCTCAGACATCGGCCCAATGTGGACCCAGATGCCAGGCCGGTACAACAAAAGCGACGTGCGTTCTCTAATGAAAAGGCGTTAGCTGTAGATAAGGAGGTAGCAAAGCTTCTTGACGCAGGGTTTATCCGCGAAGTTCAATATCCCACCTGGCTAGCGAACCCTGTCCTTGTTCCTAAGCCAGTGGGGATTGGCGCATGTGCATCGACTTCACCGATTTGAATTATGCCTGCCCTACGGATTGCTACCCGCTTCCTCGCATAGATCAGTTAGTTGATCAGACCGCTGGGTACGCTTATTTAAGCTCACTGGACGCCAACTCTAGGTACCATCAGATCCCCATGGCCCTGGAAGATGAAGAAAAGACTGCGTTTCTCACTCCAAAGGCCACATACTGCTATGCGGCGATGCCGTTTGGGTTGAAAAAAACCGGGGCGACGTTCCAACGTATGGCCAACAAGATATTTGAAGAACAAATAGGGAGGAATGTGGAGGCATACGTTGACGATATATTGGTGAAAAGCATGAGCTTTCAAGATCACCTGCGGGACTTAAAGGAAGTCTTCGACGTAATGAAAAGGTATCGCATGAAGTTAAATCCCCGAAAATGCATGTTTGCATTTCAAACGGGAAAATTTCTAGGCTACGTGGTCAGCCAAAATGGTATCCAGCCTAACCCTTTAAAGGTTAAAGCCATACAAGACATGATATCGCCAAGAACCATTAAAGAGGTACAAAGGCTAACTGGGCGAGTCATCGCCCTTGGGCGATTCATTTCCAAGTAAAGAGAGAAGTGTCTCCCTTTTTTCAAAGTCATACGCAAGAAGGCCTCATTCGGGTGGACCCCAGAATGTGAGGAGGCATTTGTTGGACTAAAAGATTATCTATCGTCTGACCTACTATTGACGAGACCTGAAGAAGGCGATACCTTATATTTGTATCTTGGCGTCGCAGATGAAGTGGTCAGTGCCGTCCTTGTTCGCGACGATAACCACTCTCATCGCTCGGTCTATTTTGTGAGCCACGTCCTAAAAGATGCGGAGTTGCGATACGCCCGAATCGAAAAGATAGTGTTCGCTCTTATACAAGCCACCCGCAAAATGGATCGATATTTTCAGTCTTATTCTATTATCGTACTCACAGACCAGCCTCTGAAAAGAATATTTCGAAAGCCTGAATCTTCCGGAAGAATGTTGATCTGGGCGCTTGAACTAGAACAATATGGATTGAGGTATCAGTCTCGACCGTCCGTAAAGGCTCAAATCTTGGCTGATTTCATAGCGGAATGTACCTTTACAGAAGATCCTTTGAACGGCGTACCTGAAGCGGAATGGGGCGATATGGATCTCCCATTTCTGGAAACCTACACGGACCTTTGGATCGTCCATGTGGATGGAGCCAAAAACCAAGAGCTGGCTGGAGCTGGAATCTTTATAAATGGGCCGCACGATATGCAAATACGATACGCCATTCGAATCCTACAGCCGTTATCTAATAACGCGGCAGAGTATGAGGCGTTGCTAGCCGAACTCAGAATAGGGAAAGGATTTTCTTCTAAAGGGAGGCACGATACCGGAAGAACAGGAGACCTGCGTCTAAAAATCTGTGGTGATTCCAAGTTGATAATTGACCAGGTCTTGGGGCACTCTCAGGCCCGGGAACCCATCATGATTCAATATCTCGCCAAAGTAAAGCGAGAATTGTTGGAAATAAAGAAAGAGGGCATGCAAATCAGCTTCGAGCATATCCCCAGGGAAGAAAACGCTGAAGCTGACAATCTAGCCAAAATGGCCGCGAATCCGGAAGCATCCATACCCAAAGGCGTATATTATCGTGAGCTATCGGTACCATCCTTCATGGAAGAGCAAGCGTCTTTATGTGTGGAGGAGCGTGAGAGCGACTAGCGAATTCCCGTAATCAAATACTTGAAACACGAGGAACTGCCTGAGGATACCGCTGAAAAGAAGAAGGTACTGAGACAGGCAGCTCGCTGTACGTACTATGATGGGGATCTAATTCGAAGGTGTTTTTCTCACCCTGCCGCCAAATGTATAACTGAGCAAGAGGGCCTTCACACCTTGCGCGAAATCCACGAGGGGGTATGTGGTATGCACGTGTCAGGCGGTACCCTGGCGGCACAGGTCTTTCGATCCGGATTCTACTGCCCACCATCCGAAGAGATTGCCACGACTATGTGCAGACTTGTCCTAAGTGCCAGGAGTTTGCCAAAATTCCTCGGCGACCTGCCACTGAAATATCTGAAATTATCGCCCCTTGTCCTTTTGCCAAATGGGGGATCGATATCCTAGGTCCATTCCCAAAGGCAAGGTCTCAACTGAAATTTGTAATAGTGGCGGTAGACTATTTCACTAAGTGGGCGGAAGCTGAAGCGGTCGCCACAATCACGGCAGAAAAAACTTGGCGTTTCTTCAAATATCAAGTTATCATGAGGTTTGGCGTACCTCATGTCCTTATCAGCGATAATGGAACGCAGTTCACCAGCCAGTTCTTCAAAGACCAGTGCTTAGAATTTAGAATCGAGCAACGCTTTTCCTCCGTGGCTCATCCGCAAACTAACGGACAGGCGGAAGTAACCAATCGGAGCATCCTTAGCGGCATCAAGAAAAACCTAGAAGGGTCTAAAAAGAAATGGGCTGATGAGCTACCATACGTGATGTGGGCGTACCGCATGACCGTTAAGACTACCACCGGAGAAACACCTTTCGCGTTGGCCTTTGGGACCGAAGCCGTTACACCGATGGAAATTGCAACCATAAGCCTACGGGTGGCTCACATTCGGGAGGAACTGAATGAGGAAAGGTTACGAGCTAACCTGGATGCGTTACCAAAAGTCCGAGAGGAAATCCTTCTGAAAACACAGCATTACAAATGAAAGATGGCCCGTTATCATAACAGGCGCGTCAAAGAACGGTTGCTGAAAGCCGGTGACCTGGTGCTCAGAGACAAGCGAGCGGCAGGGCAACGCATGGGAAAACTCAGTCCGAACTGGGATGGACCATATCGCGTCACCCACGTTGTCGGGAAAGGAGCCTATCATCTGGAGACTCTCGATGGTACACCCTTATCCAACTCTTGGAATATCGCTCGCTTGAAGTTATATTACTCTAGAATTTGATTTTATCTGCACCTTTGATTTATGTCAACCCTAACCATGACTAACGCTCGATGAGAGAGCTTTCGTGGAAGTTTATGGTTGCCTTTGTGCAGATAAAAAAGGGGGTATTCTGGGGAAGTGAAAAGTCCTATCCTTGTGATGGCCGGTCTTGATCAGATGGCTCATTAAGTGAGGGCACTACCCACCATACCTTGAATTAGCGTCGGATTGAAAGATCCTGGACGCCCCCGGGGGTGAAAAGTCCTATCCTTGTGATGACCGATCTTGATCAGATGGCTCATTAAGTGAGGGCACCACCCGGTATCTTTGGGAGTGAAAAGTCCTTTTCTTGTACTGACCGTTCTCGTGGAGACGACCCAGCAAGACGAGGCACACCCCAAAGAAATAGAAACTCCGTTCTAGAAACAAGAATCCTATCTTAACGACTGGGCTGCTACAGCTAAGTCATTAAGAAAGGACACGGTTCTAGATGCGAGGGCAACGCCCAAAAGTGAAAATTCCCTAGCCTTGTGATAGCCGTCCCGATCCGACAGCTCACTAAGACGAGGCACTTTGAAAATAGGGAAACGCGGAGAATCGCGAAATCCCGGCTAGTAACCAGATGTGTAATCCCTGGTGAAGTATAGAGCTAATAGTGAAAGTGATTCCCGCGGGTTCCAGGGTAACGCCCTATGATGGCAGCGAAAAGGCTCCTACAGGTAATTACTATCCCTCGTAACGTGTTTTTGTTACTGATGATTTACAATTAAGAATGCGCAGAATACTTTTCGGGCAGCGGAAGGAGTGAGGATGTCGTAAGCAGAGATATCGCCAGGCTTACCGAGAAAGTTAACCCAATACCAAATTCTGTAATTTTGGTGGAAACGCTAAGGATCTGTTCGGAAAAGTAAGCGCATTGGGAAAACATGACGAAGATAACGCCAAAGGAGTTTGCAAAGAGGCAACTAAATAAAGGAAAGTCAGCAATAAAAGTTGCTTGAACACATCGAAATGTTTAAAGGGGGCTACAAACTTTGGTGGTCAAAATAATAACAAAATTTAGTGACGCCTGATCACTAAGGAAAGAGTGGCAAAGCCTCGAAGCACGTCAACCTTCGGGGTGCCTCCGTTTCCAGCCTGCCGGTTTAGCTCGGCGAAAGCCCTCCTCATTAAGGTGGCCAGATCTTCGTTTGAAAGTGGCAGTGACCTCATCGGGTTTGTACGCGTCGACCCTGTGGACTTCTTCAAAGCAAGCGACCAAAATAGCGGCAGTCTGCTCGACGTGCCACAGGCTCCTATCGGCTAACTCTTCCTCCAGGGCAGCTTTCTCCTTGACCAAGGATGATTTCTCACTCTCCAAGGCAGTAACTTTGGCCCTCTCTGCTGCCAAGGCGACAGACTGTTCTTCTTTCTGCTCCTGATGAGCCAGCAATAAGTTCGTACGCTCCTCCAGCAACTTTTTCTTCTCATTCCGCTCTCGTGCTAATTCTTCTAAGGAGGAGGAAAGAGAAGAAGCCTGACGCTGCACTTCCTCCGCCCAGTAATGGAACTGCATCATATTTGTAAAAAGGTTGGAGCGTAGTGAGTTCACCCTGTCAACCCCGGGCCTGGAAAGGAAGGCTTCCCGTTCTGTCGCAGACGCCAATACTTGGGAAGCCAGCAAAGCCGTAACCTCATCCGAGCCGTCACCCTCCAGTGCCGCCAGACCAGTGTTACACAGATCGTACAGTCCAACTTGATGGGTCACAGTAACGGCCCCACTTATCGGACTAAGGTCCGCCACAAAGTTAAAGGTGGTACCTCCTTCGCCATAACGGGCCGATAGGGGGATGCTTGAAGGAACGAAGGCCAGAGGAAAAGGAGGGCGAGCTTGCATGGACGAACCTCCTGGAGCAAAATAAACGCCATGAGGCTGATAGCCTGAAAATTCTGGTATAACCTCCTGATATCCCATGTTGGAGGAATATGCGTGAATAGGACCACCAAAAGAATTGGGCGAAACCCCGAAAGTCTCGTCTGTGCCTAAGTTCCCCAAAAATTCTGACGGATTCCCTCCCTGGGGAACAGCCGTAGAGTCAAACCCATCCGCAGGTCTGTTCCCCATCCTGGTGGTAGAGGAGGATGGATTTCTGCCCTCCTTTTCCTGCCGCTGTCTCTTCTTTGAGCTAGTCAGCATGTAGCCCAGATTCATATCGACTAAGAGAGGAGCGGAGGTAGCGACAGCGATAGTATCCTGCCAAGAACGCGATATGAAATATAGAAAAAAGAAATTAGATGGCGACAGACATTGAAATGTAGCATATCATGGCTAAAAGGCACCCTTACCGTAACAGCGTTGGGAGGAGGTGCTTCTGAAGAACCTGCCTCGTCCGGAGAAGGCGTAAGAGCGGCAACGCTTCTTATTTTTCTCTTCTTTTTTCCTTTGGCAATGGCCTTAGGAGCCTTGGAAGAAGAAGAAGGCTGGACAGGAGGAGCAACGATGGTCACAAGGGGAACGCCTGAAGGAATGTCAGGATCCCCCACACCGGTCGAAGAAGAGGAAACTTGAACAAGAGTAGCGGAAGTAGCCGGAAGATCGATGGGGTTATCAGTTGCTTCTGTGGAAGTAGTTCTCTCTTTTTCTTCTCTCCCTTGAGCCCTTTTCAAGCGTCTCCTTACGCTCTCAGGTTTATAGTTGGGATCCGTCGCTGCGAAAGCACAAAATAACGTCAGCATTAGTATCAGCGATAACAAAGAAAGGAGCAACGCGACACTCACGTTCAACACAAGATTGAATGTCCATTCTACAAGCCACTTGGCGGATGTGAACGCTGATTTCCAGTTTGAGCAATGCGTTTAACCAGTCTTGTTCACGTTTCAGAAGGGTCCCTGGTCGGCTCCAGACGTTGTCATCTACGTTTTGGTTAAACCCAGATCACCACCAGGAACCAAGATCTTCAGGAAGATCTATCACAAAAAAACTCCTTTTTCCAGCCATCAACGGAAGACTCGATATGGAGGAGTTTCCAAGTAAAAGACTTCAGAGAGTCATCGTCAAAACGGGGCGATATCGTTATCACCCCCCGGCATTTCATCAGCTTAAAAAGAGATTGAAGCAATAGAAGGGAAGGGGAAGTCATCCCTTTGTATTGGCAAAGGTCCAGAAAAGCATAAACACAACAATATGCATTTGGGGATAGTTGGGCCGGATTCAGATCGCCGGCAACAAGCAATTCTTTGACAAAAGAGTCAATGGGAAGCCGGAAGCCATAACGGAACATTTGCGCATACATGACCCTACGATTTCCTGTCAAAACGCTGTTCAAATGTAGTGACTCAGGGGCAACAGTGGTTTTATAATCATCAGGAATATCAGCATTATGGGCGGCCAAATGCTCACGGAGAGCGGCCAAATGCTCACGGAGAGCGGCCTCAGATGTGATAACACTAGCCGTAATATCCATCCTTTTCTCATCGGCAGATTTTGACTCAGTACGGCGAGTCTTAGCCATGGCAAAATTAAAGAATTAAAAGATGAAGACGATGGAGGAGAAAGGAAATACCTTCAGAGAAAAGCACTTCAAAGAGCCTTGAATAGTGGGGAGAAAATAAGACGGCTAAAAGAAAATATGAGAAAGTGGGATGATAAAAGAAAAGGGAAAAGAATAAATATTGGGTTTTATAACCCTAATAATCGAACGAAACGACGAATGCCACAGTCGTTGCGTGGAAGCGGCATAAGGAACAGACTCAGGCAATAAGTACAATCCTAGAAAAGCGCTACAACGCCTCGGTTTAGGTAAAGTACTCGAGCACGCTAGCCCGTAGCGCTGGAAGAAATGGACACGTGTGCCTGCACAATCACGACTTTTCTAAGGAAAGGATAGCAAGCATTAAATGCTCTGAAAAGTAGGTACCATCTCTTTTGAAAAACAAGAGCGATATCGCTAGAAAGGAGATAACGCAAGATGGCGTTGATTAAAAGAATAGCGTTGGGTTAACGCGAAAAGGCGAAATGAAAATCAAATAGCAATAAAATACAAGTATTGTCACACAACAAGGCGTTATTACAAGACAAAGAAACAAATAAGCAGAAAATCTTCTAAATAGAGCAACCTCGATTAATCATGGGCCCTCGCGAGCATCGCGATCACCATTCCTCCGCTTTTCTCCAGAAGAAGGAAGATCTCTCTCACCTTCGCCCAAATCCTTCAGTCTCTTGGAAGCGTAATCGGCCAGCACTGACGAGTCAACAGTTCCTTGGCGATAGAGACTCATAAATTCAGCGATACAAATATCCATGGTCTTGTTCTTCCACCAGGCTATCTTTGAAGGCACTTTGGCCAAATCCGCATCACGAGATGTTATCTCTTCGCGAAGGAAGATATTCTTTCTGTTAGCCACCACCAATTCCGCTTCTAGAAGGTCTGTCTTAGCCTTCCCTTTTGATTTTTCTCGAGCAAGCTCAGCGCGACAGTCGTCCAACTCCGCCCGGGTCCGCTCCTGAAGCTGCGACAGCTCCGTTGCCTTCCCTAAAGCAGCATCTAGTTCTCCCTTTAAATCAAGAGAAGGCTGAACTTTGTCACGCTGATCCTCAAAAAAGTAGTTTAGCTCTCGGAAGCAGGCCAGCATGTCAGTCAGAAGACGTGAATGTCGTACGTCGGGAGGACGCCGCAAGAACTCTTCTTTGTCCTTCGAAGAAGTAAACATTTGCCCCACTATCGGGCCCACTGGCTCCTCTCACGATGACGGGTCCGATACCCCTAAACCATGGAGACCGTCGGTACCAAGGGAAGACAAGTCCAGCTGATAAGCGATAGGGCCTTGAAGACCTTGAGGGGAAAGATTGGCGATATAAGGAGGAGAGCAATTTTTTGCAGAATCACCAATGCCCGAAATCGAAGAAAGAAACAAAGGCTGAGGTTTCCGTGGGGGAGGAGCGATTGGATTCGGGGTTGGTAAGTTCACATCTGGAATAAAGGAGCGAATAGGGGAGCTAGGACCGCCAGACACCGAGGGAGAGCCCACCGCTGCCGAAGCCTCGTTAACCTTGGGAGGAAGGGCAGAGGGCACCTTGGCAACTTCCGTCACTGGCAAGGGACCCGTAACGTGCGAGGCGTCAACTTCCTCGGAAGGAACCCCATTGATTTCCTCCACGGAAGGAACTGGTGGGTCAGACTTCTCTTTGCGAACTCTCTTTACGAGACGCTCCGTTTCGGCAGTGATCTCTTCGCTATCGTCCTCGGTTGACTCCGCTGCAGGATCACCTTTTCTGGACCTAAGTTTCATTCGTTGGGCAAGGGTGGCATGACGCAGCTCGGAACCAGTATCCATGCTTTCGCTATCACTGTCAACCTCTTCAATCACGGGATTACTTGGGGCCACTCCCTTACCGCGAGACGGTAGCCAATTCTCAAGGAAACGGGAAGGTCGAGCGGATGTATTACGTGTCGCGACGGTTTTGTTTCTCCTTCCTCGCGGCAGAATAGGCAGACGACTAGAGCCTTCAGGTGGAGGAGAAGGGGGTAAGGTCTGAAGCGGCACCACGTTCAGAGGAACGTCGCCTTCCCCAGAAGATCGACCTTCAGCGTTACCTGCCGATAAAATAGTTTAATATGACAAGAAAATCGAAGCGATAGGGCGATAAAAGAAAAACTCACCAACGACACACTCTGACAAAGGCCTGAATCGAGCAAATTCCCGAATACGGAAAGGCCCTTCTATTTCTAATAAGGCGTTAACATTGGATACATCCATACTAGACAGCACATCTGGTTCTCGCCAAGCGGCACTGGTAATCTTTCGGTTGAAACCACCGCGCCAATACCGAGAGGGCAAGCGAAGGGTGAAAAAGCCATTTTTCCAGTTGTCCACATTCTCTTCGAAACCTTGAAAATTCCGCCAGAAGAACCGAACAAGAGTACCATTCCATCTTGGGGTAATATCCACTAAGCAGTTGTGACACCTCAAGGTGAAAAACGTGCAGAACAGATCGAGCGATGGAGCGAAAATATGCTTCATCTCACACGAACGAAGAAAGGCGTAAAGCCCACACCAGGAAGGCTGAGTTATTTGAACAGGATTGAGATCGTAATGGTCTAGCAGCTTCATCAGAGAAGTATGAAGCGGGAGACGAAACCCATAGGTAAACATCTTGAAATAAACCAACCGGAACGTCCCCCACATGGCATCAGTGAGCCGAGTATCCTTCAATGGGACAAAGGGGCGGTATCCCGTGGGAAAAGTGATACCGTTCTCCTCTAACTCAGCCCTCAAAACCTCATTACAATAAAAAACACTACGAGCTCTCCTAACTTCGGGATCTAGAGGATTTCGATAATTGTAGAGGGCCTAGCGCGAGACATAAGGGAATGGAAAGTAAAGCTATGTCAATAGAGAAGCAAAATACCTGGAGCAGAGAACCAGTGAATCGGTCGTCGGTACCGGCGAGCAATTGCAGTAAAATCCCTCGAGAAGAAAGAAGCACAGAAGAAAGGAAATACGAAGAATTTCGAAATATTAGCAAAAAATACTAAAAGAGAAGAGCAAATTCCTTATAAAGGTTAAACCTAAAAAAGGAACAGCCTGTGAAAATAAAACACGTGCAGAGTGGAAAAGGACGCGTGGGCAGTCATCAATGTCTTTTGGGAGAAGACAGTTACTGACCGAAAACTGAAAGGCGGTTGCGTCCAGCGAAAGGCCTACTCCCGTGATAATCCTGGAAACATAAAGGAAAAAAAACGGCAGAAGAGCGAAAAGAAATAAAAACGTCATTTTATTATTTGGAAAAGCCATACGGCATCTACAAAGAGGCATGGTATGCCCAACTATTCGCCGTCAGACCAGGAGATGCCATAGCAGTAGACCATGTCATCATCATCTTCACTTAAAAGCGATGGATCCTCGCCAGAGAAAGGGAAAGGTTCCTCAACCCTCTCCCCCACGCGTGTGGATGATCGATCCGACTCCTCCTTGACAGATGGCAACACTGCTTTAACAGCTGAACAGGTAGAAGGAGCCCTTGGCGATGACTCGTTAGGAAGGAAAGACGTTTCTTTCCCCTTCAAAGAGAAAGAAGCAAGAGAATCGAAGAACGATTTAGATGCCCTCGCAGCATCTTTCCTCCGCCTCTTGCGGCACCGTCGACGAACAGGAGGCCTCCAGGGAGGCGACGGAGGAGGATTATCTGAGTCAGGAGAAGTCGGAGCAGTTGGTGGAGAATCTCGTGCGAACGTATCTAAAAAATGAGAATCAGCCATGAGATCACAGAATACTAATCAGAGGAAAAAACAGCAAGGAGACGAATGATAACGAAGGAGAGAAGATCCCCTTAAATAGCCAGAAAACTGGGAAAAAAGGATCTTCGATCTTCCAACCCGACCCTTGGGAGAAGACACGTGTACAACCTGAAGTACAGACATGGATTTACAGTCACGCCTGTTGAGATTTTCCCATAATCGAGGAAAATCGCAAAATCGCCCAATCAGTTGCCAGGACAACAGCGGCGTAGATTTAATACTGAACAACCAATCAGAAAACCACCCAGTGGCTGAACCGTTTTCAGTTGGGCTAAGAATATCTCCCAGAAAAAAGACAAAGGGAACATTAAAGAAGAAGAATAGTTGCAAACGGCGTAATAAAACCAGTTTATTTATTATGGCCTAATGGCCGGAAAGTACATTTACACGACAGGAGGAAAAGAGAAAAGGCCCAAAGGGAGCCATTGCTATTAGGCATCAGAGCCAGCGTCCTCAGGCACTTCGGGAAGGTCTCTCAGAGAATCCATGACCAGAATTAGATCATGGGAGGTGGCTCTCATCCTTTTCAGACAGCACCCCAGCATATCCTTGCGCTGCTGCAGCATGGCGATCACCACTTGAATCCGAGCGATGGAGGCAGCCAACTTTGACACGCTCTCCAAAGGACTGAAATCCTCCAGAGATGTGGCTCCCAGCCTGGAATGAAGAGGGGTCAGCATTCCTTGCAGCTCCAGGATGTCCTCAGAGGTCTTGACCAGCATGTTCTCTAGGAACCCGACGTTGCCATCATTGAGGTTCCTGAGAGAATGACCCTTGGAAAGGAGGAAATTCTTAGTCAAATGATCCATGATGTGAATTGCCAGAGATGAGGAGAACGTGGGTGGAGAAAGCTCCCCAATTTATAGGCCCCAAGAGAGAGACCTTGGAAAGAACAAAGAGGTCCTCAAAAGGCGAGCCGTCCCGTCACCCTTAAAGACTGATAAGCCTGAAGCAGAAGCAAAGGTTGATGCTCGTATGCTATCCGCGACATGGCTGTTCGAAGGGATGCGAGAAAAAGTATGGAAAAATGCCAAAAGGCATGATATCACGGGTAGCCATGACGTAAAAGCCATATGGTCACCGGTATCCACAGTGTAAGGCCGCGTTGATGTCGCAGGTGGCCCTAGATGCGTAAAACCTCGTCGACATCGCAGGCACCTGGTGGTATAAAGCCGCGCTAATCGTAGGCAGCTGATGGCATAAAGCCGCGTCGATATCATTGTTTCCTTAAGCGTGAACGAAAGACAGGGCCCGCGTGACCTCAAAGCCCTGTAAGTACAAAGTTGGCTAACTTCTCTATAAATACCTATCTCCTCCGTGTGTGTGCAATACACTTGAAAGGATGATGGACCCAGAACGAATGCAAATCCACGACATGACCTGGTTGCAGTCCTTGGCGGTATCACAAGTAACCCATCAGCAGCCCTTCTATGACATAAATAACATTGAGACTCCGTAAGCCCTGCCAAGAGGCCAAACAGACTAACATCGCTGGGTGAAAGCAATGCCCTCATGATCACGAGCGTAATAGCAGCGTCTCTCGTGGACCTCTTAACGCCTCAGAAAAATAAGTCTCTAGATAAGAATGAAGGACGGAATCCGCTTGTTCGCTGGAAAGCTTCAGAACTAAGGTTCCAGCTCATCACTTAACATGGTTAACGTCGAGCAGTCAGAGAAACTCGGAGATCCTGCAGACATACCGCCCCACGAAAGAACAAGTTTTCATCTAAGATTTCAGACATGGACAGCCCTTGGTAAACACTCGGGCTCGTTTTCAGTTGGGCTTATGATAACAATCAAGACAGCCCTAACGGTGCTACCACACTTGCGGCTCCCGCCGGGGCGATTTCCCATAAGACCTATAAGATATCTTCATATCGTCCGAGAATCAGCGAAGGATTCCTAGGATGGTCGACATCAGCGAGGGGGGGGGACTCACGCGACTCTATACACACGGCACCATCCCATCCTAGGGACCCACGAGGTTATTGTTCCCGGCAGCCCCGTCAGATATCGCTCATGACGTCATCCATCGGTATCGCTTGTGACGTCACCATCAGACATCGCCTGGATTGTTATCGCCAGGTATCGCCGTATAGGCCTATAAATACCCCTACTTTTCCAATCAGAAGGTAAGATCGAGATCACCCAGACAAACCTCTGTTGTTTTTGAAATCTAAACTGACTTAAGCATCGGAGTGTCTACGCCGGAGCCCCCCTCCGGCGCTTTGCAGGTACATCCGACATCGACCGCCACCGTTCCGATCAGGCACGACTCCGAATCTTACAAGACCGACATTGAATCTTATCATCTTCCGCTCCCCAGTAGAGTTTTAGGAACTTTCTCCCTCGGCAGATTTTGAAGAAGAGGTCTTAGCCATAGCCAGTAAAAAAGGAAATAAAAGAAGGAAGTAATGTGTGTACCTTCGTAAAATAAATCCCAAGAATCCCAAAGCGAATAAGAAGAAATGGCGTGAGTTATTTTCAAAAGGAAGCAATAAGCGGGGAAAGAGATAAAACAGAAAAAGATACGGGGAGAAAAATATTATATAACCCAAAAAGGGGTTGAAAGGGTGTGACCAGTTAGCAACTGACACATGGCGAGATGGCGCAATGAAAGGGCGCGACACGCGCGAAGGACACAACTTCAAAAGAGGAACGCTTCAATCCCCGCTATTCCCTAGAAGTTGCCCATCTCAAACGCTTCACCATAAGAAAGACACGTGTCCTTTCTCATCATCATTTTTCGATCGCATCAGTGAGGGGATTCATAAGCATTTAATGCTCTGAAAAGCAGCATCAACTCTGACACGCAATCTCACGAAATAGCGCGGCAGCGCAAGTAACATCGGTAATACGACAAAACCCGGCGTTTGAGGGAAAAACATCAAATAATAGTGAAAGCGTCAGCCTTATAACAAGAATAGCAAATGATAAATGTTTTCGGGAAAAGCGAGTGATAAATTGAAGAATAAATACAGACAGAGAGGACAACAATCAACAGATTTTCTCTCCCCCGGAGGAAGACGCATCATTTCCATCTTTATTTACTTTGTCTATTATGGCAGAAATACAATCAACAACATCGGTCGGATTGAAGGAACCGCTCCCAAAACGGGCAGCAAGCCCAGAAGTAAGGGCGTCCAGGACTTTCTTCTTCCAAAGCTCCATCTTTAGCGGAAGCCTAGAAAATTCCTTGTCTCGAGCCAGCACCTCTTCATGAAGAAGAAGATTCTTCTCTCTTTCTAAAGCTAACTCCGCCTTCAGAACATCGGCTATCGCTTTCCCTTTGGACTTTTCTCTACTCAGTTCCCTCTGAGAATCGTCGTAAAGATGCTCTAGCAACCCCGTCTGTTCTAACGACCGATCAAGCTGCACCTTCTGAGCACACATGGCGCGGGCTGAATCTCGCATCTCACCGTCAAAAGCCTCTACCGCATAGTGAAAATAGCGGAAGATATCGAGAGAATCATTCACAACATGCCTGCAGCGAGCCTCCGATGAAAGCTGAAGAAATTTCTCTTTCTCTGAAGAGGAGCGCATCATTTCTCCTATCATCGGCGCGGTAAATTCGTCCCTTGAGAAGGGATTTTCTACTCCTGCAGCACGGAGGCTGTTGAGGCCGAAGCCCGTCAGGTCCATGCGATAGCGCGGAGTCCCTTTAGGCCCATCAGGAGAGAGATTGATCATCGGAGTCGGAGGAGAACCTTTATTACTCACCTCGGAGATAGAAGTAAAAAACAATCGAGGAAGAGCCGTGAGCGGTAGTTTAGAAGTTGGAGAAGTCGTTGTCACAACGTCAGGAATACATTGAGAGATGGGAGAGTCAGGAGCGGTAGTCGGCGGAGGATAATCTGTCACCAACGAGACTGTAGCAGCGACAGGGGGACAGACCATCGGCACGTCAGCAACTACCGCTGTTTGAGAAATTCTTGCTGAAGAAGAAGCGGCAGGCGCTGCGGCAACCCTTGCGGCAGCATGATCAGAAGAAGTCCCGGTAGCCTGCCCATCTATGCTTACCCTCAATTTCTTTCGCTGAAGCGAGGAGGCATGACAAAGGTCTGGCTTGGCATCTGCATCTTCGCTTTGGCTGCCATCATCACTATCAACTAGCCGAGTCACAGGCCGACTTATATTTATTCTCCCCTGACGAGGCGGCAGCCAATTATCGATAAAGCGGGAAGCTCGCGCGGAGATAACGCACCCTCGCCCCCTCCCAGCGACTGTCTTTGTTTTTTCCCTTTTGGGCGGAGCGCCTCGAGGACCGGAGCGCGGGGAAGGAAGGGAGGCCGGCATAGTTCTGAGCGGCATCACATTCAAAGGGGCGTTAGTTCCCCCTAAGGGTTGCCCGTCAGTATCCCATGATAATGGAATATGTGAGAACATAAAAGGATGAAAGAAGGAAAAGGCGGAGAAAAAGACAAACTCACCCATAACGCACTCGTTTAGAAGCTTGTATGAGGCGAATTCTCGAATGTGATAACGAGTACTTCTATCCAACAAAGCGTTAGCTTGATCAAGCTCGCTCCTAGTCAACACCGCTGGGTTTGCCAAAGAGCACCTACAAGCTCTTGATTAAAGCCGCAACGCCACCAACGAGACGGTAGCTCAAGAATAAAAAAGCTATTTTTCCAGTCAGCCACAGACCTCTCAAAACTACAAAATCGCTGCCAGAACGACTGCACAAACGTGTCGTCCCACCTTGGAGTAATGCTGATTAAACAATCGTGACAAGTCATGCTAAAGAATTTGTGAAATAAATTAAGAGATGGGGCGAGAATGCCCTCCAACTCGCAAGCACGAAGAAAGGCAGAAACCCCACACCAGGAAGAAGGAGTTATCTGGGCAGGATTAAGCTTGTACTCTCGCAGTAGTGCTATTATTGAGTCATGAACCAGGAGATGAAAGCCATAAAGAAACATTTTAAAGTAGACCATTCTATAGTTTCCCCACAAAGGATCGTGAAGGCGCATGTCACCCTCGGGAATAGTGGGGACGCACCCGGGAGGGAAAGTAATACCATTCTCCTCCAATTCAGCGATTAAAACCGCATCGCAAGTGAAAATACTGGGTGATCGTACGATTTCTGGATCCATGGGTCTCCAGAAAAATTGTCTGGTTTTAATCACAACCATAATAAACTAACGAACAGAAAATCTGAAGGGATGGAGTGATACCTCGAAGTGAGAGATCTGCAGGCGGAATCAGCGAAGGGCGAAGGGCGGAAGAAAACCTTGCAGAAAATATAAAAAGGAGAAAATTTGAAATAAGAAGCATTAGAAAGAGAAGATAATCTCTTTTAAAGACCCAAAGTGTCACATGATTAATTAAACCACCAGTCGCGCAAGGACGCATGTAAAAGAAATGAGCCACGTGGAATGATGCTCAGAAGTTAGAAGCAAGCAGTTACTCGCCACGACCTACCAAGTGGTAGTTAATGATTGGCCAAGTTAAAACAGTTACAGAGAACTTGACGCAACAAAGCTAACATTTTTATGTCAGCTATCGATAAATTCACACAATGGCAAGACAAAGAAAAACATCAGTCTATTGATTAAAAGCCCCACGGTATCTACAACAAACCTAACGCTAGGCCACTAATCCTCGTCAGGACAGTACATGTCATAGTAGAAAACACTGTCATCATCCGAGAGCGGCAGGTCCCTGTTGTAGGGAGGAAAAGGCTCGTCAATCCTGCAGGGCCTTTGGTAAAGCTTGGGCATTGGGTTTGTCGCGGGAGCAGCCTCCTCTAGCGAAGCGGCGCAGGAGCTTTTCCCCATAGTGAATACGACTGGTCCTGAGTCTGCATTCTGAGCAGAGACTCTCTCCTCTGAGGGAGGACAAGGGGCAGATGGTGACGCTTCATCACCTTTCTATAGCGCGAAGTAGTGAGCCTCGTAACCGGCGAAAAAAGATTCAAAGGTTTTCTTCATTTTCTTTGGGTTCTTGCGACCCAGGCATTTAGCAAAACGTTTGGTAGGCCTCCATGGAGGTGAGGAGGGAGGATTGTCTGAATCTGGCGAAGTTGGAGGAGTCGGCGGAGAGTCGCACGCCGCAGTATCAAGAAAGTAGGAATCTGCCATTAAATCACAAATAACCCAAGAAATGAAATAAGAAGAAGAAGGTGAACAAGAAAAGGGAGAGAAAAAACCTCTTTAAATAGCCAAGGAAAAAGATATCCCGATCTCTTTGCATGTCCCTGGAATGCAATAAGTGCACTTGGAGAAGAACAATTATGATTACAGAATCTGATGAGGCGCACGCAACTATTCGAGAGCAGCGCAAATCAAAAGGCACAAAAAATTTGCCCAGTTATGGGAGCGCGACATAAGAGAGGATCGAGTAAACATTTATTGCCGAAATTCAAAGCACCAAAACACCTCATGTCAAGAAAAGACTCATTTTCGGTTGGGCTTATAACAGCCATACCTGACTATAATAGCAAACAGTAAGAGATCAAAGATAGAAGACAGAGTAGCAGTTAAAGCAACATTTTATTTAATTACGGCCCGAATGGCCTAAGCGCTCAAAGCGTCTACACAGAAAGCATTAAAGCAAGAGAACAACAACAAAAGGTCAAGCGCGAGACCCAGCATCATCGTCCTCAAAGGCAGTAGGGATCTCCCTTAGAGCATCCGCCACCAAAGACAATTCGGCGGAGGAAACCCTCATGCCCTTCAAGCAGCACGTCAGCAGATCTTTCCTATACTGCAGCATGGTAATGGTCACCTCGATGCGGGAGATCGCAACAGCCAATTTTGACATATTCTGTATAGGATTAAAATCCTCCATAGAAGCAGCCCCTTGTCTGGACAGCAAAGGGGTCATCATCCCCTGAAGCTTCAGGACATCTTCAGAGGTTTTGGTCAGCATGGTCTCCAGGAAGCCGATGTCAGATTCAACAAGGTTCTTTAGGCTGTGCGCCTTCTAGATCAGAAAGTTCTTCGTAAGATCATCCATAGTTGAAAGCTAGAGGAAATGCAAAAGCAGTCATGAAAAAAGTAGCACGACAAAAGACAATTTATAGGCAAAGAAGAATGGCGATTGCAAGAAATACATTTTTTAGACAAGTCATCCCTAACGCATGAAAAACAGCCGACTCGGCAAGACCGAAGAAGAAGCGATAGCCCTTGGTAAACACTCAGGCTCATTTTCGGTTGGGGCTTATGATAACAATATCCCTAGCAACAAAGGGCATTTTCATCATATATCCCGTGGAAGGAAGAAAAAGTTGTTCTTACCGCCCCGGTAGCATCGAGGCTATCGCCTCCCTGTGTGTAACTGGCGCTGGGATGGTTGACACCAGCGAGGGGGTCCCACACGTCACTTCATCATGACACAGGGCGTTACCCCATCCCAGGCCTAACCAGGCATCCCGTGAGAAGCATAAGTGTTGCCTTGCCTAGGTAACGCTTACCTCCATACATATAGCTGACGCGACGATAGCACACTCCATCAACTAGGAGCTCTAACCCCCTTTGACGGGCGCGTTAGCCCCTTGTGGCCATGATCACTCATAAATGCTCCATTTTGCCTATAAATACCTCCGCCACCAAGGAGAGAGGTAAGCCTAAGATTGCTAGCCAAAGCGCTGCCATTTCACACAATTATTACTGACTTAAGCATCGGAGTGTTTACGTCGGATACCCCCTCCGGCGCCGTGCAGGTACATCGGACATCAAGGATAGTGAACGAACAGATCGAATCTTATCACTATATTAACATATTTCGCTAACAGGTAGCGCTGAGGGTCATTCCTCTGGGGGAAATAACACTCCTCTGAACGTGGTGCCGCTTCAGACATTACCCCCTTCTCCACCACCTGAAAACTCCAACCGTTCAACTATCCCGCCGAGGGGAAGGAGAACTAAAACCGTCGCAACACGCAGTACTTCCGCTCGACCTTCTCGCTTTCTTGAGAATTGGTTGCCGCCTCGGGGTAGGGGAGTGACTCCGAGTCGTCCTGCGACTGGAATAGTTGACAGCGATAGCGAGAGCATGGATGCCGGTTCTGAGCTACGTCACGCCACCCTTGCCCAACGAATGAAGCTTAAGGCGAGAAAAAATGATCCCCCAGCGGAGTCAACCGAGGACGATAGTGAAGAGATGGCTGCCGAGACAGAGCGTCTCCGAAAGAAAACCCGAAAAGAGAGAACTGGCTCGCCGGTTCCTCCCTTAAGGGAAGTTAACGCAGTTCCTACCTCGGGGGTCGACACTTCTCATGTCGCGAGTACCTCGCAGGTGGCGGAGGTTGCCAAGGTGCCTTATGCCATTCCTTCCAAAGCTAATGAGGTTTTGGCTGTGGTGGACTCACCCTTGTCGTCTGGTGGCCCTGATTCTCCGATCTCTTCCTGTATTCCAGATGTGGCGATGCCGGTTTCGAACCCAAGTGTTCCTCTTAATCCTCTCCCGAGGAAGCCTCAGCCATTATTTCTTTCTTTGATTTCGGGCATTGGTAGTTCCGCAAAAAGTTGCTCTCCTCCCTATATCGTTAATCTTTCCCCTCAAAGTCCTCAAGGAATTCCCGCTTACCAGCTGGATCTGTCATCTTTCGGTACTAGCGGGCTTCGTGCTCTAGAGATATCGGATCCGTTATCACGAGATGAGCCAGTAGGCTCCATAGTGGGCCAAATGTTCAGTTCTTCGTAGGACAAGGAAGAGTTCCTGCGGCATCCCCCTGAAATCCAACATACACGCCTTCTGAACGACATGCTGGCTAGCTTCTGCGAACTGCATTATTTTCTCGAGGATCAGAGCGACAAAGTTCGGCGCTCTCTCGGTTCGAAGGAACAACTAGACGCCGCTTTGGCGAAGGTAACGGAGCTGACAAAGCTTCAGAGTCGAACCCAGGCAGAGTTGAATGACTATCGCGTCGAGCTCGCGCGAGAAAAATCAAAGGGGAAGGCTAAGGTAGAGTTGCTGGAGGCGGAATTGGTGACGGCGGATAAAAGAAACTCTTTCCTTCGTGAAGAGATATTGTCCCGCTACGCGGATCTGGCCAAAGTACCTTCGAAGATAGCTTGGTGGAAAAACAAGACCATGGAGGCCTGTATCGCCGGATTTACAGATCTCTATCGCCAGGGGACTGTTGATTCATCTAAGTTGGCTGATTACGCCTCTAAGAAGATAAAGGATTTAGGTGAAGGTGAGGGAGATTTTCTTCCTTTCGGGGAGAAGTAGGGGAATGGCAGCTACGATATCCGTGCTAGACCATAATTAGTCAAGGCTTGACCCTTTGGAGGATTTTCCACTTTATTTGCTTCCTTTGTCTTGTAATAACGCTTTATCACGCAATGATATTTGTACTTCATTCTTAGATAATAACTGATCTTTGTTTTGCTTTCCCGCATCATCTCGAAAGCTGTCGGCTTGGCTAACGCCATCCTGTGTTATCTCCATTATTGCAATATCGCTCTTGTCTTATTCCAGAAAATCATTTCTGCTTTTCAGAGCATTTAATGCTCACGATCCTTTCATTAATGCGAGAGAAAAGTCGTGATGGCACAGACACACGTGTCCGTTCTTCAGGGCACCGAGGGCTAGCGTGCTCCAGAATTTTAGCAAAATTGAAGCGTTGTCGCGCTTCTCTAGAATTGTACTCATTGCTTGAGTCTATTCCTCGTGACGCTCCTCACGCAACGACTGCAGCGCCTGTCATTTCGTTTGGCCACTAGGGTTATAAAACCCAACACTTATTTCTTTTTCTTACTTTTGTCATTCTGCTTTCTTCATATTCTCTCTAGCAGTCTTGTTTTCTCTCCACCATTCAGGGTTCTCGAAGTGCTTTTTCTCTAAAGGTATTTCCTCTTTTCTTCCATCGTTTTCTTCGTCTTTAATTTCTTATTTCTGCCATGGCTAAGACTCGCCGCCCTGAGTCAAAATCTGCCGATGAGAAAAAGATGGATATTACGGTTAGCAGTATCACCTCTGAAGTCGCTCTTGGTGAGTATTTAGCTGCACATAATGTTGTTATCCCTGCCAGTTATAAGGCCACCGTTGCCCCTGAGTCGATACGCTTGAACAATGTTTTGACGGGCAAACGTAGGGTTCTGTACGCACAAATGTTCCGTTATGGTTTCCGGCTTCCCGTCGACCCTTTCATAAAACAATTGCTTATTGCTTGCGATTTGAGTCCCGTCCAATTTGCCCCAAATGCATACTGCTATGTTTATGCCTTTCTGGAACTTTGTAAATATAAGGGGATCACTTCTCCTACCCTTTTGTTGCTTAAGTCAATTTTTAAGTTGATGAAGTGTCGGGGTGTGATAACGATATCGCCCCGTTATGACGATGACTCACTCAAGTCCTTTACTTGGAAACTCCTCCATATTGAGTCTTCCGTTGAGACCTGGAAAAAGGAGTTCTTTGTGATAGATCTTCCTGAAGTTCCTGATTCCTAGTGGCGATCTGGGTTTAACCAAGACGTCAAGGATAGCGCCTGGGGCCAGCCGGAGAGCCTTCCTCAGCCTGAACAAGGCTGGTTGGACAAATTGCTTCAACTGGAAATCAGCGTTGACACCCGTTATCTGGCATGCGGGGCAGACATTCAATCCTGTGTTAGACGTGAGTGTCGTGTTGCTTCCTTCCTTATTACTACTGATACTAACGCTAATGTTATTTTGCGATCATGCAGCGACGGATCCCAATTACATGCCTGAGAGCATTAGGAGACGACTAAAAAGGGCTCGGGAAAGAGAAGAAAATGAGAGGGTTGCCTCCACGGAAGCTACTAATACCCAACTGCACCAACTGCTGCTTCTGTGAGCCTTGCTCAAGTATCCTTTTCCTCGACTGGTGAGCGAAATACCGACATCCCTTCGGGTATCCCCATCGTGACCGACGCTGCTCATCCTACTTAGCCATCTTCTTCTAAGTCCCTAAGGGTCTTGCCAAAGGAAAAAAGAAGAAAAGAACGAGAAGCGTTGCCGCTCTCACTCCTTCTCCGGACGCGGCAACTTCTTCAGAAGCGCCTCCTCTTGACACTGTTGTTGTGAGTGTGCTTTTTGGCCGCGATATGTTGTATATCGCTGTCTGCCGATATTTCATCCGTTTCTCCCATGCGTGTTTTATATTATTTTCTTTTTTGTGTAGGGTACCATTGCTGATTCTACCCCCGCACTTCCCGTGGGCGATATGGAGTTGGGCTATGCACTGGGTGGTTCTAAGAAAAGACGCCTGCAGGAAGGCGAGGGTGGCAACCTATCTTCTACTGATGTCGCGGCAGAGGTCAAATCTGCCAGTGCTTTCATTTCCGTGGCTACTTCCCAGGATCATCCTTTTGAGGTTTTGGCGAACATGGGTACAACTGAGCCTTTTGAGGCTTCGCCCAACTCTTTTGGCGGGCCTGTTCATTCATATCCTCCTAACCTGGACTACCAAGAGGGTTTGCAGGATTTTTCGGGCTACCATTCCCATGATCCCTACATCACCCAAGGGGGTACTTCTACACAGGTTCACCTTTCTGTTCCCTTGGTGTTCGTCCCTTCGAGCGTTCCACTGTCGTAACGTTCGGGCGAAGGAGCTACCACTTTCAACTTTGCTGCTAACTTAAGTTCAGTGAGTGAGTCCGGTATCGTGACTCATCAAGTTGGCTTATATGATTTTCGCAACACCAGTTTGGCGGCTATCGGGGGCGATGGTTCGGATAAGGTTTCTGCTTTATTGGTCGTCCAGATATTATCGTCTGTTGCAGAGCGGGAGGCTTTCCTTTCTAAGGTTGATGATGACAAGGCGAGTTCGTTATGTTCCAGCCTATTCACTAACTTCGTGAAGTTCCATTACTGGACAGAGCACGCGCAGCGTCAGGCTGCCTCTCTTGCCGCCTCCTTGGCTGAACTTTCCAAAGAGCGAAATGAGAAGAAAAAGTCAAGAATGTTGCCATGGAAGAAGAGAAGTCATCTTTGGCAAAGGAGAAAGCAGCCCTGGAAGAAGGGAAAACGGCTCTAGAAGAGAAGTCAGCCGATAAGTGTCTGTGGCATGTCGAGCGGACTGCCATTATTTTGGTTAATTACTTCGAGGAGGTCCATGGGGTAGATGCGTATAAAGGTGAGGAGGTCACGAGGGCTTTCAAACAGAAGTCTGTCGCACCCCGAGGGCTGACGCACCCTGAAGCTTCGCCGCCTCTTCTGTAGCTATCGGGAATTGCCAGGTTTTTTCTTTTTTGCCTCTACGACGTTATTGTTTTGAACCTTAGAACTCATGACCCCTCAAAGGCATTTTCATATATTCAAACAGTTTATATCTTTATCGTTGTCTTTCCTTTTCTTTAATTTTCACTTTTTGAAACTCCCCTGGCATCATCGCCACCCGGATAACATAATGTGTTTACTTTCTCGAGCAGGCTCCTAGCGTTTCGGCAACAGAAATCACTGAGGTTGGTATCGAGTTAGCTTTCCTGACGAGTCTCATGATATCGCCATTCGTGCGATCATCAATCTTTTCGCCGCTCGAAAAGTATTCTGCATATTCTTAATTGTAAATCATTAGTAGCATAACATACTATAAGAGACAGTAATTACCCGTAGGAGCCTTTCTGCTGCCGTCATAAGGCGTTAATACGGAAACCGCGTAATCGTTTTTTCTATTAGCTTTATACTTCACCAGGGATTACGCATCTGGTTACTAGCTGGGATCTCACGATTCTTCGCGTTTCCATATTTCCACGGTCGGCCTAGAAACTGCCTCATCTTAGTGAGCCGTCAGATCAGGACAGGCCGTCACAAGGCTAGGGTTTTTCATTTTCAGGCGTTGTCCTCGCGTCTAGAATCGTGCCCTTACTTAATGAGCCGTCTATGTTAGCCCGGTCACTAGGATATGACTTTTCATTTCTAGAACGGAGTTACTATTTCCCCGGGGCGTGCCTTGTCTTGATGTTCCTTCTCCACAAGAACGGTTAGTACAAGAAAGGGACTTTTCACTCCCAAGGATACCGGGAAGTGCCCTCACTTAGTGAGCCATCTGATCAAGATCGGTCATCACAAGGATATGACTTTTCACTCCCGGGGGCATCAGGGACCTTTCAATCCCGACGCTAGTTTAAGGCATGCTGGGTCGTGCCCTCACTTAGTGAGCCGTCTGATCAGGACCGGCCGTCACAAGGATAGGACTTTTCACTCCCAGGATCCCCTTTTTTTATCTGCACAAGAGCAACCACAAACACCCAAGAAAGCTCTTTCACCGAGCATTAGCTAAGGTTAGGGTTGGCATCAGCTAAAGGTGCAGATAAAATCAAGTTCTGGGATAATATAATTTCAAACGAGTGATGTTCAAAGAGTTAGGTAAGGGAGTACCGTCGAGTGCCTCTAGATGATAGACTCCTTTCCCGATGACACGGGTAACGGGATACGGCCCATCCCAGTTTGGACTGAGCTTCCCCACGCGTTGACCAGCCACTCGTTTGACTCTGAGCACCAGATCGCCTGCCTTCAGCAACCGTTCTTTGACGCGCCTGTTATGATAACGGGTCATCTTTCGCTTGTAATGTAGTGTTTTTAGGAGGGTTTCTTCTCGGACCTCTGCTAACGCGTCAAGGTTAGCTTGTAACCTTTCCTCATTCAGCTCCTCCCGAAAGTGAGCCACTCGCAGGCTCATGGTACTGATTTCTACTGCGTAACAGCCTCGGCTCCGAAGGCCAATGCGAAAGGTGTTTCTCCGGTACTGGTTTTAACGGTCATGCGGTACGCCCACATCACATATGGCAGCTCGTCGGCCCACTTCTTTTTAGACCCCTCCAGGTTTTTCTTAATGCCGCTGAGGATGCCCCGGTTGGTCACTTCTGCCTGCCCATTGGTTTGCGGGTGAGCCACGGAAGAGAATCACTACTCAATCCCGAATTTCGAGCACTGGTCTTTGAAGAATTGGCTGGTGAACTGTGTTCTGTTATCGCTAACTAGGATGCAGGGTACGCCAAACCTCATTATAACTTGGTGTTTGAAGAAACGCCAAGTTTTTTCGCCGTAATATTGGCGACCGCTTCAGCTTCTGCCCACTTCGTAAAGTAGTCCACTGCCACTATTAGAAATTTCAGTTGGGACCTTGCCTTTGGAAATGGGCCCAGGATGTCGATCCCCCATTTAGTAAAAGGGCAAGGAGCGATAATCTCGGATATTTCGGTGGCGGGACGTCGAGAAATTTTAGAGAATTCCTGACATTTCGGGCAAGTTTGCACATAGTTGTGGCAATCTCTCCGGATGGTTGGCCAATAGAATCCAGATCTGAAAACTTGGGCAGCCAGGGTGCCACCCGACACGTGCATACCGCACACCCCTTCGTGAATTTCGCGCAAGGTGTGAAGACCCTCTTGCTCCGTTATACATTTGGCGGCTGGGTGAGAAAAGCATCTCCGAACCAGGTCCCTGTCATAGTACGTACAACGAGCTGCCTGTCTCAGCACCCTTTTCTTTTCAGCGATATCCACAGGCAGTTCTTCGTGTTTCAAGTATTTAATTACGGGGACCCGCCAGTCATTCTCGAGTTCTTCCACACACAGAGACGCTTGCTCTTCCATGAAGGAAGGTACAGATAACTCACGGTAATACACATCTTTGGGTATGGATACTTCCGGGTTCACGGTAAGCTTGGCAAGATTGTCAGCTTCGGCGTTGTCCTCTCGGGGAATATGCTAAAAGCTGACTTGCATGCATTCTTTCTTTATTTCCAACAGCTCTCGCATTAAGCGAGGTATTGGACCATGATGGGCTCCCGAGCCTGAGAGCGCCCCAAGACTTGGTCGATTACTAGTTTGGAGTCACCATAAATTTTTAGACGTAGGTCTTCTGTTCTTCCGGTATCGTGCCTACCTTTGGAAGAAAGGCTTCTCCCTATCCTGAGTCCGGCTAGTAACGCCTCATATTCTGCCGCGTTATTGGATAACGGCTGCAGGATTCGGATGGCGTACTGTATTCGCATATCGTGCGGCCAATTTATGAAGATTCCGGCTCCGGCTAATTCTTAGTTTTTAGCTCCATCTACATGAATGATCCAGAGGTCCGTATAAGTTTCCGAAAATGGGAGATCCATGTCGCCCCATTCCTCTTCGGGTACATCTGTTAACGGATCTTCTGTAAAGGTACATTCCGCTATAAAATCTGCCAGGATTTGAGCCCTAACGGATGGCCGGGACTGATACCTCAGCCCGTATTGCTCGAGTTCGAGAGCCCAGATTAACATTCTTCCTGAGGACTCCGACTTTCGAAATATTCTCTTCAGAGGTTGGTCTGTAAGCACGATAACGGGGTAGGACTAGAAGTATCTGCCCATTTTTCGAGTGGCTTGTATTAGTGCAAACACTATTTTCTCGATTCGGGCATATCGCAGCTCCGCATCTTTTAGAACGTGACTTACAAAATATACAGGGCGGTGTACATGGCTATCGTCGTGAACGAGGATGGTACTAACCACTTCGTCGGCAGCTCCGGCCTTGTCAGCAGTAGGTCAGACGATAGGTGATCTTTTAGGCTAACAAATGCATCTTCACATTCTGGGGTCCACCCGAACGGTGATTTCTTGCGTATGACTTTGAAAAAAGGGAGACACTTCTCGCCTTGTTTGGAAATAAATCATCCTAGGGCGATAGCGCGCCCTGTTAGCCTTTGTACCTCCTTAACGGTTCTTGGACATATCATGTCTTGTATGGCTTTAATCTTCGATGGGTTAGGCTGGATTCCATTTTGGCTGACTACGTAACCCAGGAATTTCCCCGTCTGAAACGCAAACATGCATTTTCGGGGGTTCAGTTTCATACTGTGCCTTTTCATTACGTTAAAGACTTCTTTCAGATCCTATAAGTGATCCTGAAATTTCGCGCTCTTCACCAATATATCATCGACATATGCTTCCACATTTCTGCCTATCTGTTCTTCGAATATTTTGTTAGCCATACGTTGGAACGTCGCCCCAGCGTTCTTTAGCCCAAACGACATCGCCGTATAACAGTAAGTGGCCTTAGGAGTGATGAAGGCAGCCTTTTCTTCATCTTCAACTGATACGACCATGGAAGCCTCCCTTCGAGCCCTACACAACCACGCCGAGGTCTTGCCCGTGCCCCGCATTGCCCTTGCGCACCCGCGCCCATCTTGCCCTCGCAGGCCCGCGCCGTCTTGCCCGAACCTCATCTTGCCCCCGCGGGATCGTGCCCCATCTCGCCCTCGCCATCTAGGCCAAGCCCACCAGTCTAGGCCAAGACCGATGCTCAAGACCCTTTGTTAAGGGTATTTAGGGGTTTTCCCCATGTAATAACCTAGTAGTATAAATAGTGAACAATAGGTTCATTTTAGACTTGTCTTTGTTTTTGTTGAGTTATCTCCTAACCAAGACCAAACTTTAGCTTAGTTAAATGGGGTTCTTAAAACCTCCCCTTCTTCTCCTCTTGGATTAGAGATCCTTGTATGCTTGTGGTAAGGTTTTCTAGGAATCATCCCTAGAAGGGTTTACCGTGTATGCAAATTCATTTATTGTTTATACACCAAAACACCTTCATCTTCATCCATTTATCCGCTGCATCTATTCTGTAATCTCCTTGCGACGTTATCCTCTCCATTAAATCCATCCAATCGACGATCCAACCTCCCAAAGAGGACTAGATCCGTGCAAAGGCTCCAAACCGGAACCAAGCTTGCATCATTTGGTAGCGGAGCTCCAGCTGTTCTCTAGGTTGGTTCTTCTTGTTCATTTCCTCATTTCCACCTCTAAAATCGCTTCCCCTTTGAGTTTTTATTTTCGTTTGTGTTGGACAGATTGTTTCTGTCCAGGAGTCAGTTTTTGAGTCTGTCTTCTTTTCTGTTTTGTGACTGTTTGCTCGCCCAGTAAATTCTGAAATTTTGTGTGCTGAAACGTCAATCTGAGTAGAATAACTTTAATTTTTGGGTCAACTATTAAATCAGTGTATTTCGCATACTTTTTGCCCTTGGAAGAAAAGTGTGCAGAAATCGCGTGAGAAAAACAGTTCTGTCTTGTGCATCTATTTTCTATGCCTTCCACTTAGAATTTAGTTTTTATTCCTTCTACAAAGTTGTATATCTGTGTCTTAGGAGTCAGTCTGTTAATTTTCGTAATCTTTGGGCTACGTTTGCTATATTTTGGAGTCAGAAATCGAAGGTCTGTTTGGTGTTCTTCAAAGTTCATCTTGTGTTCTTGATGCTTTTTTAGGTTTGATCTATTGTGAACCCAAAAATCCGAAAATTATGTGTTTGAATAATTAAAATCTTCATTTTCCTCCCCCAAACCGAATTAGTGTGATTGGTGTATGCATTTGGTTCATCCATGTGTAAGAACAAGTGTAATGTGTGCCATGTGGAGCTTGTGGTCCCATTTTGTTGGTTTGTGTAGGTGTCCTCTAATATACTAGGTGCATATTAAGCCACATCACCTTCATTGCTAGCCTAGTATATCAAATAGGATATGCATAGAATATTCTTTTAGATATTTTATGAGCACATTCTTGCCACCTCACTTGACACTCACTTGACACATCACTTGCCACCTCCCCTATTTTTGCCACCTCATCACCTGTGCCACATCATCAAATTTTTGGCATTTAGTGAAAATCTCAAAACTTTCAAAACTACTTGTCATACACTTATCTTCTTGAAAATACTTGTCATACACATACACAAGCTTCATTGAGCACTCTTCACTCACTTCAAAAAAAAAAACAAAAAAACAAGAGGGATCAAAAGAAAAGATCAAATCTCTTATTCAAAAAAAGAGAGAAAGAAGAGTGAGTCAAAAGCAAGAGTCTCCTTGTGTATGTATGCATTGTTGAAGTGTAGTAGTTCATTTTGGGTGTGCATTTATTTGAGTTTTGGTTTTCCTTGTGATTGTTCAAGCATTCGGCTTCCTTGTGTCTTATTTTTCTTTTCTCATTTCCGTGAGTCTCTTCTTGTGTAGCTTGTGTCTTTGGTGTCTCCTTTTGTTTGTTCCGCACATACATACTCTACTCTAAGTCAATTTAGTGATCAAAATCAAGTTCTCTTCTTTGATAACTATTTCGGCCTCCCTTGCTTTCCTTGCCTAGCCTTGTTTTCCTTGCTTTCCTTGTGCTTTCGTTAGAGTCATTGCTAGCCTAAGTGTTTGGTTTGTGTTGGAAATTAGAGTGAGCGAAATTGGGAGCTTATTAGAGTGTGAAACATGAGTGCAAACACGTGAGGGAGAGACTAATGTTTATTATATAGCACTTGCATTTTGTTTTCTTTTGTAGATAATTTTCTATGTCTTCTTGTTATTCGGAGGTTGAAGGGTCTTCTTGGGAAGAGGATTCTTGTTATTCTAGTGTCGCGCCCACGGTTACTAGTGACCACTTCATTCCTTGTTATGATGGGCAGCATTCTTTCGTTGGGCATGAGACACCGTATGGTACTAGCCCGTATATGGTTGATAGTGTGGCCTACCCGTGTGGTTCTTATGATGAAAGTGCCTATTCCGAAGGGTATGAGCTACAGTATGATCTTCGTGAGCTCTCATGGCAATCTTATGGGTATGAGCAGCCGCACCACATTGATGAGAGCCCACACCGCCCCTCTCTCCCTTACGTGGCGCCACCTCCATATGGTGCCCGTAGCTCATCACGCGTGATAGAGGCACCGGTTGATCACATCCTTTACCCTCACGGACGTGACTATGTTCCATATGTACCACCATCATCACGCCGTGACCTTAGGCCTCCTAGTGCACCTCCTCGTCGTGCCCCACCTTACCACACGGCGCCATCTTCCTACCGTGTCCACCAGCCCCCTCCGGGCTCCTATGTGCATGAGACTTCTGCCCCTCGAGCCCGAGTACCACATCATGCATCCATGGGCTCATATGATCACTTGGATAACCATTCAGATATCTTGGCCGAGTTGCGTCGCATATTGGAGGTCATCGACTCCTCTTTTCGACGAGTTGAGACACCACCCCCTCCTCTTAGTTGCCCTCCCGCCCCTCCCACACGACAGAGCATGGTGCCTTCTAGTGTTGATTCTTTCGGGCCACCACCGCTTCTGGAGGATGAGGTGTTCCCATCCGGATCGCATCCTATTGAGGAACATTTGGCCTCCATTGAGGAGGAATTGATACCCCTTCGGATAGTGATGTTGTGGAGTTTGGGAGCGAAATGAGTGCTAGTACACCTTGTGAGTTCGCTTCGGGAAGTCATGAGAAAGTTGTCCATTGTCTTGCGTTGCATCGCCAGTTTTGGTCCCTTGGGAGTGATTTTTCCATCATCCCGAAGGTGCCTACACATGACTTGGTGGATCCTTTCCTTCTTAGTTCTGAGTATGTTGACTGTTTGGCCATCCATAGTGCCCACTCCTACTCGTCTACTACTTTGAGCCCTCACTTGATCCACATTTCATCCCTTCTCCGTCTTGACCGATCCTTGGTTGTTCTTGGATTTTTCCCAACCGCGCCTACTTGCCTTGACCGAGACCGGCCTCCACCTTGGCCTATATTCTCCGCGAGTGGTATTTTGATGTTTCCATGGGTAGCCACTAGCCGGGAGCTTGCCTTGGCCCACTTAGCCTTTCACGGGATGGACCCTATAGATTCAAGGCCGACTCTCCCTAAAGGTGGATGGAGTGATACGAGCATGGAAGCCTCCCTTCGAGCCCTACACGATCACGCCGAGGTCTTGCCCGTGCCCCGCATTGCCCTTGATCACCCGCGCCCGTCTTGCCCTCGCAAGCCCGCGCCGTCTTGCCCGAGCCTCATCTTACCCCCACGGGACCGTGCCCCATCTCGCCCTCGCCATCTAGGCCAAGCCCACCAGTCTAGGCCAAGACCGATGCTCAAGACCCTTTATTAAGGGTATTTAGGGGTTTTCCCCATGTAATAACCTAGTAGTATAAATAGTGAACAATAGGTTCATTTTAGACTTTTCTTTGTTTTTGTTGAGTTATCTCCTAACCAAGACCAAACTTTAGCTTAGTTAAATGGGGTTCTTAAAACCTCCCCTTCTTCTCCTCTTGGATTAGAGATCCTTGTATGCTTGTGGTACGGTTTTCTAGGAATCATCCCTAGAAGGGTTTACCGTGTATGCAAGTTCATTTATTGTTTATACACCAAAACACCTTCATCTTCATCCATTTATCCGCTGCATCTATTCCGCAATCTCCTTGCGACGTTATCCTCTCCATCAAATCCATCCAATCGACGATCCAACCTCCCAAAGAGGACTAGATCCGTGCAAAGGCTCCAAATCGGAACCAAGCTTGCATCATCAACGGCCATGGGAATTTGGTGGTATCTGGAGTTTGCGTCAAGTGAACTCAAATATGCGTACCCGGCAGTCTGATCGACTAGTTGGTCAATACGGGGAAGCGGGTAGCAATCCTTAGGGCAAGCATCGTTCAAATCGGTAAAGTCGATACACATGCGCCAGTCTCCATTGGGCTTAGGAACGAGAACTGGGTTGGCTAACCAAGTAGGGTATTGAACTTCGCGGATGAACCCCGCATCAAGGAGCTTCGTCACTTCTTTATCAATGGCTAAAGCTTTTTCCGTAGAAAACGCGCGTCGCTTTTGCTAGACTGGCCTGACGCTAGGGTCAACATTGAGCTGATGTTCTGCTATTTCGCGCGATATACCCGGCATGTCTGTGGGTTTCCACGCGAACTCTCCTCGACATTTGTTCAATAACCGGGCTAGTTGAAGGTTTTCCGCTGGACTGAGCTTTTCGCTAACTAGGAAGCTTGCTTCTTCTATGCCTATTACTGGTACGGGCACCATTTTGTCCAGAGGTTGAGCGCATTTCTCATCACCCTGTTCGTACGGGTCCACCGTTATACATATATACCTATCGCAACTCTTTTGAGTCATGAGCAGGTAGCATTCAGCCACCAGTTTTTGGTTGCCCTTTATCGATACCACTCCGTCCCAGGAAGGGTATTTCATCTTCAGATGCTTTTGAGATATCGCCGCACCAAAGCTGTTGAGGAAGGGTCGTCCGAGTATGACATTGTAGGGCAAGTTTAAATCCACGACAAGGAATAACAAATCCTCCGATCGCTTGGAGGTGTCTTCTCTGAAATACATGGGCAAAGTAGTTATCCCTGTGACAGGGATCGGGACCCCGTCCACTCCAATTATGGGTTTCTTACAAGGTGTTAACTCGTTGTCGGGTCGCTTCATGAGATTGTAGGCCTCTAACGAGAAGAGGTTCACCGCACTCCCGTTATCAACAAGAGTTCTTCTGATTCTGTGATTGGCGATGATGGGCGTAACCACCAATGCGTCATTGTGCGGATAGACAACGCCTTTTTCGTCCTCTTCTGAGAAGGCTAATATCATGCGATCTAGGATGCTTATCGCTTCACCTTTCTTTAGCGCGCTATCCCGTTTGCGTTTATCTCCTAACGCGGTCGTCAACTGCTCTGATCCGTCCTCATAAGGAGTCCCTCCCGCTATGATGTTAATCATAGGGAAGTCCTCGTCGTCCACTGTGAAAGCTTCTTTACCTCTCCCTCCAGGAATATTATCCTTCTCTGGGACACGAGGGGGTGCTTGCCGGTCGTCTGCCATCCCTTTCATGGGATTGTTTCTGGCGTCTTCTCTTACCTTGGCGGTGAATTCTCCCAAGTAGCCTTCTTCCACCAAACGTTCTATTGCCGATTTTAATTCTCTGCACACTTCTGTGGAGTGCCCCCTGGCTTTGTGAAACTTGCAATAAGCGTTTTCTCTTCTCCCTAGAAGCACTCTGGGCTTCACAGGCACAGGGTAACGGATGGGAAGTTTTCGCTGCTCCACTATCGCTAAAATCTCCGCCCTTGGTAGATTAAGGGAAGGGAAATCAGGGTCGTACATCCGACCTTTAGAAGAATCTCCTTGACGCTGAGTAGGGGAATTACCAGGCTTTCCCTTCGAAGAGTTACCTTTCCGCCTACTGGAAGTTTTGGGAATATGATCTTTCCGCTGAGCATAGTCGTCGATGAGGCGGTCGTCAGGAATGGTAATTGCAGGAGTGTTAGGAATTAGAGGCGCCTCAGGCGGCATGTATAGGCTCTATCTCTGTTTTCCTCATCTTCCATCTTCGCGTAATTATGGGCTTTAAGTCTTAACGCTTCTAAAGTCGCTGGAGGGTCCACCATCAGTGCATCTTTCAATTTACCATAACGGCAGTTCTATTTCAAGGCTTCTATAGTGAAATCAATAGTAACGCCCGACGTTAGTGACATTTCCAGATCGAATCGACTGAGAAATTCTTTCAAAGTTTCCTGACGCCTTCGACGTATGTCAAATAACGCGGCAGCGGATTTTCTGATTGGAATCGCTGTACTGAATCTGCTCCGGAACTTAGATTCCAATTGTGAGAAGTTACTAATAGACCCGCCAGGAAGGCCCTTGAACCAGAGACGCGCGACTCCTGATAATATCATAACAAATATTTGGCATAATGTCGCATCACTGTGAGTCTGAAATTGAACGAAATCTTTCACCTTATTGACATGGGAAATGGGATCTCTGGTGCCGTCATAAGTCTCAGTGGGAAGCTTCACATGTCGGCTGACCCTATGGCGCCTTATACGACGGCTAAATGGGTGACCCGATGTGTCATCAAGGATTTCACGCGCATGGCGCGGGGGAGATATTTCAGCGTGCCGCCTCCGATTCCGCGGATCTGGCGTAGGATGCCGCCTAGGAGACTGGCTTCGGCTCCTGGGCGAACAAGTTCGATATCTTATGCTACTGGATCTTTCACTGTACTCGGGAGATAAACCTCTATTCACTCCTTCCCTTCGACCGTCCCAACGGTTTCTGACCTCATCGAGGTACCGATCCTCCTGAGGGATGGGAACTTGTGGCACCTGTGGCACATAAGGCTCCACTCGTCCTTGAGTGAGTTGCACAAAACTAATCGGGGTATCTATCGTAGGCAAAGTCGGCTGGAGGTTCCCCTATAACGACGGTGACAAGGGCCGCTCGGTGACAATAGATGGCGTGAACATGACACGGGGAGGGACGCTCGACCCAGAAACATCAGGTGTGATTCTTGCAGCCATTTCAGTCAAATATTCCAATCAAGAATGAAGGGCCACTATTTCACTCGCAAAAGGGTGATCTGTACTGTTCAACATAAATCCCCTCGGAGGAGGAGTAGAAAAGCTGGATCCCCCCATCTGGGATAACGAAATGATCGTCTGAGAGGAGGAGGCTTCCCCTCCCGACCTGGCCGAAAGATCCGGGGATTCCAGAGTGATTTGTTGCGTTGTCACAGAAAGATCAGCAGTAGCAAAAGGGAATAACTGTCTATGAATCGAAAAAGGAATATTAGAGGATGAGGGTCGCGCCTGCTCCGACTCAGAAGTCATGATCGTTCCGATCTCCGGGTGAAATAGAGCTTGGCTATTAAGGACACTCACTTAATGGACCAAGGCTCTCAATGAAAGCACCAATTTGATATGATTCGAGTTTTGAGAAGATCGGGACGATGAATATTGTCGGTTAGAGTCGTTGTAGCTGGCGTCGGACACTCCGATGCTTAAGTCAGTAAGCAGTTCAAAAATAGCAGAGGTTCTAGAAGGCAGTCTTAGGCTTACTTGATGTTTTAAAATGAGGGAGTATTTATAGGCCGTTGGGGGCGATATCTGGGCAAAAAGGCGATAGCCCGGAAAGATAACGCTCTGTATGACATCACGGGTGATACCTAGATCTGACGTCATGGGTGATACTTCCGAGGAGGGTGCCGAGGGCGATACCCATGGTGATGCCGGGGGCGATAACTCCGTGGATGGTGTCGTGGCTACCCTGGGATGGGATGATGCCGTGCGTGCAGAGACGCGTGAGACCTCCCCCCCCCCCCCCCCCCCCCCCCCCCCCCCCGCTGATGTCGACCATCCCAGAAAATACCCCATAGTCTAGCGGCGATAGCTTAGATGTCCGATAGGGCTATAGGATTCCGTCCTCGGCAGGGGCCATAACTACAAAAATGCCCTTAGGATTGTCTTAATTGTTATCAAAACCCATAAATTAGCCGAATATTTATTTTAAGAATTTTTGTAAAAAAATCAGATTATAACGACATTAAAAAAATAGGCATTTTCGTTAAAAAAAAGGGTCACAAATCGTGTCGAACCTACCCGACCCGAGTTAAAACGGTTAGGTCTAGATTGGCCAAGCACTAGACGGGTCATGTTGACCCGTTTAGATAACTCTAATTTTTTTTATACAAAATCAAAACGACGTCGTTCTGAGTAAGCAAATCAAATGACATCGTTTGGTTAAACCCAAAATGACGTCGTTTTGGTTTAGCAAAATGTCGTCTTTTTACTAAATGGGTCGGGTCGGGTCGACCCGTTTAGCTGACGGGTCCTGACGAGACGAGTCTGACCGATATGTTTGTTAATCAGGTCGCTATCAAACGGGTCGGGTTAGGCCGACCCGTTTTGACAACCTTAGATGGGATTTCTACTTCAACTAGTAGGACTGCTTCCATACCATACACTAGCTAATTCTCTCTCGCCTTACTTTTATTAAATTAACCAATCAATGAAAAGAAATATGATTTTGTTTTAGTTAAATTTTATTCACTATTAGTATTAATTAAAATAATTTCCGAGCAAAATTTGTAGAAATTAAAATGATGATATTTATTGGAACTTTTTTTAGAATCAATATTCTACTTTTTCTAAGTCAAATTATATATTTTTTTAATTTGGCTGATGATTGCAAATTGTAAGTAATTTTCAATACAGAATGTTAAATAGATATTATTTTTGTAATTATAAATACATTAAAAAATCATGTTATAAATTATAATAATAAAAATATAAAATTTCCTTCTCAAATTTGAAAAAGTTGGACTCTTAGGCCCCGTTTACTTGGGAGGTTTTTCAGCAAAAATCTCCAGTTTTTAGAAAACTGGAAGTTTTTTCCGGAAAATGTGTTTACTTTGAGTAGTTTTCCATTCAGAAAATGAAAATGAAAAACCTCTGTTTCAAAATTAATGAAGAAAATTAGAGATGTCCAAATTGGAGTTCTCTAAATTTTCCAACTTTTTCTACCCAATTTGAAAACACGCGTTTCATTTTGAAACTTAGATGAAACGTTTTAAACCCAATTTTGCCCTCTACTCTTCTTCACGCAGCCCTTCTTCTTCTTCTCTTCTACTCCACATTTGACCTCTGCTCTCTCTTCGTCCTCTCGTTGCCCTCCACAGACTCTCCGCTCAAATCCACCGCCTCCTGTCCACTTCCCTCTTCACCCAATCCCTCCTCGCCTGCTCCTCAGCAACCTCCGCCGCAACCTTCTCCGCCAAAGTCTCGGATAGGGTCGTCAAGCTCTTCGCGATCGACGTAGATGGGAGGAAGCGTGAGATTATGGGGCTCTCAGGCTACTGATGCGCCGTCGAAATATGCATGAAATATAATATTTATAATCTTGATAGGCTAGATGCACAAATTAATGTAAACAACGGCAAGTCAGGGTCGAACCACAGGAAAAATGAAGAACTAGATTTTATCTTGCCATAGATGTATGATGAGGACAAAAATGCAATAGACATAAAAGTAACACAGGGGGGGTGTTTGGTTGGTGTAGACGAATCTAACCAACGATGACAGTTGATGTTCAGACAAGAAATGAAAATACAAATGACAAATAATAAAAGGTAAACGGAATAATTAAATAAAACGGGAACCAGAATACGGCAAGAGAATAACAATAAAAATGGTAGAGACAAACAGTTGCAATAAAGGTAATAACGAAGTAAGTAAAGATAATAGATCAAAAAAAGGAGAAATCTTAGTAGGGGGTAGATAGTGGATTGCGTCGAGGTCTAGCTAGTCATTGGTGTAAGGATAGACTGTTTTCACGCCATAGACGTGCTATAGGAATCCTGTTTTCATGTGGATCCCCTACATCTCTTCTCAAGAGAAGTCACTCCCAAGGTACGCTTATGGGAGTGGCCGTGACACTGCGCCCAAGGTGCACTTATGGGTCATACACGCAGGCCCGTGAAGTGGAGAGAGGACACGCCTAGGGCTAGACACTAAGAAGTCTGCCCTAACCAGTTTCTTGCCCTAGCCAGATTGGACCAAACGACATGGTGACTCTAGACTAGGTGCCTACTCTATTCCATAGCATCACGTTAGTTATTACCATGGAAATGACAATATTCATGTGAAACATGCAAATAGAGTATCAAACTACCAACAAACCTCACACGAAATGACAATGAAATGGCAAGAAAGCGGATACAATAATGAAAATATTTTAAGAACAATTTGACCTCTCAACTATCCTCTTGCAATCCTTAAAACACCCCTGCCAAGACTAAGAGACCTAGCCACTCATGTTGAAATTCATACACAAAATGGATTGAGAAAGCAACAAAAACGGAGAAGAGGTGAAGAGGTGAAGATGAAAATGAAAATGTGGATTGAAAACCAACCGGAGCTTGGGGCTCCGGTTTCTGGAAAAATAAACAAAGAATGGATCCCAATGTTAGAGAGGCAGCTACAATGATTGAAAACCCTAAAAATCCAGAAAATATTCTAAAAAGCAGCCCCCTCAACCCTAAGAGTTAAGGTCCTATATATAGTCTAACAACCCCACTAGGGGACAAAATGGTAGAGGGAAACATTCTCTGCTGAGCTGGATGAATTTTGTATGGAATCCTGCTAGAATCTTTTTGGCATCTTTAGTCAAGCGTCATCCAAGAAGAAACATGCACGTGCGTCGTTTAGGCCTGAACATAAGATATCTTCAATAGCTCATCTAGGTCCAGACGGCATAAAGGTGGATAGGCCTCTACGACATACGGCGTCTAGGTCTCGACGATATAAGATCTGCAGAAATGCATCCAAAAGGCGCGTTTTTCCTCAAGTTTCTCCCTTTAGTCCAGACCCTGCAAAATAGTTGGAAAACAAGCCAAATTAGCAGTATCAAGTGTAAAAGTGGACTTGAAAGGTAGGGGAAAACATGCATAAGAAGACACCATATCAAATTCCCCCACACTGCCCATTGCTTGCCCTCGAGCAATCAAAACGGAAAACACACCCCAAGACACAGACAGGCACAACAAACCATAGCGCAAGAATTAACAAACCAAACAATCAGCCCTAACCATGTCAAGACATACTCTGCCTAGATAACCCTGCATTAAATCATTAGGATAACGACCCTAACAAAGAAACTTTACCACATCAGACCTAGGCATCAGCAATCCTCACCGGGGAAAGTGTTTACACTCACACTCAACGAGGCTAGGTGTTTAATCACTCAAGTATGCAAATTAACAAGACACAACACAGTTTTCATATCAACCCGAGTCTAAATCCACTTGCTTAGGCAATCAACAATCAGAAATGAACTTTGCATCACAAAAAAGGAATGAAAGGAAGGAGGTGTAGAGAGAAGAAGAAGAATATGAAGAAAAAAGGGAAAGAAAGAAAGAAAGAAGGAAGAGCAAAAGAGGAAGAAAAAGAATAAGAGAATAGAACGAAAAAAACTGGAAGGATTTCCTTGGTTAGGAAAGAGACGAAGCGGTGAGACAGTATCCGTAAAGGGCAGACAGTCGAGGGCTAGATGAAATTCTTCTAGGGAGGGAGTTCTTTACGCGGGAACCATGCTGGCGATACTTCTTTCTTCTGGTTTGTGCTTTTGCCTTTTATTTTATTTTGAAACCAGATAAAACTATTTTTGTTTTTATTTTTTTGTTTTTTGAAAATGAAAACGAGGCACGAATTTGACCACTTACTTCAGCTAGGGCTTCATGAAGATGAAGAGGCACGAATTTGACAACTACTTCAGCTAGGGCTTGATTTCCTTTTGGATTAGCTTGATGATTTTTCCCTAGCTCTGCTTCAGCATCTATACTTTCTTATCGGTCTCCCCCACACTTAGGCTTTGCTGCTCATCTAGCCTACCACCTCTGACAAATACCACTCACCTACCAAGGAAAAGGGATCAAGGAAAGTGAGAACAAGTGGTTAAAGAAGAGAGGAGTGAGAAGGAAATGAGAAGATGTTGGGGGCTAAACGAAATAGCGTGTCGAGGGCGAGATGAAGAAAAAGAGAAGATAGAAAAGAAAGAAAACAAAGATGCAAAGTTCATTTTTTTTTGTCTTTTTGTTGCTTTCCTAAGACTGATGGTGCCCATACCCAGAGGTATCATGCAAACCTAGTTGAGTGACTAGCTAAGCATTGAATAACACATGAAAAATATAACTGTTTAGTCTCAAATGCTCACAAGGTGCTATAAATGATTGCTGATGTTTAGGGCAAGATGCAGGTTATAAGAGCTAGCAGACAAAGCATGCAAGATCTAGGCAAGACCAACATGAAAGGCAGTTCATTTCTATGCACTCATAAGTCAAAAGTGTGTCCATACAAGGGGGTTTTAAAACTGGGTAGTGCTAAAAAGCTAACAAAATCCTTGGTAATGAAAATCCGAAATTTTTAAAATTTTTCACAAAGCATGCAATCATGCAACAAGCATTACAATAAACATGCAGTCAAGCAAACATAAATACTAAAATATCACACAAACACATAAATCCTCCCCCACACTTAGGCTTTGCATTGAGATGCGAGAGAGGTGCACAAAACAAACAAGGGAGTTTAGATAATAAAAAGAGTTCAGGGAGAAGGGGGGAGGGATAGGAGAATGTTGTGGAGTGCCCTAGGGCGATGGTGCACAGTCGAGGCCACTACAAAGGCAGAAGGTTTCGCCTTGCGAGTTCCGTCGTCAGGTCTTGCAGTTGCTTCAGAATGGACCAAAGGAGGTTGTTGGTCTCTGCTGTGGTAGCAAGGAGGGCAGGATGAACATCTTGGGCAGCTAGAGCAGGAGGTGGATCGTCTTGGGTAGGATTGGCTAGAGTGTCTAGGGCGGAACTGGTTTGGCCTGGATGTTCGATCTGGGCAGGAGTCGGATAAGTGAAGTTTCCTCCATGTTTAGTGCCGAAAGCTTGTTCTTTTACCGGTGTACAACCTGCACTAAACCTCAAGACACGCTGTGAGACACACAAATGCCCCATCCTGTCAAGGGTTTTGGGGTCTAGCATTTTAAAGTCAAGTGGTGCAGACAGGTTGCTGGAAGGTAAATCTAAATTGTACGAGTTTATGGCAATACGAGTGATTAACGACCCCATAACAGGACTACAAGATACGGTCTGTTGCAACAGCAGTAGCAAACCAAAACCCAAGATTAAGCCTAACCTCATGCATCATACACCACAAGAAAAACAGCTCTTGCATCGACAGCTGGCCAGATGAATGGAACTTACCTGCAAAGGTAAGGGCCAGAAATTGATGCAAGATCCTGAGGGCAGGGTCAAAAATCTAGTGCCCCTTGGATGATTTAGGGCCGAACTAGGCATTTTCATTGCCGGTGAGCTCCTAAAAAGCAGTATTAGCATCAAAATCACTAGGGTACACAGTATGGTCAGTTCTATAAGCAGAGGACTCTAATTCATCGACACTCACAACACCCAACACACAATTCAGTTCATTGACAGATAGTTTAGACCATTTTCCCATCAGCCTAAATTAACAACATTGGGGGCTGAAAGGCACGGACCCGTCTTGCCCTTAGGCTTGAATTGGTCTAATACAAGCCAGAATGTCGAATAGAACTCAAGTGAGAGCTCAGAAAAAGTCGGGTGCTCTAGAAAGAACAAAACTTCCCGCCCAATACTTTTTACAAGCTTTCTAACTCGAGACCTTATACCCATTCGGTCCAAAAATGAAAGATCAAGGCGCGTACAAGGGCTAACACCTTTTGAGTGAAAAATAATAAGTATGTCTAGAGAGGGCTTATCATCAAAAGTAAGCCAACCTTTAAGGTCGGCGAGTTCAGATGTCATCTAATTTGAAGCTGGCGTGGGTGTGGTGGCGCAAGATTTTGCAGATCTAGGCATTGGTGAAGATTCAGCTTTTCGTTTAGACTTTCTGGGACCGGACTCCTTTGCTTTTCCTTTCTCCTCTTCCGTGCTCTTTATTTTCTCGCTAGCCGGAGCAGATGGCTCTCAAGCGTCGGTGACAGTCTCCTCTATTTTGACAGACAAAGTTGGCTTTCTCTTCCGCAAGACCACTTCTTCCTCTTCTTCGTCGGTGTCTTCCTCTTCGACGGTGGTTGCTGGCTCATGGGTTTGCGCTGACGACTTGTAGATATTGGTGTCTAGATTCTTTTGGACTGTTCAGCCAGATCTGGTGATGGTATGGGTCGCCGGCTTAGATCCAGTGACTTCCAGCTCTCCATCGAACTGAGGTTGGGATTGAGAGGGTTCGTCGTGGATACTAGCTTCGCCAGCCATCGGACTGTCGCCGACTTCATCATAATCCGTCCCCAGATTGGTGTGGCATGAAGGGGAGCCAGACTCAGCGGCTGGCGGTGAGGGGGACATAGAGCAGGTGGGTGATGGGATCTTTCGTATGGAAGCAGGTCGGCGGCTTGGAGCGATTTTGTGGGCGACCATTTTTAGTTTGGTGGGTTTCTTTGGGGTAGACATGGTGTTTGTTAGGTTTGTGTTTAGGGTTTCAAGGGAAGAAGATGGAGTGAGGAGTGGTAGCGCGTTGGAAGAAAGGGTGGAAAATAAAAATAAAAAAAAAAAAGAAAAAGAAAAGATGGATAATAATAAAGAGGGGAGCGTTGGTTGATGACGTCTGGTGTGACAAGTGTCGCATAAGGAGAGGACGTGGGAACATGGGGGACGGAACCCAATCTACAAAAAGTAGACATCCTTTTTAAAATTTGAAAAGGATGAGAGAGAAGATGGATAAATACAAAGGGAGGGAATAAAGGAGGTTAAGGAAATAATAAAAACCAAATAAAACAAAAGAAAGTAATAACAGATATAATTAAAACAAAGAGATACGAGGAAAAAGTAAATGAGGCGTGTGGAATGCTTCCTTGACCGACCATCTTTTTCGTCCAGGCCTGGACGTTGTTAGGCGCCCAGGGCAAGACTGATGGGTCTGCCCCCCTCATTTCATCGGTCGTGAATGGTTTGAACCCTTCATAGAATGGCTTCAAACGATGATTGTTTACTTTGAAAGCGACGCTTGTGTCTAAGCTCTGGATCTCAACAGCTCCATGGTCATAAACCGTGATAATCAGATAGGGACCTGTCCACTTAGATTTTAGTTTTCCTATGAAAAAACACAAACGAGAGTTGTATAATAGGGCTTTCTGTCCAACAGCAAAGGATTTGGGAACCAGAAGCTTATCGTGTTGAACTTTCGTCTTGTTTTTGTAGATGAGGGCATTCTCGTAGGCATCATCTCTTAATTCCTCCAGTTCTTGGATTTGCAAGCGACGGTTTTGGCCGGCTTGCCCTAGATCCATATTGACCTGTTTGATAGCCCAGAAGCCTTTATGCTCAATTTCCACCGGCAAATGACATGGCTTGTCATACACAAGTCGATAAGGAGTCATCCTGATTGGGGTTTTGAAGACGGTCCATAAGACCATCTCTAAGTTTCGCGCTCCAATCCTTCCGTGATGGATTGACTGTCTTTTCAAGAATTGCCTTGATTTCTCGGTAAACGGTGGATTGCGTCGAGGTCTAGTCGGTCATTGGTGCAAGGATAGACTATTTTCACGCCATAGACATGCTATAGGAATCCTGTTTTCATGTGGATCCCCTACATCTCCTTTCAAGAGAAGTCACTCCCAAGGTACGCTTATAGGAGTGGTCGTGACACTGCGCCCAAGGTACGCTTATGGGTCATACACGCAGGCCCGTGAAGTGGAGAGAAGACACATCTAGGGCTAGACACTAAGAAGTCTGCCCTAACCGATTTCTTGCCCTAGCCAGATTGGACCAAACGACATGGTGACTCTGGACTAGGTGCCTACTCTATTCCATGGCCTCACGTTAGTTATTACCATGGAAATGACAATATTCATGAGAAACATACAAATAGATGATCAAACTACCAACAAACCTCACACGAAATGACAATGAAATGGCAAGAAAGTGGATACAATAATGAAAATATTTTAAGAACAATTTGACCTCCCAACTATCCTCTTGCAATCCTTAAAATGCCCTTGCCAAGACTAAGAGACTTATCCACTCATGTTGAAATTCATACACAAAATGGATTGAGAAAGCAACATAAACGGAGAAGAGGTGAAGATGAAAATGAAAATCTGGATTAAAAATCAACCGGAGCTTGGGGCTCCGGTTTCTGGAAAAATAAACAAAGAATGGATCCCAATGTTAGAGAGGCAGCTACAATGATTGAAAACCCTAAAAATCCAGAAAATATTCTATAAAGCAGCCCCCTCAACCCTAAGAGTTAAGGTCCTATATATAGTCTAACAACCCCACTAGGGGACAAAATGGTAGAGGGGAACATTCTCTGCTGAGCTGGATGAATTTTGTATGGAATCCTGCTAGAATCTTTTTGGCATCTTTAGTCAAGCGTCATCCAAGAAGAAACATGCACATGCGTCGTTTAGGCCTGGACATAAGATATCTTCAGTAGCTCATCTAAGTCCCGATGGCATAAAGGTGGATAGGCCTCGACGACATACGACATCTAAGTCTCGACTATATAAGATCTGCAGAAATGCATCCAAAAGGCGCGCTTTTCCTCAAGTTTCTCCCTTTAGTCCAGACCTTGCAAAATAGTTGGAAAATAAGCCAAATTAGCAGTATCAAGTGTAAAATTGGACTTGAAAGGAAGGGAAAAACATGCATAAAAAGACACCATATCAGCCACACTCTCCTCAGTTTAACTGGTTCGTCAGCTGCAACTCCAACTTCCCCACTCTCGATTTCTTCGTCATTCTCACCAACACCTCCTCTTTGTACATAAAACAAGAACACGTCTGCTTTCACCCATTTCAATTCCTCCTCATACGTCACCCTCTTCTTCTTCTTCTTTCTGCAATCACTGTATGTTCAACTCCGATTGTAATTCCAGGGATTTCTTAATTTGATAGAATAGAATGAGTGTGTATGTCGTTGGAGTTCTTGTTCCTCTAGTAGTGACTCTTATTTTGCGCATACACCTTGTCATTTACCAATTTCTGTTTCTCTGTTGTTTGCTTAATTCTTTTTCACCATTCTTGGTTAAATGGGCCAGTTTGAGTTTTTTGCTAATTTTGGGGCTTCTACTTGGATAATTTAGTTGGTAGGTTTCCATTTTGAGATGGGTGCTTAAGGGTATTGAAAAAATTACAATTGGCTCTTTTAGTTTCTTTTGAATGTTGTTGAGTTAAAATAGTTATTCACAATGTTGATGAAATAACGAGAGAAGAAACGCAGTTCATATTGCGATTAGATTATTTTTGGTTGTGGTGTTCATCTTGTGTGGTTTTTTGGGTGTGATTGTGTAGGTGGTGACTCTACAACAGCAAATTGTCAATTAATTCAAACGAGGGTTAAGATGTTAAAAATAGACAAAAGTTTGGAGAAAGATACATTGAAAACATACTCTTGCGATCTCATGTTCACAGGTACGGTTACTCATTTTGTCATTCCTTCGTCTTCGTGATGAATAGTTTGCAAGTTCAGTTTGTTTATGCTGCATAAGTGAGATCGTTGGTTTGAAGTTTTATTTTGATGAGGGTTTAGTTGTGATGGGATATACACCTGGATAAATTTCTTGTGATATTCTCTATTTAATAGTTTTAGATTTCGAAAATTGTTCGCTAAACTAAAGCACTTCTAGCGTGCTGAGTGTGTTGTGGAAAATTAAAAACCTTTCTTGGCAATAGCAGTAATATTTTCAACAATGACTTCCTCTACTAGTAGTTTGTGTATCTTGCCAACCTTATTAGGAACTTAAAGCTCTTCAGGAAAATTCCTTATAGAACCAAGGAAAAACCAGATCTATTGGCCATATTTGTGTTTTAACTTGGTTCTATTTTCTCATTATTTGTACATCTGCATTGTGTGAAGCTGGTAGTGGAATATTGTATTTTGACTTGCTAAAATAGTGGAATATTGTATTTTGACAATTGTGGATGTTATTGATCCCTTAAAGTATTTTGAAGTTATGCTCAATCTATTGTCAATATGATTTCCTTATTTTTTTGTTCATACTTGATTGAGATGAGAAAATTTAAGAGGATGATTTGTGATTAATTGGTCTTATATGATAATAGTGTTTGATTAATTGCAATTGTATTGAGATTCTATTTGTTAGGTTGTTTTTGATTTACTGCAGCTTGAGTAATTGGTGTTTGAATGAGATTCTTTGTACAAGATGAATTTATTTTTAAATGGTGTTTGATTATGATTCTTTTTACAATCTGGATCAGTGATTTATTGTAGTTGTTTTTAGATTTTGCTAACATGCTGGAATTTGATTAATTGTAGTTTGAGTAATTGGTGTTTGATTGGGATTCTTTTTACAAGATGTAATTGTGATAAATTGGTGTTTGATTAATTGTAGTTTGAATGAATCTCAATCAAACAGTTGTTATCCTTCTCATTTTGTTTTTTCTTCATCTGCTTCCTCTGTTTTGTTTCTGCTCTTGTTTCTCTGTTTCTCTATTTTCAGGTTGAAGGATGATTGTGTTGTACTCGAGCACAAGATCCTCCATGCCCAGCATGACAATCAAAGGACCCATTAGTGAATGCCTTACTCACCTTGCAGCCGTTACTGCTCATGGATATGTTCGCATCATCGCAAAGTGCTAAGGCTGAGTATTTTACAGAAAAAGCAAAGAAGTATAAAGGAGAAACTACTGAAGTTACAAGTCCGTTGCGAGATGCTGACTCTGTTATTGTGTGCATGGATGCGTTGGAGAAAATAGATGATGTCTCAAATGGCTCTTACACAAGGCACTTGTGCAGTACGAAAACCCTTATTGGAGGAAAGTGTTCACGAAGATGTCCATTGAGAGGAGGAAGTCTTGGTTGAAGAGTTTAGAATGATTGTAGCTTATTTTATGACACGAAAACTTATATTATGTCTTGGTTTTAACTTGGAGGTTGTTTTGGAATGATTTATGAGTGAAGAGTTGTGGTTTTTATGATGAATATTGTGATGACATTTATATTAAGGAATATTATTTATGCAAATTTGTTTAGTTAGAAATAAATTTATCATGCATGTTCTTGCATTTATTCATTGTTTTGATCATTAAGGCAAATGGATTGGAAGTGATTTAATTTGGAACATACAAAAGTGATTTATGTGATATCACTTTGGCAAATTTTTTGGAATTTTATTTAGAAATTTTCTGAAGTCAAATTGGATGAAACCTTTTTTTGGACTATTTTTCTGACAATTTTTATAGCGTCATGATGCCCAGGCTCAAGGGTCATGGGCGTCAAGACGCCCCAAACAGAATTGATGAGTTTTTTGCAAAAAATATCCCAGCGTCATGACGCCCCAAACAGAAGTGATGGGTTCTTGTGAAAACATCCCAGCGTCATGACGCCCTAAACAGAAGTGATGGGTTCTTGCGAAAACATCTCAGCGTCATGACGCCCAAACACGTTTTCGTTTTTCAAAAATTTAGAAATTAGTGCAAAGTAAACACATTTTCCAGTTTTTCAAATTTGGAAAATTTTACAGTTATTGCGAAGTAAACACATTTTCCAGTTTCTATTTAAAATGAAAAAGTTCTAATTTCAAAAAAATAGCACTTTTTCAAACTGAGATTTCTCTCAGATAAACGGGCCCTTACATTCTCATGTTTATCACTAAATAAACTTAAATTGTTGGGCATGTGGCATTATCGCAAAAGTAACATTCCCATAATAAACTAAATACAATAATATTAAAATTTTGAGTATAATTTCACTATATTCCGAGAATTCCAAATGAACGAATATTTAGAATAACAATATTAATTTATTAGGAGTATGATAAAGAAATATCCTAAGATAAACAACTACTTGAACTAATACATATATTCGATCATATATGGATTTTAGAAAGATTTTGGTGCAAAGATCTTGAAAGGTATATATGGTATCTTTGTATATTGGTATACTGAGATGCACTAAAGGTGCAAAAGAAAAAGAAAAAATTGGGCATGGTCAACCATAGGAGTGGAGCCGTGTGGAGGCCAACTTGAATTGTAACGACCTCATCCATTTATCTTCAGATCCATGAAAATAACATAACATACAGAATTACAGAAGAAGGAAAAAGAGAAGTCAAAGATATGGGTGAGGACACGTGGCGGGAAGGGGTTGGATTTGGGAACATGTCCACTTGGAGGCAGCGAATGAGCCCCTGTGTCAAAAGAGAGGCTGAGAGATCAGGAAGAGCACATGGGAGGCTGGGGAGCTGCAACGAGAAAATGTCATATACATCCGTCTTTATCACTCAGTATCTTTTTACATAAAAAAAATTAACATATGACAGTATTTAAATATAAAAAATATAAAAAATATAAAAAATATAAATTCTAATTAGTTTTATAGTCAACTTTTTATATAAAAAAATACTGAATGATTATAAAAAAATACTGAATGATAGGTATCTCGTTGTAAGAAAGATTTGTCCGGGGAGATACAACCAAATAAAACCCTAGGTAGGTTTTTTTTGGGGCTTATAAATACCACTGGACCGTTTTTACCAGTCTCCACAAAACAAAACCTTCACGTGCTTTCCCTGTATCTGCAATTTATTGCCCTCTGCAAATCTTATCTTCTTCTTCTTCCCTTTTCCCTTAAATTGTAGGGGTGTCCATCGGTTTTAGGTCATTAAATAGGTAGTTTTGTTGGTTGAAACAAGGGTTTTGATCAGTTTTAGGGCATGGAGAACAAGAACAAAAAGCAAGTCGGTGGAGCAGGTTCGTCTTTGGATCATCTCTTTGGTCCGAAAGAGTCTTCTTCTTCAGCAGCCTCATCCCAAGGAGTATTTGGGTCCATCTTCTCCCCTTCATCGCAGGTATATTTATTATTATTCTTAACTTTGCTAACTTTTTCCTGTTCCTTCGATTCTATTGATGTGTAACTATCGTACTGGTTTTAGAACACAAGCCAACCTATTATTCCCGAAAGTAATTTTCTGCATATCAACTAATCGTAATAAACTTTGATACCAGTTGGTACTAAATATCGATAACAATTGATATTAGGGTTCGTATTAAGGGATCGGAAGATAAAAAAATCTGAATGGTGTGTTTCAAGCGCAATTCAGATTTTGCCATATATATCCATTAGCATAAAGGTTTCTGTAGACTTTGTTAATAGCAATATTTTTTTTTGGAATATATTATCCATATTCCATCCTGTTCGAACAAAAAGTAAAGTAAAATAATGTCCAAGAAGGTTGCCTCCCACCAAAATCTTCTCGATTTGTGCTTCTTTTTGTACCGACATGGATACGAATTGCAAATTAGAAAACTCAAGCATGCGACTTATTATGTTTTACTTTTTAAAAAGTATCACTGTGCTATTAACTATTCTGCACTTTATTTTTGATAATCATATATATTAATTACCAGATCTTGTATTACTTCCTTTTTTAGTGCACTTAATTATCACTATTTTTAGTTTAACTTATCATGCTAACCCTTTTGCTATTCTTTCCTTATTCTCTTAAAATTTATTGCAGGGGATGGGAAGAGGCGGTGGGATGAAGACGGGAAATCAAGGTAATTATGTTTATATATGTATATTGAAAAATACTTAATTTAATTACTTCAATTTCTCCTAAAAACTATGAAGTCCAAGAAAACAGGATTCATGTCACACCTAATTAACAACTATGTGAAGAATATACTGCTAAACTGTATTTCTTTCCCGATAAGTTGATAAATATATTAAATTATATACGCAAAATTTGCCCTAAACCGAAGAAATGAAACTAAGATCTCTCAGTAAAAAAGAGTCTTAAGAAGCCAAAAATGCTTCAAACATCCATAATACTAATAGGGCCATACGTCGGCCGTAGTCAAATATACTGCTAACCTGTAGTTCCGTTGACAATATTGCATTTTGTGCTTATAGTCTATAAGTTATAGATGCTTTGGCATCTTTTTATTTTGCCGTCCATATTGTAACTTTATGGATAAAGTTCAGTTGTTGAATTGTTGTCTTGCTTACTTTACGGAGAAAGATAAGTGCCGGTAACAAAAACCTGATAGACAAACGATCTGTGCATATTGGAGTCTTAACTGTGATTAAGTTCTGAGCGTTAAAAAAAAGGAAAAATACAACGAATAGTGTCTAAGCTATTTTGGACGGTCAATAATGTTTATATATTTTCTTTTGGTTTATTATTTTATAACTATCGTATTTTTTTTCTCTATTTTTTCTCAGAAAGTATGACCGGTCAAAGCAACCAAGGAGAGAGCAGTCGCACAGGTAAGAAAGGAAAAGGTTCAGTACCGTATCAAAATGAAACAGCTGAACCATGCTATTTCAGCTCCTCCATTCATTATGGTGGCCGTGAAAATTATTCTCCAAGGACCAATTCGTCCCAACCCCACTACCACCCTGTAAGTGCTGCAATAATCTCACGTTTTAGTAATTAATCGATTTATTCGATGATTTTGACAAAGGATAATAAAATTAATTGATGTAGTTCAAGAAAGAAGGTGGAGATGAGGATCCTAATGGAAATAATCCAAGCAATGCTTCCTTGGGAAACTGGTGGGAGGGTATGATAATTATTGGCTCATTAATTAATTAATTATTTTAATTCAGTATTTATTTCACTTCAATTTCGAAGTTTGAGCATTATAATATATGTTTGATTATTCATCTAATTTTTTTTTCTTATGCTCAGGTTCTCTCTATTACTAGTGTCACAGGCTAATTACCACATTAGCCCCGCATATATATAACCTAAGGTGCGGATGACACTATTTATTTTTGTTCCTTTGAACCGTACGACTATATACTTGTGATGTGATTAAATATTCCTTGCACAATTTCTTGTGATAAGAAGTGAATATATATCATTCACTTTACTTTATTAACAAAACATGTGTTTTACTATGTTGCAGGAATGATAGACAATGACTCGCTACGGAACTAAGATATATAATCCACACAGCTCGCTGGAAGATTAGATATGAGATCAATAAGCAACATATGCTAGAGAACATGTGCTGTATGTTATTGGCTTATTTTTGTCCCAATGGATAAGATGCCAGGTTCTAAAAAGAAAGAAAGAAAAGACTGATGATAATATACTAACTTAATGCTTGTTGTTGGATCATGATTTCAGGCCCTTTTAGCCATGTCCTTACTATATTTGGATAAATAAGAGCCCATCACTTTGTGCATAAGGCTACAAGCCCATGTGGTTTTGTACGAAATTCACTACTCCTTTTTTCTTAAACTAGTTTTCTTCCGACTACGTTTGATAACAAAGATGTTTATGTTAACTAAACAATTAATTAATTTTTTTTATAATCCGTGAATTTTATTGAACAAAGAAAGAATTATCTAATTAATTAATTAATTATAATTATAATTACAATTATAATTATAATTAATCATTATTTACAGTTAAAAGCTAATTCGAAATATAAAAAAAAGGAAAATATGTAATTTAAGGCTCTTAGTTTTATCTTTACCTAAAGTACACTAGTTAAAAATGCAATTTTAACACCATCCAAATTCACCACAAACGCCTCAAATTGTCTTGTAGATGGTCTGGCTAGGAGCGTAAAGGATAGAGATGAGAATTTGTAGCATGGTTGTAATTCTTTTCTTCGTATGTATCTCAGCCGTGCATATTCTATATGTGCATTTAAATTCAATTGAATTGTAACCAAATATGTGTGGCATTTGTGAGAATTTTTTGAATCAGCTAATGTAAGGATTCATAAAGTTCTCAACAACTTATTCTAAGTTTCTTATATATATGCTAGGTTATCTTATGGTTATATTTGGTTTTTTCTTCAATTCAATTAGATGTTAATTTAATATAAAGAAACCGAAACTATGTAGTCCTATTCCTAATAAATTAACCCCTAATTAAATAGCATATCCAAATTATAAGAAAACCAATAGAAGTGATAATTGCGGAATTTAAATCTTTAAAATTTTTATTTGTTCGAGTATGGAAATAAATGATAAATATGGTCCAAGTAATAAATGACCAAGTTTCTTTTAGGTCCCAACTCTAATATGATCCCCATGCTTCATTAGCCCAGACCGCTGCTCAAAGAATATTTATGGTTAACAAGATAAACCCTATACTAAGAATACGATAACCCCAATAATCTAATTATTGAATCAATTGAAATTTGTAATAATTTTTCACAGTAAGAATTGAAGTATTTCTTAAAATATTGATTCTTTTCGGTATATATTGGATTTCACCAAAAGAAAATAAATGATTTAATAAATTTAAATTATTGCTTTTATCAACAATAATGTTCCACATAAAAGAGCTGCATATCCCAATACCATCATACTTATGCGCATTATTAACCACTGAGATTGGAGAGCTGGTACTAAGATTTCGGATTGATGTATGTTAATTAAAAAGCTCGAAGTAGCAAAGCCTTGTATAAAAAAAGTACTTGTGGCAATTATTACGCTTACAAAATTTTTACGTTTTTAAAATATGGAACTATAGGAATAACAGAAAAACCCTACGAAAGAAATATTAATAATTCGTATAAATTACTTATTGGCAAATGCTCTGAATAAATCCAACGAATAATTAATAATCTTGTTGTACAGAAAAAAGTGGTTATCGTGGCCTTTTCTGGCGAATCATAATTAATAAGGTTATGAAATGAATTATAAGTGTCTGGTCTTTCGTTATAAATAATATTCTACTACGATTTAAAAAAAAACCACTGAAATGAAGACTGAGGTTAGGGGTGGCCATCGCACGGTATTTCGGTATACCGTCCGAAATATTTCAGTATTCGGTCCAAAATTAAATACTGTACCGTACCGAACTAAATTTCGGTATCGTACCGCATTACCGAATTTAGTTCAGTACGGTATTTTGGTATACTTGAGACTGTCCATAACATGTATACCTCTGATATGAACTTTGCTACGTAGATAAACTGAATGCATGTCAAACAAGGCCTACAGTTTACTTGAACAATGAATACAACAATCCAATTCTAAAATCCTAACACAAGCACCAGTTCCAAATGAATCACTATGAGAAACCAAAACAATGCCACCGGTGATTGAGAGGCGTACCATAGGAAACTAGGGATACAAGGAGAAAATTTCTCAGTATCGAAAGATCATAAAGCTGCTTCTTATAAAATCTGAACCTGGAAACATACCTTCACTATAAATAGACTTTTTATTACAAGCAGTAGAGACAAGAATAGCATTCCCTCTCCTCAACCCATAAGGATAAACAACACAAATTGACATTTAGACCAGATTAATTTAGATAAATCCTAACCTATTTGACATTTAGATCAGATTAATTTCAAATTTCATTCAAACACTAATCTAATCAACAAACCCTAATCTAATTCATACCTTAACAAAATTCATTTGCCTTGTAACCTTGTTTGTTGCGGTGTATTTTGGAGAGAAGAAGAGAACAAAAATCGAAGAAGAAGAAGAGAGGAGATGTGAAGAACAGAAATTTGGAGTGGTTTACTTGTTTGTTGCGGTGTGGTTTTGGAAATTTGAAGAGAAGAAGAGAACAAAAATCGAAGAAGAAGAGAGGAGATGCGAAAAACAGAAATTTGGAGAGAAGAAGAGAATAGAAATCGAAGAAGAAGAAGAGAACAAAACTTGGTAATGTAATGCAAGTAAAAGTAATAATTCGGTATGGTAGGTTCGGTAACGCCGAACTTGGCAAAACCAATACCGTACCGTACCGAATTACCGAACAGTAAAATCTTATATAAAAAAAAAACTAAACAAATTTACATAATTACGGTATGGTACTACAGTAATTACGCTATGGTACCGCGGTAATTATGGTACAGTATTTCGATGGGCACCCATATTTGAGGTATTTCATATCTTTGTAATTCAAACAAAATAAAAATTAGAAAACAAAACAAAAGAATTCCTACTTTTATTTTGGGGGGTATATAAAAGGGCTAAAAGCCCAAAACAATAAGAAAAGTAACATCTAACTGCAGTTATACCTTGATCATCAAGCTGCAAAAACTCCGTAAGACCAGAAGGAGGAACATCCAAAATAATTGTTCCTTTCTCGAGGTGCACAACTTTGTTCGCCAACCAATCAGCGCAAACATTGGCTTCTTTTGTAGCAGTGGTTGATGTCCACAGTCCAATCTCTCCCTAAAATCTTCCTGATTCTGACCAAGATCAATTGGTTACCATCCAACATTTTGCTCGTCGAAGATAGCGTCATCAACAACAACCTCAGAGTCACTGTCAAGCTTAACCAGCTTCCAATTCCTCTCCAAAGCAAGCACCAAACCTCTATACACAACTAGAGGTTGTTTACCTTATTTAGAACTCTATTTTGGAAAGGAGATCTTCCAGATACAATTTAGCTACAAATTAGTATTTGATTAGAATTTTAATTTCCTTTATTTTCGCTATTCTTCTAGGAAGAGAGAACTATTTATACTCTTTCTAGGATTTTGAGAAAGGGGATCGTCATCGGTTGGTTGGCGGCTCCTTCTCTAATTTTTGGATTGTGGTTTACCTATTTTTTTGCTCCTTCGGAAATGAAGGATTTATATACTATTTTCAATACATTATCATTTTGATTTTCAATTATGCGCATGAGTAGCTAATCACATTCTTCTTAGTAGAGGCATTTAAGCATGAACAAGAGCATACCGAGACCTAACCGATCTTCTTAATCTTTGTATTTGCATTTAATTAATCTCGCGATTATTCTTGATGCATTTCTATTTGATATTAAATCTAGCTAATTTTGTGTCGAGTAGTCATTGCAGCAATCATTCTTCTTGGTTGTGGATTATCGACCAAGAAGATCAAAGTAGACTCCTATGCGCTATTGGGTGTATCCAGGAAACGGTAGGGAGAAAGGTTAATTAGATCCAGTCTCGATTGACACCCGAGGATACTAGTCTGGAGTTGTCTTCCCCTAAGCCATTGAGGCAGAACGCACTGCAGAGGTGTAATCGACTCAAGCCAGCTGCCAACTCGGTAAACCCTTTAACCAACAAGGTGCTGATTGGTAAGGCACCATCTCTAAGCGTACCTAAGGTGGTGTTGATATAGGAGGGAAGTAGGGGTCATAAGCGTACCTTGATCCTATAGCAACTCTGTGAATCGAAGATGAATAACCTTAAGTCGATGATTGTGTCTCTTGTCTCATAGCTTGTCAGCCTCTACTAGGAACCTTTTTCGTATTTGTTCTCTATCGCTGATTCGGCTGTCTTGACCGAGAATTTTGTTCTTGACCAAGATAGTCACTTTCTTATTTACTTTACTAGTATTTAATTTCATCACGATCACCCAAACCCTCACCTAAGTGTTATTCCGACGATTGCAAAATCTTATTAAGATTAGTACCATATTTTCTCTATGGATCGATCCTCTTACTGCTATCTGCAAGCAATTTATTCTTAGTAGCGAGTTGTAACTCTTATATTTATTTTTGATGGGTTTGACGTCCCATCATTAACCTAAGATTGAGTAGATTACGCAACAGTCATTCTTCTTGGTTGTGGATTATTGACTAAGAGGATCGAAGTAGATACCTACGTGCTATCGACGGGATCGGGAAACAATAGGGGAATAGGTTAATCAGATCCAGTCCTGATTGACGCCCGAGGATACTAGTCTGGAGTTGTCTTCCCCTAGTTGTTCATCTACCAATTTAGTAAACCCTTTAACCAGCAAGGTGTTGGTTGGTAAGACATCATCTCTAAGCGTACCTGAGGTGGTGTTGATACAGGAGAGAAGAAGGGGTCATAAGCATACCTTGATCCTATAGCAACTCTATAGATTGAAGATCAACATCCCTGTGCCGATGATTGCAACTCATATCTCATAGCTCGCCAGCCTCTACTAAGAAGCCCTCTTATATTTGATTCCCATCTCTGAATCTACTGTCTTGACCAAGATCATCATTCTTGCCCTAAACTGTTTTATTGCTTTAATTATTTTCCGTTTTAGTTTTAACATGGAAGCCTCATTTTTCACCTAAGTGTTAACGCTGGTCCTTACAAGCACACACGAGTATCACACCATAGCTCCCTGTGGTTCAATCCTCTTACTATTATCTACAATTCAATTATTCCTAATAGCAAGTTGTAACTCATATTTATTTTTGACTGGTTTGACACCCAATTAAATTTTGGCACAGTTGCCGGGGAGATAACGGATACTGATATTTGTGTTTTCTTATTTTATGACCAGGTGATCTCACGAAGAATTGATACCTTTCCATCCAGAGTTGACTAGAGCAAAGAGAGAAAATAGGAAGAGAAACAAAAAAGGATTAGTGCTACCTAGTCCACTCAGAGAAGAACGTCTTGATCCTGATCACTTCTTTCAAGTTGTACCGGAGCCGATTCCGTTAATCAATATAGAGCACCCTGTAGAACAAACTCTCAAACAGCTGAACCAAGGAGCAGAACAGGAGACTTACTCCTGCCTTAATTTACCACCAGTGGATCATATCTGGGCTATCAAGACCAATGTCATCTATAATCTGAAAAATTTCCATGGTCACTGATTGAATGCATTCATGCTGATTTTTATGCATTCAATCCAACTTATTTGGATGATTATTGTTGCTGCTAGTGATGTTCTACTCCCCTTTTTGTAGATCATGGATCCAGGAACCAAATAGAAGAAAAGGGAATGAAAAGCTCTCGTTTGATGCTTGATTTGGTGGAGAGTGAATAGAGCAGCCAATTTGTTTTCCTGAGCCAAAAACAATGTTGTATGGGTTGTTGCTTTATGAAGAGATGGACCCAAGACATCTAAAGAAATTAAAATACATGACATGGGTTTGGGCTGCCAAATGAAAGCTTGTCACGCGCTCTGAGCTTCCAATTGAAAGACGCTGCTGCTGTTAAACTTGTAATAGCTTTAGCACTTCAACTTCAATTAGGAGATATTAAAATAATCTTTTTACTTTTCAATTTAGAATAAATCTAGAGATTTTAGGAGATAAGGATTAGGTTGATCCTTTTAAGAGAACAACTTGGTAGAAGGAAGGTAGCTCTTCTTCTTCACTTTTTTTTTTTTGCCATTGTTACGCTGCAGCTTGTCCCTTTTCTTTTACACTTTAATTAATTAATTCCAAATTCATGTTTATTTCTCTTGCGATTTAATTATGTCTTGTTCTAGCTAATTTATTTAATTCCTGGTTAAGGCTATTTGAGCCACGATTCTTCTTTTGTGAGATCAAATCTGTGCTTATTAAATTCTAATTTTCGTATTTCTACTCTTTTTGATTTACGATCAAAACTATTCATGTTTGTTTTAAACCTGATCAATTTAGAATTAAGCATGTTTAGTTACAGTCTTTCTTGGTAATTTTAGAGTCCATATTATCATGAATCTGAAGGCAACTAATTGATTTGTGGGTTGATTAGAAAAAGAGTAGAATCTTACTTATAGGAGTAGAGTGTCTCTCTCCTAGGTTTGTGAAAGGTCTCTCCCTGCGTGTTTATCAATCACTTAATTAAATTCTATAGAGTGTCTCTTAGAATTGTTAAGGCGATTAGGAATTTCCAATAGAGTGTCTCTTTGGTAATTTTAAGTAGGAGGAGAGTAGGAAGTCTAGAGTGTCTCTAATTTCTATAGCCAGTCTATGAAAATTGGTTTTGAAAATACTTGCATCGATGATCAATTGAATGAATCGTGGTTTGATTAGAGTCTTTACTGGGAATTGCTTATCGCTTGAGTTTAATCAATCTTCATCTGTTTACTGTTCTTGTTTATTTATTTGTTTAATTAATTACAATACAAACAATCCCTTTATTGGTATTTACCACCTGTTACTTTACTAGTCATTTACAAAGAATATTTAATTGTCCACCGAATCCCTAAGGAACGATCTTTTTAACACTTGCTACTGTTTTATGTACATGCACATAGGTGAATTGTATCTATTTAATTTTGACGGTTTCGGCAACTATCAAAGTTTGGCGCCGTTGCCGGGGATTCATCGGTACTAATTGATTTTTCTTTGTTTATGACCAGGTCCTCTAGTTCAGAATTGCTTCCGTACAACCCAGAGATTACTAGAAGAGAAACACAGTACAGAAAGTAAACGAAAAACTAGAGGGTTGTTCCTGAAGAACAACAACCAGAAAATAGTTTCCAGACACCTCAACGGGCCCTTATCCCAGACCTGGGAGTAGGACCGTCCGTGGTTAGAAACAACCCGCTTTTCAAACCAGCAATAGAAGACCACCAAAATAACCAGCCACCCCCCCCCCCCCCCCCCCCCCCCCCCCCCCCCCCCCTCTCTCCTCAGCAAACCTTTAGGTAGCGAAACAATGAAGGACCACCACCGGACACACACTTTTGTGTCCAATACCCTCCCGTAGAACACTATTGGAACCTAAAACTAAATATGATCCATAACTTGAAAAAAAATTACGGTCTACCTAGTGAGAACCCTTTCAAACACTTGCAGTACCTCCACTGGGAATGCGATACTCACAAACCCCATCGAGTAGATATCAACCGAGCCAAACTCTAAGCTTTTCCATGGACCCTAGAGGATAAGGCTAGGAATTGGTTCCTTAGCCTACCGCACAATTCCATAAACACATGGCAGCATATGTTGAGCACCTTTCTCAACAAATATTGGTCCTCTAGCAAGGCAGGAAATGCTAGGAAGAACATTGTGTCCATCAAATAGGACCCTAATGAGAGCTTTGGGGAGTATTATCAAACGTTCAAGGACCTACAAGAAATCTGCCCAAACCATGGAGTTTCCGATTGGAATTTGGTGCAATATTTTTATGATGGTTTGTGCATGAGGGACAAGTTAATGGTTGATGGAGCTGCTGGAGGCACGCTACAAGATTGCAGCCTCACAAGAGCTAACCATTTTCTTGAGACTTTGGCCAAAAATAGCTTCCATAATGAGTCAAGTGGAAGGGAAACGCCTATGGGTAATGTATCCAAAATTCAAACTCAATTGAGTGAACTTTCTAATCGTTTGAATAGTTTGTGTATAGGACAACCACAGGTACAGGTACAATAAGTTTAACCAGGCATCATGTGTGGTACATGTAGACAGCAAGGACACCACACGGATCATTGTATCTTGACCAATGGAACACACGAAGAAGTAGATGTCGTGATGCTATTCCAGCAGCAACATGGGAAATATCCACCTCATAAACCCAGGTACAACCAAAACCAATACCAAAATCAGTACAACAATAACCTAGCATGGAAAGAGAACACGAACTCTAATGTCGTGGTTCATCAACCAAACCAATACCAAGCCCAGCAGCAACAACCACCACCTATGAACCTACAAAACTTCATCCCTAGACCCAATGTACCACAACTTCCAGCCCCACAACAGCCTCCTACTGCTCACTGGAGTCCCAATGGAAGATATGCTCAAACAGTTTATGCAAGCCACTCAAGCTAGGATAACAAATCTCACCCAATCAACCCAAGCCAGTATTGCTACCTTACAAAGGGAGTTGGGGGAGATGAAACTCAGTAAACAAGAGCAGGGAGGACTGTTACCATCCACTATGGTTGATAACCCGAAGCATAATGTCAGTTCCATGACATTGAGGAGTGGAGTAAAGATTTCAGACAAAAATGACTCTTTTCCAGACCTAGGAAAGAGGCCAAAAGCAGTCCCACCGCCAGCAGATTTTGAACCAGAAGTTGAAGTCGCAATTGAAAACCCAGCCAAGATCGATCCCATTCCAGAGCCACAAGTAAAGAAGGAACAACAGATAATTCTTCCTCCCTTTCCAGACAGGTCTGAAAAGGCCAAGAAGGTAAAGGACGAAAAGGCTATTCTTGACATTTTTTGGAAAGTAGCAATTAATATTCCTTTACTTGATATGATTGCTCAAGTACCAAAATATGCTAAATTTTTAAAAGAATTGTGCATTAACAGGAAAAAGCTTGCAGGATTAGAAAGGATCAACCTAAACGAAAACGTCTCCGCCATTTTTCAGAAGAAATTGCCGAATAAGTGTAAGGATGGGGGAATGTTTGTAATCCCTTGTAAGATCGGGGATCAGGTTATTGAAAAAGTACTATGTGATTTAGGTGCAGGAATAAATGTTGTCTTTAACCTTGTTTAAAAGCTTGAAAATCGGTGAATTGTAAGAAACTAGACTAGTCATTCAATTAGCCGACAGGTCTATTATTTACCCTATTGGGGTAATTAAAGATGTGTTAGTACAGGTTGATAGTCTTGTATTCCCTGCTGATTTTTATGTTATTGACATGGAAAGTGATCACACCTCTAAATCAACCAAAATATTGTTAGGCAGACCCTTTTTGAGAACAGCTAGGGTGAAGATTGATGTGTTTAGTGGATACTTAACTTTAGAGTTTTATGGTGAGATCATTACTTTCAACATGTATGAAGCTATGCAATTCCCTAATGACATACATTCTTTGAATTTTATGGATGTAATTGATCCTGACGATGAAGATATTCATGAGCTTGAATTTACTGATCCATTAGAGTATGTTCTTAGTAGAAGTGTTGATTACAATAAATTGGGTGAATTGGAGGAAAAGATGGTAGTTCTTGACGAGATTGCGGAAGCAGTGTTTGAACTTGACGTTTCTAAACCTTTTATTACTGTTCCCAGAACTTTAGATTTACCTGTCACTCATAACTCTCTTATTCCTTCTGTTTTACAGGCCCCGGATCTAGAGCTGAAGAAACTACCAGAGCACATGAAGTACTCTTTCCTAGGACTAGGAAAGAGTCTTCTAGTAATAATTTCCAGCATATTGACGAAAATAGAGGAGGACAAACTCGTAAGAATCTTAAAGGATCATAAAGAAGCTATCGGTTGGACCATAGCTGACATCAATGGGATTTCTCCTTCTATTTGCACGCATAAAATCCACCTTTAAGATGACTACGAGATAGTAAGACAACCACAAAGGAGGTTTAATCCGCCTATGATGGAAGTCGTGAAAAAGGAAATTCGTAAACTTTTAGATGCAGGTGTTATACACCCTATATATGATAGTTCTTGGGTGAGTCCTGTCTAGGTTGTTCCCAAGAAAATAGGGATGACGGTGGTTGAAAACAACGAGGGAAAGCTAGTTCCGACGAGGGTGCAAAACGGATGGAGAGTATGCATCGATTATCGCAGGCTCAACACAACAACGAGGAAGGATCATTTTCCCCTCCCCTTCATCGATCAGATGCTGGAAAAACTCTCATGTAAAACCCATTATTACTGTCTCGATGGGTATTCTGGATTCCACCAAATACCCATCGCTGTGGAAGACCAAGATAAGACCACTTTTACTTACCCTTTAGGGACTTTTGCGTATAAACATATGCCTTTTGGACTTTGTAATGCACCTGCTACTTTTCAACGATGCATGCTAAGTATTTTTTCTGAATATGTTGAAAAAGGAATAGAAGTTTTCATAGACGATTTTACTGTTGATAAGATTCGGACTTCTGGGGAAGCGGGGTAGAGATTATGGCCGTCTGAAGTCACTGTAGCGGCAGTTCGTCGTACCTGCAAAGCGCCAGAGGGGGGACTCCGGCGTAGACACTCCGATGCTTAAGTTAGTATGGCTGTGAAATTTGGCAGAGATTTGAGTAGTGATTTTTTTTTTTACCTTTGATCTAGAAATGAGTGGTATTTATAGGCAAAAGAAAGGAGGTTACCCCGGGGGTGGGCGTTATCGAGGGGAGATAACGCCCAAGATGACGTCAGCATGCGTCAGCCAGACAGGATATCGCCGACGAGATATCGCCAGGGAGATGTTGTCGGGGCCACCTGGGATAGGAAAACGCCGTGTGGGTCCCCCCCGCTGATGTCGAGCATCCCAGGATTCCTTAATCCAATGCTGGCGGTAGCCGGGTGCTATCACCAGTCAAGGTCTGTTGGGATCCGGCTTTGACTTGGAGTGAGAAGACGAATATACCCTTGGTCTTTCATAATTTGTTATCACAAGCCCAACTAAAAACGAGCCCGAGTGTTCACCAAGGGCTTCCTTTCCTAGCTTCTGGAGGAACGTTACTCCCTTTGCACCGCGACAGATTCGTGAGAATCTTCGAGTTTCTCTGGCTCCTTCGTTAGTTCCTTTGTAGCGAATACACGATAGCGAAGCGGATAACGGGAACCTATCGCTTGCGATAACTATTGGTCGTAGAGAGGCCGCAGACCAATTTGACGGGGATGAGGTTGCAGCGATTGCGTCGATCATAAACTAGAACTGATAACGCCAGCGATATATCCCCACTGATAACACTGGTGTTTCCCACAACACGCTTTAGATGATCAATATCGGCAAGGTAGTGCGTTACGACGTTACCTCTCCGAAGCTCCGAATATCGTTCTGAAGGCGATATTTCCTTGTTTTTCCTGCACATTCTCAAATGTGGCTTCGTCACGTTAGTAAAAATATCAGGCAACGATAGACATTAATTACCCTTAGAGGCTTTCACTCGCACATATCGGGAAGTCATTGATGTCGCTTTTTCCATCCAAGCTCGTTGGATCCGGCCTTGCTGTAAGCCGCCTGTAACATTGACGTGATCTTACGTCATGAACTACCTGCAATTTGTGCGGTCTTACGTCATAGCTACCTGCAATATTGACGCGGTTTCACGCTGCTCGGAGCTACCGGTAATATTGACGCGGTTTTACGCAGTAGGCCACCTACAAATTGCGTGGTCTTACATTCTTCTGAACTTCAATCCGTACTCCACTTGAGTCTCTCGGGAGTTCATTAGGAATTCCCAGTTAGCCTTTCTTTCTGGCTGCATTGAGATAACGAGACGGCCCAATTTTTTAGGGGCGCGCCTTAGTGAGCAGCTATTACTTCGGATCTATAAATGCAATCCTTTTTTTGGTGCAGATTCTTCACACTCTCTCTGCTTCTCATTTATCTTTTCTTCATGGACGATCTCACTAGAAACTTCTGATTTCCAAAGCCTTAACCCTCAAAAATCTCACTGAGGGTGACGTCAGCTTCCTGGAGAACATGCTGACGAAGACCGGTGAAGGCATGCTGGAGCTTCGGGGAATGATGACCCCTATTCAGTCCAGGATCGGGGCTGCTACCATGGAGGACTTCAATCCCATCGGGAATGTTTCCAAGTTGGCCATTGTTGCCTGCCGCATCGAGGTAGCTATCGCCATGCTGCAGCAGAGGAAGGATCTGCTGAACTACTGCCTTAAAAGCATTAGAAGCACTTCTTCTGACCTGACCTCGGTGGTGGAGGCCTTGAGGGATATCCCCACCCTGCTGGTGGATGACGACAATGATGCTGGGTCTCGAGCTTGAAGGCCTGCCGCTGTGCCTTCTTTTTTGTTTTTCCTCTGTATGTATTATGTATGCGGGTGTATGCCTAGGCCGTTAGGCCGTAATGAAACTTCTTTCCGTTATTGGGCTTGCGATTTCTTTCCTTTTTAGGGCATTAGCCCTTGTTTCGGTTGAGGGCCATGCCAGCCCAACTGAAAATGAGTCTGTCATTGGCCAGACCTCTACAACATTTATTCTTCTTTTTCTGCCAAGTGGCGACGGTTGCTCTAGCGAACCGTTCGGTACTAATCATGCGCCGCTCCTTTAGTATTAACTGATTGGGTGGTTTTTCTGTGCTTCTTGATTATCAAGAAATCCTAACAAGCGTGATCAAAAGATTGGATTCTGCCATTATGGTTGATCTTCTCGAGATGCATTAAATTATCCTTCTCTCACTTGTGAAAAATTTGAAGAGTCTCACCACTTCGACTATTTATGGGGAGTTCTTCTTCTTTTTGCTATTCATCTTCTTCTTTGTATTTTCCCGCTGCTACTGATTTTCATTTCTCATGGCTGATTCATATGATCAGGTCTCCGATGAGCGAGAATCTCGTCCGACCCCACCAACTACACCGGATTCTGACAATCCTCCTTCGCCGCCGTGCCGGAAGAGGCGGTTGCCCCACCGTAGAGGTCGGAAGAGATCGAAGAAGAGAGCAAATTCTAAGACTACTGGCTGGTTTTCTTCTTTTTCAGCCCCTCCGGCTCGTAAGGGCAAAGAATTGTTTACTCCAGTTGATTGGTTTGAAGAGGAGATTCCTTCAGGCGATACCGTCACAAAGGCAGCATTCTCTGCTGCAAAGGGGGAATCCAAACCATTAATGCCGAGTCCAGAGCGAAAAGCTGACAAATCCCCTTCTTTTGCTGATGAGGAGCTTCCTCCCTCAGATGAGGAATACTGCTATTGGTCCTCTTACTGGCCTGACGATGATTGATTCCGCCCTCGGCAACCCTTTGTAGATGCCGTATGGCTATTATTAAATGAAATGATGCTTTTGCCTTTTTTAGTCTTGCACGCTCAGGCGTTAGCTCCTCTTCTGACGGATGGCTATCACTGAGACACTAACTGTTGTTTCAATATAACCGCCTGTAAATGATTATCAGTAACTGCCCCCTTCCGAAGATATAAATGCTTTTAGACATAAATATCCTTCTGAGGTTTTTCACACGTGTCACTTTTGCCTTGGGGCGTGTCCCATTTTTACAGGCTGTTCAATTTTCGAACTCAGCCTTTAAAAGGGAGCAACTGCTCTTTTTTAATACTATTTGCTTGCGCTTTGAAATTTTCTCTTTCTCTCTCTAGATTTTTGCTTCAAAGGAAGTTACGACCACCGTTCGTAGGCGCCGACGGTTTGTCCACCGCCTTCTATTCAAGGTACTTCACTTCTTTTTCCTCAGAGTTTCTTCTTGTTGATTCATTTTAAGTACATCTAGAATACCCAAGGATTCTCAGTGGCCTCTGGCCACAAATAGGTCTTTGAGGAGTCTCCAGCGGCCCATAGATTTAGAAATTGAGAGAACACCCAGTATTTTTATTGATCAAGCGGTATTGGAGGCAAATTTGGAGGAAAATGGTATCTTTTTCCCTCATGGTTACTCCGTCAAAATTCCTGATGCTGGTCATCGGCTTCATGACCCTCTATCGGGGAGCGATAAGATGGTATATTTTAATATGTTCCTTTACGGCTTTCGCTTTCCCATCCACGAACCGGTGAAAGGATTATTAGTTCGATATGACATCAACCCGGCTCAGATTACGCCTTCTTCCTGTTGCGGGATTCATGCCTTCATTCGCATTTGTGAGTTGCGGGGTGTCCTTGTCCCGTCTGTCAATTTATTTCGCAAGTTTTTTAGTTTTAAGTGCCACAACTGTATGGTGGATATCACCCCAAGGTGGAATGACGCGTTAGTGCAGTCATTCTGGCAGAATATTCGGGGCTTCGAAGAGACTGTGGCCGATTGGAAGAGCGGTTTCTTCATTGTGAAATTGCCTTTCCGCCCTTGGCCCAGGGGTTCAATGAGTGTCTTGATGATTCCATTTGGACAAACCCGTCCGCAATATCCAAGGAAGAACATCGGCAAACGAACATACTGCTGGAGCTGAGCTCGTCCTTTCGCATTCGAGAGTTTGCCTTGTACAAGCTTATAGAGAAGTGTACTATAAGTAAGTTTCTTTCCCCCCATTATCGCCTCAGCTTATTCACTGTTCTGATATGTCTTGTCTACAGGTGATGCTGGAAATCAACCGTCGAGCGATAAGAACGTTCCTCTGAACGTGAGGCCGCTTCAATCACTGCCACCATCTCCTCCGCCTGAGAGTTCCAGCCATCCTGCCGCTCCACCAAAAAGAAAAAGATTCAAGACTGTTGCTAGGCACGATATCTCCGTCCGAACCTCTTGCTTTCTCGAGAACTGGTTACCTATTCGGAACAAAGGAGTGACTCCGAATCGTCCTAAGACTGAAGTAACTGATAGCGGCAGCGAGGACATGGATACCGACTCCAAGCTTCGTCATGCTTCCGCGGCTCAACGGAAGAAGCTAAGAATGAGAAATAGCAACCCAGTCGTTGAGGCTGCTTCGAAGAAGGTTAACGAAACTCCTGTTACTGGGGCGGATTCTCTTGGGGTTGCTAATACTTCCAAATCGGCGGCAGTAGCTGAGGCGTCAACCGACGTTCCCCTTGATACATCTATGGTTCTGCCAGAGGTCAACCTTCCTCATTCCACTACTGCTCCTGACTCTCCTATCGCGAATCTTGAGCCTGCCGCTACTCCTGACCCTCTGCTAAATGGCCTTCCGCCATTATTCTGCACTGTGGTTCCGCTGAAAATCGCTCTCCTCCCTTTACCGCCAATCTGTCTTCTCAGGGTCCTCAAGGAGCCACCTCCTATCGCTTGGATCTGTCCACCTTTGGCACCAGCGGACTTCGTGCGCTAGGAATATCGGACCAACTATCGCGAAACGAGCCGGTGGGCTCTATTGTAGGTGCGATATTTGGCTCTCCTGAAGATAGTGAGGAGATGTCAGAGCTTCCTCTGGAGGTTCATCGTGAACGCGCTTTGAATGACGTGCTGGCTAGCTTTCGTATGCTGAATTACTTTCTTGATATCCATGGTGACAAGGTTCGAGGTTCCCCTGCTAAGGTGGCGGAGTTGACGCAACTCCAGAGCGATACCCAAGTAGAGCTTAATGACTGCCGTGCTGAATTGGCCAGAGAGAAGTCGATAGGAAAGGCCAAGATAGAGCTTTTGGAGGCCGAACTGGTGGCAGCCGACAGAAGGAACTCTCTCCTTCGCGAAGAGATATCGGCCCGTGATGCGAAATTAACGAAAGTGTCTAATGAGATATCGGCGGTGGAAAGATAAGGTGATACAAGCCTTTGCCGCTGGATTCCCAGATTATTACCACAGCGAGGCTTTCGATCCTGCCAAGATAGCTGATTACGCCTTTGAGAGATTGAAGGATATAGATGTCGGGGGCAACAAAGGAGTTCTTCCGTGATTGGCGTAAGGCAGCGCTTGAGAGTGTTTTATTTTTCTTCAAACATTGGTTTCATTTGGCTTGTAATAATTGATAACGCTTGCATAATAACGACTGTCATTCCGTTCTGGATAATAATTAATTTGCTTCTTGGCATTATCTCGTTGATTACGTCATCATGCTTGACCTGTTTTTGATAAAGTGATCCTGCTTTTCGGAGCATTTAATGCTCAGGATCCCCTCATTAATGTGAGCGAGGGATCAGGATGGTTCAGAGACATGTGTCTGCTCGTCAGGACGCTAGGGCTAGCGTGATTTGATAGAATCAAAGCGTCTTCTCGCTTTTCTAGGGCTGTACTCATTACCCACGCCTATTACGCGCGTGGCGACTGTTCCAGTAGTCATTTCTCTTAGCCTCTTAGGGTTATAAAACCCAACATTTTATTTCTTTTTTCCACTTTCGAAAATCTATTTTCTTTGCATCTTCTCGAATCGTCTTGCATTTCTGCTCTTCATCTCCTGGGTACTTCGATTTCCTTCTTAAAAAGGTATTTCTTTATTTCCCTTTACTGTCTTCTTCATCTTTTTGTTTTCTCTTTCCACCATGGGCAAAAGAAAAACTAGTGCTTCTGGGTCTAAATCGATTGATGAGGAAAAATTAGATAACATAGCCAGTACTATTACTTCTTCTACCATTCTCCATAAGTATCTGACCGATGACGGTGCCAACATCCTTGAGGGCTTCGAAGTTTCTGTCGCCCCTGAGTCTTTACGCCTGAACAGTGTTCTGACTGGCAAACGCAACATCTTGTATGCCCAGATGTTTTGCGACGACTTTCGGTTTCCGGTTGACCCTTTTATCCAAGAATTGCTCACTTCTCTGGATCTGAGCCCTGTTCAATTGGCTCTAAATGCCTACTGTGGTGTTTATGCATTTCTAGAACTCTGCAAGTACAAGGGAATCACATCTCCTTCCCTTGCATTACTCAAGTCTTTGTTTTGGATGTATAACCGTCGGGGTGTGATAGCGATATCACCCCGTTATGATGACGATTCGCTCAAGAACTTCACCTGGAAACTCCTTCATTTAGAGTCTTCCATCGATAAATGGAAAGAGCAGTTTTTTGTTATCGAGACTCCCGAGCTTCCGGCTCCATGGTGGCGGTCTGGTTTCAACCAGGGCATCAAGGACAGTGCTTGGCGCCGGGAGGCTCTTAATGAGACAGAGCAAGGCTGGTTTGATAAGTTACTCAAACTGGAAATCAGCGTTCACACTCGCCTTCTGGCCTGCGGGACCGATATCCGAGCCTGGGTTAGACGTGAGTATTGCGTCATTTTTTCTGATTTTCAGTGTTGGTACTAACGCTAACGCTTTCTTGTGCCTTTGCAGCGACTGATCCCAACTACATTCTCGAGAGCGTTAGGAGGCGCTTAAGGAGGCTTCGACAAAGAGAGGGGTTTGATCAAATGGCCGCGGCTGTCAATATCGCCGCTACTTCAGTTGTTCCACCTGTTACCGTTTCAATTCCTCCCCACACATCTTCTGTTTCCGTTGACGAGGAAACCGACACCATTCATGTTGGTATTCCTGTCATATGAATCGCTGCTCTTCCTGTATAGCCAGTCGCTCCCAAGGCTTCCGCTAAAGGAAAGAAGAAAAGGAAGACAAGGAGCGTTGCCACCCTTCCGCCTTCTTCGGACACGGCAGCCTCTTCGGAAGTACCTATCGCTGAGACAGTAACTGTGAATGTTCTATTATATCTCTTGCGTTGTTTTTCAGTGCCTTTCTGCATTTTCTTTTGTTTTTCATTTCTAGCGATTGTTTTTTTTTATTTTTTATTTTTTTTTTTATTTTTTTTACAGGATACTTCTGGTGCCTCTACTCCTTCGCTATCGCGGGGCAATATGGACTTGAGGCGCATTTTGACTCAACCAAGGAAGAGGCAGAGGTCCAATGGAGTAGGCACGAGCCTGTCCTCGAGTCCAACTGATGTCGGGGAGAGGCCTCAAATCATCCTTGAGTCTTCAGCACCTCCTCCAGGCCAGACCTCTAGCATTTTTGGGAACATGGCCGTTCATGGGCCTTTTGAGACTTCTCCGCCTCCGTTTGGTTCGGAGGTTGCTCACTTTTCTTCTAACGTGGTCGAGAATGACGACCTGTCGGGCTTCTCCTCCTATCAGTCCCATGAAACATTCGTGCCCCAGGGGGGTTCCTCTTCTAACCAGCCTCTCTCTCCTACCACCGTGGTCTTTGTTCCTTCCGATGCTTCCGTGGTTAAGCGCTTTGGGGAGGGAACAGTAGTGTCCAACCTTCTGGCCGACGTAAGCTCGTTTAACGTCGCTGGGCCTATCACTCATCAAGTGGATATGACTACGCTGCGTAGTTTGGGGATTGCGGCCATGAGGGGTGATAACTCAGCCGTTACTGCTTCATTCTTGGCTGCCCACATGCTAACGTCTCCCGAAGAATGAAGCACCTTTGCTGTTGAGGGAGATGGAGAGCAAGTTGACTTGCTGCGCTCTAGCCTTTTCACCGGTTTCCTTCGGTTTCATCACTATACTGAGCGCATGTCACAAAAGGCGGCTGACCTTGCCGCTTCCGCGATTAAGCTTTCACAGGAGCAAGAGGAGAAGCAGAGGTTGCTGGAAGAGTGAGACAGATGTATAAGGGCTATGGAAGCAGCCAAAGAGGAGGCAAGAGAGGCGAAGGAACAGTTGGCCGCTTCTAACGCCGCTCTGTCAGCTGAACGGTCAAAGAGTATCGCTCTCGAGGGAGAGAAAGTAGCCCTGGAGGAAGAAAAAGTGGCACTTGAGAAAGAGACGTCGGTCATGTGTCAGTGGTATATCGAAAAGACTGCTTCTATTATGGCTGACTGCTTTGTGGAGATTCATGGGGAAGAATTTTACAAAGGTGACGCTGTTTCTAACGCCTTTTTGTAGAATTCTTCTGATCTTAATGACGAGGGCTTTCGCTCGGCCAGATCGAATGGCTACCTAGAACGGGGGATTTCAGGGGATCAGTTGTAGCCAGGGTGTTATCGCCCCTTCTTTTTGTGAGGATTGAGCGTTATCCTTTTTTGGTCCATCTTTTGTATATTTTTGCGACCCTTCATGGATATTTAAACAATGGCGCGTCCATGGTATTAGCTTCCTTTGTTGCTGTTTTTCTTTTCTATATATCTTTTTCTTCGGATTTTTCGTAGCACAGCCGTCGCGCCATTATCGCCCTGACTATAGTGACAAGCTTTGCCAGGTTCAATTTAACCACTGCTCGGCCCCATCAGGGATGACACTTCTAAAAAAAAAAAGAAGCATTCTTCCTTCTTTCCTTGATTAAAAGAGATAACGAATAGGGTCCTTTAAAACCTTTTCTTCAAACCATGTAAAAATCAGCGCGATTGGCCTCACGTCCATTTTGTTGACGAGTTGCGCAATCCTTCCATCGCCTTGAGCGTCGCGATCTCCGCCAGTCAGAGATATCCTGCACACTCTCGATTAATATTTGTTAGTAAGAGATATGCGATAACAGACACAAGTTTCCCGTAGGAGCCCATCCGCCGCCATTCTAGGGTACAGGTGTCGCTTGTTATCGCTTTCTCAACCAGCTCACTTCACCAGGGATTCCGCATCTGGTTACTCGCTGGGATTTTATGATTCTTCGCATTTCTACGTTACCATGATCGGCCAGAAAGTGCCTCTTCTTAGTGAGCCGTCTGATCAGGACAGGTCGTCACAAGGTTAGGATTTTCACTTTTGGCGTTGTCCTCACATCCCAGAATCGTGCCCTCACTTAGTGAGCCGTCTATATCAGCTCGGTCACAAGGTTAGGATTTTCACTTCGAAGATGGAGTTACTATCTCCCTAGGGTGTGGCCTTCCTTAACGAGCCGTCTCCACGAGAACGGTTGGCGTAAGGGTTGGGCCTTTACCTCCGCATTAATTCCCCGTTAAAGTACGTGAACCGTACCGCTTGCTTTAATACCTTCTTTTTCTCAACGTTATCCACTGGTAGCTCATCATGTTTCAAATATTTTATGACGGAAATTCTCCAGTCATTTTCACTTTCTTCTACGCAGAGCGTCGCCTGCTCTTCCATAAAGGAAGGTACGGGTATCTCTTGGTAGTACACCCCTTTCGGTATGGACGCTTCGGAGTTCGCTGCGAGTTTGGCGAGGTTATCTGCCTCAGCATTATCCTCTCGAGTAATGTGCTCGAAGCTGACCTGTATGCCGTTTTTCTTTATTTCTATCAACTCGCGTTTCACCTTGGCAAGGTATTGCACCATGATGGGCTCCCTAGCTTGAGAGTGTCCCGAAACTTGGTCTATTATCAGTTTGGAGTCTCCACAGATTTTCAGCCGCAGGTCTCCCAACCTCCCTGAGTCATGCACTCCTTTTGTGGAGAAGTTTTTTCCTATCCTGAGCCCGGCTAATAGCGCTTCGTATTCTGCAGCGTTATTGGACAACGACTGTAGGATTCGGATTGCATATCGCACATGGATGCCGTAAGGCCCGCTCATGAAGATTCCGGCCCCGACAAGCTCTTGATTTTTAGTGCCATCCACGTGGATGACCCACAGGTCGGTGGAGGTTTCGGGGAAGGGGAGGTCCAACTCTTCTTTTTCTTTTTCAGTCAACTCCGTCATTGGATCTGGTGTAAAGGTGCATTTCACGATAAAGTCCGCCAGAATTTGAGCCTTCACAGACGGTCGAGATCTGTAGTGCAAACCATATTGTTCAAGCTCGATAGCCCAAATCAGCATTCTCCCCGAGGATTCGGGCTTCCAAAATATCCTTTTTAAAGGTTGGTCCGTCAGCACGATGACGGTATGAGCTTGAAAATATCGACTCATTTTCCTCGTGGCTTGTATCAACGCGAATGCAATTTTCTCAATACGGGCGTATCTCAGTTCGGCATCTTTCAAGATGTGACTTACAAAGTATACAGGGCGGTGTGTGTGATTGTCATCTCGCACAAGGACCGCACTGACCACTTTGTCAGCAACCCCAAGGTATAAGTACAGGATATCGCCAAGCTCTAGTCTTGTCAACACCAAGTCAGATGATAGATAGGCCTTCAGGCTCGCGAACGCTTCTTCACATTCTGTCGTCCATCCAAAGACGGCTTTCTTGCGTATAACCTTGAAAAAAGGGAGGCACCTCTCGTCCTGCTTAGAAATAAACCGTCCCAGAGCGATAACGCGCCCTGTTAGCTTCTGTATCTCCTTTACAGTTCGAGGGGATATCATGTCTTGGATGGCTTTGACTTTTGACGGATTGGGTTGGATGCCCTTTTGACTGACCACGTAACCCAAAAATTTAGCCGCTTGAAAGGGAAACATGCACTTCCGGGGGTTCAACTTCATTTGATATCGCTTCATTACTTCAAAGACTTCCTCCAGATCAGATAGGTGGTCTTTGAAGCTTCGGCTTTTGACCAGTATGTCGTCGACATACGCCTCTACGTTTCGCCCGATCTGTTTTTCGAAGACCTGATTCGCCATTCGCTGGAAGGTGGCTCCAGCATTTTTCAACCCGAAAGGCATCGCCGTGTAGCAATAAGTGGCCTTAGGAGTGATGAAAGTAGTTTTCTCTTCATCCTCCTCGCCCATGGGGATTTGATGGTACCCCGAGTTGGCGTCTAGCGAGCTCAAATAAGCATACCTGGCAGCCTGATCAACTAGCTGATCAATCCGAGGAAGTGGGTAACAATCCTTGGGGCAAACATCATTCAAATCTATGAAGTCGATGCACATGCGCCACTCTCCGCTGGGCTTGGGAACCAGGACAGGGTTAGCCAACCATGTGGGATATTGCACTTCTCGAATAAAGCCAGCGTCGAGAAGTTTTGCTACTTCTTTGTCGACAGCCATCACTTTTTCTGCAGAGAAGGCACGCTGTTTCTACTGAATCAGTTTTGCGTCAAGGTTGGCGTTAAGTCGATGTTCCGCCACCTCCCGTGAGATACCGGGTATGTCGGATGGTTTCTATGCAAACTCTACCTTGCACTTGTTCAATAACTAGGCTAGCTGAAAGTTTTCCTCCAGGCTGAGGTTATCGCTAACCAGGAATATGGCCCCATCTACCCCATTAAAGGGGACAGGAGTCATCTTATCCACGGGCTGAGTGCGCTTCTCATCATTTTGTTCATATGGGTCCACCGTCACGCACACGTACCTATCACAACTCTTCTGAGTCATGAGTAGGTAGCACTCAGTTGCTAACTTTTGATTACCCCGGATTGAGACCACACCGTCCCAGGAAGGATATTTCAACCTCAGATGCTTTTGCGATATCGCTGCTCCGAAACAGTTAAGGAATAGCCGCCCTAATATGGCGTTATAAGGTAAATTTAGATCCACCACAAAGAATAAAAGCTCCTCAGACCGCTTGGAGGTATCTTCCTTAAAATATACTGGCAAGGTGGTTACTCCAGTCACTGGGATGGGGACTTCGTCTACTCCGATAATGGGTTTTTTGCAGGGCGTAAGCTCGTTATCAGGACGCTTCATGAGATTGTAAGCTTCCAGTGAGAACAAGTTTACGGCGCTTCCGTTGTCAACAAGAGTCCTTCTAACTCCATGGCTAGCGATAATGGGCGTGACTACTAACGCATCATTGTGGGGATATACCACGCCCTTCTCGTCCTCTTCGGAAAAGGATAATACCATGCGATCTAAGGCGCTTATCGCCTTACTTTTGATTGACCCGCCCGCTCGCTTTCGCTTATCCCCTGGCACGGGTGTCAGCTGTAAGGGCTCATCCAGATAAGGTGTACCTCCAGCGATGATGTTAATGATGGGGACATCTTCGTCATCATTCATGAGCATTTCCCTGTCTCTCCCTGTGAGACCAGCGTCGTTGCCTAGGACGCGGGAGGGTGTCGGCCTATCGTCGGCTACCCTATTTGTTGGGTTACTCTTAGCCTCTTCTCATGTTTTGACGGTGAATTCTCCCAGGTAACCTTCTTCGACCAGGCGCTCTATCGCCAATTTGAGTTCTCTACATACCTCCGTAGAGTGTCCCTTAGCTTTGTGAAATTTGCAGTAAGTATTTTCTCTTCTTCCCAAGGTCACCCCCGGCCTCACAGGGGCTGGATAACGGATGGGCAGGTTCCGCTGTTCCACTATCGCTAGTATTTCTGCCCTGGGTAAGATGAGAGAAGGAAGGTCTGATTCATAAACTAGTCCCTTAGGGGGATCACCCTGCCGCTGTGCTGAGGAATCACCAGACTTTCCCTTTGAGGAGTTGCCTCTCCTCCGATTAGAGGTCTTGGGAATGTGATCCTTTCGCTGAGCGTAATCATCGATGAACCGATCTTTAGAAGTGGTTGAAATGGGAGCGTTATGGGCTAGAGGCATGACTGGCGGCATGTTTCGAATCATGTCCCTATTCTCTTCCTCTTCCATCCTCGCATAGTTGTGGGCTTTCAGCCTTAACGCGTCCAGGGTTGTCGGAGGGTCAACCATTAATCAGAGTTTTCCATAGCAACAGTTTCGCTTTAAGGCTTCTATGGCAAAATCGACTGTTACACCTAGCGTTAGCGACATCTCGGTGTCGAAGTAATGGAGGAAACTCCTTAAGGATTCTTGAGGTTTTCTGTGTAGGTCGAACAAGGCAGTAGCAGACTTCCTGATGGGAATTGCGGTACTGAATCGACTTCTGAATTTAGATTCTAGCTGTGAAAAGCTATCAATAGACCCACCCGGAAGACCTTTGAACTACAGGCGCGCAACTCCTGATAGGGTCATTACAAATATCTGACACAAAGCAGCGTCATTGTGGGTCTGAAATTGCACAAAGTCCTTCACCTTGTTAAGGTGAGAAATGGAATCTCTGGTACCGTCATAAGATTCCGAGGGGAGTTTCACATGTCGGCTGACTCTGTGACGCCTTATGCGTGGGCTGAAGGGGTGGCAGAAGTATCATCAAGAATCTCACGCGCATACCGAGGTGGGGATACCTCCAAATGACACCTACGATCTTGCGGATTTCTAACATGATGTCGCCTTGGAGACGGGCTGCGACTCCTTGGCGAGCGAGTTCGATGCCTCCTACTGCTGGATCTCTCACTCCCTCCTGGAGATATGTCTCTATCGTTTTCATCCCTCCTACCGTCCCAACGACCTCTGTCCTCATCGCGCCATTGCACTCAGGAAATAGGAAGTAAAGGCGCTTGTGGCACATACGGCTCCACTGTCCTATGAGCAAATTGTACAAGACTGACTGGCGCATTCAACGCAGGTAACGTCAGAGGGGCATTCGCAGGCAACGGGGACGACAACGGTCGTTCTGTGATGATGGATGGAGTAAAAACAAACTGGGATGGGACGCCTGATCCAGAGGCATTAGGCATGAATCTAGCAGCCAATTCCGTTAAGTGGTCCAATTGGGCACGAAGGGCTGAAATCGAACTCGCGAAAGGGTTATTCGCGCTGTCTGTCACGGATCCCCTTACCTGGGGAGTAAAATGACTTAGCCCCGCTATCTGGGATAAAGGAGTATATGGCTGGGACACAAATGTTCCCGTCGTTTGTTCAAAAGAGAGATCCGGCATTCGTGGGGGAATTTCTTGTGTCGCGGTTGGAGCATCAGAAGTGGTGAAAGGGAAAAGTCACCTGCGGTTGTCAAACGGAAGGCTAGAGGACTGAGACAACGGCAGATCTGAATCAGAAGCCATAATCTTCCAATTTTCAGAAGAACAGAGCTTGGCTATTAAGGACGCTCACTTAATTAGAACCAAAGCTCTCAATGAAAGCACCAATTTGATAAGATTCGGACTTCTGGGGAAGCGGGGTAAAGATTATGTCCGTCTGAAGTCACTGTAGCGGCAGTCCATCGTACCTACAAATCGTCAGAGGGGGGACTCCGACGTAGACACTCCGATGCTTAAGTTAGTATGGCTGTGAAATTTGGCAGAGATTTGAGTAGTGATTTTTTTCTTTACCTTTGATCTAGAAATGAGTGGTATTTATAGGCAAAAGAAAGGATGTTACCCCAGGGGTGGGTGTTATCGAGGGGAGATAACGCCCAAGATGACGTCAGCATGCGTCAGCCAGACAGGATATCGCCGACGAGATATCACCAGGGAGATATTGTAGGGGCCACCTGGGATAGGAAAATGCCGTGTGGGTCCCCCCCGTTGATGTCGACCATCCCAGGATTCCTCAATCCAATGCTAGCGGTAGCCGGGTGTTATCGCCAGTCAAGGTCTGTTGGGATCCGACTTTGATTTGGAGTGAGAAGACGAATATACCCTTGGTCTTTCATAAATTGTTATCAATTGTGTATGGAAATTCTTTTGATGAGTACTTAGAAAACTTGGAAAAATTGTGCTAAATTATGAGAAATGTCACTTTATGGTTGATCATGGATTAGTTCTATGACACATTATTTCCCGTAAAGGAATTGAGGTCGACAAAGCTAAAATAGATATTATAGAATCTTTGAGTTACCCAACGAGTGTGCGCAAAGTGCGCTCTTTCTTAGGTCTTGTAGGTTTCTATAGAAGATTCATCAAGGACTTCTCAAAGATTGCAGCGCCCATGTGCCGGCTGTTACAGAAGGAGGTCGAATTTCAGTTTTGAGAGGATTACAAGAAAGCTTTCGATGAGCTCAAAGAGAAATTAATTACAACCCTGTAATTCAAGCTCCTAATTAGAACTTACCATTTGAAATAATGTGCGATGCCTCTAAAAATGCTGTAGGTGCGGTTCTAGGACAAAAGGAGGGGAAGGATCCTCATGTTATCTATTATGCTTCACGGATGCTAGATGAGGCGCAAAGGAACTATACGACCATGGAGAAAGAGTTGTTCGCGATTATTTTTGCCTTAGAAAAGTTTAGATCATATTTACTTTGTACTAAGGTGATTATTTTTTTTGACCATGCAACTTTGCGCTACTTATTGGCCAAGAAGGAAGCGAAACCAAGGCTGATCAGATGGATTCTCCTCCTACAAGAATTTGACGTGGAAATCAGAGACAAGAGTGGGAAGGAGAATTTGGTGGCAGACCACCGAAGCCTTGGTTTTTACTCTATAATAGCAGCCCCAAACCCATTTGCTGTCAGAAATGAGTTCCCAGATGAAGGCCTCTTCCTAGCCATAGGAAAGAGGGCATGGTATGCTGACATTGCTAAATTCTTAGCAACAGGTAAGTGGGAAGGTGAGTTATCTTATCACGAGAAGGAAAAAATCAGAAGAGACTCTAAACATTACATATGGGACGACCCTTATATGTGGAATGTTGGTAAGGATCAGATTATTAGAAGGTGTGTTCTTGACCATGAGGTAGAATCTATTCTTGATTTTTTCCATTCTCAAGCATGTGGAGGACACTTTGGTCAAAAACGAACTGCATTGAAGGTATTAGAATTTGGTTTTTACTAGCCTACACTATTCAAGGATAGTCATATGTACTGCATGAAGTGTTCTAACTATCAACGTACTGGTAATATTCTTCAAAAAAATCAGATGCCACTTAGTCCAATATTAGCATGTGAAATTTTTGAAGTATGGGGAATAGACTTTATGGGTCCTTTTTCCTAAGTCTGGAGGTAACCAGTATATTATTCTTGCAGTAGATTATCTTTCAAAATGGGTGGAAGCTAAGGCCACTGCGGCTGATGACGCTAGAACCATCGTCTTATTTTTGAAATCTCATGTTCTTAACAGGTTTGGAATCCCGAAGGTGATAATCAGTGATAGAGGTACTCACTTTTGCAATAAAGTGGTGGCAGGCTTGTTCAAGAAGTATAACATCACCCACAAAGTCTCCACAGCCTATCACCCCCAAACCAATGTGCAGGCAGAGGTTTTGAATAGGGAAATCAAAACCATACTGACGAAAACGGTTAATATAGAAAGAAAAGATTGGAGCCAGAGGCTGGACGATGCCTTATGGGCGTACCGAACAACATTCAAGACGCCAATCGGGACTACTCCATACAAGCTGGTATATGGAAAATCTTGTAGACTTCCAGTCGAAATGGAGCATATATCATTATGGGCAATCAAGCAATGTAACGTCAACATGGAGAGAGATGGAGTAGAAAGAAAACTTCAGATACAAGAGCTCGAGGAGCTAAGGAATGATGCGTACGAGAATGCGATCACCACCAAAGCCAAAATGAAGAAATACCATGACAGCCTTATCAAAACTAAGAACTTTTTCGTGGGAGAAAAATTTCTATTATTTAACTCTAGACTAAGAATTTTTTCTGGAAAATTTAAGTCTAGATGGGCTGGTCCTCATGTTGTTTCTAATATTTATTCTCATGGTGCTATTGACATTCAGGAAATGAAGACAGGGAGAATCTTCAAAGTAAATGGACAGAGGCTGAAACCTTTTTATGAAGGGTTCAAGAACGACATGGTGGAGCAGCTCACCCTCTATCCACCTCCAGAAAATTGAGCACGAACAATGTCTAGTCCGAGACTATAAAGAAGGACGCTTCATGGGAGGCAACCCATGTGTTTTTGACATTTTCAATTTTTTTTTTTTTGCGATGTGCCTCTCGATAGGGCAAAACTGAAAGCTTTCCAATGATCCCTTGAAGATTCGGTGAGGAACTGGTTTTATAGTTTGCCTTACAATACAATCAGCACTTGGGTTCAAATGTCAAGAGTCTTCTTGAAAAAATACTGGAACACAACCAAAGTTGGAGCAGCAAGGAAAAATCTTATTTCCATCCAACAAAGAGGAACCGAAAATTTTGGAGAATACCACCAAAGGTTCAAGGATTTGCAGCACATTTTTCCTACACATAGAGTGGCTGTTTAGGCCCTTATTCAGTACTTCTATGATGGAATGGGACAAAGTGATAAAGAAAGAGTAGATGTTGCTGCTGGAGGAGCATTGTTAGATGTCACTCCTACCCGAGCTAAATGATAACAATTAAGACAATCCCAAGGACATTGTTGTAATTATGACCCCTACCGAGGTATTTTCAGACATCTAAGCTATCGCTACTAGACAATGAGGTATTTTCTGGGATGGTCGACATCAGCGGGGGGGGGACTCACGCGTCTCTGGACACACGGCATCATCCCATCCTAGGGGACCCATGGAGTTATCGCCCCCGACATCATCATGGGTATCACCCCCGGCACCCTCCTCAGAGGCATCGCCCATGACGTCTGTCGCGCCCCACGAAAATTACGGAAAAGAGTAATTCACGAGTGTGCAACGAAATTTGAGACCTTCAGATGCTCGGCGTAAAAGGACGCCTAGCAGCATGCAATGAAGTCGCCACCCTAATTTGGTTGCTAGGCTTAGGGAACCCTAATCGTCATGGCATAGGAAATATAATAAGTAAAAAACTAAAGGCACAAAAAATAGGGGTCTGGACCCCAGACAAAGGTCCGGGGTCGTATTATGGTCTCGGGAAGGTGTTAGGCACCCGAGTCACATCCGAAAACGGTTACCGGTTGATGAGAGAGGTGTTTAAAAAGGTGTTTGATAAAATGCGTTTTGAAAAAGGGGGCCCTCAGAGGAATCGTCACTTTAGCCTTTTCTATGATCGTGACAGTTCAGGAATAATAAAAAGATCTTTCGGACGGGGTTACCATTTATCAAGATCGATCGATTATCCCTGACCGTAACGTGATGGGACTGAATTTTCCGTAAGACTGAAAGAGCGCCCTCTTTTTTCATCATCGGGCCATGCATGATTTAATTAATTACTATATGAACCTATCATGGATTGCTAACAGAGTACCGATTTAAATGATAGATTTTGAAGTGGAAAAAAACTGATGTGGGATCGAAAGTCCCCATGTACATGCAGTCAATATATGCGAGAATTTAAAATCACATGAGCATGGTATTTTAAAGTAACTCGTTACACACGTTGTTCATGTGGATTGATTTTAGTTCTACCAGTTCTATATATCATGCGTACGATTGATATTTGCAAAAAAATGTTAAATAAATAAAAAGGAATCGAAAGGCGTACTTGCGAGCGAAGCTTGAAACTAAAACCTACAAAATGAGAGTGTTAGTGATAGCTCGAAAAATAAATAGGCAATTTTATGAGTGCGAAAATTTAAATGACAGTTGATTGCGTGCGAGAAATGAGGGATTTCACGCATACGGAAATTAAATGCTGTTGGATTGCATGCGAAAAATGATGGATTTAACACGTACGAAAATTAAATGCTGAGTTGATTGTGTGCGAAAAATGATGGATTTAACGCATACGAAAATTAAATGCTGGGTTGATTGCATGCGAAGAATGATTGATTTTACGCATACTAGAATCTAAATGCTATGTCGATTGCATGCGAAAAATGATGGATTTTAAGCATACGAGAATTGAGATGCTAGGTTGATTGCATGCGAAAAATGATTGATTTTACGCATACGAGAATTTAGATGCTAGGCTAATTGCATGCGAAAAATGATTGATTTTACGCATACGAGAATTTGAATGCTAGGTTGATTGCATGCGAAAAATGATTGATTTTAAGCATACGAGAATTTATATACTGCGTGGATTGCATGCGAAAAATGATGGATTTTAAGCCTACGAGAATTTAGATGTTAGGTTGATTGTATGCGAAAAATGATTGATTTTACGCATACGAGAATTTAAATGCTAGGCTGATTGCATGCGAAAAATGATTGATTTTACGCATACGGGAATTTGAATGCTAGGTTGATTCCATGCGAAAAATGATTGATTTTAAGCCTACGAGAATTTATATGCTGCGTGGATTGCATGCGAAAAATGAAGGATTTTAAGCATACGAGAATTTAAATGCTACGTGGATTGCATGAGAAAAACGATTGATTTTACGCATACGAGAAGTTAAATGCTGAGTGCAGAAAAATTAAATGTAGTTGACGATTTACAGGAAATAAAAAAAAAGTTTGGTGATTTTCAGAAAATAAAACCGGTTGATAATGCAGAGAATGAGCAGTTGGGTATTTGCAGAAAATAAACAGTTGATATTTGCGGAAGAATTTCCAGCAGTTTGTGAAAAATTAAAGCAGTTGAATATTTACGAGAATTAAAATGCGACCGACCATATAGGCGGTATATTGAATTTAAATTGCCGAAAGTAAATTGTGAAAAATTAAAGTGTAGAAGAGTAAAGTGCGGAAAATTAAAGTGCGGAAAATTAAACAGTTGATAATTTGCGGAAGGATTTCCAGCAGTTTGTGAAAAATTAAAGCAGTTGAATATTTACGAAAATTGAAATGCGACCGACCATGTAGGCGGTATTGAATTTAAATTGCCGAAAGTAAATTGCGGAAAATTAAAGTGCGAAGAATTTAAACAGTTGATAATTTGCGGAAGGATTTCCAGCAGTTTGCGAAAAATTAAAGCAGTTGAATATTTACAAAAATGAAAAGCAGTTGATAATTTGCGGAAAATTAAATGACAACCGACCATATAGGCGGTAATTTAAATGAATGAATTTAAATTGCTAAATATAAATGACTGAAGTTAAATGAAATAAACATCACGATAAGAAACAAGCAATTCAAATATATAAAAACAATAGTTCAATAAACAAACTTGAGGCAAGAATAAGCATCCGAAATATTTTACAAAAAAAGTGAACTAAACAATTCATGCATAAATTATGGGAAAAATAGCACGTATCATGAAGAATGATTATACGAAGCATGTGAGCATTTTTCGTAAAAAAATAACGAATCGAAGACTTGGAAAAATATAAATGGGTTGGGCCTAGCTTAAAAATTTGGCGAAATGGGCCAGGAACAATTCAAATGGTGATGGGCTTGGCCCATCACCTTTCTTTCATTTCGCGAAGGGCCATGCGGCCCGATCATCTCATCTTCAACCTCACATCGCCGGCGCCACTGCCTGCGACGGAGGTGACGAACCAGGCGACCAATTCGCCTGGTTCTTGGCCCGAAAGGAGCCTCTCCCTTTCAACAACACAGCCATGCGATCACAGCGACGTAAATCCCAGCCAAACAGTGGCAATCGCAACGGCAACAATAATGCATATTAATTCATTTAATTAGCAAATAAAAACTTCAAGCATTCGAACAATTTAACCAGTGGTAGTGTGATGAAATGAACTTAAAACTCAAGCAATTGGAACGAATTTGAGCAACCAAATGATTGTCTAAGGTATGAACAAAAATTAAAGAGAAAGACAGTAAGGGAGAGAGAAAGAAAAGCTTACAGTGTTCGCTAAGAGAGGAAAGGATTGAGCTCAAGGAATGTGGTTCAAGTGTCCGTGAAATGGAGAGGGAGCGGGGCTGTTTTTCTTGCAAAATTCGGACCGTTTTTACGTTGAGGGGCCGTGGCTATTTATAGCCAAAATCACGTGGGTTGAAGGACGGGGGAGCTGTGCGTGGTGGCCGGCTGGTCGCGGTGGCAAGGCTAGGCGAGCCGTGATGATGGCGGAGGGCTAGAGGGCTAGGACGCGATGGGAGCAGGTGACTCGGGCGAGGACTTCGTTGGCTCCCTCGTGCGTGCACTGTGCATGTGCATTATGCACATTAATTCAAGGGCCATTGATCTGGTTGACTTTCCTTGGTTGACCAGATCAATGGCCATGATTAAATGGCCTTTTATCTGATTTAAATGGCCTCGAGCAGGTTCCGAAGGTACATTTTAATGGCCTTTTATCAAATGACCAAACGTTCTGACTTTTCGAGCCGAAGGTACCGGCGCGTAGAGAAATATATGACGGGTTTAACCGTCTACAACGAATGACGAGAATTTCTCGTTTAACGTGTTTATTTTCGCGTTCAAAAACGTGAAACGTTTGAACGGAAAAATAATAACGTTACGCCGAAAATTACACAAATCGCTGTAGATCGTTGCGACCAGAAAAAAATCTAGCAACTAGTTGATGGAAAATATTTTAAAGTCAAACTATTGTCCGAGCGGACTTACTCGGGTCCAATAAAAGCTCGAATAAAAATAATAATAAAATAATAAAAATACTAAAAAATGCGCTAAAATATTAAAAATCCTAAAATTCATGTGATGACCTAAAACGAAGAAAAAACTAGCAAACGACTGCCGGATAATAAAAAATGTGACTTTTAAGGCTAAAAATAATAATGATAATAATAATGAAAATATGTGCCGAAAAATTAAAAATGTGATTTCGAAAGCTGACGATGCTAACGATGATGCTAAAAAGCGATGAAACACTTAAAACTGCTAATGACAGTAAATTAACTAAAAATGACAGTAAATTAAGTAAATAACAGAAATGTTAAAATCAATTAAAAATGGCGTCAAAATTCGGGTATCAACAGTTGTCCCCTCTTTACTGTCTTATCGAAGTATTTGATAAGCAGTAAAGATAGTTGCCCCTATATCCGAATTTTGGCGACTCAGCGGGTCTTACCTCAAACTTACAGCGATGATGTCGCTCTGGGAGGAGGTAGTTGCTTGATGTCACTCTGGGAGGAGGTAGTTGATTGATGCTGTCACTGGGGATAAAAGGTGGTTGCTTGATGTCGCTCTGGGAGAAGGAGATTGTTGTCGCTCTGGGAGGAGATAGGTTGTTGATCTTGCAAAGATATAAGCTTAGCTCTATTCGGGTATCGAGAGAAACATAAGTTGCAGAAAATGAAAATGATAACCACTCTACCGGGGACGGAAAGTGATTTTACGAGAATGTAAATGACAGCTCCACTGGGGGGGTCTAACATGCAACAGACGTTGCCTAGGGAGGATAACACGCGATTCGCAGAAGTATGAATGATTTGTCCTAATGATGTCACTCCAAGAGGAGGAAATAATTATGCAGAAATGTAGAATTATGTGAAGGAGGTCACTCTGGGAGGGGAAGAAATGTTAGGGCTAAAAAGGTAAGACTACGCTATGCTATTACTCTGGGAGGAGAAGAAATGCTTGATGCTGAAAACTAAACTATGATGTCATTTTGGGAGAAGGAGAAGTGCTAAGGCTGAAAACTAACTGCTGTCACTCTAGGAGGAGATGAATGCTAGGGCTGAAAATTTAAACAATGTCGATTCCGTAGGAAAAGGCGCGAGATGCGGAAATTAAACTAAGGTCACTCTAGGAGGAGAAGAATGCTAAGGCTGAAAACTAAGTGCTGTCACTCTAGGAGGAGAAGAATGCTAATGCTGAAAACTAAGTGCTGTCACTCTAGGAGGAGAAGAAATGCTAAGGCTGAAAACTAAGTGGTGTCACTCTAGGAGGAGAAGAATGCTAAGGCTGAAAACTAAGTGCTATCACTCTAGGAGGAGAAGAATGCTAAGGCTGAAAACTAAGTGTTGTCACTCTGGGAGGGGAAATGCTAATGGAAGGTAAACTATGTTGTCACTCTGGGAGGGGAAGAAATGCTATTGCTAGCGCCCTTGATACGAACCTAGAATGCGTCTGCGTCCTGCTCAGGAGGTAACGACCCCAAGGACAAGACTTTCCCACGATTTGCAGCCGTAAGCAGTCCTCACCTGATATTAGTGTTTGCACTCACGCTCTGAAACAAGGCTAAGTGTTTTACACTCATAAATATGCAACTAACATGATACATAATTTATAGTTCGCAATGTCAATCCGAGTGAATAGACTTCGAATGAAGATGCACATGCATGGGCGTTCTAATAATCGATGGGACTTTTACGGAAAAGAATGAAAGGACGTGAAATGTCCGGAAAGAAGTTTGTTTTGGAAAAGATTGCTTTGCTTGGGAGTTGGAAGGCTTTTGATGAGTGATGCTTTGCTGATTGACCCTGATGAGGGCGGGGTGTGCGAGCTCTTTCGCTTTTTGCCGGGGATGCTTGCTTGACAGAGTGCGTGAGCTCTGGGATCCTTGCTGGGGGCGCTTTCCGTGTGGCCAGGGGCCCTTTTCTTAAGTCTTTATTGGGGAGCGTCGTCGCTGTTCCTTTAGTGCCTCTCTACTTGAGTTGGCCTGGGGCCCCTTTCTCTTCTCGGGTTCTTACTAGGGATGCTTGCTTTGAGGGTCCTCGAGTTGGCCTTGGGCCTTTTTGCTTGACTTCACTGGGGAAGGTTGCTTTGAGATTTCTTGAGTTGGCCTTGGGCCTCTTTACTCGAGTTCACTGGGGAAAGTTTTCTTCGAGATTTCTCGAATTGAGTTGTCCCCGGGCTGTGATTGCTTTGGCTCTTCGACTGTTTGTATTCTTCGAAGGTCTCTGAGCATTTTCTTTCTTTTCTTTTCTTTTCCCTTTTTTCCCTCTCTCCCCCTTTTTTTTATACATATATTTTTTTATATCCCTCCCCTTTTTGATTTGATTTGAAATGCAACAGAGTAGAGCAAACACGACCTTTGTCTTGATCTCTTCCCCTTTTGTCTTGAGGCCTCGGCCTTCGTCGTTGCTGCTTCTTCGGTGATAGTCCTTAGCGATCTCCTAGTGGCCGTTTCCGTCTCCTTCGTCGTGAACTTCAACTTGGCGTGCTTTTACTTCCGGCTGGCAATTTTAGCTGAAACTGCTCTTTGGCTCCCGGGGTATGAGTGATATTGACGGTTTGGGGAGTGATGACATATATGGTGGAAAGAGGGAAGAAACGAAAAAAGTGGAGAAAATCGTAAAAGTCCCATGTCACTTTATAGCTATCCCATGTCTAATGGTGCATGTACCCTGGATATTATGCGAACTCAACTAGTATCTAGTCAGGCTCTTACACTCATGAAGGATAAGGCGCGATGGCTCAAAGATGCTTACCGGGATTTGTTTGTGACTGCTTACGTCGGAGCAAACCGTGGATATAAGAGCAAACAGGTAAGATCATGCATGGCATGTAATTTGGGTAGATGCTGGAGTTAATAGAGGGATTAAATATTCCTAACCTATACGATGCATGAAAATGCTTATGAGAGTAGTATGCTTTTGTTTGAGCCGGGCTAAAGAGGAATTTTTGATTGATTTTTGATTTTTGATTGACGGGTGGTTTGATTGCTAGGGGGTTTGATTGCTAGACGTTTGATTGCTGGATGGCTTGATTGATAGACATTTGATTGCTAGACGTCTGCTTGCTAGATGTTTGATTGCTAGATGGTTTGATTGATAGACATTTAATTGCTAGACGTTTGCTTGCTAGATGTTTGATTGCTAGATGGTTTGATTGATAGACATTTGATTGCTAGACGTTTGATTGCTAGATGGTTTGAGACGACTTACTTACAAAGTTCTACCGAGAACCTAAGGTTGCCCCTAGTGGGCCAGATGATAAAGCGAGCACGAATAAAAACAAATTTAAATAAAGGGGAAAGAAAGAGGGACTCCCCTGAACTGCACAGCGGGGCTGCAAGGGCGTCTTCCACAAGCTCCACGTGGATGACAGCGAGATGCTTCCAGTCCCTGAAAAAGACATGGCGAGAACCAATGAGGAGTAAATGCAAGATAATTTTTAGCAGAAGTAACGTGATTAGTGAGTGTTAAGCTCTCCCTTTTAGATGGGCAATCCGTGGGTCATTGCGGTGTGATTTGCATCGGATGGACTTTGTGACTTTGGTCCAGAGTTTAGTCCTTTGAGACCAGTTGTTTGCGATGCCGGTTGTGCTGGTAGCACTGCGAGGAAAAGAAATTTCTCTTTAGATGGTGATGGTTTGTCTTAAAATCTGTCCTGATTCGCTCTTGAAGGTGGCCTGCTATGGCAATTCAACAGCTCCTACGAGCGGAACTCTCTGGTTTTATCGTGACGACGATTTGAGGCGTAAGACCTTACGTCCTTGCAAAACTGAAGAGTGATTAGTGGCGTTAGTCTAAGTGACGCGTCTTGCGTCCCGAGCTACTCCTGGGGAGCCATCTATGCCATGTCTCCTTTTGTCATCTCACAAATTTTAAGAAAGAGAAAGGGGACAATAAATTTTTAAAATAACGAGCATCTCCTGAAAAAAACTTATTTTATTAATTTCAGGACAAATGTTTGTGCTAGATTGTCATGATAAAATTCTATGTCCACGATGCTTCAGGCGAAGTATCTCTTGACTGCATCGACATTTACCGGTCTCGGGAGATCGTCTCCATCCATGTTGGTTAGCATTAGGGCACCCCCTGAGAATGCACTTTTGACCAGATACGGGCCCTCGTACCTTAGGGCCCACTTTCCTTGACTGGCCTCCTGATGAGGGAGAATTTTCTTCAGCACTAAATCCCCAACCTCGAATTTGCGAGGTCATACTTTCTTGTTATAAGCGTTGGCCATTCTTTGCTGATATAATTGCGCATGGCAGATAGCGGCCAAGCGCTTTTCGGGAAGGAGGTTCAGCTGCTTGTACCTCACTCTCGCCCAATCTGATTCTTCTACTTCAGATTCTGCCAGGATTCTGAGAGAAGGGATTTCTACCTCAAGGGGAATTACGGCTTCCATGCCGTAAACTAATGAGTAGGGAGTTGCCCCTGTGGATGTACGGGTTGCTATCCGGTAAGCATGTAGTGCGAAGGGAAGCATGTCATGCCAATCTTTGTGCGTGATTACCACCTTTTGGATGATCCTCTTCAGGTTCTTTTTTGCTGCTTCGACTGCGTCATTCATCTTTGGTCGATATGGTGACGAGTTCCGGTGCTTCACCTTCCAACGTTGGCAAAGATTGTCGATCATTTTTCCGTTGAGATTGGTGTCGTTGTCCGTGATGATGGTCTCTGGGACTCCGTGACGGCAAATGATATTTCTCTCAATGAATCGCATGGTCATTTTCTGAGTGATGCTGGAGTAAGAGGTGACCTCTACCCATTTGGTGAAGTAGTCGATTGCTACGAGGATGAAGCGATGGCCATTAGAGGCTGTTGGATGAATTTGACCGATGATGTCGATTACCCACATCGCGAAAGGCCAAGGCGATGTCATGCTGAAGAGAGGGGCTGGAGGGACATGGAGATGGTCCGCGCAGATTTGACATTTGCGGCACTTCCGGAAGTAGCTGATGCAATCTCGTTCGATGGTGAGCCAAAAATACCCTTGCCTCATTATTTGTCTGGCCATCATATGCCCACTTGCGTGTGTGGAACAAACCCCTTCGTGGATCTCTGCTATGATTCTCTTTGCCTCGGCCATGGTGACGCAGCGAAGCAAAGCTCCATCCGCTCTTCTTTTATATAGAACCTCGCCGTCGAGGTAGAAGTCTAGTGCTAAGCGCTGGAGGGTCTTCTTGCTAACCCGGCTTGCCCCCGGTGGGTACTCCCGGTTTCTGATGAACTGTACTAAGTCGTAGAACCACGGCTTGCCGTCAGGTTCCTCTTTTAAGGTGACACAACATGATGGAGTTTCCTTTACTTCCACTCTCAATGGTTGGAGCATTACTCCGCATTCTAACTTAAACATTGAGGCCAACGTGGCTAATGCATCTGCGAAGCGGTTCTTTTCTCTATCGACTCGGTCGAATTCAGTTTCCTCAAATTCCCGTGTGAGTTGGGTGAGTAGCCTTTGATAAGGGATGAGCTTGGAATCCCGTGTCTGCCATAGATCCTGGGCTTGATAGATGACGAGCGCTGAATCGCCGAAGATTCGGAGCTTCTTTACTTTTAAGTCGATGGCTGCTGTCAGGCCCCTGATGCATGCCTCATACTCGGCGACGTTATTGGTGCATGGGAAGTTCAATTTGCATGCTATGGGGAATTGACGGCCATCTGGGGCTATGACCACGGCTCCCACTCCCTTGCCCGAGAGGTTCACCGCACCGTCGAAGAACATGGTCCACCAATCGTCTTCTCGGAGATCTTCTGTGATCTCATCTTCAATCATTATGATGTCCTCATCGGGGAAGTCGAAGCTCAACGACTCATACTCGTCTGAGGCATGATCAGCCAAGTGATCGGCGAGGGTGCTTGCTTTAACCGCTTTTCGAGTCACATAGATGATCTCGTGCTCAGCTAATAAGACTTGCCATCTACAAATGTGACTTGACAGGTACGGCTTTTCGAAGACGTATTTCAAGGGATCCATGCGAGAGATTAGCCAAGTCGTGTAATACAACATGTACTGCCGGAGCCTTCGGGCGCACCATGCTAGGGCGCAACAAGTTCGTTCCAACATAGAGTAACGCATCTCACATTCGTTGAATTTTTTTGCTGAGGTAATAGATGGCTTGTTCACGCCTTCCGGACTCGTCATGCTGTCCCAAAACACAACCCATGGCGCTAGCCATGACTGTCATGTACATGAGCAAGGGACGTCCTGGCAGTCTTCGTCCCATTCTGCATCTCTGTGCTTCCTTAGCATTTTGAACATCGGCTCGCAAATAAGCGTTAACTGGCTGATAAAGCGAGCGATGTAGTTGATGCGTCCTAAGAAGCTTCGCACTTCTGTTTCGGTGCCGGGAGTGGGCAGCTCTTGAATTGCTTTTATCTTATCAGGATCCACTTCTATGCCTTTGTTGCTGACGATGAATCCCAACAACTTCCCGGAAGTCACTCCGAAGGTACACTTAGCTGGGTTTAGCCGTAGCCGAAATTGCCTCAATCTTTCGAACACCTTTCTCAGGATGTCTACATGATCTTGCGTGCCGTTAGATTTGGCTATCATGTCGTCGACATATATTTCCAATTCTTTATGCATCATGTCATGGAAAAGGGTGACGGCAGCACGTTGGTACGTGGCTCCTGCATTTTTTAATCTGAAGGGCATCACTTTGTAGCAGAAGGTTCCCCAGGGCGTGATGAAGGTCATCTTTTCACTATCCTCGGGTGCCATCTTGATCTGATTGTACCCCGAGAATCCATCCATGAAAGAGAACATGTCATTTCTGGCGGCACTATCTACCAAGATGTCGATATGGGGAAGAGGGAAGTCGTCCTTAGGGCTAGCTCAATTGCGATCCCGAAAGTCCACGCACATGCGAACCTTCCCATCTTTCTTAGGCACTGGTACTATGTTGGCGATCCATTCTGGGTACTCAGCAACTCTCAAAAAACCCGCGTCTAGTTGCTTGGTAACTTCTTCTTTGATTTTCAGAAGGATGTCTGGATGCATCCTCCGAAGTTTTTGCTTGACAGGCTTAAACTCAGGTTTTAACGGAATACGATGCTCAAATATCCCGGGATCAAGACCTGGCATGTCGGCGTATGACCATGCGAATACATCGGAGTAGTCCTTGAGGAGAGAAATCAACCTTTCTCTCTGAGTCGTATCCAGGGTAGTTCCGATCTTGACCAGTTTTTGATTCTCGTTGCTTGCCCCCAAGTTTACTTCGTCCAATTCCTCCCGATGAGGGGTTATTTCCTTTTCTGAACTTTCTAGTAAACGGGCCAGTTCGTCGGAGACTTCGGCCTTGTCTTCGGTCGTAGCGATGATTTCTTTGCCAGTAAAGACATAGGTTTTATCAAGACAATCTGAACTAACACTCATCCTGAAATTAACAGTGCGAAAAAAGAGATGCGTAAAATGAAAATTTGCATATATATTGATTTTTAGCAAAAGGGAATAGGAGTCCCTACAAAAATGTTTTCGTAAGAAAACGGGCCAAAAACATATATATTTTTCAAAATGAGAAATTACGGAGAGACATCCGGAAGCATGGTGATGGTCCAGTTGCACACAGACTCCCCTGACTTCTTAATGAAAATGACTGAACCAGGCGACGATCCTTCTTCTCCTAGAGTGCAGATACGGAGGTCTGATACCCTGATTGGATTTTCATTGATGGTTTCAGCGGCGAAGGGGAACGTGGTTCTGATATGGGGGATTGGCATTTTGCCCTCTGGCGCAGAACATCCAAATAGCTTAGCCAGCTGCTTTTCTTTCTTTTCTTGGGCAATCCTGGTGAAATCGGCCTTGCTGGGTTGGTATCCTAACCCAAATCGGTCTCCGAAGCTCTTCGGAGGCGCCCAACCTTTTGATCCTTGTAACTCGGCCTCGAGCTGTTTTCCTAATTGGAAGCTTCCCTCTAGTGTTGACTTAGTGGTTGTTTCGGCTATCCCAGATTTCGAGGCTTCGCAGACGGGGGATCTCTCCTCGATCCAATCCGCGTTGACGATTTCAAAGGCTTGGAAGGAACTCTCCAAGGTTTCCGCAGTTTCGATGTAAGGCACGGATGCATGCTTGGCCAAGATCAAGGCCTCTTCTACCTTTATTGTGACGAGGACATTGTCCTTGATGTATTTGAGGCACTGATGCAGGGAAGAGGGGACGGCTCCCGCTGAATGGATCCAAGGCCGTCCTAGAAGCATGCTGTAAGCGGGTTGGATTTCCATGATCTGGAATGTCAAGGTGAAAGTGTGGGGATCGATGACCATATCCAACTCAATGTTCCCGATGATCTCTCGAGTGGTGCCATCGAAAGCCCTAGCCATCATTCCGCTAGGTTTTATGAGGGAGGAATCAACCGGCAGTTGTTCGAGGACATGCCTGGGCATGACATTAAGTGCGGACCCATTGTCTATTAGGGCCTTTGCTATGACGTGTCCCTTACATTCCACCGTGATGTATAGGGCCTTGTTGTGATCTCTTCCCAAGGGGTCGATCTCTCCTTCCGAGAAGGAAATGCTGCTTAAGGCCTGGATCCTTCCGACAAGGTTTTCCACCCCTTCTGTAGTGATATCCTTAGTCACAAAAGCTTGCTTCAAGACTTTTAAGAGAGCTTGGCGATGCGGCTCTGAAGTAAGGATCAGCTCCATGATGGAGATGCGAGCTAGGGTTTTCTTTAGCTGTTCGATGATGCTGAACTTGCTCTGTTTCATGATCTTGAGGAACTCGGCTGTCTCGTCCTCAGTTACAGGTTTGCTCAAACCTTGCGTCTCCTCTATCATCTCTTCGCGGATCACAGGGCTTTTCCTTTTGGCTTGTCGTTGCTTCTCTACTTCCTCCGAGATGTAACATCTTCCGGTACGGGTCATGCCCCCGATATGAGAGGCTTCGCCAATAGCGAGTCCTGTTGATGGGACGGCAGGAGGGGTGGTGACCACCGTGTATCCGTAGTTGAATAGGACCGCGTGTAAGTCCCGGCTGGGAGTATTCACAGCTAATGTGAACACTACTTTGCGTGGGGTCGGGGCTGCGTCCCTTGTTTAGGCCACGTATTTGAAGGAAGACGGTGCTGGGGGATTATTCTCGATGACGTTGATTGCTCCTTGGGTTTTCCCTTTGGTTTGAATGATCCCGAATGTTGTGAGTTGCTTGACTTTTTGCCAAAAAGTCTGCAATCCTGGATGTCGTGCTTGCTTTCCCCTTGGCAGAATAGGTATTGGGCCTGACTATTCCCCGGGAATGGTAGATACGCGTTGTTAGCCAATGCGAAGAACAATTCTTCATTTGGTACTTCCCCCATCGACAGGTGAGAAAGGTCAATTCCAATGGAAGAAATGTCGCTCATCCCAGGATTATGGTGTGGTAGAGGACTGGTTGTCATATCAGGACCCCTTGTTAAACCTTTGGACGAGATTCGTCCTTCTTTGGTTAGGTGCTCGACCTTCTCTCTAAAGTCGTAACAGTTTTCCAAGGAGTGTCCTCGGGTTCCGGCGTGATATTCGCAGCTAACCTTTGGATCATACCAGCTAGGGTATGGAAGGGATTGAGGCGAGAGTGGGGATGGTGTAATCTGCTCGTCTGCCAAGAGGCTTGCGTAGATCTCTTTCAAAGGAAACGGAGGAAGTGACCATGTCGGTGAAGGGTATGACTCGGAGTCTGAGGATTCCTAAGAAGGTAGTAAGGGCACTGTGCTAGAATAGGAGGGTGGTGCCGAATACCTGACGAGGTAATCGAACTTCCCGGAAGGTTGGCCCACGGTGTCAATCTCGCGGTCGCCTTCGTCGTGGCGCGCGGAGAACCGCTTGCACGATGAAGTCGATCCTTTCTTCTGGACGATTTGGAGTGGGGTTCCATTGGCATTATGCGGGATAGGAAATCCGTCTCCGATCGTGTTGATGGATCCTTCCCCGGGGGTCACTTTCTGGGTTTGTATTACTCCGAGACTCGAGAGTTGTCTCACCTTTCCTGCGAACAACTCGCAACCTTGGATCTTATGACCGTCGCTTCCCTTACAGTACATGCAGTGACTTGGATTGCTCTCCGCGTATGGCACATATCCCTCTCGAACTAAGGCCCGGAAAAGCTGTTCTTGTGGCCAACTCGATGCTGAAGAGAGACGGTCGTTGCTTTCTCCTGCCGAGATGGCATTCACCCCTCCCTTTCCTTGGGAATGATTGGAGAGAGGGTTGGTGGATGTGTTGGGTCCTTTTGCCAATCCTTCGAAAGATATCCATCCACTTTTGATTAAGTGATGGACTTTTACCTTGAATGCGAAGCAATTTTCCAGAGTGTGACCTGGGGCTCCAGTGTGATATTCGCACCTTGCGTTGAGATCATACCACTTTGGGTAAGGAGGCAATTGAGGCTAAGCAGGGACCGGTACGATTTGTCCAGCCGCCAGAAGATGTTTGTAGATTTCCCCCGCGGGAAGAGGGAGAGGAGGTAGAGGTTCTCGGTTCCACTGATTGTTGGCTGTGTTTTGGTTATTTGGGTCTTTTGGCGGGTTATATGGCTTGGGTTGCATAGGTTGTGATGTTTGTACTGGAGGTGGTGGGAAATGTGTAGGATTTTGAGGCAGGATATTAGCAATTGGTGGTGAAGTAAAACGAAAGGAGGTGGGTTGATATAGTGATGTCGGATGATACGGTGGTGGCAATAAATAAGGCGGTGGTGGTGGAAACGACTGCCCCTGATTAGCTTAGGGAGCGACAAATCCGACGTCCCTTTTCACAACTGATGCTTTCTTTGGTACAGACTCTGGTGTTGGATGCGTGATTTGTCCAGACTTAATCCCTTGCTCGACTCTTTCGGCAATTAGGACCATATCGGAGAAGCTGTTTAAGGGGTTCGAGATCAGGTAGGTGTAGTAGGGAGCTTTGAAGGTGTGCAAGAAAATCGACAAGAGTTCCTTGTCGCTTAAGGGTGGAGAGATTCTCGAAGCCAACTCTCTCCATCTCTGAGCATAGGTCTTCACGGACTCGCCAATTTTCTTTTCCAGATTTTGCAGGTCGGCGCGGTCAGGAGCCACCTCCATGTTGAATTTATATTGTCGGTAGAAGGCATCGGACAGGTCTCTCCACGTCCTGATCCTGGCTCTGTCCAGCCCCATATACCAAGTTAGGGCGTGCTTGGTCAAGCTTTCTCGGAATAGATGGATCAACAACGGTTCGTTGTGGATCATCTCTGCCATCTTGTTGCAGTATGCTCTAAGGTGGGTCTTTGGGCACTCTACCCCAAGCCATGTCGGCGGATCTTGTACTTCGGAGGTATGACGATCCCGGGGACCATGCACATGTCGGTGGGACCTGTGGGATCGAATGGATCGGCCCCTTCGATTGCTCTGAGTCTTTCCTCGAGAAGATTCAGTCTGTCACTTTTCAGTTTCTCGGCCCCGATGGGGTTAGAACCGAAGGGCAGCATAGGTTCTGATGAGAACTGAGGTTGTGCTGGGTTGAAAGTGAGGAGCTGAGTTCCCACAGGTTCGGGAATTGTGCTCGGAGGAATAGAAGGGAGATACAAAGCCTCTAGGTGGGCCTGACTCTTGCTGGGGTCCACAACAGGGTTGATTGAAAGGTGCTGAAGCGACGGGGAGATCTCTTCACCCGCCTTAACTGTAGGATGTGCAGTGGTGAGTACAGTGAAGGGATTATCCCATCTCCAATGGCCCGGGGGGCCAGAAAGTGGTGGGAGTACGGATGGTCCTGCGACGGTGAGCGAAGAGGGAGGTCCTTTTGTTTGAGGGAGATCAAAACCTGGTGGCACTTCGGTGACAGCTTCATCTCTTTCCTTTTCGGCCCTGGTGGCTCTTTCTGTAGTGATCCTAACTTGCTTCTCTAACTCTGCGATTTTAGCCATTAGTGCTTCATCGGTCTTGGCCGGTTCAGTCATTTTTCATTTTTGAAGTCTAGTTAGGGGGAGCCTGTGCGGAGTAGCTTGCTTCCGAAGAGCTATCGTGAACCTGAAAAAAGGAAAAAACACAGAAAAGAGTAAATACAAGTGAGGATATACAGGTGATATGCAATTCCGAGGCCTCCACGTTGCTCATTCATTTTCCGGCCACACTTTCACTTGATATTTTCAGGGCGGTCGGAGAGGCGAGGAATCCCAGTGATTGACAAGATACGAAGGAAGCCTCTATACATTCCAACGATATGAAGCAAATCTGAGATGCTAACGGCGAAACCCAAACCAGCAGGGGCAACCAATTCTGCCATGCTAGGAAGATGCTATACTTTTGACGATGCAAGGCCTGATGCCTGGTGAACTCAACCGAGGGGAGAGACGACAATCTTTTTACGAACTTGGAGTTTTTTGTGATAAACTAGGAAGACAATGGCCACGAGTGAGTGATACTCGGATGTTTTGAATACTTGTGCTGATTTTCGGAATTTCGGTGAGACGATTGTGTTTTATCCCGGAGGGATTTTCTCTTTTTATTTTGCGTTGGTTTTTTTTTTCTTGGGTTTGTATTAGAGGGATAGTTGATATGGAAAAGATGAGGCGATTTAATAAATATCCGAAAGAGTACGACTTTATTAAAAAGCGTTTACAAAATATGGTAAACTTGCCAACTTCCTAAATTCATCAAAAATGGCTAAGATAGATGAAATCAGAGGTCCTAGCTAAAAAGAAAAGATCTGCCAATATCCGAGCCATTCCCTGAAGGTGTCATTCCTGGACGTTAGAGTCCTGTTGCCAAAGGTACTCCATCGAAGCCAACTCCCTTTTTTTCATCTCTAACTCAGCCTCTAAGGCGGTAATTCGGTTTTGCAGTACTTGGTTTTTCCTTTCTCCCAAGTCTGCGCGAGTAGTCAAAACCCTTATCGTTGAATCCCTGTCTTCGATTATGGCACTTGATGCTTCTCTTTTGCGGGTTTCACCGCTCAAGCGTTCCTTAAAGGCCCTGAGGGCCACCTTCTTTTGTACTGCTTGTACGCGGATGAAATCCTTGTGCTACCTGTCCAGTTCATTCATCTGGACCTTTAAGCCACATTGACGAGCTTGGGCCATATCCCTTTCCTCTACCATCAGATCTCGTTCTTCTTGTGCTGCTCGCATCTGTTCTATCACTTGAGCGTAAGCCATGACATCCGTTCCTTTGCTCACTTGAGATTCCCCTTCTTCTTCCATCGGTTTTTGATTTTCAGGGCGAGGTAAGACATTGCCATTAACTCGTCTCGACCTCCACTGTGGATATTCTGGTATTGTGGTTGCAGGGATGCCATGTCCTTTGAGGCAAACAGGGTGGGCCCAATCTTGGGCGTACAGCTGAATGTTCTGATTTTCTCCAGTGTGTGGCAGGTCTGACCTTGTCATGCCGAATGTTACAGGAATTATTTGCGTGATGCAGAATTGTCTGAGGACGAGGGCAGGGCAATAGTGAGTGCATCCCCATGCTCCGATCAAAGGAACCCAAGGTAAGTGTCCGCAACAGACGATGGGATTGGAAGTCCGCAGCCACTTGGCGTGCCAACTGAAGTCTTCTTCTGAGAGGTTTATGAATCGGTCGATCCAGACATCCTTATTTTCCATCTCCCATCTATCCGTGGTCATTGCGTTGATAACCCTGAGTAGAGGGCATGACCTTATGTAGCTTGCGAAGAAAATGGTCTGATCAGGAATCTGTTTGAAGTGGCTGACCACCCATACTGTCAACAACTGGGTGCAACATCTAAGTCTCCCTTTCCCTTTAAGAGTCCAAGGAGCGAAAGGTTTCGGCTAACATGGTTGTTGTAGGATTGATGGCGTTTGTTTCCATCTCGTAAAAGATGTTGGCTGCTGCAAAGTCGATGGCATTCCTCATTTTCGGAAAGAGGACAAATCCTACAATGGCGAAAGCCAGAATCCTTAAGCGTTTCTTCCCGTTGGACAATCGAAAGCGTGCCTCAATATCTGACCAGCACTAGAAGTAGTCACCCTCTCTGACACGAGTAGTGATTCCTAACAACTTATCGAGCCTTATTTTGACACTTGAGGAGTCGAGTCGAACATTCTGGTATATGGCCGATATAGGAGAGGTGAAGCACATCAGAGCTGAGTACTCCTCTAGCGTAGGAGTCAAGTCTACCTCTTTGTCGAAAGAGAAGCACCGATAATAGGGATCCCAGAATTTTAGGGCTGCCCGGATGCAACCCCAATTAGTCTTTACGTCAACTAGGGTCAGTAGCTTCCCATAAATACCCTCAAACTGCGTCTCTTCGTCTTCAGTCAGCTCATTTCTCAACATCCAAATCCTAGTAAAGTCAAAGCCTACGACTTCTACTTTGATCTTAGTGGTGATGTCGGGGGCGAACCCACGTTCCAACAGATCTCCTTGTGCGGCCTGATCGTCGAAACTTCGTCCCCCGAAAATATCAAATGAAAGTAGTGTAGGTGCCGACATGTCAAATGAGCAAGATGGGTCCTATGGGACAAAAAATGTAATTTTAAATGCAAAGTAACCTGCACGTGTAAGAAATCCGCAGTTCATATAATAGAAAAAAAAAATCACGTCAATATGCCAACAAGACAAATAGAGCCACGACAAACAGGTATAATCATGATGCACGTGCTGGGGCTCTGATTCCGACACCTCTAACTGGCTTGAATGGTTCCCCGGATGATACCATGAAAAGGTCCCTAAAGTGTCGTTCAGTCTCCCGATTTCTTGCGAAATCGTATAACCTTTCGACTGGCTTTAGGGGTTCATCCGAGTTGGGATTGGTGAACACTACCCAGGACATGTGTCCTAGGGCGTCACTACTACCCTCCTATTTTGGTAATTGTCCCCTGGGTGTAGGGCGCTATGAAATGCATATGACAATTGATAAAGCAAATAAATAAACAGACCAGCAATTTATCAAAGCAAATAAACAAATAAAACACCTCTCTAAAAAGATAAAATCGGCTCCGACCCTAAGGTCCCAGTGAAGTCGCCAAACTGTCGCGCCCCACGAAAATTACGAAAAAGAGTAATTTACGAGTGTGCAGTGAAATTTGAGACCTTCAGATGCTCGGCGTAAAAGGACGCCTAGCAGCATGCAATGAAGTCGCCACCCTAATTTGGTTGCTAGGCTTAGGGAACCCTAATCGTCATGGCATAGGAAATATAATAAGTAAAAAACTAAAGGCACAAAAAAAAGGGTCTCGACCCCAGACAAAGGTTCGGGGTCGTATTATGGTCTCGGGAAGGTGTTAGGCACCCGAGTCACATCCGAAAATGGTTACCGGTTGATGAGAGAGGTGTTTAAAAAGGTGTTTGATAAAATGCGTTTTGAAAAACGGGGCCCTCAGAGGAATCGTCACTTTAGCCTTTTCTATGATTGTGACCGTTCAGGAATAATAAAAAGATCTTTCGGACGGGGTTACCGTTTATCAAGATCGATCGATTATCCCTGACCGTAACGTGATGGGACTGAATTTTCCGTAAGATTGAATGAGCGCCCTCTTTTTTCCTCATCGGGCCATGCATGATTAAATTAATTACTATGTGAACCTATCATGGATTGCTAACAGAGTACCGATTTAAATGATAGATTTTGAAGTGGAAAAAAACTGATGTGGGATCGAAAGTCCCCATGTATATGCAGTCAATATATGTGAGAATTTAAAATCACATGAGCATGGTATTTTAAAGCAACTTGTTAAACACGTTGTTCATGTGGACTGATTTTAGTTCTACCATTTCTATATATCATGCGTATGATTGATATTTGCGAAAAAGTGTTAAATAAATAAAAAGGAATTGAAAGGCGTACTTGCGAGCGAAGCTTGAAACTAAAACCTACAAAATGAGAGTGTTAGTGATAGCTCGAAAAATAAATAGGCAATTTTATGAGTGCGAAAATTTAAATGATAGTTGATTGCATGCGAGAAATTAGGGATTTCACGCATACGGAAATTAAATGCTGTTGGATTGCATGCGAAAAATGATGGATTTAACGCGTACGAAAATTAAATGCTGAGTTGATTGTATGCGAAAAATGATGGATTTAACGCATACGAAAATTAAATACTGGGTTGATTGCATCCGAAGAATGATTGATTTTACGCATACTAGAATCTAAATGCTGTGTCGATTGCATGCGAAAAATGATGGATTTTAAGCATACGAGAATTGAGATGCTAGGTTGATTGCATGCGAAAAATGATTGATTTTACGCATACGAGAATTTAGATGCTAGGCTAATTGCATGCGAAAAATGATTGATTTTACGCATACGAGAATTTGAATGCTAGGTTGATTGCATGCGAAAAATGATTGATTTTAAGCATACGAGAATTTATATGCTGCGTGGATTGCATGCGAAAAATGATGGATTTTAAGCCTACGAGAATTTAGATGTTAGGTTGATTGTATGCGAAAAATGATTGATTTTACGCATACGAGAATTTAAATGCTAGGCTGATTGCATGCGAAAAATGATTGATTTTACGCATACGAGAATTTGAATGCTAGGTTGATTGCATGCGAAAAATGATTGATTTTAAGCCTACGAGAATTTATATGATGCGTGGATTGCATGCGAAAAATGAAGGATTTTAAGCATACGAGAATTTAAATGCTACGTGGATTGCATGCGAAAAATGATTGATTTTACGCATACGAGAAGTTAAATGCTGAGTGCAGAAAAATTAAATATAGTTGACGATTTACAGGAAATAAAAAAAAAGTTTGGTGATTTGCAGAAAATAAAACCGGTTGATAATGCAGAGAATGAGCAGTAGGGTATTTGCAGAAAATAAACAGTTGATATTTGAGGAAGAATTTCCAGCTGTTTGCGAAAAATTAAAGCAGATGAATATTTACGAGAATTAAAATGCTACCGACCATATAGGCGGTATATTGAATTTAAATTGGCGAAAGTAAATTGCGAAAAATTAAAGTGCAGAAGAGTAAAGTGCGGAAAATTAAATAGTTGATAATTTGCGGAAGGATTTCCAGCAGTTTGCGAAAAATTAAAGCAGTTGAATATTTACGAAAATTGAAATGCGACCGACCATGTAGGTGGTATTGAATTTAAATTGCCGAAAGTAAATTGCGGAAAATTAAAGTGCGAAGAATTTAAACAGTTGATAATTTGCGGAAGGATTTCCAGCAGTTTGCGAAAAATTAAAGCAGTTGAATATTTACGAAAATGAAAAGCAGTTGATAATTTGCGGAAAATTAAATGACAATCGACCATATAGGCGGTAATTTAAATGACTGAATTTAAATTGCTAAATATAAATGACTGAAGTTAAATGAAATAAACATCATGATAAGAAACGAGCAATTCAAGTATATAAAAACAACAGTTCAATAAACAAACTTGAGGCAAGAATAAGCATCCGAAATATTTTACAAAAAAAGTGAACTAAACAATTCATGCATAAATTATGGGGAAAATAGCACGTATCATGAAGAATGACTATACGAAGCATGTGAGCATTTTTCGTAAAAAAATAACGAATCGAAGACTCAGAAAAATATAAATGGGCTGGGCCCAGCTTAAAAATTTGGCGAAATGGGCCAGGAACAATTCCTGGCCCAAGGAAATTAATTTAAATGGTGATGGGCTTGGCCCATCACCTTTCTTTCATTTCGCAAAGGTCCATGCGGCCCGATCATCTCATCTTCAACCTCACATCGCCGGCGCCACTGCCGGCGACGGAGGTGATGAACCAGGCGACCAATTCGCTTGGTTCTTGGCCCGAAAGGAGCCTCTCCCTTTCAACAACACAGCCATGCAATCACAGCGACGTAAATCCCAGCCAAACAGTGGCAATCGCAACGGCAACAATAATGCATATTAATTCATTTAATTAGCAAATAAAAACTTCAAGCATTCGAACAATTTAACCGGTGCTAGTGTGATGAAATGAACTTAAAACTCAAGCAATTGGAACGAATTTGAGCAACCAAATGATTGTCTAAGGCATGAACAAAAATTAAAGAGAAAGACAGTAAGCGAGAGAGAAAGAAAAGTTTACAGTGTTCGCCGAGAGAGGAAAGGAATGAGCTCATGGAATGTGGTTCAAGTGTGCGTGAAATGGAGAGGGAGCGGGGCTGTTTTTCTTGCAAAATTCGGACTGTTTTTACGTTGAGGGGTCGTGGCTATTTATAGCCAAAATCGCGTGGGTTGAAGGACGGGGGAGCTGCGCGTGGTGGCCGGTTGGTCGCGGTGGCAAGGCTAGGCGAGCCGTGATAATGGCAGAGGGCTAGAGGGCTAGGACGCGATGGGAGCAGGTGACTCGGGCGAGGACTTCGTTGCCTCCCTCGGGCGTGCACTGTGCATGTGCATTATGCACATTAATTCAAGGGCCATTGATCTGGTTGACTTTCCTTGGTTGACCAGATCAATGGCCATGATCAAATGGCCTTTTATCTGATTTAAATGGCCTCGACCGGTTCCCGCGACCAAACGTTCTGACTTTTCGAGCCGAAGGTACCAGCGCGTAGAGAAAAATATGACGGGTTTAACCGTCTACAGCGAATGACGAGAATTTCTCTTTTAACGTGTTTATTTTCGCGTTCAAAAATGTGAAACGTTTGAACGGAAAAATAATAACGTTACGCTGAAAATTACACGAATCGCTGTAGACCGTTGGGACCAGAAAAAAATCTAGCAACTAGTTGATGGAAAACATTTTAAAGTCAAGCTATTGTCCGAGCGGACTTACTCGGGTCCAATAAAAGCTCGAATAAAAATAATAATAAAAATCCTAAAAAATGCGTTAAAATATTAAAAATCCTAAAATTCATGTGATGACCTAAAACGAATAAAAAACTAGCAAACGACTGCCGGATAATAAAAAATCTGACTTTTAAGGCTCAAAATAATAATGATAATAATAATGAAAATATGTGCCGAAAAATAAAAAATGTGATTTCGAAAGCTGACGATGCTAACGATGATGCTAAAAAGCGATGAAACACTTAAAACTGCTAATGATAGTAAATTAACTAAAAATGACAGTAAATTAAGTAAATAACAGAAATGTTAAAATCAATTAAAAATGGCGTCAAAATTCGGGTATCAACAACGTCATCCCCAGGTATTGCACGTAACGTCATCCAGAGCGTTATCTCACCTAGATATCGCCTTTTCACCCAGATATCGCCCCCAGCGGCCTATAAATACTCTCTCATTTTTAAAACATCAAGTAAGCCGAAAAATTGCCTACTAGAACCTCTGCTATTTTTGAACCACTTACTAACTTAAGCATCGGAGTGTCTACGCCGGAGCCCCCCCTCTGACGCTTTGCAGGTGTGTCCGATGTCATCTACAACGACTCCGACCAATAGTAGATATCGTCCCGATCGTCTCGAAGCTCGAATCTTATCAAATTGGTGCTTTCATTAAGAGTCTTGGTACATTAAGTGAGTGTCCTTAATAGCCAAGCTCTGTTTTACCCAGAGATCGAAACGATCATGACTTCTGAATCGGAGCCGGCGCGACCCTCATCCTCTAGTCTCCCTTTTTCAATTTGTAGACAGTTATTCCCTTTTGCTACTGCTGATCTTTCTGTGACAGCACAACAAATCAGTTCAGAATCTCCGGATCTTTCGACCAGGTCGGCAGGGGAAGCCCTCTCCTCGCAGACGACCATTTCGTTATCCCAGATGGCGGGATCTAGCTTTTCTACTCCTCCTCCGAGGGGATTTGTGTTAAACAGTACAGAACACCCTTTTGCGAGTGAAATAGCGGCCCTTCGTTCTCGGTTGGACTATTTGACTGAAATGGCTGCCAAAATCACACCTGAGATTTCTGGATCGAGTGTCCCTCCCCGTGTCATGTTCACGCCATCTATTGTCACCGAGCGGCCCTTGTCACCGTTGTTATAGGGAAACCTCCAGTTAACTTTACCTACAGCAGATCCCCCAATCAATTTTGTGCAGCTCACTCAAGGACGAGTAGAACCTTATGTGCCGCAGGTACAACAAGGTCCCATCCCTTAAGAGGATCGGCACCTCGAGGGGGTCAGAAACCGTTGGGACGGTCGAAGAGAAGAAGCGAATAGAGATTTATCTCCTGAGTATAGCGAGAGATCCAGTAGCAGAAGACGTAGAACTCGTTCGCCCAGGAGCCGCAGCCGGTCTCCTAGGCAACATCTTACGCCTGAACCACGAAACCAGCGGCGTCACGTGGAAATATCTTCCCCGCGCCAGGCGCGTGAAATCCTTGATGACACATCGGGTCATCCATTTAGCCGTCGTATAAGACGCCATAAGGTCAGTCGACATGTAAAACTTCCCACTGAGACTTATGACGGCACCAGAGATCCCATTTCCCATGTCAACAAGGTGAAGGATTTCCTTCAATTTCAGACGCACAGTGATGCGGCGTTATGCCAAATATTTGTTATGACATTATCAGGAGTCGCGCGTCTCTGGTTCGAGGGCCTTCCTAGCGGATCTATTAGCAATTTCACACAATTGGAATCCAAGTTCCGGAGCAGATTTAGTACAACGATTCCAATCAGGAAATCCGCCGCTGCGTTATTTGACATACGTCGAATGCCTCAAGAAACTTTGAAGGAATTTCTCAGTCGATTCGACCTAGAAATATCACTAACGCCGGGTGTTACCATTGATTTTGCTATAGAAGCCTTGAAAAGGAACTGCCGTTATAGTAAATTGAAGGATGCACTAATGATAGACCCTCCCGTGACTTTAGACGCATTAAGACTTAAAGCCCATAATTACGCGAAAATGGAAGAAGAGGAAAATAGAGATAAAACCTATAACATGCCGCCTGAGACACCTCTGATTCCTAACGCTCCTACAATTACCATTCCTGATGACCGCCTCGCCGACGATTATGCTCGGCGGAAAGGTAAGACTTCGAAGGGAAAGCTTGGTAGTTCCCCTACTCAGCGTCAAGGAGATCTTTCTAAAGGTCGGATGTACGACCCTGATTTTCCTTCCCTTAATATACTGAGGGCGGAGATTTTAGCAATAGTGGAGCAGCGAAACCTTCCCATCCGTTACCCTGCGCCTGTGAAGCCCGGGGTGCTTATAGGGAGAAGAGAAAATGCTTACTGCAAGTTTCACAAAGCCATAGGGCATTCTACAGAAGTATGTAGAGAATTAAAATCAGCAATAGAACGTTTGGTGGAAGAAGGTTACTTGGGAGAATTCGCAGCCAAAGTAAGAGAAGACGCCAGAAATAATCCCACGAAAAGGATAGCAGACGACCGACAAATACCCCCTCGCGTCCCACAGAAGGATAATACTCCCGGAGGGAGAGGTGAAGAAGCTTTCACGGTAGACGACGAGGACTTCCCTATGATTAACATCATAGCGGGAGGGACCCCTTATATAGATGAAGCAGAGCCACTGACGACCGCGTTAGGAGAAAAACGCAAACGAGATGACACGATAAAGAAAGGTGAAGCAATAAGTATCCTAGATCGCATGATATTATCCTTCTCAGAAGAGGACGAAAAAGGCGTTGCCTATCCGCATAATGATGCATTGGTGGTTACACCCATCATTGCCAGTCACGGAGTTAGAAGAACACCTTGCAAGAAACCCATAATTGGAGTGGACGGGGTCCCAATCCCTGTCATAGGGATAACTACTCTGCCCGTGTACTTCAGAGAAGACACCTCCAAGCGATCAGAGGATCTGTTATTCCTTGTCGTGGACTTAAACTTGCCCTACAATGTCATACTCGGACGACCTTTTCTCAACCACTTTGGAGCGGTGATATCTCAGAAGCATCTGAAGATGAAATACCCCTCATGGGACGAAGTGGTATCGATAAAGGGCAACCAAAAATTAGCGGCGGAATGTTACTTGCTCATGAATCAAAAGAATTGCGATAGGTATGTATGTATAACGGCGGACCCATACGAACAGGGTGATGAGAAGTGCGCTCAACCTCTAGACAAAATGGTGCCCGTACCAGTGATAGGCATAGAGGAGGCGAGCTTCCTAGTCAGCGAAAAGCTCAGTCCAGAGGAAAACCTTCAATTGGCCCGGTGATTGAACAAATGTCAAGGAGAGTTCGCATGGAAACCCGCAGACATGCCGGGTATATCACGTGAAATAGCAGAACACCGGCTCAATGCTGACCCTAGCGTCAGGCCGGTCCAGCAAAAGCGACGCGCATTTTCTACGAAAAAAGCTTTAGCTATTGATAAAGAAGTGACGAAACTCCTCGATGCGGGGTTCATCCGCGAAGTTCAATACCCTACTTGGTTAGCCAACCCAGTTCTCGTTCCTAAGTCCAACGGAGACGGGCGCATGTGTATCGACTTTACCGATTTAAACGATGCTTGCCCTAAGGATTGCTACCCGCTTCCCCGTATTGACCAACTAGTCGATCAGACTACTAGGTACGCATATTTAAGCTCACTTGACGCTAACTCCAGATACCACCAAATTCCCATGGCCGTTGAAGATGAAGAAAAGACTGCCTTCATCACTCCTAAGGCAACTTACTGTTATACGGCGATGCTGTTCGGGCTGAAGAACGTAGAGGCGACGTTCCAACGTATGGCAAACAGAATATTTGAAGAGCAGATAGGAAGGAATGTGGAAGCATACGTTGACAATATATTGGTAAAGAGCGCGAACTTTCAGGATCACTTGCAGGATCTAAAGGAAGTCTTTGATGTGATGAAAAGGCACCGCATGAAACTGAACCCCCGAAAATGCATGTTTGCATTTCAGACGGGGAAATTCCTGGGCTACGTAGTCAGCCGAAAAGGAATCCAGCCTAACCCCTCAAAGATTAAAGACATACAAGACATGATATCTCCAAGAACCATTAAGGAGGTACAAAGGCTAACAGGGCGCGTTATCGCCTTAGGGCGATTTATCGCTAGAAGTGCCTCCCTTTCTTCAAAGTCATACGCAAGAAAGCACCGTTCGGGTGGACCCCAGAATATGAAGAGGCATTCATTAGCTTAAAAGATTACCTATCGTCTGACCTACTGCTGACTAGGCCGGAACCGGGTGATAATTTATATCTATACCTTGGCGCTGCCGATGAAGTGGTTAGTGTCGTCCTCGTTCGCGATGATAGCCACGCGCACCGCCCTGTATATTTTGTAAGTCACGTTCTGAAATATGCGGAGCTGCGATACGCCCGAATTGAGAAAATAGCGTTCGCACTGATACAAGCCACTCGAAAAATGGGCAGATACTTCCAGTCCTACCCCTTTATCGTGCTTACAGACCAACCTCTGAAGAGAATATTTCGAAAGCTTGAGTCCTCAGGAAGAATGTTAATCTGGGCTCTCGAACACGAGCAATACGGGCTGAGGTATCAGTCCCGGCCATCTGTGAAGGCTCAAATCCTGGCGGATTTTATAGCGGAATGCACCTTTACAGAAGATCCGTTAATAGATGTACCCGAGGAGGAATGGGGCGACGTGGATCTCCCGTTCCCGGAAACTTATACGGACCTCTGGATCATTCATGTAGATGGAGCTAAAAACCAAGAATTGGCTGGAGCAGGAATCTTCATAAATGGGCCGCACGATATGCGAATAGAATATGCCATCCGAATCCTGCAGCCATTATCCAATAATGCGGTGGAATACGAGGCGTTAGGCGGACTCAGGATAGGGAGAAGCCTTTCTTCCAAAGGTAGGCACGATACCGGAAGAATAGGAGACCTGCGTCTAATAATTTGTGGTGACTCCAAACTAGTAATCGACCAGGTCTTGGGGCGCTCTCAGGCTCGGGAGCCCATCATGGTCCAGTACCTCGCCAAGGTAATGCGAGAACTGTTGGAAATAAAGAAAGAAGGCATGCAAGTCAGCTTTGAGCACATTCCCCTAAAGGATAACGCCGAAGCTGACAATCTTACCAAGTTGGCTGCGAACCCAGAAGCATCCACACCCGAAGGAGTGTATTACCGTGAGTTACCTGTACCTTCTTTCATGGAAGAGCAAGCATCTGTGTGTGTGGAAGAACTCGAAAATGACCGGCGGGTTTCCGTAATCAAATACTTGAAACACGATGAACTGCCTATAGATATCACCGAAAAGAAAAGGGTGCTGAAACAGGCAGCTCGTTGTACGTACTATGACGGGGACTTGGTTCGGAGATGTTTTTCTCACCCAGCCGCCAAATGTATAACTGAGCAAGAAGGTCTTCACACCCTACGCGAAATTCACGAAGGGGTGTGCGGTATGTACGTGTCGGGTGGCACCCTGGCTGCACAAGTTTACAGATCTGGATTCTACTGGCCCACCATCCGGAGAGATTGCCACAACTATGTGCAAACTTGCCCGAAATGTCAGGAGTTCTCTAAAATTCCTCGACGTCCCGCCACCGAAATATTTGAGATTATCGCTCCTTGCCCTTTTGCTAAATGGGGGATCGATATCCTGGGCCCATTTTCGAAGGCAAGGTCCCAACTGAAATTTGTAATAGTGCTAGTGGACTACTTTACGAAGTGGGCGGAAGCTGAAGTGGTCACCAACATCACGGCGGAAAAAATTTGGCGTTTCTTCAAACACCAGGTTATCATGAGGTTTGGCGTACCCCGTATCCTAGTCAGCGATAACGGAACACAATTCACCAGCCAATTCTTCAAAGACCAGTGCTCAGAATTCGGGATTGAGCAGCGATTCTCTTCCATGGCTCACTCGCAAACCAATGGACAGGCGGAAGTGACCAACCGGAGCATCCTCAGTGGTATTAAGAAAAACCTGGAGGGGTCTAAAAAGAAGTGGGCTGACGAGCTGCCATACGTGATGTGGGCGTACCGCATGACCGTTAAAACTAGTACTGGAGAAACACCTTTCGCATTGGCCTTCGGGACCGAGGCTGTTACGCCGGTAGAAATCAGTACCATGAGCCTGCGAGTGGCTCACTTTCGGGAGGAGCTGAATGAGGAAAGGTTACGAGCTAACCTTGACACGTTACCAGAGGTCCGAGAAGAAACCCTCCTGAAAATGCAACATTACAAGCAAAAGATGGCCCGTTATCATAACAGGCGCGTCAAAGAACGGTTGCTAAAGGCAGGCGACCTGGTGCTTAGAGACAAGCGAGTGGCTAGTCAACGTGTGGGGAAGCTCAGTCCAAACTGGGATGGGCCATATCGCGTTACCCGCGTTATCGAAAAAGGAACCTATCATATGGAGACACTCGATGGTACTCCCTTATCTAACTCTTGGAATATCGCTCGTTTAAAATTATATTATCCTAGAACTTGATTTTATATACACCTTTGACTGATGCCAACCCTAACCTTAGCTAACGCTCGGTGAGAGAGCTTTCTTGGATGTTTGTGGTTGCTTTTGTGCAGATAAAAAAGGGGGATCTTGGGAGTGAAAAGTCATATCCTTGTGATGGTCGGTCCTGATTAGACGGCTCACTAAGTGAGGGCACGACCCAGCATGCCTTGAACCAGCGTTGGGATTGAAAGATCCCTAGCGCCCCCGGGAGTGAAAAGTCCTATCCTTGTGATGGCTGGTCCTGATCAGATGGCTCACTAAGTGAGGGCACTACCCGGTATCCTTGGGAGTGAAAAGTCCTTTTCTTGTACTGACTGTTCTAGTGGAGACGGCCCATCAAGACAAGGCACGCCCCAAGGAAATAGTAACTCCGTGCTAGAAATGAAAAGTCCTATCTTAGTGGCTGGACTAGTGTAGTCGGTTCATCAAGTGAGGGCATGATTCTAGACGCGAGGACAACGCCTGAAAGTGAAAAGTCCTATCCTTGTGACGGCTTGTCCTGATCCGACGGCTCACTAAGATGAGGCACTTTCCAGGCCGATCGTAGAAAGATGGAAATGCAAAGAATCGCGAATTCCCAGCTAGTAGCTAGATGCCTAATCCCTAGCGAAGTACAGAGCTGATAGAAAAAGTGATTTACGCGGTTCTGTTCTAACGCCCTATGACGGCAGCGGAAAGGCTCCTACGGGTAATTACTGTCTCTTGTAACCCGTTATGCTACTAATGGTTTACAATTAGAAATGTGCAGAATACTTTTCGAGGAGCGGAAAGATTGACGATCGCATAAGTGGCGATATTATGAGGCTCGCCTGGAAATCTAACCCGATACTGACCTCAGTGATTTCTGTTGATGAAACGCTAGGAGCCTACTCGAGAAAGTAAACACATTATGTTATCAGGGCGACAATGACGCCAAGGGAGTTTCAAAAGGTGAAAACTAAAAGAAAGGAAAGACAGCGATAAGGATATAAACTGTTTGAACATATGAAAATGCCTTTGAGGGTCACAAGTTTTAAGGCCAAAACAATAACACCGCGAATGCAAAAAACAAAAAACCTGGCAATTCCTGATAGCTACGGAAGAGGCGGTGAAGTGTTAGGATGCGTCAGCCCTCGAGGTTCCTCCATTTCCAGCCCTCTGCCTTAGCTTGGCGAAAACCCGCTTCATTGAGGTCGGCAGACTTCTATTTGAAAGCCCTCGTGACCTCCTCACCTTTATATGCATCCACTCCATGGACCTCCTCGAAGCAATTAACCAAGATAGTAGCAGTCCGCTCGACATGCCACAGACACTTATCGGCTGACTCCTCTTCCAGAGCGGTTTTCCTTTCCTCCAGGGCAGCTTTCTCCCTTGCCAAGGATGACTTCTCTTCCTCCAGGACCGCATTCTTGGCTCTTTTCGCTGTCAAGGCCGCGTCAAGAGTGGACGTTTGCCCTTTCAGCTCCTACTGGGTCAGAAATAATTGAGTGCGTTCCTCCAGCAACTTCTTCTTCTCATTTCGCTCTCGCGAAAGTCCAGACAGGGAGGCGGTAAGAGAGGCAGCCTGACGCTGTGCGTGCTCTGTCCAGTAATGGAACTTCACAAAATTGGTGAAGAGGCTAGAGCGCAGCGAATTCGCCTTGTCATCATCAACCTTAGAGAGGAAAGCTTCCCGATCGGCCGCGGACGATAATATCTGGGCAGCCATTAAAGCAGAAACCTCGTCCGAGCCATCGCTCCCAATAGCCGCTAAGCCTGTATTATGAAAATCATACAAGACAACTTGGTGAGTCACAGTGCCGGACTCGCCCATTGGACTTAGATCCGCAGCAAAATTAAAGGCGGTGGCCCCTTCGCCAGAACGCTGCGACAAGGGAATGCTCGAAGGGACAAACGCCAGGGGAACGGGAGGGTGAACCTGTGTAGAAGGGCCCCCTTGGATGATGTAGGAACCGTGGGGATGGTAGCCCAAAAAGTCCAAGTTAGGACCATATGAGTGAACAGGCCCACAGAAAGAATTGGGCGAAGCCCCGAAAGACTCAGCCATACCCATGTTTACCATAAACTCAGAGGGGTGATTCTGGCGAACGTCCGTAGAAACGAAGGCGCTGTCAGGTCGCACTTCCATCGCAGCGATAGTAGAGGATAAGCTTCCACCCTCACCCTCACCCTCCGGCCGAGGTCTCTACTTGGAACCACCCAGCACATAACCCATGTCCATATCTCCTATGGGAGATGCGGAAGTAGAAACAACAACAGTATCCTGCAAAGAACCCAGTATAAGACGCTGATAAGAGAAACGAATTAAATAACGACAGACATCAATATACAGCATATCGCGGCCAAAAAAGCACACTCACAACAGTAGTGTTAAGAGGAGGTGCTTCCGAAGAAGCTGCCGCGTCCGGAGAAGGAGTGAGAGCGGCAACACTTCTCGTTCTTTTCTTCTTTTTTCCTTTGGCAAGGGCCTTAGGGACTTTAGAAGAAGATGGCTGAGCAGGAGGGGCAGCGGCGGTCACGATGGGGATACCTGAAGGGATGTCGGTATTTCCCTCACCAGCTGAGGAAGAGGATACTTGAGCAAGGCTCACGGAAGCAGCAAGTAGTACAGTTGGGTTATCAGTAGCTCCAGTGGAGGCGGGCCTCTCTTTTTCTTCTCTCTCCTAGGCCCTTTTCAGTCATCTCCTAACACTTTCAGGCTTGTAATTGGGATCCGTCGCTACATGATCGCAAAACAACGTTAGCATTAGTATCAGCGGTAATAAGGAAGGAAGCGATACGACACTCACGTCTAACGCAGTCCTTGATATCAGCCCCGCATGCTAGATAACGGATGTGAACGCTGATTTCTAGTTGAAGTAATTTGTCTAGCCAGCCTTGTTCCCGCTGAGGAAGGCTCTCCGGCGGGCCCCAGAAATTATCCTTGACATCTTGGTTAAACCCAGATCGCCACCAGGAACTAGGAGCTTCAAGAAGATTTATCACAAAGAACTCCTTTTTCCAAGCCTCGACGGAAGACTCGATGTGGAGGAGTTTCCAAGTAAAAGACTTAAGTGAATCATCATCGTATCGGGGCGATATCGTTATCACACCCCAACACTTCATCAGCTTAAAAACTGACTTAAGCAACAAAAGAGAGGGGGAAGTAATCCCCTTATATTTACAAAGTTCCAGAAAGGCACAAACACAGCAATATGCATTTGGGGCTAATTGAACGGGGAATCAAATCGCAGGCAACAAGCAATTGTTTTATGAAAGGGTCGATGGGAAGCCGGAAACCATAACGGAACATTTGTGCGTACAGAACCCTACATTTGCCCGTCAAAACGTTGTTCAAGCGTATCGACTCAGGGGCAATGGTGGCCTTATAACCGTCAGGGATAACAACATTATGTGCGGCTAAATGCTCATTGAGAGCGATTTCAGAGGTGATACTGCTAACCGTAATATCCATCTTTTTCTCATCGGCAGACTTCGACTCAGGGCAGCGAGTCTTGGCCATGGCAGAAAATAAAAAGTAAAGACGAAGAAGACGATGGAAGAAAATAGGAAATACCTTTAGAGAGAAAGCACTTCGAGAGCCTTGAATGGTGGAAAGAAAACAAGACGGCTAGAGAGAGTAATAAGAAAGCAGGATGATAAAAGTAAGAAAAAGAAATAAGTGTTGGTTTTTATAACCCTAGTGGTCAAAGGAAACGACGGACGCTGCAGTCATTGCGTGAGAGCGTCACAAGGAACAGACTCAAGCAATGAGTACAATCCTAGAGAAGCGCGACAGCGCTTCAATTTTGCTAAACTTCTAGAGCACGCTAGCCTGTGGCATCATAAAAAATGGACACGTGTGTCTGCGCCATCACGACTTTTCTCTCACATTAATAAGGGGATCGCGAGCATTAAATGCACTGAAAAGCAGAGATGATTTTCTGGAATAAGACAAGAGCGATATTGTAACAATGGAGATAATGCAGAATGGCGTTAATCAAGCCGGTGGCTTTCGAGATAACGCAGGAAAGTGAAATAAAGATCAGTTACTATATAAAATAAAGTACAGATATCGTTGCGCGATAAGGCGTTATTACAAGACAGAAAAAGCAAATAAAGAGGAAAATCCTCTAAAGGGTCAACCTTGACCATTCATTGGTCAGCATGGATATCGCAGCCACCATTCCCCTACCCCTCTCTGAAAGAAAGAAGATCTCCCTCGCTTTCACCTAAATCCTTTATCTTCTTGGAGGCGTAATCAGCCAACTTAGATGGATCAACAGTTCCCTGGCGATGGAGATCCGTAAATCCAGCGATACAGACTTCCAGGATCTTGTTTTTCCACCAGGCTATCTTCGAGGGTACCTTGGCCAAATCCGCGTCGCGGGACGATATCTCTTCGCGAAGGAAAGAGTTTCTTTTGTCGGCCGCCACCAATTCCGCCTCCAGCAGTTCTATCTTAGCCTTCCCTTTTGACTTTTCTCGCGCGAGCTCAGCGCGACACTCAGTCAACTCTACCCGGGTTCGATCTTGAAGCTTTGATAGCTCTGTTACCTTCACCAAATCAGCGTCTAGTTGTTCTTTCAAATCGGGAGAGCGCCGAACTTTGTCGCTCTGATCCTCAAGAAAATAGTGCAGCTCACGGAAGTTGGCCAACATGTCGTTCAGAAGGCGTGAGTGCTGAACTTCAGGGGGATGTCGCAGGAACTCTTCCTTGTCCTTCGAAGAACTGAACATTTGGCCCACTATAGAACCTACTGGCTCATCTCGCGATAGCGGATCCGATATCCCTAAAGCGCGAAGCCCATTAGTCCCAAAAGATGACAAATCCAGCTGGTATGCGACGTTTCCTTGAGGACTTTTAGGGGAAAGATTGGAGATATAGGGAGGAGAACAACTTTTTGCGGAATTACCAATACCCAAAATTGAAGAAAGGAATAAGGGCTGAGGCTTCCTCGGGAAAGGGTCAGGAGGAACACTTGCGTTCGAAACTGGCACGGTCACATCCGGAATACAGGAAGAGATCAGAGAACCAGGGCCACCGGGCGGCAAGGGTGAGTCCACCACCGCCGCTGAAACCTCATTAGCTTTGGAAGGAATGGCAGAAGACACCTTGACAACCTCTGCTACTTGCGAGGTACTCGCGACATGAGAAGTGTCAACCTCCGCGGTAGGAACTGCGTTAACTTCCCTCAATGGAGGAACCGGTGGACCAGTCTTCTCTTTACGGATTTTCTTTCGGAGACGCTCCGTCTCGACAGCCATCTCTTCGCTATCGTCCTCGGTTGACTCCGCCGCGGAATCATTTTTTCTCGCCCTAAGCTTCACTCGTTGGGCAAGAGTGGCGTGACGTAGTTCGGAACCGGCATCCATACTCTCGCTATCGCTGTCAACTATTCCAGTCGCAGAATGACTCGTAGTCACTCCCTTACCCCGAGGCGGCAACCAATTCTCAAGAAAGTGAGAAGGTCGAGCGTAAGCACTGCGTGTTGCGACGGTCTTAGCTCTCCTTCCCCTCGGCGGAATAGTCGGACGGCTGGAACTTTCAGGTGGTGGAGAAGGAGGTAACGTCTGAAGCGGCACCACATTTAGAGGAGTGTTATTCCCCCCGGAGGAACGACACTCAGTGCTACCTGCCAGCGAAGCATGTTAATGCAGCAAGCAAATCAAAGCGATAACATGGCAAAAGAAAAACTCACCAATGACACACTCTTTCAAGGGTCTGAACCGAGCAAATTCCCGAATGCGGAAAGACCCTTCTATTTCTAACAGGGCGGTAACATGGGACACATCAATGCTAGACAACACTTCTGGTTTTCGCCAAGCGGCGCTAGTAATCTCTCGGTTAAAGCCCCCGCCACCAGCGGGACGGCAGGCGAAGGGTGAAGAAGCCATTTTTCCAGTTGACCACGTTGTCCTCAAAACCTTGAAAGTTCTGCCAGAACAATTGCACGATGGCGTCATTCCATCTTGGGATGATATCCACCAAGCAGTCACGACAGCTCAAGCTGAAAAATGTGCTGAACAGATCGAGGGATGGAGTGAAAATATGTTTCATCTCGCATGCCGGAAGAAAGGCATAAATCCCACACCAGGAAGGTGGAGTTATTTGTACGGGATTGAGATCGTAATGATTTAGTAGCTTCATCAGAGAAGTATGGATTGGGAGATGAAATCCATAGAGGAACATCTTGAAATAAACCAGCCGGAACGTTCCCCACATGGCATCATGAAGTCGAATATCCTTCGTAGGGATATAAGGGCGGCAACCCAAGGGGAAGGTGATACCGTTCTCCTCTAATTTTGCCCTCAAAACTTCATTACAATCAAAAATACTATGAGCTCTCCTAGCCTCGAGATCTATGGGATTTTTGGCACTCGCAGAGGCTTTAATATGAGACATAAGGGGCCGGAAAAATAAAACTACGACGAGAGAGGAACAGAATACCTAGAACGAAAAGCCAGTAAACAGGCCGTCGGCGCTGGCGAGCAGTTGAAGAAATTTCTCTTGAGCAGGAAGAAGCACAGGAGAAAGAGAAAGTGTGAAAAATTTCGAAATATTGGCAAAAGTAATAAAAGAGAATAGCGGTTCCCTGATAAAGGTCAAACTTGAAGAAGAGACAGCTTGTAAAGTGAAACACGTGCGGAGCAGAAAGTGACGCGTGGACAGTCATTTATGTCTTTAGGAGAAGATAGTTACTGACAAAAAACCGAAAGACGGTTGTACCCAGCAACAGATATCCCTCCACAGCAACCCTTGATGTTTAAAGAAATGACGCGGGAAGGCGATAGGAGGACAAAAGGAAAATGAAGCGTTATCTTATTCATTTTCTAAAAGCCATACGACATCTACAAAGAGGCAAGACCCGCTAAACTAATCACCATCAGACCAAGAGATACCATAACAATAAACTACATCATCATCTGAGAACGATAGCTCCCTGTTGACGGGAGGAAAAGGCTCATCAACCCTCTTTCCTATGTGTATCGTTGATCGGCTGGACTCCTCCTCCACGGCTGACGTCACCGCTTCCACGCCCACGCTGGCACGGAGAGCCATTTTTGGCGAATCGTGAGGAAGAAGAGATGGTTCATCCCCCTTTCGAACGGAAGGGGCGGAAGAATTGGAAACCGTTTCAGACACCTTTAAGGCATTTTCCCTTAGCCTCTTGCGACCCCGCCGGCGGACGAATGGCCTCCATGGAGGCGACGGAGGAGGATTGTCTGAATCTGGCGAGGTCGGAGGAGTTGGCGGAGAATCCCGTGCAGCAGTATCCAAAAAATGAAAATCAGCCATGAAATCACAGGCAACGTGTCGAGAGGAAAAGCAAGTAATAAGATGAATGGGAAAAATGGGATAGGATCCCATTAAATAGCCAAAAAAGGGGGAGAAGTTTTTGATCATCCGGTGCGACTCTTGAGAACTGACACGCGTACAACTTGGAGTGCAAATCTAGATTTGCAGTCACGCCTGTTGAAATCTCCCACAGATCGAGGAAAACCAAAAATTAGCCCAATCAGTTGGCAAGGAAGCGGCGGCGCAAAATTAATGCAGAATGGTTAGCGAGGAAACCATCGTGAAAAAGACGTCCAATGATTGACTCGTTTTCAGTTGGGCTGAGGATGCCTCCAATCAAAAAAGGACAAAGGGCGCATTGAAGAAGAAGAACAATTACAAAGGGCATAATAAAAATAGTTTATTTATTATGGCCTAACGGCCGAAAAGTACAGTTGCGTAAATACATAAAGAGAAAAAAGGCTCAAAGGGAGCCACCACCGTCAGGCGTCAGAGCCAGCATCCTCGGGTATGTCGAGAATTACTCTCAGGGAGTCCATGACCAGTGTGAGGTCAGTAGAGGTGACCCTCATCCCCTTCAAGCAGCACCCAGCATGTCTTTGCGCTGCTGCAGCATGGCGATCACCACTTGAATCCGAGCGATGGAGGTGGCCAGCTTCGACACGCTCTTTAAAGGACTGAAGTCCTCTAGAGATGTAGCTTCCAGCCTGGAATGGAGTGGGGTCAGCATCCCTTGCAACTCCAAGATGTCCTTGGAGGTCTTGATTAGCATGTTCTCCAGGAACCCGATGTCACCATCATTGAGGTTCTTGAGAGTATGGCCCTTGGAAAGGAGGAAATTTTTGGTCAAATGATCCATGATGCAGATTGTGAAAGAAAAAGATGAGATGAACTTGAGTGAAGAAAGCTCTCAGATTTATAGGCTCCGAGAAATGGGCCTTTGGAAAGAGGAGGTCCTCAAAAGACGAGCTGCCCCATTACCATCAAAGACCGATGGACCTGAGGCGGGAACGAGGATCGATGTCTGTATGTTGCTAACGATGCAGGTACTCGAGAGGAGTACGAGCTAGAATCCTGGAAAATGCAAAGGAGCGCGATATTACGGGTAGCCATGACGTAAAAGTCGTACGATTGTAGGTATCCACAGTGTAAGGCTGCGTCGATATCGTAGGTAGCTCCTAGCAGTGTAAAGCCTCGCCGGTATCGCAGGTATCTGGTGGTATAAAGCCTCACAAATCGTAGGCAGCTGATGGCATAAAACCGCGTCAATATCGCTGACTCCATGAGCGGAAAGGAAAGAAAGAACCCGCATGTTCTCAAAATCCCTGTAAGTACAAAGTTTACTAATATCTCCGTAGAATGCCTATCTCCTCTACGTGTTTGCAGTTCACCCGACATGCCGATGGACCCGGAACGTATGCGAACCTAACCTAGTGGTATGAACCTGGTCGCAGTCCGCGGCGACGTCAACAGTGGTCCGTCAGCGTCAATAACTCTCCTACGGCACGGACGAGTTTGCAACCTCTAAGCATTACTGATAGCCCAGGCAGGATAATACCGCTAGGCGAAAGCGACGCCCTAACGGTTCTGGACGAGATAGCGGCGTCTCTCGCTGATTCCTTGGCACCCTATGAGGATGGGTCTTTGGACAAACACTAAGACCGGAACCCACTTGCTCGGAGGAAAACACCCGACCTAGGTGCTGCCTAACGTTCAATTGTTCTTTGTCGTATCGAAAGAGACAAAGAAGCTCGGAGATTCTGCAAGTATATCGCCATAAGGAGGAAAGGACCCTCACCTAAGATACCAGACATGGACAGGGAATGACAGCCCTTGGTAAACACTCGGGCTCGTTTTCAGTTAGGCTTATGATAACAATTAAGACAATCCCAAGGACATTGCTGTAATTATGACCCCTGCCGAGGGCGGAATCCTATAAGCCTTATCAGACATCTAAGCTATCGCTACTAGACCATGAGGTGTTTTCTGGGATGGTCGACATCACCGGGGGGGGGGGGGGGGGACTCACGCGTCTCTGGTCGCACGGCATCATCCCATCCCAGGGGACCCATGGAGTTATCGCCCCCGACATCATCATGGGTATCGCCCCCGGCACCCTCCTCAGAGGCATCGCCCATGACGACACCTCAGCTATCGCCCGTGACGTCATCCCCAAGTATCGCCCGTAACGTCATCCAGAGCGTTATCTCACCTGGATATCGCCTTTTCACCCAGATATCGCCCCCAGCGGCCTATAAATACTCTCTCATTTTTAAAACATCAAGTAAGCCGAAAAATTGTCCACTAGAACCTCTGCTATTTTTGAACCACTTACTAACTTAAGCATCGGAGTGTTTACGCCGGAGCCCCCCCTCCGGCGCTTTGCAGGTGCGTCCGATGTCATCTACAGTGACTCCGACCAATAGTAGATATCATCCCGATCGTCTCAAAGCTCGAATCTTATCACTAAACAACTACTCCAAACGAAGGCTGAGAACTGCTAAAATTATGACACCTCAGAGTGTTCTAACCCTACTACTTCTTCTATTAATTCAGTTGCTATGGAACAACAAATTGCTAGCATTGCTAATTTCATTCAAAAGCTTTCTACAGGTGTTCCTAGCCAAGACAGCAGCCAAGGAAATACCGTAATTGTATGTGGAGTATGTTGCCAAACTGACCACCACACCAATCATTGTTCCATGCTTCAACCACTTATAGTAGAGGAGGTCACCACCCAGTTAAACACTGCCTATGGTTTCAATCAGAACCAAAAAAGCAAGTACCCTCCAAACAACAATCCCTACTCAAATACCTACAATCCCGGATGGAGGCACCACCCAAATTTCAGTTGGACTCAAAATCAACCTCAAACCAATTCCACTCTCCCAAACCAATCACAACAACCACCATTCAACCTTCAAACTTTATTCGTAGACCACCACAAAACGATAATAACGAACCCCTCCAAATATCTGCTCCCCCGCAACCATTACAGATTACTAGTCCCACACGTGATTATGAAATAAACAAAACCTTTGCTTAACATAGTGTCGTGCTTGCTGAAATCCAGAAACAGTTGAAGTTGCTACTGGAGGATAAGCAGAAGTAAGGGAAGCTACCATCTAGCACGATAGACAACCCCAAGCACAATATGAGTGCAATCAGTTTAATAAGTGGTGATGGAATTTGAGAAGCAGTACAAGCACAAATCTCTAGAACATATTAAGGAGGAAGAGGTAAAGAAATAGAAGAAGCAGAAAAGATCATAACAATAGAGGATGAACCCTTCTTGGCTATAGAAGATGTTGAGGTAGAAAGATTGGCAGAGAAAGTTTAAAAGGAAGCCAAAAAGAGCGAAGAAACCGTCAGACCAAAGGAGAACGATGCACCTCCACCTTTCCCACCTGCTCTCTCTAAGACGAAAAAGGAGAGAGAGGAAATGAAATTTATGGAAATATTTAGAAAAGTGGCAATTAATATTCCAATGCTTGAATTGATTGCTAAAATTCCCAGCTATGCTAAATTCCTTAAAAGTTTATGCTCTGACAAAAAGAAACTTGCGAGTTTTGAATAGGAAGGCCTAACGAAGAATGTCTCTTTGGTAATCTAGTCTAGACTCCCAGAGAAGTTAACGGATCAAGGCACATTTGACATTCCTTGCAAGATAGGAGACAAGAAGATAGAGAAAACTTGCGGCTTAACATCAGAACCATGAAGGATACCAGAATAGCGATATAGCTAGCAGACAGATCCATCATCTATCCCAGGGGAGTTGTTGAGGACGTTCTAGTCCAAGTCAATGGTTTTATCTATCCTGTCGATTTTTATGTTGTTGTTATGAATACGAATTTTTCTACAAATAATTCTGATGTCCTCTTAGGCAAACCTTTTTTAAGGACTGCGAGAGCTTTGATTGCTGTTTTTCATGGATGATTAACTCTTGAATATTATGGACAGAGCATTAAGTTTAACATGTATGATGCAGTGAAGAAATCAAGCGAGATGCACAGCTTGAATTTCATTAATATTTATAAACCAACTGCTGATGGAATTTTTGACCTGTGTAGAAATGACTTACTTGATTGTAATCTTATCAGGAGGATAAAGGGAAAGAAGCAGAAGCAAATGAAAGAAGGATCAGCCATTTTAGCAGATCCTATGAAAGGATTCAATGTTTTAATCCATGTAATAGAAAACAAATTAAATTCTAATCAAATCTTATATTTTCAGTGCAGGGTACCAAAAGGAGCTAAGAACATGAGTCTTTGCCAAGAAAGGGAAGTTCGTATAGCAAAACGTCGCTGACCAAGAAAAATCCTTTTCGACACGTGTCCCTCATAATGTATAAAAGCATGGAGAATAAGGAAACACTTTCCCCATTTCCACAACTCCTTTCCCTCTTCAAACACAACTGCTTCCCCCTTCCTAAGTCAACCGTTTTACCCTAACCTCCCAACAACCGCCGCAACTATAATGTCAAGGTCTAAAGCCTCAATCATAGCCCAATATGAAAAATGATCTTCTAGCCTATCTCGTCAGCCATCCACACAACCCCCTCTAGCTCCCAACCATCGAGAAGCCCACCACCTATACCAAGAATGACCTCAAATTTAGCACCACCCAGTCCACAGGTGACCACCAGCTGGCAGAGACAAGAAGCGCAGTCCACAAAAACATTTGCAGCTGCTGTCCTTGCCACTTTCAACACTATCGTCAACTCGGCATCACGAGCGCACGTCGTCCGTGTTGGATGCCATAAACAGGTTGCCAGACAAAGCCCAACCATCAGTCGCCATCCCAAAAAATTCCACAGCAATAGAACAGCCAAACGAAAGGGTTGGACGAATGCCACCGACATCTGACACTGACTCCGATGAAATGCCCTTGAGACGACTAGGGAAGAGGAGGTTAGAGCCGACGGCGTCTGACCAGGCTGAAGAGAAGCAAGCCGAAATGATGATGGATACTCAGGCTCTGCCAGAGACCAATAATCCACCTGTCATGTCCAAGAACTCAACCAATCTAACCCCATGATAGAACCCTAATACGCCTACACCCGCAATCGCTCCTGCCTTTGTTCCTGTCCAAAGTTTCAAGCAAGTGGCCCACAAAATCTCTCGAGCTAGGAATGAAGCTGAACCTTCCTCCCCTATCGACGAACATCGTAAGGGTAAAGAACCTATGATCCTCACGCCAGAATCAGAAGAAGAGTTTGAGAGTGACTATCCCAAAAGTATCTCCAATCCAGAAAGTTTGGTCAAAGGTACGAAACTCACCCTTCAATCTTCTAATTTTGGTGGCTGGTTGAATTTTGATTCCCATGATGTCAAGGAGAGACTGGAAAAATGGATTAAAAATGGTGAGATTATCCCTTGTGTTGTTTTTTACTATGAATTTCATCATAACCTAGGTGTGTCTACTAGGCTTAAGAAAATAGTTAATGATATGGGATGGGGTCCAGTTGTTTTTGTGATCAATGTTGTGCATACTGAGTTGTGCTTGGAGTTCTACTCCACATTGTGGGTAGATTTTGCTGCTTTAGATTGCAAGGGCAGAAAGTGCCCTGATATTTTTAAGAAAGATGTCATAAACATTAGGTTGTGTGGTCACTGGAAACATTTGAGTTTGCATGAATTTGATGTCCTGCTAGGTTTTGCCCTTGATGACAAGGAGCTTCCTCCTTGGTACCCCTCAATTCACTATGACATTCCCAAGGACTGGGATGCCACTGAAGCTTTTAGATTCCTCACAGGAAACCCAAAAGCTCAATTCACCAAAACATCCAAAGCTCATAAGCTTCGTGACCCGATCTGAGAATCCTTCACAGAGCCTTAGCCATTAAGCTCTATGCCAAGACAAAACCAAGCTGTATATTTTATGGTGCATGAACTCTGATAAAAAAGTTAGCTTAGGCTATTGGCTGGTAACTATGATGTTGAACCTGTAAAAAAAAATAAAAGTTACAACTTGCTACTAAGAACAAATAGTTTGTAGATAGCAGTAAGAGGATCAAACCACAAAGAGTTAAGGTACAATTATTGTGTGTGTTTGTAAATGCCAGTGATGACACTTAGGTGATAATTGGGGTTTTGTATCACGACTAAAACTAATTAAAATAGCAGAACTGTCTTTGCCAAGAATAGTGATCTTGGTCAAGAAAGCGGATTCAGAGATTGAGATCAAATACGAGAGTAGCTTCTTAGTAGAGGCTGGCGAGCAATAAGACATGAGATACGATCATCGACACAAGGATATTCATCTCCAATCCACAGAGTTGCTATAGGATCAAGGTACGCTTATGACCCCTGCTTCCCTCCTATATCAACACCACCTCAGGTTCGCTTAGAGATGGTGCCTTACTAATCGGCACCTTGCTGGTTAAAGGGTTTACCGAATTGGTAGCTAGCTTGAGTCGATTACACCTCTACAATACGTTCATCCTCAATGGCTTAGAGGAAGACAACTACAGACTAGTATCCTCGGTTGTCAGTCGGGACTTGATCTGATTAACCTTTCCCCCTACCATTTCCTAGATACACCTAGTAGCGTGTAGGAGTCTACTTCGATCTTCTTGGTCGATAATCCACATCCAAGAAGAATGACGGCTGCGAGATCTATTCAATTCTAGAGTGATCAATTATAATACCAAACAGAAACGCGTTAAGAATAAGTGCATAATCAATTAAATACATATATAGAGATTGATAAGAATAATTAGCTCTCATGCATATTCAAGCTCATGCCACAAAATGCCTCTACTAAGAAGATAGGGGTTAGTTACGCATACTCATAACTATAAGCAAATAATAATTTATTGAGATAATGAAAAATCCTTCGTTGCTGAAGGAGCAAGAGTATATGAAAGCTAAGATAAAACTGGGAGAAGAGTTTCAGCTAGGAGCGACCACCGTGACAAATCCTCGATGCCTTGTTCTTAACCCTAAAGAGGGTATTTATTTCCTAAGAAAGTAACTGATTGCGGAAATTAAGAGAAATCCTCATTAAGATAAAATTGTATTTTAAATGCTCTCCTCCTCAGAAAAGGAATCAGATCAGCAAGGGCGCGTCCAAATTATCCCGTGGTTAACGCTCTAGATCGTCAGGGCATTGATATCTTCTGCCAGCGCCTTAATCACTATCTGCTATGAAAGTTTTGTTCACCAGGTGAGAGATTGGTCAAGCAAGAGTGTCTTAGCCAAGAGAGAGACTCGTCGCCTTGGTCCATAATGTTGGACAAGGAAGTCAACTGCTCTAAAAGTGCCTAGAAATTATGCGCAAATCTGCCTTTCTACTCTTCTCCTTTCAAATTATGTTCCCTACAATAATCGAATATTTTTCTGAGAAATCAATAGCATACCATTCGGAATATCAAGAGAATAGGTGGTAAAAATTACTATAATTAAGCTCAATCAGCTGGCCAAGCAGTTTGATGCTTCAAAGAACAAAATAATTTCAGGTAACTTGATCACCATGCTTGCATGTGAATCTGGATACCTCAATTATGCCACTGACAAACTCCTAGAAGTTAATGCATATAAACTGCTTGATATAAAATCCCTTGACCAAATGGGATTTTCCACTTGGAGAAATGAGTTGTTTATTATAATACAGGGTGAACACCGAAGGCTGAGAGGATCTTTGGAGGAAACCACACAAGGCCATACCAATTTGCACCTCTGAATTTCAACTTGGGACTAGAGAGTAGTGCGAGAAGAGTCGAGCCAACAGCTAAGCATCAGATTGACCAAGATGCTGGTCTTGACCAAGACCAATAGCAGTAGGCAGAAACTTCCCCCACACCAGAGACCATGCAAAACAATATGCCAGAAATCCTTAAATCTCTGTACCAGAACAACCAACTCCTTACAACCATGTAACAAACACTCCATGCCTAGCAACAAACCGTTTTTGAACTCCAACAAGACCAGAAAGTTGCTTGCACCACCATGACAAAATTCCTAAATGGCCTCCGCAGCATGGATACAACGATAGAGGGTCTCCATGCTAAGCTTGATTCTTGGACCGACTCCTCCTCTGACTCAGAGTCAGAACCCAAGTAACTGCCCCTAGGTCATCCCTCTCCTTTTTCCTTTTCTTTTGTTTGATTTTGTTTTCACCCTTTTTCTCATATTGAGGACAATGTGTCCAATAAGTGTGGGGGAGGGGTAATTTATAGATGTATGTTTGAATTATTTTTGCATGTTGTCTTTGTATGAGTTAGATTAATTTTTGGTAATTTATAGGCCGTTTTAATTTTTTCTGCATGATTTTCCTTTGAACTTTTGTGTGTTTTTTAGATAGACTACATATTCTGTGTTGTTTTCTAGAATTAGAATCCATCTTGCCTTTGAACATGTTGTCCATTCACATAGGAAGCAAGAACTCTTTGTTTTGTGGCTCCATACCATACTATTAAGGCAATTAATTGGGTTAACATTTCCAATACCTGTAAGGATATGACTCCTGGTATTATTTAAACATCCCTTATTTATATAGATTCATGATTCTAGTGCTCGACACTAGAGTCTGCAGATAAAACACCCACAACTATTTCGCCATTCCTTGTGAATCCTTTACACATAGAACTGCCCTTGAAAAGAATAAATATGTGTCAATGTTCTGGTATTCTTACCTCGTTAAGTGAGAGTATCCAGAGAACTATCATGCCAAAAGAACAAAAAATTTACAATAGCATACGAAGAAAAAAAAATTATCCTAGTGTTCTCGCCTCACTAAGCAGGAACATCTAAGAAACTACTCAATAAAGGTTGATATAAGGCAAGGCTCAAAAATAGTTATTAATGAGAGCAGTTCATGTGAAATAAAGGAAACAAAAAAGGAAGGCAGAACAGGTTGTTGTGTCCAGTTTACACAACTCTATTAGGAAGCTCTAGAATTATGACTATATTGGTTAGGCCTTAGTAATACGATTTTGGAGTTATGGATTGAATTGTTCGAGCATTATATATGATGTGATGGATGGTTAACTGCAGGTGTTCTCTGATTCTTACCTTTTTTGTGTGTGCCTTGAGTCAATATGCTTAGGGGCAATCATAAGAATAAGTGTGTGTGTGTGTGGGGGGGGGGGAGGGGGGGGGGGGGGGGGGGGGTGTTGATTGAGCTTAATTATAGTGGTTTTTACCACCTGTTCTCTTACAATTTCGAATGGTGTGTTATTGATTTCTGGACGAATCATTCGATTATTGTAGGAAACAACCTTTGGAGAGGAGAAGAGTAAAAAGAAAGGAATTGTGCATGGTTTTGGGCATTTGGAGCAATCAAATTCTTGGCGGTCACTCTAGACCAAGATGGTGAAGTCATCTCTCTTGATCAAGATGGTTCACACTTGACCAATCCCTCACCTGGTGAAATCTTTGGAGCGGACAACAGTTAAGACGCTGGCAGATGATTTTCCTGCACTGATGACTGGAGCATTAATCACGGACTGATTGGAGATGCGCCCCGCTGTCTGATTTGATCCTATTCTTTTGTGAGGATGAGAGTATCTCATATACAATTTAAATTTGATTAGGATTTGATTTTCCCTTAAATTCCGCATGAAACTATTTTCTAGGTAGAATAAATACCTTCCTTAGGGTTTGAGAGAGGGGATCAACCGCTCCTGGTTTGAAACTCTCTCTAGTTTTATCTTTGCTTTCATACACACTTGCTCCTTCAGAAACGAAGGATTTCCATTATCTAAATACATTGTTATTTTGCTTTTCAATTATGAGTATGAGTAGCTAATTTCATTCTTCTTAGTAGAGGCGTTTGAAGCATGAGCATGAATATGCATGAGACCTAATAGATTTTAGTAATCTTTAAATCTACATTTAATTGATTCTGCACTTAATCTTAACATGTTTTCTATTTTATTTTAGATTTGATCAACTTAGGATTCAGTAGATTACGCAACAATCATTCTTCTTGGTTGTGGATTCTCGACTAAGAGGATCGAAGTTGATACCTACGAGCTACTAGCGGGATCGGGAAACAGTAGGGGAAAAGGTTAATCATATTTTGTCTCGATTGATGCCTGAGGATACTAGTATGGAGTTGTCTTCCCCTAGTCGTTCATTTGCCAATTCAGTAAACCCTTTAACCAGCAAGGTGCTGGGTGGTAAGGCATCATCTCTAAGCGTACCTGAGGTGGTGTTGATGCAGGAGGGAAGAAGAGATCATAAGCATACCTTGATCCTATAGAAACTCTATAGATTAAAGATGAACATCACTATGTTGATGATTGCAACTCATGTCTCATAGCTCGCCAGCCTTTACTAGGAAACCCTCTCATATTTGATTCCCATCTCTGAATCTGCTGTCTTGACCAAGATCATCATTCTTGCCCTAGAATGTTTTATTGCTTTAATTACTTTCCATTTTAGTTTTAACATTGAAACCCCTATTTTTTGCCTAAGTGTTAACGCTGGTCCTTACAAAAACACATGAGTATCACACCATAACTCCTTGTGGTTCGATCCTCTTACTATTATCTAGAATTCAATTGTTCCTAGTAGCAACTTGTAACTCATATTTATTTTTGACGGGTTCGGCACCCAGTCACAAATACATTACCACAAGCCATTGCACATCAGCATTTACTCTAACTAATGTATCACAACTTCAGAAACAACTATTTAACAAACAATCTTAACAAATTCCTACCATTACAAATATAGTTAATTAACTAGCATTATCAAACATTAAAGAGTCAACCAAACCATTATCAATTCTCTAACCAAGCAGAAAAACAACCTAATCATTCTAAACTCTTCAACCAAGCATTCATTCTATGAGATGGAATCTTAACAAATATTTTCCTATAATACAGATCATTGAACTTGTCAACTGCCTTGATATAAAAAGCATCTGAAACATTATCCAAACTCCCAAATAAATCTATAATCTCATCGATAGAGTATGGATCCAAAACTGGGCTAGTAGCTTTTGTGCATTCTCCTTTGTATCTCTTGGCTTTAGCTACATCTCTATCTACTCTCGCACTTAAGGATGCTGCCAACAACTGTAAGTAAGAGTCCCATATTTCAGACCCCGGTTTCCTAAGACGCCTACACCTTGGAACGTTCTCATTAGCAACACATTTTCCCTTTGAGCTCCCAACAGTAGAATTTTCATTTTCCAATACATGAACACCGTAATTTAGGAACTCTTCTTCCTTTTGGCGCTCCTCATCCAAGGTAGGGGGTAATTGAGTGGAAGCATGGTAGAGATTCCTGGTAGTTGTTGATTTGTTAAAAACTTGATCAAGCATCTCATAATTCGAGCATCCTTTCTTTCTAAATGTCTTATAAATCTTATATTTCTACAAGTAAAATAAATCACATAACAAGTAGAATCAACATACCGAAATTTAAACCATGTACTAATATGAAAAAAACTAATAAGAAAGTGTAATATACCTTAAAAAACATCTGCCAAACATCTTCTGGAGCATTCATAGTGTTTGAACTTGATAGGTAGGTAACTCCAGTATGCTCTAATAGTTTAGAAAATAGGCGATGTTTTTATCTTAATCGATTCAACTTCCTTTGCAATCTAAGTTGACCATATCTTTCCCCAGAAAGTAAAAACATTTCTTCATCCATTTCTTGCCAATCTGTCGACTTAAAACTATGAGTGCCATTTGGATCCTTTTTTACTCTATCATATAATATTCCTAAGAAAGCTAACTCATTCTTATCAAACCATTTCATGTCATCATCTCCGTTATCACCTTTTCCTCCCATCTAAACACCACCAAAAAAGGTACAAGGACTGTCATAAAAAGACATTACAATTTACAACAAAAGGAAATACCAGGTAAATAAATTAGTACACACATTAAGAACAATAATTCTGAGTAGTGCATGCAATACAACACACAAAAGAGGTCGAACTAATTGTATCCAAGAGGAACTCATGTTTGTGATTATTTATATTGGTGACTAAAATAACTGGAAATGGAATCATAAATGTTATACAGTCATACAGAAAGAGTCGAACTAATTGTATCCAAGAATATAGAAACAAGAATAACTTCCATCGACGATCTTTTATCCATATCTCTTGAAAAACTTATGTTTTAGCCACTGCATCTCTTTGACTATTGAAGGTATGAAATCAATATACAAATGATAGCATGTCTCATGAGCATGATTTTACCTTCTTTTCTAGCCCTTTCGGGGGCTTGATTCTGCCATTTGATCCTTATTTCTATCGTTATTGCAGATCAGAGTCAATAGAAGGAAATCAATGAAAAGAAGCATTTTTTGAGTATTCTTGAGGATTTCCCGCTTCAAGGCATAGAAGTCCAAATTGTCGTCGAGGCCTCGACGCTAACCAGACCAGTGAGTTGTCTCTAGCCTGCGATACGTCTGCTTCTTCTCTCAAATGAAACCAAAGCAAAGCATCTTCCAATATCCGCAAGGGATTCCAAGCGCTTCTAGAAGACAGCAGGCACGCCAGAAGTCCCAAAATATTCCCTTGAAAGGACATGTGCTGTCAAGCTCCCCTTGCTTCTCTCTCCCCTTAGCTGTTTTGTCCCCTAGCTAGTTTTAGCCTATAAAAACTAAGTTTTAGGGTTTTGTGCAAGAACGACTGACCTAGGACATTAATACATCACTCTATTTTACCCTAATTTCTGGGGATCATCTCCTCTTAGCATTTTTGGAGCAACCGCCAACTTTGTAAAGGGGAAGCTTTTGATTAATACTATTTCATCCTTTCGGTTTCTTTTAACCCTTCTCTTTTATTTATTGTATGTTTATCATCCACTGTTCATATCATATTATGAGTAGCTAAGTTCCACCCTCTTAGTAAAGGGTGTTTCGAGGGTTGTAGGGTTCGGTTAGGAGGCCTAATGCATGCTTAATATATTCTCTTGTGACATATAATTGTTTACCGTTTTAATCCTATGCTCATTTAGGAATGTTAAGGGCCTGATCAACTGTTGATATTTCTGCATGAGTACTGTCATTCTCTTGGTTATAACTGACGCGAAGCCTTGAGTTAGAGTAGACACCTAGTGGAGGCAGCACGAGAGGCCTCTGTCTAGGGGTAAACGATTATTTAGGGTATGCGATACGAGTCTGACAAGCTGAGCTATCGCGCCCTAGATTTGTCTTACCTCCCCTTCATGGGCATTCTGAGTAGTGCCTCCCCGCATTTGTGCCTGGGAGGACGGCGGAACGTCAAGGCCACCTCATATGTGAAAACGGTGGGTGGCTTTTATCTAAGAAGGTAAGTAGGGGATGCGGTGTGGAAACGCGGTCCCTATAGCAGGTCTATACTTGATGTTTGGAATATGTTTGTGCCAATGACTAACTGACCTAGAAAGCAACCCAAGAACACCTTTTGCTAAGATTACCCCATCAGCCGCTAATACTGAAATATCTCATAATCCCAAGCAGTAGAAGGAAATCGAGGAGCTTCAGAAACAAATGAGCACCATGATGGGCCAAGTGAAAGAGTTAAAAAACCAAGGAAGATTTCCACCTCAGACCGAAACAAATTGAAAGCACAATGTCTGCGCAATGAATCTGCGAAGTTGTACTACTTTGAAACCTCCTACACATTCGGATCCTGACATGGAGAACTCTCCAGAGTCTGAACTTAAGCCAAAACCCAGAGCAAAATTTCCAAAACTTCCCAGATATGTCGAGGTCATGGAAGATAGAGTCCGCTCTCCCAGAGGCTCCCCAAGGAATGACCCCAATCCACCTGAGTTCACCCAAGCGTACATTCATAAGATTCTCGAGCCCCCATTCCCTCACAGATTGGTCAAGACAAAGAAAGATAAGGAGGACCGCGATATCTTTGAGATGTTCAATAAAGTGGTCATCAATATCCCCCTTCTCTAGGCAGTCAAGAATGTCCCTCGCTATGCCAAATTTCTAAAACAACTGTGCACAAACAAGAGCAAGTTTGATGAAGTTAACAAGATCAGTGTAGGAGCTAACGCTTCCACCCATATCCAGTGGAGGATCCCTCCAAAGTGCAAAGACCAAGAAATGTTTATCATTCCCTGCCGGATTGGTACAGTTGACATCGGGAAAGTCATGTGTGATCTAGGGGTAGGAATAAACGTCATGCTATTGATCATCTATAACTGTCTAGGCCTCGAGCCTCTCATACCTACAGACCTTGCCATTCAGCTTGCAGACCGTTCCATCATCTACCCCGAGGGGATCATCAAAGACGTCTTGGTCCAAGTGGGAGAATTCTTATTCCCAGCAGACTTCTATGTAATTGCAATAGAGAATGAAGATTCTACCAAGTCTACTGATGTTCTTCTAGGCCGTCCATTTCTGGCCACCGCCCGGGCAAAGATTGATGTTCATGATGCGACAATCTCCCTCGAATTCGATGGAGAAATCATCAAATTCAATATGCTGGAAGCCATGCGATACCTATCCAAATTCTCGAGTGTTAATTATATTGATGTTATTGATCCTATTATAGAGGAAGTCGCTGAAATTCATTTTACTGACCCTTTGCATTTTGCCCTGATAATAATTTGTCTTCTGCCGAAGGATGTATGGCGGAGCAGCTCTTCTCAGATCAGTGTACGCGACGGTCCACAGTACCTGCAATGCGCTGGAGGGGGTCTCCGGCGGAAACACTCCTGTGCTTAAGTCAGTAGGTGTACTGAAATTGGCAGAGTTTTGGCTAGTCAAGTCCGCTTACCTGCCTCCTTTGTGGGGGAGGTATTTATAGAAGAAAGGGGGCGTTCCCGCCCGAGTAAACGGGTACGGAGCTATCGCTCGCGTTAGGGTCTGTGATTCGCCCTTATCGTGATACGCTACCTCGGCGGTAGGTGTTTTAGGTAGATATTGCCGCGGTAGGATAATGGCCGGAGCGTTAATCCTAACGCGTGGTTTCCTCTGGGGGTGAGATAACTCCTTGAGCCAAGCAGGAGGTCCGTGAGAGGAGCCGGTAGGGCCCCGTTAGCCTCTGTAGCGTTAGCCTTTGTAGCGTTAGCCTTTGGGGAAGGTAGCAATCTTGTCCCTACCGTGGTGGTGCGAAACAGTAGCTATGCCTCTTCCCATCGGGTGATAGACGAAAATACCCTTTCTTTTAGGTGGATTGTTATCATAAGCCCAACTGAAAATGAGCCCGAGTGTTTACCAAGGGCTAACGTTCCTTCTCTCACGGAGAGTCCCTTTAAGTACCGGGGCAATTTTGCCTCAGAAGATGGTCCTGACGGTTTTTTGTCAGGATCTATAAATCAGAGGTTCCTCTGCGCCAGTTTCTTCGTATTTTCTCGTTCTTTCTTTTCATATTTCATCATGGATGAACTGACTCGCAATTTCCTGATCTCTAAAACTCTGACCCTGAAGAATCTCACTGAGGATGATATCGGCTTCCTGGAGAGGATGATCACCAAGACCTCCGAGGATGTCCTGGAGTTGCAGGGGGTGTTAACCCCTATTCTGTCTAGACAGCTGGGAATAACTCTAGAGGATTTTAATCCCCTAGAGAGTTTGGCGAAACTGGCCACTGTCAGTGCTCACCTTGATGTGGTGGCCTCGATGCTGCAGCAGAGGAAAGAGCTGGCCTGCTGCCTAAAGGGCATGAGAGCTTGCTCTTCCGAACTGACCTCCGTCGCTGACGCTTTAAGGGAGGTTCCCGTTGTGCCAGGGGAAGATGATGCGGGGTCCAATATCTGACCGCTGGCTTCGCTTCTTCTCGCTGTTTTTCTTATGTTTCTTGTACATATTTTAACGCTAAGGCCACCTAGCCATAAATAAATAATTGTCTCTGCTTTTTCCCAAGTCTTCTCTTTTTCTTGCGTGGTTGCTTGCTTTATTGGTTGGAAATATTTGTCATGAGCCCAACTGAAAACGGGTCTTCCTCGGGACATTGTATTGCAGTGGTCGTGTTCCGGGGATTAGCAATGAATGCTCTGTCTTGACTGTTACAGGGCCGTCTTTTCAGTGGCAGGTGGTTGGGCGGTTCTTTGGTGCCCTTTGATTGGTGCGTTCAACGAGCAGATGCGCCTGTGACGGATCGGATTCTACAATTGCAGTTATTTTTCCCAAGCGTCTTAATTGATTTTTCAGGGATCGAAATGCTCACTCGGTTATATAAGGGAGTTTGGTTTCCCTTTCCTGTTCATCTTCATCCTTTCCTTCTTTTTTGCTTTTGCAGGTGACATGGCAGATTTTTATTTCTTAAGTTCTATGGATCGTGACTCCTTACCGACTCCCCCAACTTCGCCGGACTCAGATCATCCCCCTCCTTCGCCACCATGGAGGCCTCCGGTCCGCCGAAAGGGTCGTAAGAAGCAGGGGAAACGGACTTCCCAGACGCCCTTTGCGACTTTGGCTTCTTCTGGTTCTGCTATTCAAGAGGGTGGCAAACGTTTTTCTTCCCCTGATTGCTCGCTGAACGAGGATTTTCCCATCAGTGCTGGTGCGGGGTTGGCAGATTCGAGCGCTAAAGGAAAATCATGCCCGTCAGGGTCCTGCCCAGAAAGGGAGGCAGACCAGCCGGTCCCGAATGCTAACGGGAAGATGCCGTTCCTTGATGATGACGGGGTTTATCACCACGGCATTTATTGGCCTGATGAGGATTAGCCGTTTTGCATTGTACCCGCCTATTGGCGTTTTATGAATAAAATAATGCTTTCTACTTTTCCTTTTTTGTCGTTACTTCCGTTAGCCTGCTGGTTCTTGGTGATAGCTAACGCAAGCGGTTGGCCTGTCTGAGGCAATTGCTTCGCGGTTACTCTGACCGGGTCAATACTGTCTCGCCCATTTGGGGAGTCTCGACGAATAACTTCTCTTTTTTCAAATTTCTTTAATGCGTTTCCACGTGGCCAACTACTTTTCCACGCGTCTTCGCCCGATTGGTGACTCAATTAATGCGGTGGCATTTTTATTCTTTAAGAAGGGCCATTCTCCAATTTCTCAAAACTTTTGCCCTCACTTCGAATTTTCCTTTTTGTCTTCCTTCGTCTTCTTCTCCGAATACCTTTTCGCCCGCTCGTCATTGTCCGCCGATTTCTCTGCGATTCTTCTCCTTTAAGGTATCAATTCGTCCGTTCTCAGATTTCCTTTTTTGTTGGTTTGCTATGGCTAGGAATAGACCTCGCTAGATTATCTCTAGGCCCATGGATCCCGAGGTCGCCCAATCACCGAGTATTTTTACCTGCGATGTGGTTCTGAAAGCCGAATTGGAGGAACATGGTATTACCTTTCCTCCTGGGCATGAGCCTTCTATTCCCGGAAGTGATATGCGGCTTCATAATCCAGGGTGGGGCCACAGTAGGCTTCTTTATTTTAAAATGTTCCTTTATGGTTTCCGCTTTCCCGTTCATGAGTCGATACTAACTCTGCTGCGGGAGTATAGCCTTAATCCTGCCCAGATTACTCCTTCCTCTTGGTGTGCGGTTTATGCTTTTCTTCGCGCTTGCGAGTTGAAGAACATTTTTACCCCATCTATCAATTTGTTTCACAAATTCTTTAGCATGATTTGCTACAATTTTTTAATCGAGATTACTCCCCGGTGGGATGATGCGCTCGTGCAGTCATTTTGGCAACGTTTTCACGGCTTCAAGAAGGGTGTAGCTGATTGGAAGAGCAGCTTCTTTGTTCTGGAGCTACCGTCACGTTTGTGGCGTATCAATTTCAATCAGGAACTGATAGGTCCCGTTTGGACAAATCCCGTGATTTTGTCCAGAACTGAGTTGGACCAGGCTAACGCTTTGTTAGACGAGAATACCCACTACCGCATTCGTGCCTTTGCTCTGTTCAAGCCTTTGGAAGAGTGCGTTATGGGTGAGCTTATTTCTTTCCATATTTTCTTTACCTTGGTCCTCGCATGCTTTGTTTGCTATAAGAAGCTAACGGTTGATTCCCATGTGACACTGGTACTCCTCTGAACGTAATACCGCTTCAAACTTTACCGGCCTCGCCTTCGGCCGAGGGCTCAAGTCGGGGTGGCGTTCCTCCTTCGAGGAAGAGAACTAAAACGGTTGCCCGGGGAGGGCGAAGGCCCGTTAGCTCTATGCGAACTTCTCGTTTTGTGGAAAATTGGCTACCGGAGCGTCGCACGGGGACGGACTCCAGGCCTGTCGTAACGACGGTAATTACTAGCGATGATGAGGATGCAGATGCTAAGTCAGACCTTTGCCACGCTTCTTCCCTTGCTGCTTCCCAGCGTCGGAAAAAACTTCGAGTGGCCACTAGTGGACAAGCTACCGGGACATCTCATGTGGATGTGGCAACTGTTTCTACGCCTGCTGTTTTGTCTGAGGCGGGCGCCTCTCAGCCAACGGGAGCCGTTGAGGCATTGGAAAAAACTTGTTCTTCTGAGGGAGAGGGCCTACCGATGGAATGTCCTCCTCCCATATCTGACGCTCCCGATTCTCCGATTGCTCATTGTATTCCTGACGTAGTGGTCACACCTCCTGTGGTGGATTCGACTGCTGAGCTACCGCCTAAGGTTACTCCGCAGCTATTTTTTACTCCTTTCAAGAGTACTTTTTCTCAGGGCTCTCCTCCACCTCCCTCGATCAATCCTGCCTGTGGCGGTCCTGACGGGGTCCCGGCCTATCGTATGAATCTTGCAGGGTTCTGCTTTGATGCCCTTCGCGCTGTCGGGGTTCCCCAACCTTTTTCTCGAGATGAGTTTACTGCACCCTTGATAGGGGAGATGCTGAGTTCCAAAAAGGAGAAAGAGGAATTTCTTCAACTCCCTCCCTCGGCACGCTTTCGCCATGTTCTGAATGATTCTCTGGACTTCTTCCGCCATCTGAATTATCAATTCGAAATTCACGATTGCGAGTCCCGTAATTTTTCCAGCGCATTGTGTGTTGCAAGGGTGCAGCTAGAGAAAGCGGTGGAGCATTCTAGGTTGCTGACGCGCCTCTGTGAATCGTCCCAAACGGAATTGGACAGAGAAAAATCTATCGGGAAAGCCAAGATAGAAGTTCTGGAGGCGGAATTGGACAGAGAAAAATCTATCGGGAAAGCCAAGATAGAAGTTCTGGAGGCAGAATTGGCGCTAGAAAGGAAGAAAAATCTCTTTCTCCGCGAAGAGGTACTTGCTCGAGATGAGGGGTCTGCTAGGGCGTCATTAAAGGAAGAGTTATGGAGGAAGAGGGTTCTGGAGGCCTTCATTTCTGGATTTGTGTCCCGTTTTAAAGGTAACCCTTCGGATCCGGCCCAGGTAGCTGATTACATATCTATCGTGATGGGTGAGATTAGCAAAGGTGACAGCGGTTCTTCTGGCCCTTCGGGGGAGAAAGTCTAACGCTAGTGATGGTGCCTGGGCCTTTCCTTGTTTTTCTTGTTGTTGTCTTTTGTTTATTTCTTGAAAACCATTCGAACATTGTTTTTCTTGTTGTTGTCTTTTAGGTCTAACGCTAGTGACGCTTTGTATCCTTTGTCGCACTGTATGATATTACCATTTATTCCTTCTTTATCTTCTTTGTACCATCGCGCCGTTTGGCAAGGCCAGCGCTGCTTTTTATGTTTTTTAATCAATCCCTCTGTTCCTCTTTTAATGCGACTTGAAGGGTAATGATGAAAGAAGACACGTGTCCTTCCTCAGAGGGGCGTTTGGAGCAAGCGTCTCCTAGGGAGTTGCGAATGCAGAGGCATTTCGTCCTTATTTCAAATTTGCACCTTCTGGCGCGTGCCTTACTTTATGACGCGCTGCTTCGCCACGTGTCTGCTGCTGACTGGTCGCCCTTTCAGGGTTATATCTATTGTTTCTTCTACCCCTTTTTCTTTTTCCATCTTTCCCTTATACGCTATTGCGTCTTTGGATAAATACTTTGCGCCGCTCTCTCTTTCTGGTTCAAGACTCCTCGCATTCACTTTTACGAAGGTACAAGGTACACGTCTTTTTCTTTTCTCTTTGTTTCTTCCTTGTTGGCCATGGCTAGAACTAAGAAATCCTCTGAAGAAGGAGATCCTCAAAGGTCCTCCGGGGAAGAAGTAATTGATACCACTCCCACTTCTTTGTACACGCTGCCCTTAATTAACCGTAGACTTGCTGGGTTTTCTGCACGATTTCCCAAGGAATATCCCGTGCATCCTGCTTCTGAGTCGCTTCGACTGAACAACATTTTGCCCGGAAATAGTAGAATGTTGTATGCTAAGCTCTTTGATCATGGGTTTCGTCTCCCTCTTGACCCGCTTGTAAAATTGTTGTTGGTTGATTCTGATTTGGCTCCGGCTCAGTTGAGTCCTAACGCGATTTGCGTTGTTAGTGCTTTTGCCGCACTGTGCCGTTTCAAGGGAATAGAATCTCCCACCTTAGCATTGCTTCATGACATTTTCCAATTGTATTCCCGTAAAGGGGTGATATCGATATCGCCTCGCTACGAAGACGGTTCTTTGAAGCCCTTTACTTGGAAACTAATGGGCATTGAGTCTTCCATTCCTCACTAGAAAGAGGAATTTTTTATTGTTGATCTGCCTGAGCCGTTGTGGAGGGCTGGCTTCAACGAAACAATTAAAGATGGGGCTTGGGGTCATCGAAAACCCCTTTCCGACCCGGAGGATGGCTGGTTGAAGACGCTGCTTCAAATTGATTTTAGCGTTGATGCCCGAAAAGTGGCCAACGGGTTGCCCGTGGAACAGTGCAAGAAGGGTGAGGGTTTGACCTTTTTTCTTTTGCGTTGTCAAGAAGTACTAACGCTAACGTTTTGTGACTGTGCAGTGCCTCCGCCTGGTTGGGAGCCCGAGTATTTCCGAAGGAGGAGGAAACAGGAGGCGAAAAAGAAAGCTGCCGCTGAAGCTAGAGCTGCTGCTGCTGCTGCTAACGCCGAGGAAGGGGAGGCCACTGCTACCGCTAACGTTACGGGTCCTCGGGTTGTAAGACAGAAAAGGCCTAGGAAAGCACGTGCTGCCCCATCCATTTCATCCCAGACTGTTGTCTCTTCAGAGGCTACGATTGATCCGATTCCTGTTGGGATTCCTCTTGTGTCCTCCACCACTCAGGTGAGCATTTTTAAAACTTTTGTCTTTCTTTTTTGCACGGTTTCCTTATCACGTTCTGCATTATTTAGGAAGTCGTTGCTGCTTCTGTCCCCTCTACCTCCCAGGGAGATATGGGTATCGCTGATGTCCTTCGCGAGCGTCAGAAGAAGGCTCGCTATGATCTTCCGAATAGCCCTTCTTCCTCGACCGCCAATCGTAGTTCGAGTGCCCTTGGGGGCGAGGGTGCGTCTGCTGATCAATCGGAACCTGTTGATTTTGGCAGTCAACCCCATGTGCCTCCTGGTTCTCCGATCCATTCTGCGCATACCCCAACGGGCTATGATTCTGATGCCCTTAATCCTGAGGTGCCCGGAGGTAATGAGGTCTCAATGCCTAACGTGGAGGGCTCCACTAGCCGGCCAGCTTCTCCTGGTGCATTGTTCTTTGTTCCGATGCCCCATCCAACTATTGCGAGGGGTGGCCCCGCCCCTGCCTTAATGGATGGTATCTCTCCCTACGAGCCTCCTCTCCTACCGACTCATCACGTTAGCTTACGCTCCTTTAGGGACAGTATTCTGCAGTTTCCTGCCGATGCTGATCATGAGACCGTGATTTCCTCTACCGCTTATCTGGTGGCAGAGATTCTGTCTCTTCCAAGAGAGAGGGATGCCTTTGTGGCTCGGGGCGAGCAGGGGCGCATCAATTTCCTTCGCTCTCAGGCGTTTTCTATGCTTTGCCATCTTCACTATATGGATGAGGAGAATGCCAGAGCTGCAGCTAACGGGTAAGGAGAGGTAAACAGGCTGCTGGAAGAGCGACAACGTCTTGAAAATGCCCTTGCTGCTGCCAACGAAAGTATGGAGACTGCTCGGGGAGAGGCTATCGCGGTTAAACAAGAGTTGGAGACCGCTAAGTTAGCTTTGGAGGAGGAGAAGCGACAACGCGCTGATCTGGCCATACGCCTCTCTCAGGAGGAGAATAGCCTGCTTCTGGAGAGACAGAGGAATGCTGAGCTTTCTGCCAATTCCTCCCTTAACACTGAAAAGAACCGTTGGTACTTAGAGCAGGGTGGGGGAATCATGTCAGAAGTCGTGATGCATCATTATGGAGTTGAGGAGCTCCGTATTGAAGATCTCTCTGCGTATTTTGACAAGAGAGCCTCATCCATTACTGATAGCGGTTTCTATCAGTGGAAGGCTGCTCAGCAAGAAGGGGTCAACGCGCCGCCCAATCTTTAGACTTTTGTTGTTTAGATGTTTTACATTTTTGTGGCTGACGGGCCCGTCCATATTTTGTACTTTAAACAATGTCGGCCTTGACTTGGCTAATCCACTCTTTTTGGATAGAAGTTCTTTATCTGCTTTTCTTCATAATGTCGTTTGATCACTTGTCCGCATGGGACGTTTGGCGTTAGGTTTCCCTAGACGCATAGTTTCGCGTTGTATCCCGTTAGCTTTTCATCAGCTGCATTCAAGTAGCATGTCCATTATATCCTCCGATAGCCTTTCTGAGTGTAAATTAGCGTTGCTTCCGCATCTGCTGCACTCATATTCCTGCCGTCCCTCGTTGTCAGAGGGGGCTTTACGTCTGTTTCAACGTTGTTGTTGCAGTATGGTCACCTCTCCGTCATCGTTTCACCGGGTATCAACCGCGCGGCTACTAGTTAGGATTTCTTTTGTTTCTTTTCGCCACAGATAGGCTCCAACATCGCTTCACCGGGTATCGACCGCGCGGCTACTAGTTAGGATGTCTTTGTTTCCTTTCGCCACAGATAGGCTCCAACATCGCTTCACCGGGTATCGACCGCGCGGCTACTAGTTGGGATGTCTTTGTTCCTTTCGCCACGGATAGGCTTTGGGGAGTGCCTCGTCTTAGTGAGCTGTCTGATCAGGACCAGCCATCACAAGGATAGGACTTTTCACCCCCAAGCGTTGTACCTCTCGTCCGTGGAATCGTGCCTCGTCTCAATGGGCCGTCTATGTGAGCACGGTTACCACAAGGATAGGATTTTCACTTCCAGGACGGAGTTAGTCTCTCCTTGGGGTGTGCCTCTCCTTATGGGGTTACCACAAGGATAGGATTTCACTCCCAAGGATTCCGGGGCGTGCCTCATCTTAACGGGCCGTCTATGTGAGCACGGTTGCCGCAAGGATAGGATTTTCACTCCGGGGAGCCGTTTGGGGTCGTGCCTCATCTTAATGGGCCGTCTATGTGAGCACGGTTACCACAAGGATAGGATTTTCACTCCCAAACGCCTTGTTATGCCAGGGCGTGCCTCGTCTTAGTGAGCTGTCTGATCAGGACCAGCCATCACAAGGATAGGATTTTCACTCCTGGCATTCTTCGCTACCTGCATATTACCAGTAGCAAACGCACGGTGAATATCTCAATATTCATTTATTAGAATAACTTTGATGTTACCCGATTAGCTCCTGGCGTGGTATAGCCTCAGCCGAGCGATGTTCCAAGAGTTCTGCAGGGGCGTTCCCTCGAGCGTTTCCAGATGGTATGCTCCTTTTCCCACAATGCGGGTGACACGATACGGTCCATCCCAGTTTAGACTGAGTTTTCCCATACGTTGTCCTGCTGCCCGTCTGTCTCTGAGCACTAAATCTCCGGTTTTGAGCAATCGCTCCCTCACTTGCCGGTTGTGATATTGTGCCATTTTCTTTTTGTAGTGCAGGGTTTTCAGGAGGGTTTCCTCATGTGTTTCTGGTAGAGTATCGAGGTTAGCTCGTAACCTTTCTTCATTGTTTTCTTCTTTGAAGTGAGCCACCCGGAGGCTCATCATGCCAATCTCGACTGGTGTGACAGCTTCGGTTCCGAATGCTAACGCGAACGGGGTCTCTCCCGTGCTGGCCTTGACAGTCATGCGGTAGGCCCATAGTACATATGGCAATTCGTCTGGCCATTTCTTCTTGGACCCTTCCAAGTTTCTTTTGATGCCACTAAGGATGCTGCGGTTAGTTACTTCCGCCTGGCCGTTGGTTTGGGGATGTGCCACAGAGGAGAATTTTTGCTCTATCTGGAACTCTGCACATTGATCCCTGAAGAACTGGCTTGTAAATTGTGTCCCGTTGTCGCTAACTAGCACGCGTGGTACTCCAAATCGCATGATGACTTGGTGTTTGAAGAAACGCCAAATTTTTTCGGTGGTGATGGTAGCTAACGCCTCAGCTTCAGCCCACTTTGTGAAGTAGTCTACCGCTACGACCACAAATTTTAATTGAGATCTGGCCTTCGGAAACGGGCCCAGGATGTCAATCCCCCATTTTGCAAATGGGCACGGTGCGACTATTTCTGAAATTGGCACAGCAGGTTTTCGAGGAATCTTAGCATATTCCTGGCATTTCTGACAGGTTCTCACGAAGTTATGACAATCTCGTCGAATGGTGGGCCAGTAAAATCCCGACCGAAAGACTTGGGCTGCCAGAGTGCCGCTAGCAATGTGCATGCCACATATCCCTTCGTGAATTTCTCGTAACACATGTAAGCCTTCTTGCTCCGTTATGCATTTAGCGGCCGGATGGGAGAAACATCTTCGTATTAACTCTCCATTATAATATGTGCATCGTGCTGCCCATTTTAGGACTTTCTTCTTCTCTGTATGGTCTCCCGGTAGTTTATCATGTTTCAGATATTCTATCACTGGGATCCTCCAATCATTTTCCATTTCTTCCACACAGAGCGATGCCTGCTCTTCCATGAAAGAAGGTGTAGGCAGTTCTCCATAGCGCACGTCACTGGGTATTGAGGCTTCCGGATTGGCTGCCATCTTGGCGAGGCTATCGGCCTCTTCATTGTTTTCTCTAGGAATGTGCTCAAAGGTGACCAGGGTGCCTTTTTCCTGTATCTTTGACAGCTCATGCTTCACTTTGGCTAAGTATTGGGCCATGATGGGTTCTCTGGCTTGGGAGTTCCCTAGAACCTGATCCATTATTAGCTTGGAATCTCCTCGGATCTTTAAACGTGTTCTGTCTTCCTTCTCCCCACCGGGAGTGGCTCCGATAGAGAAATTGTTTCCAATTCTGAGTCCTGCCAGCAGCGCTTCGTATTCAGCCGCATTGTTGGACAATGGCTGCAGGATTCTGATGGCGTATCGCATCTCCAGGCCGTTTGGTCCAACTAAGAAAACTCCTGCGCCAGCTAATTCTTGATTTTTTGCTCCATCTACGTGGATGACCCACGTATCTGTATATGTCTCCGGAGACGGTAGGCATGGACTTTCTGCTTCTTCCTCCAACAGATCTGTCTTTGTGTCCTTTGTGAATGTGCACTCAGCTATAAAGTCAGCTAACGCTTGGGCCTTAACGGCTGGTCTAGCCTTGTATTCCAGCCCGTATTGTTCGAGCTCGATAGCCCAAATTAGCATTCTTCCTGAAGATTCAGTTTTTCTGAAGATTCTTCTCAACGGCTGATCCGTGAGTACAATGACGGGGTGGGCTTGGAAGTATCGATCCATCTTTCTCGTGGCTTGCACTAGAGAGAGTGTTATCTTCTCGATAGGAGCGTATCGCAGTTTGGCATCTTTCAATATGTGACTCACGAAGAATACAGGACGATGCACGTGCCCTTCACTTCGCACAAGGACGGCGCTGACTACCTCGTCAGCTATTCCCAAATATAGATATAGTTCGTCGCCGGGCTCAGGCCTCGTCAGCACTAAATCTGATGATAGGTAAGCTTTTAGTCCTGCAAACGCTTTCTCACATTCCTCTGTCCATCCGAAAGGAGCCTTGTTGCGGATGACTTTGAAGAAAGGCAAACATCTCTCGCCTTGCTTAGATATGAATCGTCCCAACGCAATGATGCGCCCGGTTAACTTCTGTATCTCTTTGACAGTTCGCGGGCATATCATATCCTGGATGGCTTTTATCTTTGACGGGTTGGGTTGGATGCCCTTCTGGCTGACCACATAGCCCAGGAATTTTCCCGTTTGGAATGCGAACATGCACTTCCACGGGTTTAACTTCATCTTGTGCTTTCTCATCACATTGAAAACTTCTTGCAAGTCAGCGAGGTGCTCTCTGAAACTCGGACTTTTGATCAGGATGTCGTCTACGTAGGCCTCTACATTTCTCCCGATTTGATTTTCAAAAACTTTGTTTGCCATACGCTGAAATGTTGCACCAGCATTCTTTAGCCCAAACGGCATTGCAGTATAGCAGTATGTAGCTCTAGGAGTGATGAAGGCAGTTTTTTCTTCGTCCTCTACAGCCATAGGGATTTGGTGATATCCGGAATTCGCATCTAGGGAGCTTAGATAAGCATACCCAGCGGTTTGATCGACTAACTGATCTATTCGCGGAAGGGGATAGCAGTCCTTGGGACAGGCATTATTTAGGTCAGTAAAGTCGATGCACATGAACCAGTCCCCGTTAGGCTTTGGGACTAACACAGGATTAGCTAGCTAGGTCGGGTACTGGACTTCTCGAATGAACCCCGCCTCTATGAGCTTTAGCAACTCCTTTTCGATGGCTGCTATCTTTTCCGATGAAAAAGCACGTCGCCTTTGTTGAACAGGCTTGGCGTCAGGACTAACATTCAGCCGGTGTTCTGCGACTTCCCGAGAGATTTCGGGCATGTCTGCTGGTTTCCACGCAAACTCTCCCTTGCATTTCCTCAATAGCCTAATTAATTGCGCGTTCTCTTCAAGGCTTAGTTTCTCACTGGCTAAGAGATTCATTTCACTATCCTTACCGATAGGGATTGATACCATCTGATCTAGCGGCTGAGTGCGCTTTTCTTCTTTATCATCGAAAGGGTCGTCTGCCACGCAAACGTAGCGGTCACAACTCCTTTGAGTCATAAGTAAGTAGCATTCGGCTGCCAACTTTTGGTCCCCTTTGATTGAGACCACGTCGTCCCATGAGGGATATTTCATCCGCAGGTGTTTTTGAGATATGGCCACTCCAAAACGATTAAGGAATGGTCGCCCCAAAATGGCGTTATACAGTAACGTTAGGTCTACGACCAGAAATAGTAGCTCTTCGGAGCGTTTGGATGTGTCTTCTCGGAAGTACACCGGCAGGGATGTTATTCCGGCTACCGGAATCGGTACTCCATCAATCCCAATAATTGGCCTCGTGCAAGACGATAGCTCACCGTCAGGTCGTTTCATCAAGTTGTACGCTTCCAATGAAAATAGATTCACTGCACTCCCGTTATCGACAAGGGTCCTTCTTACCCCATGACTTCCAATGACGGGCGTTACAACCATCGCATCATTATGCGGGAAGATGATGCCTTTTTCGTCCTCCTCTGAGAAAGACAATATCATTCTGTCTAAGGCGCTTATCGCCTCGATTTTCATTTGCGCGCTCTCCCGTTTGCGTTTTTCTCCGGGGTTGGGCGTTTGCGGCATAATTTCCTCGCAATAGGGTGCTCCCCCTGCAATGATATTTATCATGGGCATTTGGTCGCTATCGATAGCGAGCGCTTCTCTATTTGGCCCGAGGGGAACTGCGTTAGCCCCTGTAGCGTGCGAGGGCGCTTGCCTCTGCTCAGTTGTATTTCCAGTTGGGTTGTCTCTGGCTTCCTCCCTGGCCTTTGTGGCAAATTCCCCAAGGTAGCCCTCTTCGACCAATCGCTCTATAGCCGATTTTAACTCTCTGCATACATCTGTTGAGTGTCCCTTGACCTTATGGAATTTGCAGTATGCATTTTCTCTTCCTCCCATGATTACTCCTGGTTTCGCGAGAGCTGGGTAACAGATAGGCAAATTTCTCTGTTGGACTATTGCTAAGATCTCCGCCCTTGGGAGTATGAGAGATGGGAGGTCAGGATCGTATATCCGGCCCTTTGGCGGGTTCGTTTGCTTCCGAGTGGGGGATCCTCCAGGTCTTCCTTTTGAGAAATTGCCTCTCTGCCGGTTAGAGGTCTTAGTATTATGTTCTTTCTGCTGCCCGGGATCCTCGGTGGGTTTAGCATTAGGGGCATTGTTGTTCAAGATGTTAGGGGCCACATATGGGTCCGCCGGCATGCCTCGGATCCATTCTCTATTTTCTTCCTCTTCCATTCTCGCATAGTATGCGTTTTCAGCCTCAATGCATCCAGGGTCGTTGGGGGGCCCACCGTTAGCGTATCTTTCAGTTTACTGTATCGACAATTGCGTTTCAGGGCCTCAATCGCAAAATCGATAGTGACCCCTGGCGTTAGGAACATTTCAAGATCAAATCGACCTAAGAAATTGTTCAACGATTCTTGTGGTTTTCGATGGATATCGAACAACGCAGCTGCTGACTTTCTGATAGGAATAGCCGTGCTAAACCGACTTTTGAATTTTTCTTCCAACTGAGAAAAATTATCGATAGACCCGGTGGGGAGCCCCTCGAACCATAGACGTGCCACTCCTGACAGCGTCATTACGAAAATTTGACACAATGCTGCGTCACTGCGCGTTTGAAATTGCACGAAATCCTTCACCTTATTGAGGTGAGAAATGGGATCTTTTGTGCCATCATATGATTCTGCTGGGAGTTTCACATGTCGATGGACTCTGTGGTGCCTGACACGGTAGCTGAACGGATGACCCACGTTAGCATCGGGGATCCTACGAGGCTGACGCTGATGTGGAATTTCAGCGTCGTATCTGGGATTTTGAGGATCATATTCCTGATGTCTCCTAGGAGAACGACTACGGCTCCTTGGAGTTCGAGCTCGTCGACTTCTGCTGCTAGATCTCTCGCTGTATCTAGGAGATGGATCTCTCACTATATCTCCCCGTCGATCATCCCAGGGCTCCCTATACTCGTCACACTGGCGGACTGCTTCGGGGATAGAGATTCCTCCCCTGTATTGTCCAGAATGGTCGGCAGGTCCGCGCGTGAATGGTGGGACATTTATGGGGGCCAAGAGGAAAGGTAAGGAGGACGGGAGTGCCCTAGACTGTTGGGGTGATAAGGGTCATTCGGTGACAATGGACGGGGTGAAAATTACTTGGGAGGACACACCAGGTCTTGAGGCATGAGGAGTAAATCCAGCAGCCATCTCTGTCAGTTGATCCAGTTGAGCTTAGAGAGCTGCTATTGAATTCACGAAAGGGTTGTCCGCTTCTCCTATCATAGATCTTCCCGCCTAGGGGTAGGATGGCTGGTTCCTGCTATATGGGAGAAGGGAGAGCAAATCTGGAATGTAACTTCTTCTGAACTTGACCCGCAAGGAAGATCTAACTCTCCTGCAGCGACGTCCTGCCCTGGGGTGGAAGCATCAGAGGTAGCGAAGGGAAACAAGCGTCTGCGGGTGTTGTATGGGATGTTGGAAGTTCGGGACAGCGCCGGATCTGACTCTGAGGCCATAATCCTTCTAGCTTCGGGGAGGAGGAGTTTGGTTATTAAGGATGCTCACTTAATAGAACCAAAACTCTCAATGAAAGCACCAATTTGATAATAATTTGTCTTCTGCCGAAGGATGTATGGCGGAGTAGCTCTTCTCAGATCAGTGTACGCGACGGTCCACAGTACCTGCAATGCGCCGGAGGGGGTCTCCGGCGGAAACACTCCGATGCTTAAGTCAGTAGGTGTACTGAAATTGGCAGAGTTTTGGCTAGTCAAGTCCGCTTACCTGCCTCCTTTGTGGGGGAGGTATTTATAGAAGAAAGGGGGCGTTCCCGCCCGAGTAAACGGGTACGGAGCTATCGCTCGCGTTAGGGTCTGTGATTCGCCCTTATCGTGATACGCTACCTCGGCGGTAGGTGTTTTAGGTAGATATTGCCGCGGTAGGATAATGGCCGGAGCGTTAATCCTGATGCGTGGTTTCCTCTGGGGGTGAGATAACTCCTTGAGCCAAGCAGGAGGTCCGTGAGAGGAACCGGTAGGGCCCCGTTAGCCTCTGTAGCGTTAGCCTTTGTAGCGTTAGCCTTTGGGGAAGGTAGCAATCTTGTCCCTACCGTGGTGGTGCGAAACAGTAGCTATGCCTCTTCCCACCGGGTGATAGACGAAAATACCCTTTCTTTTAGGTGGATTGTTATCATGCCCTTGACAGGAGTATGACACCAGCTCTTCTAGATGTCGTGGCCTCCACGCTTTCCGTACCCCTTAAACTACGCTCCGTCGTCACTGACCTAGAAGAATGCGTTGTTGCCCAGTATGAATCCCCAAAGATGTCTCCTGACTGTCCAGGCCATGTTAAGTTGTTTCCCTCTATTGATCAGGCTCTAGCCCTCGATCTGAAGCCTCTGCCTCCCCACTTGAAATATGTTTATCTAGGCCCCGACGCCTCTCTGCCCGTCATTATCTCCAACACAGTCAAATATCCTGAAGAGTCTGAGCTGATTTCCTTGTTGAAGGAATTTAGACAAGCCATAGGGTGGACCATCGTAGATATCAAGGGCTTGTCACTATTGCTGTCTAGATGGTTACTCCAGTTTTCACCAGATCTCAGTTGCCCCCGAAGACCAGAAGAAGACCACCTTCACGTGTCCTTTCAGTACCTTTGCTTATAGATGCATGCCCTTCAGTTTGTGTAATGCCCCTGCCACCTTTCAGCTCTGTATGGTGAGTATTTTCTCTGAATTGGTTGAAAATGGAATCGAGGTCTTCATGGATGACTTCACGGTCTATGGGAATTCCTTTCAAGAATGCATGGACAACTTGAAGAAATGTTTAGAGCGTTGTATAGAGACAAATCTTATCCTGAATTTTGAGAAATGCCACTTCATGGTGGATCGAGCCCTCGTTCTAGGCCATATCATCTCGGTCAGGGGAATAGAAGTCGACAAGGCCAAGATTGAGGTTATAGCATCCCTACCCTATCCAGCGTATACTCGCGATGTGTGATCTTTTCTAGGGCACGCCGGTTTCTACAGACGGTTCATTAAAGATTTTTCCAAGACTGCCCAACCCATGTGTCGCTTACTCTAGAAGGAAGTACCATTTGATTTCGATGAAAGTTGCAAAGTTGTCTTTGAACTCCTAAAAAACAAGCTTATCTCAGCACCGATCATTCGTGCCCCCGATTGGATATTGCCTTTCGAGGTCATGTGCGATGCCAGCAATCAAGCCCTAGGTGTCGTTCTGGGTCAAAAGAAAGACAAGGAAACATGTCATCTACTATGCTTCCAAGCTATTAGATCCAGCCCAGCAGAACTATACAACCACTGAAAAAGAACTCTTGGTCGTAGTTTATGCCCTAGACAAGTTCAGACAATACCTTCTGGGCACACATGTTCTCATCTACTCAGATCACTCGGCCCTGAGATGTTTATTGACAAAGGCAGACGCCAAACCTCGGCTTATTCGGTGGATATTCTTGCTGGAGGAATTTAACATCTCGATCAAGGATAAGGCAGGAAGAGAAAATTTGGTGGCAGATCATCTGAGCAGGCTTCCAGCCCAAGAAAATGACTCACTCGTGCCTATCCGAGATACCTTTCCAGACGAACATTTATGTCTAGTCCATGTTGTTTATTCCCCATGGTTTACAGATATCGTGAATTTTTGTGCTACTGGGACCTTCCCCGCTGATGCTTCCCCATCTGAATGCAACAAAATCAGACGGTAATCCAAATACTATATTTGGGATAGCCCTTATCTTTGGAAGCATTGCTCGGACCAGATAATTCGCCGTTGTGTAACTATGGATGAACTGCCCTCGATCCTCAAATTTTGCCATTCTGAAGGAGGACACTTCGCGACCAAGAAAACTGCCCTCAATGTGTTAGAAGTCGGTCTCTACTGGCCCACCATTTTCAAGGACAGCTATATGTACTGTGCTTCGTGCCCCCGATGCCAAGCCACTGGAAATATCGAGGCCAGGAATCAGATGCCTTTAACGAATTTTATCCCATGTGAGATCTTCGATATCTGGGGCATAGATTTCATGGGCCCGTTCGCCAATTCCTTTGGTAATATCTACATCTTCCTCGCAGATGACTATGTTTCAAAATGGGTTGAGGCCAAGGCAACTCGGACGGACGACTCCAAGGTGGTACTAAACTTTCTATGCACCAATATTTTCAACCGGTTTGGTACACCTCGAGCTCTCATCAGCGATAGGGGTACACACTTCTGCAACCGTGTCGTGGCCTCGCTTTTGGCCAAGTATGATGTCCATCACAGGACATCTACAGCCTATCATCCGCAGACAAATGGCCAAGCTGAAGTGTCAAACCGTGAGATTAAGTCCATTCTTGAGAAAACAGTGAACCAGAACCGAAAGGATTGGAGTCTGAAGTTGGACGATGCACTCTGGGCTTATCGTACAGCTTTCAAGACCCCAATTGGAATAACGCCCTACAGACTTGTATATGGCAAGCCGTGCCATCTCCAAGTGGAGATAGAGCACAAGGCTTTTTGGGCCATCAGGAAAGTGAATACAGATCTAGGGCCCGCTGGCCAAAACAGGCGTTTGTAAATTCAAGAGCTCCAAGAGCTAGGGGATGATGCTTATGAGAATGCCATGCTCTACAAGGGCAAGACTAAGGCTTATCACGACAGGCACCTTCATTCCAAAGTTTTTTCAGTCGGACAAAGAGTATTATTGTATAACTCATGCCTGCGATTGTTTGCAGGGAAACTCAAGTCCAAATGGTCTGGACCTTTTGTGGTCACGGCAGTCTATGACCATGGAGCCGTCGAGATTCAGAACCCCGAAATAGGAACAATCTTCAAAGTCAATGGCCAGCGGCTTAAACCCTTTTATGAAGGTTTCAAGCCTTCGACCGTTGAGGAGGCCATGGTGGAACCTCCGCCTATCCAGGCCTAGATCGGAGTAGTACGTCGAGGTCCCGACGAGTAAACAGACCACAATGTAGGCATTTGATGTGTCGTCCATCCTTTTTCTCTCTCCCTTATTTTTTTTTTGAATCTTTTCGAATCCCTTGTTTATATCCTTTATTTATTTATCTCCCTTAATCTCTGTCCTTTCCTTTTCCCAGGAGATTTTATTCCTTTTTGTTAGTAATCATTAACCTTTATTCTCTCTTTTTGTCATTATCCTATTTAACTACCCCTTTTTGAAATTTGAATATCTTTTCTCCTTTTTAGGTGGTTGGGATACGCACGGGCCGTTGTTGCGCCACGTCGTCTAATAGAGGGGGCAGAAAAGTAGGCCTAATTAATGAAAAATTTGCGCCATTTATTGCCAGCAATCAACTCCTTTTCTCTTTCCCACGCTCCTACTTCGTCCTCACTCTCCTCACAACACAAAACATATCACTGTCATCCTCTCACCAGCAACCAAACACCATCTCTCTCCCAAAATGTCTCCATCTTCACCACTATTCTCTTCGCATCACTATCAGCCATGGCGAAAACAAAGAAACCCATCCGCAAAACACTTCAGCGCCCCACCCGGTGGACGGCCCTGCAAGCCCAGTTCCTTCGCGGTCCAGATCTCAAACCTTCCTACACTCTGGCTCGTTCAAAATAGCCACTCCACCCTCTGTCCAGCCAATCCCCATTCCCTCTCCTCCAGTTGTCTCACCAACGTCCGCGGAACAAGAACGAGAATTCACTTCGGTCGAAGACGACCTGGAAATTACTGGCTCCCACCCTCCTACCTCCACAACCACCAGGTCTGGCCGTACAGTCAAGCTCCCTCCTGGATCTATGGTGGCCAAGCCCAAAGCAAAGGCATCGGCCCCCAAAAAGGTACCCCCAGCTATTAAGAAGCTCCCGATGGATCATTTTATAGATCAATTTCTAGACCCCGAGCCGAACCTCACAGTGGAGGAAGTCCTCAAGGACATCCTTGTATCCGAATCGGAGGCTGAAGAAGAGGAGCCAGCCGATGAAGCTGAGGATCAGGAGCTAGCTGACGTCGAAGAGGAGGAGGAGGTCGAGCAAACCGCCATTGGCGGCGAAGAAGGGTCTGACGAGAATGACGCCGAAGAGGAGGGAGAAGATGTAGATGCAGCTGCTAAGTTAGAGAAGGCTGCGGAAGAAGCGGAGGTCGAGAAGTAGGCCAAGGAGATAGGAGCCGCAGCCAAATCGGCGGCGAGGAAAGGGAAGTCCAAGGCTCCGGCCAGAGTAGAGCAGCCAGCTGCAGCCAAAATGCTGGTGGGCTAGAAGCGGAAGCTTCCTTCTTACAGCAAGGGAAAGCCCTCGACTTCCAAAAAGTCTCGAGGTCCCGAAGATACTTCAGACGTCGAGACCACGACACCAGCCCCCCTTCTGCCTCTCGAGCAACTTCCACCCAGGTGACTTCTAACCTATCTGTGTTGCATGCATGGTTGAGCTTTAATGATAAGCCCTCGCTTGATAAATTGCACCAATTGAACCACAAAGGCGTTAGCTCCTGTGCGTGCCTCGACATGGATTTTTTTGGCCAAAATGGGCATAGAATCTCCAGTAGGAGAGTTTGTGGCTAATATCGATTGGGAAGCCCTGTTCTATTTAGAACACCCAATCTTTATTGAACTCTCGCTTGAGTTCTTTACTACCTTTTGGGTTTCCTCTGATAACTTCAAACCTAAAGGAAAGTTTGGTCCAAATCTCTCTACCCTTGGTCTCATAAATTTCAGACTGGTAAACAAGTGGGAGCAACTGTCCCTTAATGAATTAATTATCAGCTTGGTTTTGTGCAACCTGATGAGTTAGATTCTGCTGCTTATAAAAATGCTCTAACTGTTTTGTCTCTCTTAATTATTGTATGTTTATTATCATCTATCGTTTATATTCTAGTATGAGTAGTTAAGTTCCATCTTGTTAGTAAAGGGTGTTTCGAGGGTTGTAGGGTTCGGTTAGGAGGCCTAATGCATGCTTAATATATTCTCTTGTGACATATAATTGTTTACCGTTTTAATCCCACGCTCATTTAGGAATATTAAGGGCCTGATCAACTGTTGATATTTCTATTTGAGTACTGTCATGCTCTTGGTTATAACTAACGTGAAGCCTTGAGTTAGAGTAGACACCTAGTGGAGGCAGTGTGAGAGGCCTCTGTCTAGGGGTAAATGGTTATTTAGGGTATGCGATATGAGTCTGACAAGCTGAGCTATCGCTCCCTAGATCTGTCTTACCTCCCCTTCATGGGTGTTCTGAGTAGTGCCTCCCCGCATTCGTGCTTAGGAGGAAGGTAGAACGTTAAGGTCACCTCATATGTGGAAACGGGGGGTGGCTTTTATCTAAGAAGGTAAGTAGGGGATACGGTGTGGAAACGCGGTCCCTATAGCAGGTCTGTACTTGAGTCTAGAATATTTTTGTGCCAATGATTGACCGACCTAGAAAGTAACCCGAGAACACCTTTTGCTAAGATTCCTTTCTATCTAATTTATATACCTCTAATTACTTTTCTTGCTTTCATGCCCCCCATTGTGTTCTGTTATCTAGCCCTGGATTGTCATTTCATTTTGTGTCCTAGATAAGAAGCTTTACTTATTTGTCTTGTTAGCTCCTGATTTTGAGTTGATTAGTTCACTAATCAACATAAACCCCTCCCTCTGTGCTACTTGTTCCTTCTCTATCACACTTTCTCCCTGTCATACATTTTTTTTAACATATTAATCCTTCAATTTCTATGGTTCGACCCTATCTTGCTCAATACACATTTACTTGTGCATTTAGGCATCAGGATAAATATTTGACTGACGATCAAATTTTGGCACCGTTGCCGGGGATTGAATGGTACTGATTTTGTTTTTAATTTTTGTATGACCAGGAGATCTGCTCCAGATTTACTCCCTCTAGACCTCAAATTGACCAGAACAGAGAGAGAACTTCGAAGGCAAGCCAGAGGAACATCTACTCAGCATAGGGTGATACCACATCCTGCCCTCGACGGATCTCCTTCCAATCTGGCCGGTCAGGACCGTCAGTTTTTCCTAGATCTAGCCTATCTCCACCGTATTCTCGAAAATCCAGTAGCAGCCCAATTCGATTTCCTAGCAATGGAGGACCATTACAACAATAAATGTCATGAGGATCCACCACCACCCCCTCCAGCACAACAAACCATCGATAATTTCCATGCAACCCCCGACATGTCGAGTAGCTGCATCGTCTGGCCCGCTGTCCTTCATGACTGGACCTTGAAGTCTGCCGTTATGCATCACCTTCCAACCTTTCGAGGGGTTGGCAAGGAAAATGTACTCCGTCATCTTCAACAACTCCACTCTATCTGCGCGGCCATAAAACCTGCAAACGTCAACATCGACCAAGCCAAGTTGCGCGCCTTCCAGTGGTCTCTAAAGGATGATGCCCTCGACTAGTACTACCACCTCCCGCCAAGATCAATTCACTCATGGGCGGATATGTCTAAGATATTCACCGAGAAGTATTATCCGACTTCTATCTCCAACACCACGCGCAAAAACTTATCTCCATAGTCCAGAAGAAGGAGGAGACTCTAGCCCAGTATTATGAGAGGTTCCAGAAGATGCAATCTAGTTGTCCCTCCCATAACCTCACAGAGCATGCCCTTGTTCAGTATTTTTGTGAAGGCCTCAAAGCCCATGATAAGGCCTTAGTCAACGTTGCTGCCGGCGGATCTCTAACTGCTCTTACCCCCTCAACCACTAAGGCAATAATAGAACTCATGGCGAAAAATGCTTCGTCTGACCCTGCCAACTATCAAGGCCAAGATGTCCAAGTGGCCGCCTTGCAAAATCAGCTATCCTCCCTCACGGGGATGTTCCAGAATTTCATGACAGGGCAATCCGCGCCTGTAAAGGGCTGCCAAATCTATAATTTTGTAGACCATCCTACTGATGCATGCCCCCACATTCCGGATGAAATCCAAGTTAATGCTGCTGGTCAGTATATCCCGGCCCCATATGGCCAAAACTACAATCAGGGCTGGAAATAGCCAAATCTAGGATGGGTTCCAAACCCTCTGCCTTCGGAACCTACCCATCAACAACATCAATAAAATTTGTATGGGAATCACCCCCCACCTCCCAATATGCAGAACTACAGACCTCAACCCACTTTTCATCAAAATCAGTATCAACGTCAGCCTCCCCAGGATCAAGCATTTGTCGTGCCCCCGAATATAGAGGTACCTCAGAATCCCGAGCAGCAGAAGGAAATCGAGGAGCTTAAGAAACAAATGAGCACAATGATGGGCCAAGTCAAAGAGTTAACAAACCAAGGAAGATTTCCACCTTAGACCGAAACAAATCCAAAACACAATGTCTGCGCAATGACTCTGTGAAGTGGAACGACTTTGAAACCTCATGCACATCCGGACCCCGACATTGAGCACTCTCCAGAGTCCGAACTTAGGCCGAAACCCAAAGCAAAACTTCCAAAGGTTCCTAGACTTGTCGAGGTCATGGAAGAAAGAATCCGCTCTCCTAGAGGGTCCCCAAGGAACGATACCAATCCTCTTGAATTCACCCAACAGTACATTCACAAAATTCTCGAACCCCCGTTCCCTCACAGATTGGTCAAGACCAAGAAAGATAAGGAGGATCGAGATATCTTTGAGATGTTCAGCAAAGTGGTCGTCAATATCCCCCTTCTCCAGGCAGTAAAGAATGTCCCTCGCTATGCCATATTCCTAAAGCAACTATGCACGAATAAGAGCAAGTTCGCTGAAGTTAACAAGATCAGTGTAGGAGCTAACACTTCTGCCCATATCCAACAGAGGATCCCTCCGAAGTGCAAGGAATAAATGTCATGCCATTGATCATCTATAACTGTCTAGGCCTCGAGCCTCTCATGCCTACAGACCTTGCCATTCAGCTTGCGGACCGTTCTATCATCTACCCCGAAGGGATCATCAAAGATGTCTTGGTCCAAGTGGGAGAATTCTTATTCCCAGCAGACTTTTATGTTATTGCAATGGAGAATGAAGATTCTACCAAGTCTACTGATGTTCGTTTAGGCCGTCCATTTCTGGCCACCGCCCGGGCAAAGATTGATGTTCATGATGCGACAATCTCCCTCGAATTCGATGGGGAAATCATCAAATTCAATATGCTGGAAGCCAGAATTCGATGGGGAATTCTCGAGTGTTAATTATATTGATGTTATTGATCCCGTTATAGAGGAAGTCGCTCAAATTCATTTTACAGACCCTTTGCAGTTTGCCCTTGACAGGAGTATGACACCAGCTCTTCTAGATGTCGTGGCATCGATGCTTCCCGTACTCCTTGAACTGCACTCCGTCGTCACTTACCTAAAAGAATGTGTTGTTACTCAATATGAATCCCCAAAAATGTCTCCTGACTGCCCAAGCCATGTTAAGTTGTTTCCCTCTATTGATCAGGCTCCAGCCCTCGATTTGAAGCCTCTGCCTCCCCACTTGAAATATGCTTATCTAGGCCCCGACGAATCCCTGCAGTCATTATCTCCAACAAGCTCAAACCTCCTGAAGAGTCTGAGCTGATTTCCTTGCTGAAGGAATTTAGACACGCCATAGGGTGGACCATTGCAGATATCAAGGGCTTGTCACCAGCCCTATGCACCCATCGTATCCACTTGGAAGATGCTAGTAAAACTATACGCCAGCCCCAGCGTCGATTGAACCCACCTATGATGGAAGTGGTCAGGAAAGAAATTCTGAAGTTGTTACATGCGGGAGTTATTTACCCCATCTTCGATAGCCCATGGGTCAGCCCTATACAGGTCGTGCCCAAGAAGACTGGCATCACCATTACCATTGGGTAAGAAGGCGAATCCATTCCCACCCGAATTCAAAATGGGTGGCGAGTATGCATTGACTACCGCCGACTAAATGCTGCAACCAGGAAAGACCATTTTCCCCTGCCCTTCATTGATCAGATGTTGGAACATCTCGCAGGCAAGACTCACTATTGCTGTCTAGATGATTACTCCGGGTTTCACCAGATACCAGTTGCCCCCGAAGACCAAGGAAAGACCACTTCACTTGCCCTTTCGGCACCTTTGCTTATAGACGCATGCCCTTCGGTTTGTGTAATGCCCCCGCCACCTTTCAGCGTTGTATGGTGAGTATTTTCTCCAAATTGGTTGAAAATGGAATCGAGGTTTTCATGGATGACTTCACGGTCTATGGGAATTCCTTTCAAGAATGCATGAGCAACTTGAAGAAATGTTTAGAGCGCTGTATAGAGACAAATCTTGTCCTGAGTTTTGAGAAATGCCACTTCATGGTGGATCGAGCCCTCGTTCTTGATCATATCATCTCGGTCAGGGGAATCGAAGTCGACAAGGCTAAAATTGAGGTGATAGCGTCCCTACCCTACCCAGCGTGTACTCGCGATGTGCGATTTTTTCTAGGGCACGCCGGTTTCTACAGACGGTTCATTAAAGATTTTTCCAAAAATGCCCAGCCCATGTGTCGCTTGCTCCAGAAGGAAGTACCATTTGATTTCGATGAAAGTTGCAAAGCTACCTTTGAACTCCTCAAAAACAAGCTTATCTCAGCACCGATCATTCGTACCCCCGATTGGACATTGCCTTTCGAGGTCATGTGCGATGCCAGCAATCAAGTCCTAGGTGCCGTTTTGAGTCAAAAGAAAGACAAGAAAACATATGTCATCTACTATGCTTCCAAGCTATTAGATCCAGCCCAGCAGAACTATACAACCATTGAAAAAGAACTCTTGGTCGTAGTTTATGCCCTAGACAAGTTCAAACAATACCTTCTGGGCACTCATGTTCTCATCTACTCAGATCACTCGCCCCTGAGATGCATATTGACAAAGGCAGACGCCAAACCTCGGCTTATTCGGTGGATATTATTGCTGCAGGAATTTAACATCTCCATCAAGGATAAGACAGGAAGAGAAAATTTGCTAGCAGATCATCTGAGCAGGCTTCCAGCCCAAGAAAATGACTCACTCGTGCCTATCCGAGATACCTTTCTAGACGAACATTTGTGTCTAGTCCAGGTTGTTTATTCCCCATGGTTTACAGATATCGCATATTTTTGTGCTACTGGGACCTTCCCCGCTGATGCTTCCCCATCTAAATGCAACAAAATAAGACGGCAATCCAAATACTATATTTGGGATAACCCTTATCTTTAGAAGCATTGCTCGGACCAGATAATTCACCATTGTGTAACTATGGATGAAGTGCCCTCGATCCTCAAATTTTTCCATTCTGAAGGAGGACACTTCGCGACCAAGAAAACTGCCCTCAAAGTTCTAGAAGCCGGTCTCTGCTGGCCCACCATTTTCAAGGACAGCTACATGTACTGCGCTTCGTGCCCCCGATGCCAAGCCACTGGAAATATCGGGGCCAGGAATCAGATGCCCTTAACGAATATTATCCCATGTGAGATCTTCGATATCTGGGGCATAGATTTCATGGGTCCATTCCCCAATTCCTTTGGTAATATCTACATCCTCCTCGCAGTCGACTATGTTTCCAAATGGGTGGAGGCCAAGGCAACTCGGACTGACGACTCCAAGGTGGTAGTAAACTTTCTACGCACCAATATTTTCAATTGGTTTGGTACGCCCAGAGCTCTCATCAGCGATAGGGGTACACACTTCTGCAACCGCATCGTGGCCTCTCTTTTGGCCAAGTATGGCATCCATCATAGGACATCTACAGCCTATCATCCGCAGATAAATGGCCAAGCTGAAGTGTCAAACCGTAAGATTAAGTCCATTCTTGAGAAAACAGTGAACCAGTCCCGAAATGATTGGAGTCTGAAGTTGGATGATGCACTCTGGGCCTATTGTACAGCTTTCAAGACCCCGATTGGTATGACGCCCTACAGACTTGTATATGGCAAGCCGTGCCATCTCCCACTAGAGATATAGCACAAGGCTTTTTGGGCCATTAGGAAAGTGAATACAGATCTAGGGCCCGCTGGCCAAAACAGGCGTTTGCAAATTCAAGAGCTTGAAGAGCTGAGGGATGATGCTTATGAGAATGCCATGCTCTACAAGGGCAAGACTAATGGTTATCATGACAGGAACCTTCGTCCCAAAGTTTTCTTAGTCGAACAAAGAGTATTATTGTATAACTCACGCCTGCGATTGTTTGCAGGGAAACTCAAATCCAAATGGTTTGGACCGTTCGTGGTCACGATAGTCTATGACCATGGAGCGGTCGAGATTCAGAACCCCGAGATAGGAACAATCTTCAAAGTCAATGGCCAGCGGCTTAAACCCTTTTATGAAGGTTTCAAACCCTCGACCGTTGAGGAGGCCATGGTGGAACCTCCACCTATCCAGGCCTAGATCGGAGTAGCACGTCGAGGTCCTGACGAGTAAACAGACCACAACGGAGGCATTTTATATGTCATCCATCCTTTATCTCTCTCCCTTATCTTTTCCGAATCTTTTCGAATCCCTTGTTTATATCCTTTTTATTATTATTATTTATTTATCTCCCTTAATCTCTGGCCTTTCCTTTTCCCAGGAGATTTTATTCCTTTTTGATAGTAATCATTAACCTTTATTCTCTCTTTTTGTCATTATCCTATTTAACCACCCTTTTTTTGAAATTTGAAAATCTTTTCTCCTTTTTAGGTGGTTGGGATACGCACGGACCATTGTGCTTCAAGCCCAACGTGCCACGTCGTCTGATAGAGGGGGCAGAAAAGTAGCCCTAATTAAAGAAAAAGCTGCGCTATTAATCATTAACCTTTTGACGTCATTTTTACTTAATTTTAGCATTTCTGTTATTTAGTTAATTTACAGTCATTTTCAGTTGATTTACTGTCGCTAGCATTTTTAAGTGTTTTGTTGCATTTTAGCATCATCGTTAGCATCGTCAGCTTTCAAAATCGTATTCTTAATTTTTCGGCACGTATTTTCATTATTATTATCATTATTATTTTTAGCCTTAAAAATCACATTTTTGACTATCCGGCAGTCGTTTGCTAGTTTTTTCTTCATTTTAGGTCATCACATGAATTTTAGAATTTTTAATATTTTAGCGCATTTTTTAGTATTTTTATTATTTTATTATTATTTTCGTTCAAGCTTTTATTGGACCCGAGTAAGTTCGCTCGGACAATAGCTTGACTTTGAAATTTTTTCCATCAACTAGTTGCTAGCTTTTTTTCTTCTCGCAATGGTCTACAGCGTTTCGTGTAATTTTCGACGTAACGTTTTTATTTTTCCGTTCGCACGTTTCACGCTTCTGAATGAGAAAATAAATGCGCTACACGAAAAATTCTCGTCATTCGCTGTAGACGGTTAGACTCGTCGTATTTTTCTCTACGCGCAGGTACCGTCGGTTCGAAAAGTCTGAACGATTGCTCGCAGGACTCGGCTCGAGGCCATTTAAATAAAATAAAGGGCAAGTTGATCACAACCGTTGATCTGGTCAACTCAAAAAAGTCAACTAGATCAACGGTTGACTATTTAATCAACCATGGTGCACATGCACCATGGGCTTAAACAGCAGTGGAGCAGGCCACCAAGCAGCCTGCTCCCGTCGAGTCCAAGCGGTTTTCTGTCCCTTCGTTCATCATCACGGTGACCCTAGCTCAGCCACCTCATGGCCTAGACCCGTCAGCGCACGAGGAACGGCCACCACGCGCACAGCCGCGTCTCCCTCCTCACGCGATCCTTTGGCTATAAATAGCCACCATCCTTCAACGTAGAAACGACACCAATTCAGCAAGAAAAACTTGCTCTCTCTCCCTCTTGATCAGCTTGCTCATTTAGAGTGACAATCGCCCAGTTCAAAGTTTAAAACGTGAGCTTTCTCTCTCTAGCCATTTTCGTTTTTCTTAAGCATTTTTCTTCTTTAATTCGTTTGGCTTTGTTTTGAAGAGATTAATTGTTTGTTTTTGTGCCATTAATTCATGTGCATGATGTAGATTAAATACATGCTTTCAATTTTAAAAATCGTTAGCTAGATTGTGCAAATTAATTAGTTTTCAATAATTAACGGTTTTGTCATTTTTTTGAAATTAAACTCGGTAGGCTTTGTATTAAAATTCGAGCTTCATACGGTCGAGATGTCGTCGAGGAGACGAGCGTCTCGGTACGAAGATCGCGAGAAACGGGCAAGGGAAGCTGGAGCTTGGCCGCAGGCAGTAGCACCGGCGACCAAGGAAGAAGATGAACAGTGCCATGTTTCGGCACTGTTCACGTGTGCATGGGTGATGGGCTTGGCCCATCACCGTTTAAATAATTTCCTTGGGCCAGGAACTATTCCTGGCCCATTTCAGTTTCTTTTCATTTTTCAACTGGGCCCAGCCCATTTTTAATTATTTCCGAAACCTCGGATCACGCTTTTTCGTAAAAATAATTCGTATGCTTCGTATGATTATTTTTCGTACTATCAACTGTTTAATTTTTTGTACTTATCAACTGTTTAAATTATTCGCACTTTAAATTTCCGCAATTTACTTTCGGCAATTTAAATTCAATGATTCATTTTACCGCCTACATGGTCGGTCGCATTTTAATTCTTGCAAATATCAATTGCTTTAATTTTTTGCAAGCTGCTGGAAATTCTTCCGCAATATGAATTGTTTTATTTTCTGCAAATATCAATTGCTTTATTTTCTGCAATATCAACTGTTTTACTTTCTGCAAATGTCACCTGCTTTAATTTTCCGCAAACTGCTGGAAATTCTTCCGCAATATCAACTGTTTTATTTTCTGCAAATATCAATTGTTTTTTTTCTGCAAATAACAACTGCTTTAATTTTTTGCAAACTACTGGAAATCCTTCCGCAATATCAATTGTTTTATTTTCTACAAATATCAACTGCTTTAGTTTTTCGCAACCTGCTGGAAATTCTTCCGCAATATCAATTGTTTTATTTTCTGCAAATATCAAACTGTTTATTTTCTGCAAATATCAAATTGTTTATTTTCTGCAAATATCAAATTGTTTATTTTCTACAAATATCAAACTGTTTATTTCCTGCAAAATATCAATTGTTTTAATTTCCGCACTCATCATACTGCTGGAAATTCTTCCGCAAATATCAACTGTTCATTACCTGCAAATCATCAACTGTTTTAAACCCCCTGTGAATCGTCAACTACATTTAATTTTTTCTGCACTCATCATGACAACATTTAATTTTCGTATGCGTCAAATCAGTCATTTCTCGCATGCAATCAACTCAGCATTTAAATTTCGTATGCGTCAAATAAATCATTTCTCGAATGGAATCAACTCAGTATTTAAATTTCGTATGCGTCAAATCAATCATTTTTCGCATGCAATCAACTCAGCATTTAATTTTCGTATGCGTTAAATCCATCATTTTTCGCATGCAATCAACTAAGCATTTAAATTTCGTATGCGTTAAATCCATCATTTTTCGCATGCAATCAACTCAGCATTTAATTTTCGTATGCGTTAAATCCATCATTTCTCGCATACAATCAACTGTCATTTAAATTCTCGCACTCATAAAATTGCTTATTTATTTCTCAAGCTATCGCTAACACTCTCACTTTGTAGGTTTTAATTTCAAGCTTCGCTCGAAAGTACGCCTTTCGATTCCTTTTAATTTATTCAACGCTTTTTCGCAAATATCAATCGTACGCATGATATATAGAACTGCTAGAATTAAAATCAACCCACATGAACAACGTGTTTAAAGAGTTGCTTAAAATGCCATGCTCATGTGATTTTAAATTCTCGCTTATATTGACTGCATGTACATGGGGACTTACGATCCCACATCAGTTTTTCCACTTCAAAATCTATCATTTAAATTTGTACTCTGTTAGCAATCCATGGTAAGATCACGTAGTAACTAATTTAATCATGCATGGCCCGATGATGAAATAAGAGGGCGCTCATTCAGTCTTACAGAAAATTCAGTCCCATCACGTTACGTTCAAGAATAATCAATCGGTCTTGATAAACGGTAACCCCGTCCGAAAGACGATCAAACGGTAACCCCGTTCAACGATTAATTATTCCTGAACGTCACGATCATAAAAAAGACTAAAGTGACGATTCCTCTGAGGGCCCCCTTTCAAAATAAAAATGCATTTTATCAAACACCTTTTTAAAACACCTCTCTCATCAACTGGTAACCGTTTTCGGATGTGACTCGGGTGCCTAACAACTTCCCGAGACCATAATACGACCCCGAACCTTTGTCTGGGGTCCAGACCCTTTTTTTGTGCCTTTAGTTTTTTTACTTATTATATTTCCTATGCCATGAACCTAGCAACCAAATTATGGTGGCGACTTCATTGCATGTTGCGAGGCGTCTGTTTACGCTGAGCATTGTATGGTCCTAAATTTCATTGCACACTCGCAAATGACATCTTTGTTAATTTTCGGGGCGCGACAGTTTGGCGACTTCACTGAGGAGTTTAGGGTTGGAGCCGGTTTTATCTTTTTAGAGAGGTGTTATTTGTTTGTTTATTTATTTGCTTTGATCAATTGCTGGTCTGTTCATTTATTTGCTTTATCAATTGTCATATGCATTTCATAGTGCCCTACACCCAGGGGACAATTACCAAAATAGGAGGGTAGTAGTGACGCCCTAGGACACATGTCCTAGGTAGTGTTCACCAACCCCAACTCGGATGAACCCCTAAAGCCAGTCGAAAGGTTACTCGATTTCGCAAGGAATCGGGACACTGGACGACACTTTAGGGACCTTTTCATGGTATCATCCGGGAACCGTTCAAGCCAGTTAGAGGTGTCGGAATAAGAGCCTTAGCACGTGCATCATGATTATAACTGTTTGTCGTGGCTCTGTTTGTCTTGTTGGCATATTGACGTGATTTTTCTGTTATACAAACTGCGGATTTCTCACACGCACAGTTTACTTAGCACTTAAAATTCTATTGTCCCACAGGACCCATTTTGCTCATTCGCTATGACAGCACCTACGTTACTTTCATTTGATATTTTCGGGGGACGAAGATTCGACGATCAAGTTGCCCGAGGAGATCTGTTGGAACAGGGATTCGCCCCTGACATCACCACTAAAATCAAAGTAGAGGTCGTAGACTTTAATTTAACTAGGATTCGGATGTTGAGAAACGAGTTAACTGAAGGCGAGGAGACTCAGTTTGAGGGTAGTTACGGAAAGCTACTGACCCTAGTGGACGTGAAAACCGATTGGGGTTGCATCCGAGCAGCCCTGAGGTTCTGGGATCCCTATTATCGTTGCTTCTCTTTCGACAAAGGAGTAGACTTGACTCCTACGCTCGAGGAGTGCTCAGCTCTGATGTGCTTCACATCTCCCATATCAACCATCTACCAGAACGTCCGACTGGACTCTACGAGTGTAAAAATAAGACTCAACAAGCTATTAGGAATCACTACTCGTGTCAAGGAGGGTGACTACTTCTGGTGTTGGTCGGATATCGAGGCACGATTTCAGCTATCCAATGGAGCAAGGATTCTGGCCTTCGCCATTGAAGGATGAGAAACACCATCGACTTTTCAGCAGCCAACATCATTTACGAGATGGAGGTAAATGCCATCAATCCTACAACAACCATCTTGGCCGAGACCTTTCGCTCCTTGGACTCTTGCAGAAAAAGAGGGAAAGGGAGGCTCACCTATTGCACCCAGTTACTGACAGTATGGTTGGTCAGCCACTTCAAACAAATTCCTGATCAGTCCATCTTCTTCGAAAGCTACATAAGGTCGTGCCCTCTGCTCAGAGTTATCAACGCAATGACCACGGATAGATGGAAGATGGAAAATAAGGACGTCTGGATCGACCGATTCATCAACCTCTCAGAAGAGGACTTCAGTTGGCATGCCAAGTGGCTGCAGACCTCGGATCCTATTGTCTGCTGCAGACCCCTACCCTGGGTTCCTCTGATCGGAGCATGGGGATGTACTCACTACTGCCCTGCCCTCGTACTCAGGCAGTTTTGCATCACCCAAATCATTCCAGTGACTTTCGGCATGACGAAATCAGATCTGCCATACACCGGAGAAAATCAGAACATCCAGGTGTATGCCCAAGACTGGGCCCACCCCTTTTGTCTCAAAAGACGCGTTGCTCCTGCAGCGACGATACCACAATATCCACAGTAGAGGTTGAAACGAGTCAACGGCAATGTCCTACCTCGCCCAGAAAATCAGAAACCGATGGAAGAGGAAGGGGAATCGCAAGTAAGTGGAGGAATGGATGTTATGGCTTACGCCCAAGTAGTAGAGCAAATGCGAGCAGCGCAGGAAGAGCGAGATCTGATGATAGAGGAAAGAGATACCGCCGAAGCACGTCAATGCTATGCAGAAGTTCAAATGAATAAGCTGGACAGGCATAACAAGGATTTTATCCGCGTACAAGCAGTAAAACAGAAGGTGGCCCTCAGGGCCTTTAAAGAACACTTGAGCAGCGAAACCCTCAAGAGAGAAGCATCAAGTGCCATAATCAAAGACAGGGATTCGACGATAAGGGTCTTGACTACTCGTGCAGATTTGGGGGATAGGAAAAGCCAGGCATTGTAAAGTCGAATTACCACGTTAGAGGCTGAGATAGAGATGCAGAAAGGGGAGTTGGCTTCGATGGAGTACCTTTGGCAGGAGAACTCTGACGTCCAGGATTGACACCTTCATAGGAAAGGCTTGAATATCGGCAACCACTTTTTCTTTTTATGTAGCTAGGACCCTTGATTTCATCTACCTTAGCCCTTTTCGATGAATTTAGGTAGTTGGCAAGTTTACCATACTTTTGTAAACACTTTTAATAAAGTTGTACTCTTTCGGATATTTATTAAAATCGCCTCATCTTTTCCATATCGATTATCTATCCAAAGCAACTCAAAAGACTATCGCAAAAAGAAAGAGAAAATCCCTTCGGGATAAACACAGTCGTTTCACCCAAAGAACCGAAAAATCAGACCAAACATTCAAAAACAGCCAAATATTTCCCACTCGGGGCCTTGTCCTCTTAGCTTATCACAAACTCCAAGTTCATAGCATAGGTTGTCATCCCTCCCCTCGGTTGGGTTCACTAGGCATCAGGCCCTGCGTCATTTGCAAGCACAGTATGAAAGAGATCTTCCTAGCATGGCGGCATTGGTTGCCCCTGTTGATTTGGGTTTCGCAGATAGCATCTCAGATTACATCACTGATAAGATTTGAGGTCGTGTCTGATCGGAACGGCGGCGATCAGTGTCAGATGTACCTGCAAAGCGCCGGAGGGGGTGCTCCGGCGTAGACACTCTGATGCTTAAGTTAGTTCGGGAGTACAAAGTAGCAAGAGGTTCTGCTAGGTGATCTCGATCTTACCTTCTGTTTGAAAAAGTAGGGATATTTATAGGCCTCGATGGTGATACCTGGCGATAACAGTCTAGGTGATGTCTGGTGATGACGTCATGAGCGATGCCAGCGGATGACGTCATAAGCCATATCTGACAGGGTTGCCGGGAGCGATAACCTCGTGGTTCCCTAGGATGGGATGGCGTCGTGCGTATAGAGACGCGTGAGTCCCCCTTCCGCTGATGTCGACCATCCTGGGAATCCTTCGCTGATCCCTAGGCGATATGAAGATATACTATGGGACTTATAGGAATCCGTCCCGGCAGGAGCCGCAAGTGTAGTAGCACCGTTAGGGTTGTCTTGATTGTTATCATAAGCCCAACTGAAAACGAGCCCGAGTGTTTACCAAGGGCTGTCACTCCCTGTCCATGTCTGGAATCTTAGGTGAGGGTTTGTTCTTTCATAAGGCAATATGCTCCTAGGATCTCCGAACTTCCTTGTCTCCTTTAGCTTGACAGAGATTGGTTTAAACGATGGGCTAGGGCTCAGATTTGAAGTTTTCCTCCGAGCAAACAGATTTCGGCCTTCATTTTTGTCTCATGCCCAGTCTTCTGGAGGCGTTAAGAGATCCACGGGAGACTCCGCTATCTCGTTCGTAATTATTAGGGCACTGCTTTCGCCTAGCGATATTATTCGGCTTGGTCCCTTTGGCAGGACTTAGAAAGTTGCAACTTCACTCCTATCGTAAGAGGGCTGCTGACGAGCCACTTGCGATGTCGCCAAGGACTGCGGCCGAGTCATTCCGTAGGCTTGCAGATGTTCCGGTCCATCATCCTTTCAAGTGTACTACAAACACATAGGGGAGATAGGTACTCATGGAGAAATTAGCAAACTTTGTACTTACAGGGATTTGGAGATCACACAGGCCCTGTTTTTCTTTTCCGCTTAAGGAAACAACGATATTGACGCGGTTTTACGCCATCAGCTGCCTTCGATTAACGTGGCTTTATACCACTAGATACCGGTGAGGTCAGCGAGGTTTTATGCATCTAGGGCTACCTGCGACATCAACGCGGCTTTACACTGTGGATACCAGTAACCGTACGGCTTTTACGTCATGACTACCCGTAATATCGTGCCTTTTGGCGTTTTTCCAAATTCTATCTCGTACCCCTCCGAGCATCTGTATCACGGATAGTTCACAAACACCGACCTTCGCTTCCGCTTCAGGTCCATCGGCCCTCGAGGGTAACGGGACGGCTCGCCTTTTGAGGACCTCATTTTTCTTTTCCAAGGCCCTTCTCTTGGAGCCTATAAATCGGGGAGTTTTTTCCACCCACGTTCTCATCATCTTTGGCAACTTGCATTATGGATCATTTGACTAAAAATTTTCTCCTTTCCAAGGGCCACTCTCTCAAGAACCTCAATGATGGTGACGTTGGATTCCTGGAGAACATGCTGGTCAAGACTTCTGAGGACATCCTGGAGCTGCAAGGGATGCTGACCCCACTCCATTCCAGGCTGGGAGCCATGTCTCTGGAGGATTTCAGTCCTTTGGAGAGCGTGTCGAAGCTGGCTGCCTCCATCGCTCGGATTCAAGTGGTGATCGCCATGCTGCAGCAGCGCAAGGATATGCTGGGGTGCTGCCTAAAGGGAATGAGAGCCACCTCCCATGATCTAACTCTGGTCATAGATTCCCTGAGGGACATTCCCGAAGTACCCGATGACGCTAGCTCTGACGCCTGATATCAGTGGCTCCCTTTGAGCCCTTTTTACTTTTCCTCTTGCCATGCCACTGTACTTTTCGGCCGTTAGGCCATAATAAATAAACTGTTTTTATTATGCCACTTTGCAACTGTTCTTCTTCTTTAATGCGCCCTTTGTCTTTTTTCCATTGGAGGTATTCTTAGCCCAACTGAAAACGATTCAGTTACTGGGTGGTTTTCTGGTTGGTTGTTCTGCATTAAATCTACGCCACTGTTGTCCTGGTAACTGATTGGGTGATTTTGCGATTTTCCTTGATTCAAGTAAGATTTCAACAGGCGTGACTTCAAATCCTTATTTACACTTCAGGTTGTACACGTGTCCACCCTCAAGGGTCGGGTTGGAAGATCGAAGATCCTTTTTTCCCGATTTTCTGGCTATTTAAGGGGATCCTCTTTCCCTTGTTTTTATTCACCTCCTTGTTCATTTTTCCTTTGATAAGTAATCTGCGATCTCATGGTTGATTCTCATTTTTTAGATATGACCACCCGAGATTCTCCACCAACTCCTCTGACTTCTCCCGATTCGGATAATCCTCCTCCGTCGCCTCCTTGGAGGCCGCCTGTTCGCCGACGGTGTCGCAAGAGGCGGAGGAAAGATGCTGCGAAGGCATCTAGATTATTCTTTGATTCTCTTGCTTCTCTCTCTATGAAGGGAGAAGAAACGTCTTTCCTTCCTAGCGAGTCACCACAAGGGGCTCCCTCTGCCTGCTCAGCCGTTGGAACGGTATCGCCAGCTGTTAAGGAGGAGTCAGATCGATCGTCAGTTCGCGCAGGGGGGAGGGTTGAGGAACCTTTCCCTTTCGTTGACGAGGATCCATCGCTTTTAGGTGATGATGATGATGACGTGGTATGTTGCTATGGCATCTCCTGGTCCGACGACGAATAGTTGTGCATACCATGCCTCTTTGTAGATGCCGTATGGCTTTCCCAAAATAATAAAATGACGCTTTATTTTCTTTTCGCTCTCCTGCCGCTTTTCTCCCTTTATTTTTTCAGGTTTCCCGGGTTATCGCGGAAGTGTGCCTTTCGCTGGGTGCAACTGCCTTTCAGGTTTCAATCAGTAATTGTCTTCTCCAAAAGACACTGATGACTGCCCACGCGTCCTTTTCCACTCTGCATGTGTTTTATTTTTACAGGTTGTTTCTTTTTTAGGTTTAACCTTTATAAGGAATTCGCTCTTCTCTTTTAGTACTTTTGCTAATATTTCGAAATTCTTCGTATTTTCTCTCTTCTGTGCTTCTTTCTTCCCAAGGCGTTTTACTGCAATTGCTCGTCGGTGCCGACGGCCTGTTTACTGGCTCTTTGCTCCAGGTATTTTGTTTCTCTGTCGTCATAGCTTTACTTTCCAGTTCATTATGTCTCGCGCTAAATCCTCTGCAGTTATCAAAAATCCCCTAGATCCCGAAGTTAGGAGAGCTCATAGTGTTTTTTATTGTAATGAGGTTTTAAGGGCTGAGTTAGAGGAGAACGGTATCACTTTTCCCACGGGATACCGCCCCTTTGTCCCTTTGAAGGATACTCGGCTTACTGATGCCATGTGGGGAACGTTCCGGCTGGTTTATTTCAAGATGTTTACCTACGGATTTCATTTCCCACTTCATACTTCTCTGATGAAGCTGCTAAACCATTACGATCTCAATCCTGTTCAAATAACTCCACCTTCCTGGTGTGGGCTTTACGCCTTTCTTCATTCGTGCGAGATGAAGTATATTTTCGCTCCATCGCTCGATCTGTTCCGTACATTTTTCACCATGAGGTGTCGCAGCTGCTTGGTGGATATTACCTCAAGTTGGAATGATACCCTTGTTCAGTTCTTCTGGCGGAACTTTCAAGGTTTTGAAGAGAACGTGGATAACTGGAAAAATGGCTTCTTCACCCTTCGCTTGCCCTCTCGGTACTGGCGCGGTGGTTTCAACCGAGAGATTACCAGTGCCGCTTGGCAAAAACCAGATGTGCTGTCTAGTATGGATATGTCTAATGTTACCGCCCTGTTAGAAATAGAAGGGCCCTTCCTCATTCGGGAATTCGCTCGGTTCAGGCCTTTGCTAGAGTGTGTCGTTGGTGAGTTTTTCTTTTGTCACCTTATCGCTTCGATTTTCTTGCCATACTAAAATATTTTATTGGCAGGTAACACTGAGGGTCGCTCCTCCGGGGAAAGTGACGCTCCTCTGAACGTGGTGCCACTTCAGACGTTACCTCCTTCTCCTCCGCCTGAAGGCTCAAGTCGTCCGCCTATTCCTCCATGAGGAAAGAGAAACAAAACCGTCGTGACACGCAGCGCATCCACTCGACCTTCCCATTTCCTTGAGAATTGGCTATCGTCTCGCGGTAAGGAAGTGGCTCCGAGTAACCCTGTGATTGAAGAGGTTGACAGCGATAGTGAAAGCATGGATACTGGTTCCAAGCTGCGTCATGCCACCCTCGCCCAACGGATGAAACTTAGGTCGAGAAAGAGTGAAACCGCAGCGGAGTCAACCGAGGACGATAGCGAAGAGATCGTCATCGAAACGGAGCGTCTCTTGAAGAGAGTTCGTAAAGAGAAATCTGACCCACCAATTCCTCCCGTGGAGGAGGTCAACGCGGTTCCCTCCGAAGGAGTTAACACTTCACACGTTGCGGGTGCCTTGCCGGTGACGGAAGTTGTCAAGGTGTCCTCTGTCATTCCTCCCAAAGTTAACGAGGCTTCAGTAGCGGTGGGCTCTCCCTTGTCGTGTGGCGGTCCTATCTCTCCGATTCTCTCCTTTATTTCGGATGTGAACTTACCGATTTCAAATCCAATCGCTCCTCCTAACCCTCCCCCGCAGAAGCCTCAGCCTTTGTTTCTTTCTTCGATTTCAGGCATTGGTGATTCCGCAAAAAGTTGTTCTCCTCCTTATATCGCCAATCTTTCCCTTCAAAGTCTTCAAGGCCCCACCACATATCAGCTGGACTTGTCTTCCCTTGGTACCGACGAGCTTCGCGCTTTAGGGATATCGGACCCACTATCGCGAGAAGAGCCAGTGGGCCCAATAGTGGGGCAAATGTTTACTTATTCGAAGGACAAAGAAGAGTTCTTGCGGCATGCTCCTGAAGCACGACATTTACGCCTTCTGACTGACATGCTGGCCAGTTTCCGCGAGCTAAATTACTTTTTCGAAGATCAGCGTGACAAGGTTCGACCTTCTCTTGATTTGAAAGGAGAACTAAGCGCTGCCTTAGGGAAGGTAACGGAGTTGTCGCAGCTTCAGGAGCGAACCCGGGCGGAGTTGAACGACTGTCGTGCTGAGCTTGCTCGAGAAAAATCGAAAGGGAAGGCTAAGATAAAGCTTCTGGAGGTGGAATTGGTGGTGGCTGACAAAAATAATATCTTCCTTCGCGAAGAGATAGCATCTCGTGATGCGGATTTGGCCAAAGTACCTTCAAAGATAGCCTGGTGGAAGAACAAGACCATGGAGGTTTGTATCGCTGAATTTATGAGTCTCCATCGCCAGGGAACTGTTAATTCGTCAGTGCTGGCTGATTACGCTTCCAAGAGAATGAAGGATCTGGCGAAGGTGAGGGAGATCTTCCTTCTTCTAGAGAAGAGCGGGGGAATGGTGATTGCGATGTCCGCGAGGGCCCATGATTAATCGAGGTTGCTCCATTTAGAGGATTCTTCTATTTATTTGTTTCTTTGTCTTGTAATAATGCCTTGTTGTGCGACAATATCCGTATTTTACTGCTATTTGATTTTTATTCCGCTTTTTCGCGTTAGCTCGAAAGCTGCCTTTTTAATTAACGACATCTTGCGTTATCTCCTTTCTTGCGATATCGCTCTCATTTTCTCCAAGAAATGGTACCTGCTTTTCAGAGCATTTAATGCTTGCTATCTTCTCATTAGAAAAGTCGCGATTGTGCAGGCACACGTGTCCATTTCTTCTAGTGCTGTGGGCTAGCGTGCTCGAGAACTTTACCGAAATCGAAGTGTTGTAGCGCTTTTCTAGAATTGCACTCATTACCTGAGTCTGTTCCTCATGTCGCTTCCACACAACGACTGTGGCATCCGCCGTTTCATTCGATTACTAGGGTTATAAAAACCAATATTTATTCTTTTCCTTTTCTTTTATCATCCCACCTTCTCATATTTTCTTGTAGCCGTCTTGTTTTCTCCCCACTATTCAAGGCTCTTCGAAGTGCTTTTTCTCTAAAGGTATTTCCTTTCTCCTCCATCGTCTTCTTCGTCTTTACTTCTTTAATTCTGCCATGGCTAAGACTCGCCGTTCTGAGTCGAAATCTGCCGATGAGAAAAGGATGGATATTACTGCTAGTGTTATCACATCTGAGGCCGCTCTCCGTGAGCATTTGGCCGCCCATAATGTTGTTATCCCTGACGATTATAAGGCCACTGTTGCCCCTGAGTCGATACGTTTGAACAGCATTTTGACGGGCAATCGTAGGGTCTTGTATGCGTAAATGTTCCGTTATGGTTTCCGGCTTCCCATCGACTCTTTTGTAAAAGACTTGCTTGTTGCCGGTGATCTGAATCCGGCCCAATTATCCCCGAATGCGTATTGTTGTGTTTATGCTTTTCTGGAACTTTGTAAATACAAAGAGATCACTTCCCCTTCCCTTCTACTGCTCAAATCTCTTTTTAAGCTGATGAAGTGCCGGGGAGTGATAACGATATCGCCCCGCTTCGACGATGACTCTCTCAAGTCCTTTACTTGGAAACTCATCCACATCGAGTCTTCCGTTGATGCTTGGAAAAAGGAGTTCTTTGTGATAGATCTTCCTGAAGATCCTGGTTTCTGGTGGCGATCTGGGTTTAACCAAAACATCGATGATAACGTTTGGAGTCGACCAGGGACCCTTCCTCAATGTGAACAAGACTGGTTAAACAAATTGCTCAAACTGGAAATCAGCGTTCACATTCGTCACGTGGCTTGTAGAATGGACATTCGTTCTTGTGTTAAACGTGAGTGTCACGTTACTCCCTTCTTTGTTATCGCTGATACTAATGCTGACGTTATTTTGTGATCTCGCAGCGACGGATCCCAACTATAAGCCCGAAAGCGTAAGGAGGCGCCTAAAGAGGGCTCAAGAAAGAGAAGAAAAGGAGAGAGCTACCTCCACGGAAGGTACTGATAATCCCACGGAACTGCAGGCTACTTCCGCGAGTCTTGCTCAAGTATCCTCTTCTTCAGCTGGTGAGGGGAATACTGATATTCCTTCAGGCGTTCCCATTGTGACTGTTGCTGCTCCTCCCGCCCAGCCTTCTTCCTTTTCCCAGGCTCCTAAGGCCATTGCCAAAGGAAAAAAGAAGAGAAAAACAAGAAGCGTTGCCGCTCTTACACCTTCTCCGGACGCGGCAGGTTCTTCAGAAGCACCTCCTCCCACTACTGTTACAGTAAGGGTGCCTTTTAGCCACGATATGCTACATTCCAATGTCTGTCGTCGTTTGATTTCTCTTTTCTATATTTCATATTGCGTTCTTGGCAGGACACTACCGCTGTCACTACCTCCGCTCCTCCCTCAGGCGATATGAATTTGGGCTACATGCTAGCTGGTTCTAAGAAGAGACAGCGGCTGGGAGGTGAGGGGGAAAATCCATCTTCCTCTACCACCGGGGTGGAGAACAGACCTGAGGACGTTTTTGACTCCACGGCTGTTCCCTAGGGAGGATATTCCTCGGAATTTTTGGCGAACTTGGGCACAAGCGAGACTTTCGGGATTTCGCCCAATTCTTTCGGAGGTCCCGTTCACGCATATTCCTCCAATCTGGGATATCAAGAGGGCTTGCATGATTTTTCTGGCTATCAGCCTCATGGTGCTTATCTTGCTCCAGGGGGTTCGTCCACACAGGTTCACCCTCCTATTCCTCTGGCGTTTGTTCCTTCGAGCATCCCCCTGTTACATCTTTATGGCGAAGGAGGTGCCACCTTCAACTTTGTGGCGGATCTTAGTCCGATAAGTGGGGGTGGCACTGTGACCCATCAAGTTGGGTTGTACGATCTCCGTAACACTGGTTTGGCGGCATTGGGGGGTGATGGCTCCGATGAAGTTTCGGCTTTGTTGGCTTCCCAAATATTGGCGTCTGCGGCAGAACGGGAGGCTTTCCTTTACAAGACCGAGGTTGATAGGGTGAACTCATTACGCTCTAATCTTTTTACTAATATGATGAAGTTCCATTACTGGGCGGAGGAGGTGCAGCGTCAGGCTGCCTCTCTTTCCTCCTCCTTGGAGGAATTATCGCGGGAGCGGAATGAGAAGAAGAAGTTGCTGGAGGAGCGTACGCAACTATTACTGGCCCATCAGGAGCTGAAGAAAGAACATTCTGAGGCCTTGGCAGCGGAGAGGGCCAAAAATACTGTCTTGGAAAATGAGAAATCATCCTTGGCCAAGGAGAAAGCTGCCTGATACGATCCTGGTTCCTTAGGATGCGTAGCACCAATTTTGATCTTTGTTCAAAGACGGATTTCCTGCGGAAATAGATAACTCGACGAGTACGAGCTTAGACCACTTAGCTAACCTGTGCTAAGAGCCCTAATCGATTTCAAGTCAAGGGTCTTGAATCGAGTTCTTAGGACTAGACTCAACAATGTGAGAATCACACTAAGATAAACGACACAATAATACAATTCCAAGATTTACTTGTATACGACTCAAGTATTGCGGACTCAAGAAGAACAAGGTTCAACCAACTTGAACAAGGGGCGGAGATTGAAGAGATTAACTCAATTTATCAAATAACAGCCAACTTAATAAAGTAGCCAAGTGGTTCCTTATATAGGTTACAAACAAACCCTAATAGTAAACCAAATAGGAATAGAAGTAGGACTTCCAAAATAGGAAGATAACTTAACTAATTAAAACTGTCTAATTAACTAATTAAGCTAAAATAATTAAAGTCAACAACTTGAACTTCAGTCAACGCGCGCTTTTGGACACGCGAAACGGGCAGGAGCCGTTTTGAGCAATCGGCACGCGAGACAGATGAGTGAAACGGCAATGGCTGAGTGAAATGGTCAAGTGCCGATTTAAGCGAAACGGACAAGAGCCGTTTTGAACGAATCGGACAAGAGCCGTTTTGGTGACAAACGGTCAAGAGCCGTTTCTAGCAGAATCATCTTCGGTCATTGTGAATGTAAGGAGATTCACAACTCTTGGTGTCTTCTCTCTAAGTGCAGCTTCCTCACTTGTCCTCTCACATTCCAGCTCCTTGTGAATGAGAGATGACAAACGGTCTTGAAGCTTTCTAGCTCTGGCTCGAGTCATTGGACCAGCTGGTGGTAACGGTAGTTGGATGCGTGGATTCGCATCATTCCCTCCCCCTTCGGAAGGATTCACCCTCGAATCCGAATCGGCATCAGCGGAAAGTCCATACTCGTCATCTGCATCAAATAATTCTAAGTCAGAAACATTAAAGGTAGAGCTAACGGCACCATACTCACTCGGCAACACCAGTTTATAGGCATTGTTGTTGATCTTCTCGACAATCTGGAACGGTCCGTCGCCTCTAGGAGATAGCTTGCCGCGGCGTTGGGCAGGAAAACGCTCCTTGCGTATATGCAACCAAACCCAATCGCCAACCTGGAACGTCACTAGCCGTCGGCCATCGTTCCGTTTCAGCATCAGCTTCTCATTCATGCGCTCAATGTTCTGCTTTGCCTTAGCATGTAATTGCTTGACAAAATCAGCCTTCTGGGCACCATCTAAACTCACAACATCACTCAAAGGAAAAGGAGTTAAATCCAAAACAGTTCTAGGATTAAATCCATACACTAGTTCAAACGGCGAGTAATGAGTAGTAGAATGAGCAGCACGGTTGTAAGCAAATTCAATAAATGGTAAATGATCAACCCAAGTAGAAACATGCTTACGAACTAGGGTGCGTAAAAGGGAGCCAAGAGTCCGATTTACCACCTCTGTTTGACCATCCGTTTGTGGGTGAAAATATGTAGAATACAATAACTTAGTACCAAGCTTCTTCCATAAGACACGCCAAAAATGACTAAGAAACTTAGTATCTCTATCACTCACAATCGTCAAAGGGATACCATGCAAACGGACGACTTCACGAAAGAACAAATCAGCAATCTGAGTAGCATCAGAAGTAGTCGAACATGCAATAAAATGGGACATTTTTGAAAACCTGTCCACCACAACAAAAACACTATCCTTACCGTTCTTAGACCTGGGTAGTCCGACGACAAAGTCCATGGACAAATCGGTCCAAGGATGAGAAGGAACAGGTAACGGCATGTATTCTCCATGACCAGCAGATTTAGATTTGGCTCTACGACAAGTCAAACATCTAGCAATAATGCGCACGACATCACGCTTCATGTGAGGCCAATAAAAGTGATCATGTAACACATCCAAAGTTTTAGTCACGCCAAAGTGACCCATTAAACCACCACTATGGGCTTCATGCACCAGTAATTCACGAAGAGAGCAATGAGGAATACATAAATGTTTGCCTTTAAACAAATAACCCTCATGCTTGTAGAATTTAGAACCAGAAATAGAAACGCCATGCAAATAAATATCACCAAAATCAGAATCGGTAGCATAGAGTTCGATAATGTGCGAAAATCCAAGCAATTTGGCATTTAGAGAAGTAATGAGCACGTACCTTCGAGATAGTGCATCGGCAACAACATTCTCTTTACCTTGCTTGTACTGAATGTGGTAAGGGAAGGCTTCAATGAATTCCATCCAAACGGCATGTCGCCGATTCAGCTTCCCTTGACCCTTTAGGTATTTCAAGCTCAAATGGTCTGTGTGGATGATAAACTCTCTCGGCATCAAGTAGTGTTGCCATGTTTCCAACGCTCTGACAAGAGCATAGAACTCCTTGTCATAGGTAGGATATCGGAGTTGGGCATCCTTGAGCTTTTCACTGAAATAGGCAATCGGTCGTTTCTCTTGCATCAGAACGGCGCCGATTCCTAACCCGCTGGCGTCGCACTCGATCTCAAACGCCTTGCTGAAGTCGGGCAATGCTAGCACGGGAGCGGCACAGAGCCGTTCCTTGAGGGTAGCAAACGCCTCCTCCTATTGTTGCTCCCACCTGAAAACAACATTCTTTTTTGTTAAATCATTCAATGGAACGGCAATGGCGCTAAAATCCTTTACAAAATGCCGATAGAAACTCGCTAATCCATGGAACGATCTCACATCGGTAGCGGCCTTCGGCGTCGGCCATTCCCGTATCGCGCGGATCTTCTCTTCATCCACTTTAACGCCTCCTGCACTGACAATGAAACCAAGAAAACCAACTTGTTCCAATGCAAAAGAACACTTACTAGGTTTAGCATATAATTTCTGCTCACGAAGTGTTAGAAAAACTTCCCTAAGATGTAAAGCATGTTCATCCAATGATTTGCTATAGATTAAAATGTCATCAAAATAAACTACAACAAATTTACCAATTAAGTGCCGAAGTACATGGTTCATTAACCTCATAAAGGTGCTAGGAGCATTAGTCAAGCCAATCGGCATAACCATCCATTCATATAAGCCATACTTAGTTTTAAAAACAGTTTTCCATTCATCCCCTTCTTTCATACGAATTTGGTGGTAGCCACTCATTAAATCAATTTTAGAAAATACTATACTACCACTTAATTCATCTAACATATCATCCAATCGAGGAATAGGATGGCGATACTTTACAGTGATTTTGTTGACTGCTCGACAATCAACACACATGCGCCAAGATCTGTCCTTCTTTGGGACCAGAATGACTGGAACGGCACATGGAGACAGACTCTCCCGAACGTACCCACGCGCAAGCAAATCGTCAACTTGCCGTTGCAGTTCCTTTGTCTCCTCTGGATTGGATCGGTAAGCCGGCCGATGAGGAATTGCCGATCCAGGAACAAAGTCGATCTGATGTTCTATGCCTCGAATCGAAGGTAAGCCAGGTGGCATTTCTTCAGGTAGAACATCTCCAAATTCCTGCAAGAGAGAAGATATACCAATCGGAACGGTAGGGTGCCGTTCCGTTTCATTTGAGGTTAAACAGTAAGAGCGAAAACGGATAAGAAGTAGAGGACGGCTTGCGTCAAAACAATTGTTATGAGAAAGCATGGCTCTCCTTACTTCGCTCCCCTTGGCATATACACTCAATTTCTTTTTATTTACCTCTCCTTTTCTCTCAATGCCACTCTCAGCACGCTTACTCTTTTCGTGCGAATGTTTACACTCGCCCTCTGCATGTTTGCTGTTTTCATGCGACTGTTTACACTCTCCCTCTGCATGCTTACTGTTTTCATGCGAATGTTTAAGGCTCACACTCTCAGTGTTTCCCTCTATATATTTCACACTCAAACCTTCTTTTTCTCTCGCAAGCTGTTTTGAAATTTCATATTCAGCATGTGACTTAGCAAGCCATTGCTGATCCTCAAACACTTCAGCTTGTGTTAACGGTGCCAAGGTGAACTTCTGACCATCCTTAACCAACTTGTAGAGGTTCCTCTTACCATCATGATTCGCTGCGCGATCAAACTGCCATGGGCGTCCAAGGAGGATATGGCTTGCTTGCATCGGCACAACATCACAGAGAACTTCATCTTGGTATTTGCCGATACGAAACTTAACAAGCACCTGTTTGGTTACCTTAATACTGTTGTCATCCGTCATCCAGTGTAGATGATACGGTTTCGGATGCTTTACCGTTGGCAAGTCCAGCTTATGAACCATCAGCGCACTGGCACAGTTGGTGCAGCTTCCGTTGTCTATGATAATGGAACAGCCCTTGTGATCAATCACCCCGCGGGTGTGGAACAGATTGGTCCGTTGCTCCTCATCACACACTTCTTCTGTGGACTGTACGCTCAGGGTCCGTCGGATTACAAGCAACCGAACATGGTCACCTCTCTGATGGTCAATATCCGAATCGGTCTGACCGTTTCCCTCAGGTTCCGTTTCCTCCTGTTCATCATCCGATTCTTCCTCGCCAGTCGGCCTGATGATGAAGACTCTTTTATTCGGGCATTCTGATTTCTTATGCCCTCGGCCGTTGCACTTGAAACAGATAATTTCCTTAGTGGCTGGCCGATCCACTGGTGGAGTATAAGGTTTGGTAGGTGTCGTTTTAGAAGGAACAACAGCACTGGCAGATCCCTTCAAAACGGCAGGGGCCGTTTTGTCATCCTTATTCCAAGACGTCTTCTTCCAAGGTGTCGACCCAGTAGACTTATAGGGACTCCTAGCTTTCCTATGTTTCTCAATCTTTTGAGCCATATGAAGCATCTCCTCCATAGTGTTATATTGAGTCAGTTCCAATGCATCGGCAACGTCTGCATTCAAACCAGCGAGAAACCGAGCCATCGTTACCTCAGTTTCTTCAGTAATCTTCGCTTGAGCCAAAGCAATTTCCATCTCATTAAAGTATGCTCCAACTCCCTTGCTGCCTTGCTTCAAGGTTTGAAGCCGTTGATGAAGCTCACGGTGAAAGTGGGCAGGGACAAACCGTTGTCTCATCGCCTGCTTCATCTCTTCCCAATTAGCAATCGGACCAGCTAAGACAGCTGCCCTTTTCCGATTGAACTGCTCCCACCAATGACTAGCATACCCACAGAATTCGACTGCGGCGATCTGAACCTTTTTACCTTCCGAATAATTGTGACATAAGAAGATAGCATCTACTTTCCTTTCCCAAGTTAAGTATGCATCAGGGTCGTCAACACCCTCAAACGGAGGTATTTTCATTTTGATGCTGTTTAGATTAGCATCCAAACGGTCATCCTCCCGTTCTCTCCTACCATCACGACGGTCTCGTCTCTCTCTCCTCTGTCCATCCCTTGTATTTATCCAGCCTTCTCCCCCATCAGGTTCTCCTTCCCAATCAGAATATGGTAATTGTGGACCACGTCTGGCAAGTCGCCTAGGAGGGACCAAAGCAAGATTACGCCGATGATTCACCTCACGTGGTCGACGGGCATTGTCATCTTCTTCGGACAGCTCAGTCAAACGGCCATCACGTTGGTTATTCGCGGCTATAGGAACTGGATTAATGGTACCTAACGCTTCCACCTTAGCTATCCTTGCATCGGCAGTTAGCTGCCGCTCATTTGCAGTTAATTGCCGTTCATTCAATGTTCGGAGCTGTTCTGTCATTATGGCTAGTATAGCCGATAGATCGGGTTGTTGTACTCCCTCTTGAGACATCCTTTACCTTTCCTGAAAGTCACAACACCAAAGAAAACGTAAAATTGCACTAACCTAGCACTCCCTCACGTGTTTACTCTCGTGTTTAATCACTCTAATAATCTCACAAAATCTCTCAAAATTCCCTGCAATGTTCAAGTGTTAGTGAGACTCAAGAATCCAAAGAAAAAGCTTCCAAGAAGACTCTCAAAGAAACTAGCACGGAAAAGAATTGTGACACTTTATATTTGAGTAATTGCAAGAACAACCAATCAAACAAATAACAAGTAGAGTAGAAGGCAATTTCAAGGAATCAAAGAAAGCTCAAAATTGACTCGAAAGGACTCAAACAAGTTCAATTTCAGTTATGATTGTAATACCCAATCGCAGTGCAATTTAATTCCTTGATAAATCTGGTTTTTATGGAGCAAATACTTCTATATATTTTCGTATTTGCAGGATCGGATCCCTTTCTTTTCTTTGGGAAATTTCCCTGTTGTTATTTATTTATTTATTTATTTTTTTATTTATTTTTTTTTGACAGCAAAACACAATTCAGTGTTTTGATCAGAACTTTTTACTCTGAACTCCGAATCGACTGATTCTTTTTGATTCGGAAGCCCAACAGATTCAGCTTTCCAACGAAACCACAATTACTAAAATCGGACTTCAGTTGCTATATATATGAATACAAATTCGACAACTGAAGTTACTAAAACTGAACAGAATTTTCTCTTGTATTTTGTGACCTTCTTGTGGGTAGAAAACGCAAGTAATTTAGCGAATTTCAACACAACAAACTGGAACGAAACACAACCAATTGTATTCAAGTAACTAACCAAGCACAGCAAGAAATCGGTTTTGAATGGAGTAGAAAGAAATACCGATTTCAACGATGAAACTTGAAAACAATTAAGATACTTACCAATCTTTGAACGCCTTAAGCTCCGCTACCAACTGATACGATCCTGGTTCCTTAGGATGCGTAGCACCAATTTTGATCTTTGTTCAAAGACGGATTTCCTGCGAAAATAGATAACTCGACGAGTACGAGCTTAGACCACTTAGCTAACCTGTGCTAAGAGCCCTAATCGATTTCAAGTCAAGGGTCTTGAATCAAGTTCTTAGGACTAGACTCAACAATGTGAGAATCACACTAAGATAAACGACACAATAATACAATTCCAAGATTTACTTGTATACGACTCAAGTATTGCGGACTCAAGAAGAACAAGGTTCAACCAACTTGAACAAGGGGCGGAGATTGAAGAGATTAACTCAATTTATCAAATAACAGCCAACTTAATAAAGTAGCCAAGTGGTTCCTTATATAGGTTACAAACAAACCCTAATAGTAAACCAAATAGGAATAGAAGTAGGACTTCCAAAATAGGAAGATAACTTAACTAATTAAAACTGTCTAATTAACTAATTAAGCTAAAATAATTAAAGTCAACAACTTGAACTTCAGTCAACGCGCGCTTCTGGACACGCGAAACGGGCAGGAGCCGTTTTGAGCAATCGGCACGCGAGACAGATGAGTGAAACGGCAATGGCTGAGTGAAACGGTCAAGTGCCGATTTAAGCGAAACGGACAAGAGCCGTTTTGAATGAATCGGACAAGAGCCGTTTTGGTGACAAACGGTCAAGAGCCGTTTCTGGCAGAATCATCTTCGGTCATTGTGAATGTAAGGAGATTCACAACTCTTGGTGTCTTCTCTCTAAGTGCAGCTTCCTCACTTGTCCTCTCACATTCCAGCTCCTTGTGAATGAGAGATGACAAACGGTCTTGAAGCTTTCTAGCTCTGGCTCGAGTCATTGGACCAGCTGGTGGTAACGGTAGTTGGATGCGTGGATTCGCATCACTGCCCTGGAGGGAGAGTCGGTCGATTTGAGTCTGTGGCATGTCGAGCAGACTGCCGCTATTTTAGTCGATTGCTTTGAGGAAGTCCATGGGGTCGATGCGTACAAACCTGATGAGGTCACGGCGGCTTTCAAGCGAAAATCTGCCCATCTTAATGAGGAGGGTTTTCGCCAAGCTAAAGCGGCAGGCTGGAAACGGAGGAACCCCGAAGGTTGATGTGCCTCAAGCTTTGCCGCCCTTTCCTTAGCAATCGAGCGTCACTAGATTTTTGTCATTATTTTGACCACTGAAGTTTGTAGCCCCTTAAAGCATTTTGATGTATTCAGACAATTTCTATTGCTATCTTTCCTTTCCTGTAGTTGTCTCCTTACGAACTCTTTTGGCGTTATCTTCGCCCTGTTATCATGATGCTTTTACTTTTTCGAGCGGATCCTTAACAGTCCCATCAAAATTACTAAAGTCGGTATCGAGTTAGCTTTCCCGGTAAGCCTTACGATATCACTGCTTACGAGATCATCGCTCCTTCCGCTACCCAAAAAAGTATTCTGCACATTCCTAATTGTAAACCATCAGTAACAAAAAACACGTTACGAGGGATAGTAATTACCCGTAGGAGCCTTTCCGCTGCCATCATAGGGCATTACCATGGAACCCGCGTGAATCGCTTTCACTATCAGCTCTATACTTCACCAGGGGTTACACATCTGGTTACTAGCTGGAATTTCGCGATTCTCCGCATTTCCCTCCTTTCGCGATCGGCCTGAAAAGTGCCTCATCTTAGTGAGCTATCGGATCGGGACGGCTATCACAAGGCTGGGGAATTTTCACTTTTGGACGTTGTCCTCGCATCTAGAACCGTGTCCTTACTTAATGGCCTGGCTGCAGCAGCCCAACCGTTAAGATAGGATTCTTGTTTCTAGACGGAGTTTCTATTTCTTTGGGGCGTGCCTCGTCTTGATGGGTCGTCTCCACGAGAACGGTCAGTACAAGAGAAGGACTTTTCACTCCCAAAGATACCGGGCAGTGCCCTCACTTAATGAGCCATCTGATCAAGATCGGTCATCACAAGGAAAGGACTTTTCACCCCCGGGGGCGTCCAGGATCTTTCAATCCGACGCTAATTCAAGGTATGTTGGGTCGTGCCCTCACTTAGTGGGCCATCTGATCAAGACCAGCCATCACAAGGATAGGACTTTTCACTTCCCAAGATACCCCCTTTTTTATCTGCACAAAGGCAACCACAAACACCCACGAAAGCTCTCTCATAGAGCGTTAGTCATGGTTAGGGTTGACATAAATCAAAGGTGCAGATAAAATTAAATTCTAGGGTAATATAACTTCAAACGAGCGATATTCCAAGAGTTGGATAAGGGTGTACCATCGAGTGTCTCCAGATGATAGGCTCCTTTCCCGACAACGTGGGTGACGCGATATGGTCCATCCCAGTTAGGACTGAGTTTTCCCATACGTTGTCCTGCCGCTCGCTTGTCTCTGAGCACCAGGTCACCGGCTTTCAGCAACCGCTCTTTGACACGCCTGTTATGATAACGGGCCATCTTTTGTTTGTAGTGCTGCGTTTTCAGAAGGATTTCTTCTCGGACTTCTGGTAACGCGTCCAGGTTAGCTCGTAACCTTTCCTCATTCAGCTCCTCTCGGAAGTGAGCCACCCGTAGGCTCATGGTTCCAATTTCTACCGGTGTAACAGCTTCGGTTCCAAAGGCCAATGCGAAGGGTGTTTCTCCAGTACTAGTCTTAACGGTCATGCGGTACGCCCACATCACGTATGGCAGCTCATCAGCCCACTTCTTTTTAGACCCTTCTAAGTTTTTCTTGATACCGCTGAGGATACTCCGATTGGTTACTTCCGCCTGTCCATTAGTTTGTGGATGAGCCACGGAGGAAAATCGTTGCTCGATCCCGAATTCTGAGCACTGGTCTTAGAAGAATTGGCTGGTGAACTGCGTTCCGTTATCGCTGACAAGGACGCGAGGTACACCAAACCTCATGATAACTTGATGTTTGAAGAAACGCCAAGTTTTTTCTGCCGTGATTGCGGCGACCGCTTCAGCTTCCGCCCACTTAGTGAAATAGTCTACCGCCACTATCACAAACTTCAGTTGGGACCTTGCCTTCGGGAATGGGACTAGGATATCGATCCCCCATTTAGCAAAAGGACAAGGGGCGATAATTTCAGATATTTCAGCAGCAGGTCGCCGAGGAATTTTGACAAACTCCTGGCACTTAGGGCAAGTTTGCACATAGTTGTGGCAATCTCTTCGGATGGTGGGCCAGTAGAATCTGGATCTGAAGACTTGTGCTGCCAGGGTGCCACCTCATACGTGCATACCACATACCCCTTCATAGATTTCGCGCAAGGTGTGAAGACCCTCTTACTCAGATATACATTTGGCGGCTGGATGAGAAAAACATCTCCGAATCAAATCCCCGTCATAGTACATACAGCGAGCTGCCTGTTTCAGCACCTTCTTCTTTTCAACGGTGTCCTCCGGCAGTTCCTCATGTTTCAAGTATTTGATTACGGGAATTCGCCAGTCGCTCTCATGCTCTTCCACACATAAAGATGCTTGCTCTACCATGAAGGATGGTACCGATAGCTCACGATAATATACGCCTTTGGGTATGGACGCTTCCGGATTCGCAGCCAATTTGGCTAGATTGTCAGCTTCAGCGTTTTCCTCCCTGGGAACATGCTCGAAGCTGACTTGCATGCCCTCTTTCTTTATCTCCAATAATTCTCGCTTTACTTTGGCGAGATATTGAATCATGATGGGTTCCCGGGCCTGAGAGTGCCCCAAGACCTGGTCAATTATCAACTTGGAATCACCACAGATCTTTAGACGCAGGTCTCCTGTTCTTCCAGTATCGTGCCTCCCTTTAGAAGAAAGTCCTTTCCCTATTCTGAGCCGGCTAACAACGCCTCATACTCTGCCGCGTTGTTAGATAACGGCTGTAGGATTCGAATGGCGTATCGTATTTTCATGTCGTGCGGCCCATTTATGAAGATTCCGGCTCCCGCCAGCTCTTGGTTTTTGGCCCCATCCACATGGATGATCCAAAGGTCCGTATAGGTTTCCAAAAATGGGAGATCCATATCGCCCCATTCCGCTTCAGGTATGCCGGCCAAAGGATCCTCTATAAAGGTACATTCTGCTATGAAATCAACCAGGATCTAAGCCTTTACGGATGGTCGAGATTGATACCTCAATCCATACTGTTCTAGTTCAAGCGCCCAGATCAACATTCTTCCGGAAGATTCAGGCTTTTGAAATATTCTTTTCAGAGGTTGGTCCATAAGCACGATAACGGAATAGGACTGGAAATATCGGTCCATTTTGCGGGTAGCTTGAATAAGAGCGAACGCTATTTTTTTAATTTGAGCGTATCGCAACTCCGCATCTTTCAGAACATGACTCGCAAAATAGACCGGGCGATGAGAGTGGTTATCATTGCGAACGAGGACGGCACTGACCACTTCGTCCGTCGCGCCAAGATACAAATATAAGGTATCTCCTGCCTCGGGTCTTGTCAATAGTAGGTCAGACGATAAGTAATCCTTCAGGCCGACAAATGCCTCCTCACATTCCGGGGTCCATCCGAATGAGGCTTTCTTGCGTATGACTTTGAAAAAAGGAAGACACTTCTCTCCTTGCTTGGAAATGAATCGCCCGAGGGCGATAACTCGTCCAGTTAACCTTTGCACCTCTTTAATGGTTCTTGGCGATATCATGTCTTGTATAGCTTTAACCTTTGATGGGTTAGGCTGGATACCTTTTTGGCTGACCACGTAGCCCAAGAATTTTCCCGTCTGAAATACAAACATGCATTTTTGGGGGTTTAGCTTCATGCGATACCTTTTCATTACTTCAAAGACTTCTTTTAAGTCCCACAGGTGATCTTGAAAGTTTGCGCTATTTACCAATATATCGTCAACGTATGCTTCCACATTCCTCCCTATTTGTTCTTAGAATATCCTGTTTGCCATACGTTGGAATGTCGCCCCAGCGTTCTTCAGTCCAAACAGCATCGCCGTATAACAGTACATGGCCTTTGGAGTGAGAAACGCAGTCTTTTCTTCATCTTCCAAAGCCATGGGGATCTTGTGGTATCCAGAGTTGGCGTCCAGTGAACTTAAGTAAGCGTACTCGGCGGTCTGATCAACTAACTGATCTATACGAGGGAGCGGGTAGCAATCCTTAGGGCAGGCATCATTCAAATCGGTGAAGTCGATGCACATGCGCCAATCCCCATTGGGCTTAGGAACAAGGATAGGGTTCGCTAGCCAGGTGGGATATTGAACTTCGCAGATAAAACCTGCGTCAAGAAGCTTTGCTACCTCCTTGTCCACAGTCGACGCCTTTTCACTAGAGAACGCGCACCACTTTTGCTGAACTGGGCGTGCATCTGGGTCCACATTGAGCCGATGCTCGGCTATTTCGGGTGATATATTTGGCATGTCCGCGGGTTTCCACGCAAAATCTCCTTGACATTTGTTCAGTAGCCGGGCCAGTTGAAGGTTTTCCGCTGGGCTGAGTTTTTCGCTGATCAGGAAGCTTGCTTCCTTTATGCCGATTACTAGAACGGGTACCATTTTGTCTAGAGGTTGAGCGCGCTTCTCATCACCCTGCTCGTAGGGGTCCGCTGCTATACACACGTACCTATCGCAGCTCCTTTGAGTCATGAGCGAGTAACATTCCGCCGCCAGCTTTTGGTCGCCCTTTATGGATACTACACTATCCCAGGAGGGGTATTTCATTTTTAGATGCTTCTGAGATATCACCGCTCCGAAGCGATTGAGAAAAGGTCGCCCGAGTACGACATTGTAGGGCAAATTTAAATCCACGACAAGGAACAGCAAGTTCTCTGATCGTTTATAGGTGTCTTCTCGGAAATATATGGGCAAAGTAATTACCCCCGTAACAGGGATTGGAACCCCATCAACACCGACTATAGGCCGTTTGCTAGGCGTTAGCTCGTTGTCAGGGCGTTTCATGAGATTGTACGCTTCCAGCGAAAAGAGGTTCACCGCACTCCCGTTATCAATAAGAGTTCTTCTGATTCCATGATTGGCGATGACGGGCGTAACCACCAGCGCATCATTGTGCGGATAGACAACACCTTTCTCGTCTTCTTCGGAAAAGGATAATATCATTCGATCCAAGATGCCTATCGCATCTCCTTTTTTTGTCGTGCCATCCCGTGTGTGTTTTTCTCCTTTCGCGGCGGTCGGTTGCTCTGATTCGTCCATATAGGGGGTTCCTCCCGCGATGATGTTAATCATAGGGATGTACTCGTCGTCTACCGTAAGAGTTTCTCTATCTTTTCCTCCGGAGGCATTATCCTTCTGCGGAACGCGAGGAGGAACTGGTCGTTCATCTGTTGTCCTTTTCATGGGATTATTTCTGGCGTCTTCTCTTACTTGGGTGGCGAATTCTCCAAAATATCCTTCTTCCACCAGACGTTCTATCGCCAATTTTAATTCTCTGCACGCTTCTGTGGAATGTCCCCTGGCTTTGTGGAATTTACAATAAGCATTTTCCCTTCTCCCTAGAAGGACTCCTGGTTTTGTAGGCGCAGGGTAGCGGATGGGAAGATTTCGCTGCTCTGCTATCCCTAAAATCTCTGCCCTTGGTACATTAAGGGAAGGAAAATCTGGGTCGTATGTCCGATTTTTATAAGAATCCCATTGACGACGAGTGGGGGAACCATCGGTCTTTCCCTTCGAAGAATGACCCTTTTGTCTATTGGAGGCTTTGGGGATATGATCCTTCCGCCTGGCGTAATCGTCGATAAAATGATCATCAGGAAGGAGCTTTGCAGGAGTAGCGATAATTTGAGATGTCCCATGCGGCGCGTTATACGTCCTATCTCTGTTTTCTTCTTCTTCCATTTTCGCATAATTATGAGCTTTAAGTCTCAATGCGTCTAAAGTCACTGGAGGGTCCACCATGAGCGCGTCTTTCAGTTTTCCATAGCGGCAGTTCCTTTTCAGGGCTTCTATAGCAAAATTAATAGTGACGCCCGGCGTTAATGACATTTCCAAATCGAAGCGGCTGAGAAATTCCTTTAAGGTTTCTTGAGGCATTTATTGTATGTCAAATAACGCGGCGGCAGATTTCCTGATTGGAATCGCCGTACTAAATCTGCTCCGGAATTTAGATTCTAACTGTGAGAAATTATTAATGGATCCATCAGGGAGACCTTCAAACCAGAGACGCGCAACACCCGACAGTGTCATAACAAATATTTGGCACAACACCGCATCACTGTGGGTCTGAAACTGAACAAAATCCTTCACTTTATTGATATGCGAGATGGCATCCTTGGTGCCATCATAAGTATCAGTGGGAAGCTTCACGCGTCGACTGACCCTATGACGCCTTATACGGCGGCTAAACGGGTGGCCCGATGTATCATCAAGAATTTCACGCGCATGACGCGGGGGAGATATTTCAGCCTGACGCCCCCTATTTCGCGGTTCTGGCGTAAGATGCCGCCTAGGAGATCGACTGTGACTCCTGGGTGATCGACTTCGATACCTTCGACTACTGGATCTTTCACTGTACTCGGGAGACAAACTCCTGTTGGCTCCGTCCCTCCATCCGTCCCACCGGTTCCTAACCCCCTCAAGTTGCCTATCTCCCTGCGGGAGAAGACCTTGCGGCATCTGTGGTACGTAAGCCTCTACTCTTCCTTGAGTGAACTGCACAACACGAACCGGAGGATCTCCCACGGACAGAGGCATCTGGAGGTTTTCTGGAAACAACGGTGATAAAGGTCGATCAGCGACAATAGATGGTGTGAACATGACGTGGGGAGGGAGACTAGATCCAGAAGCACCAGGCGTGATTCTTGCGGCCATTTCAGTCAAATATTCCAACCGAGAACGAAGGTCTGCTATTTCCATTGCAAAAGGATGGTCATGATTAAGTATAGATCCCCCCGAAGGAGGAGTGGAGAAATCGGATCCCGCTGTCTGAGATGACGAAATGACCGTTTGTGAGGAGACAAGTCCCCCTGCAATTCCGACTGAACGGTCCAGAGATCCCGAAATAACTAGTTGCGACGTCATAGAGAGATCAGCAGTAGCAAAAGGGAATAACTGTCTGCGGATTGAGAAAGGGATATTAGAGGATGATGATCGGATCGACTCCGATCCTGCGGTCATGACCGTTCCAATCTTCTGACTAAACGGAGCTTGGCTATTAAGGATGCTCACTTAATATACCAAAGCTCTCAATGAAAGCACCATTTGATAAGATTCGAGGTCGTGTCTGATCGGAACGGCGGCGATCGACGTCGGATGTACCTGCAAAGCGCCGGAGGGGGGCTCCGGCGTAGACACTCCGATGCTTAAGTTAGTTCGGGAGTACAAAGTAGCAAGAGGTTCTGCTAGGTGATCTCGATCTTACCTTCTGTTTGAAAAAGTAGGGATATTTATAGGCCTCGATGGTGATACCTAGCGATAACAGTCTAGGCGATGTTTGGTGATGACGTCATGAGCGATGCCAGCGGATGACGTCATGAGCGATATCTGACAGGGTTGCCGGGAGCGATAACCTCGTGGTTCCCTAGGATGGGATGGCATCGTGCGTATAGAGACGCGTGAGTCCCCCCTCCGCTGATGTCGACCATCCTAGGAATCCTTCGCTGATCCCTGGGCGATATGAAGATATACTATGGGACTTATAGGAATCTGTCCCGGCAGGAGCCGCAAGTGTAGTAGCACCGTTAGGGTTGTCTTGATTGTTTTCAATCACCTCGTTGGAATGAATAGAGGCTTCCTTCGCATATCATCCACAACCAGGAGATCACGCCTCTCCGACCGCCCTGGAAATATCAAGTGAAAGTGTGGCCGGGAAGCAAATCAGCAAACACGGAGGCCTCGGGATTACACATCACTTGTGTATCCTCACTTGTACTTACTCTTTTCTGTGTTTTTCCCTTTTTTTAGGTTCACAATAGCTCCTCGGAAGCACGCTACTCCGCACAGGCTCCCTTTTACTAGACTTCAAAAGTGAAAAATGACTGAACCGGCTAAGACCAATGAAGCACTGACCGCTAGAATCGCAGAGTTAGAGGAGCAGGTTAAGATCAGTACAGAAAGGGTCGTCAGGGCTGAAAAGGAAAGAGATGAAACTGTCACCGAATTGCCACCGGGTTTTGATCCCCCTCAAACAAAAGGACCTCCCTCTTCGCTCACCGTCGCAGGACCTTCTGTACTCCTGCCACTTTCTGGCCCCATAGGCCAGTGGAGATGGGTTAGTCCCTTCACTGTACCCACCGCTGCAAATCCTACAGTTAAGGCGGGTGAAGAGATCTCCCCGTCGCTTCAGCACCTTTCACTCAACCCTACTGTGGACCCCAGCAAGAGCCAGGCCCACCTGGAGACCTTGTATCTCCCTCTTATTCCTCCGAGCACAGTTCCCGGACCTGTGGGAACTCAGCCTCTTACTTTCAACCCAGCACAACCTCAGTTCTCGTCAGAACCTATGTTACCCTTCGGCTCTAACCCCATTGGGGTTGAGCAACCGAAAAGTGACCGACTGAATCTGCTCAAAGAAAGGCTCCGAGCAATTGAAGGGGCCGATCCATTTGACCCCACCGGCCCTGCCGATATGTGTATGGTCCTAGGGATCGTTATACCACCGAAGTACAAGATCCCTGACTTCAAAAAGTATACTGGGTAGAGTGCCCAAAGACCCACCTCAGAGCATACTGCAACAAGATGGCAGAGATGATCCACAACGAGTCGTTGTTGATTCATCTATTCCGAGAAAGCTTGACCAAGCACGCCCTAACATGGTATATGGGGCTAGACAGGGCCAGGATCAGGACATGGAGAGACTTGTCCGATGTCTTCTATAGGCAATATAAATTCAACATGGAGGTAGCACCCGACCGCGCTGACTTGCAAAACCTGGAAAAGAAAGTCGGCGAGTCCGTGAAGACCTATGCTCAGAGATGGAGAGAGTTGGCTTCCAGAATCTCTCCTCCTTTAAGCGACAAGGAACTCTTGTCGATTTTCTTACACAGCTTCAAGGCTCCCTACTACACCTACCTGATCTCGAATCCTTCAAACAGCTTCTCCGACATGGTCCTAATTGCCGAAAGAGTCAAGCAGGGGATTAAATCTGGACGAATCATACCTTCGGCACTAGAGTCTGCACCCAAGAAAGCGTCCATCATAAACGAAGATGTTGGATTTGTCGCTCCCCAAGCTAATCACGGGCAACCATTTCTACCACCTCCACTTTATCTATCGCCACCACCTTATCCTTCGCCATCGCTATATCAACCCACCTTCTTTCGTTTTGCCTCACCACTCGTTGCTAATATCGCACCTCAAAACCATACACGATTCCCACCATCTCCGGCACAAACATCACAACCCATGCAACCCAAGCCATATAACCCACCAAAAGACCCAAACAACCAAAACACGTCAAACAATCGGTGGAACCGAGAGCCTTTGCCTCCTCTTCCTCTCCCCGCGGGAGAAATCTACAAACATCTCTTGGCAGCTGGACAGATCGTACCAGTTCCAGCTCAGCCTCAAATGCCTCCTTACCCGAAACGGTATGATATCAACGTAAGATGCGAATATCACGCTGGAGCCCCAGGTCACAATCTGGAAAATTGCTTCGCATTCAAAGCAAAAGTCCATAACTTGATCAAAAGTGGATGGGTATCTTTCAAAGGGTTAGCAAAAGGACCCAACACATCCACCAACCCTCTCCCCAATTATCCCCAAGGAAAGGAAGGGGTGAACGCCATCTCAGCAGAAGGAATCAACGATTCTCGCCCTTCAATCAAGGAAGCGCCCAACGAAGAATTGTTCTTCGCATTAGCTAAAAATGCACACCTACCTTTCCCAAAGAATAATCAGGCCCAATGCTTATTCTGCCAAGGGGAAAGCAAGCATGAAATCCAGGATTGCAGACTTTTTCGACAGAAAGTCAAGCAACTCATGACATTCGGGATCATTCAGACCAAAGGAAAAACCCGAGGAGCAATCAACGCCATCGAGGACCATTCTCCATCACCGCATTCCTTCGAATATGTGGCCCAAACAGGGGATACTGCCACTTTCCCCTTCGCAGCCGAAACCATCAATGGAAGTCCGATCGAGGTATCAGACCTCCGTATCTGCACTCTATGAGAAGAAAAGTTTTCGCCTGGTTCAGTCATTTTCATAAAGAAGTCAGAGGAGTCTGTGCGCGACTGGACCATCACCATGCTTCCGGATGTCTCTCTGTAATTACTCCTTTTAGAAAAACACATGCTTGCATGTTTTCTTACGAAAACCTTTTGTAGGAACTCACGTTCCCCTTCTGTTAAAAATCAAATATATATGCAATTTTTGTTTTACGCATCTTTTTTTTTCGCATTTTTAAATTTCAGGATAAATGTTAGTTCGAATTGTCATGATAAAATTTATGTCTTTACTGGCGAAGAAATCATCGCTACAACCAAAGACAAAGCCGAAATCTCCGACGAACTGACCCGTTTATTAGAAAGTTCAGAAAAGGAAATAACCCCTCGTCAGGAGGAATTGGACAAAGTAAACTTGGGGGCAAACAATGAGAGTCAGAAGTTGGTTAAGATCGGAACTACCCTGGACACCGTTCAGAGAGAGGTTAATTTCTCTCCTCAAAGACTACTCCGACGTATTCGCATGGTCATATGCCGACATGTCAGGTCTTGATCCCAGGATAGGTGAGCATCGCATCCCATTGAAACCTGAGTTTAAACCTGTCAAACAAAAGCTTGAAGAAAATCATCCACAAATGGTAGTCACTCACAAGGACTTGCATGACATGCTTCCCTTCGCGCTGCATGCTTACCGGATAGCAACCCGTACATCTACAGGGGCAACTCCCTACTCATTAGTTTACGACATGGAGGCCGTAATTCCCCTTGAGGTAGCAATCCCTTCTCTCAGAATCCTAGCAGAGTCTGAAGTAGAAGAATCAGATTGGGCAAGAGTGAGGTACGAGCAGTTGAGCCTCCTTCCCGGAAAGTGTTTGGCTGCTATCTGCCATGCATAATTATATCAGCAAAGAATGGCCAACGCTTATAACAAGAAAGTGCGGCCTCGCAAGTTCGAGGCTGGGGATTTAGTGCTGAAGAAGATTCTCCCTCATCAGGAGGCTAGTTAAGGAAAATGGGCCCCAAGGTACGAGGGCCCATATCTGGTCAAAAGTGCATTCTTAGGGGGTGCCCTAATGCCAACCAACATGGATGGAGACGATCTCCTAAGACCGGTGAACGCCGATGCAGTCAAGATATACTTCGCCTGAAGCGTCACGAACTGAGCGTTCGGCCAGACCAAGGACATAGGGTTTTATCATGACAATCTATCACAAACATTTGTCCTGAAATGAATAAAACAAGTTTTTTTTTTTTTCAGGAGATGCTTATTGTTTTAAAATTTGTCCCTTTTTTTTCTTAAAAAACTTGTGAGATGACAAAATGAGGCATGGCATAGATGGCTCCCCAGGAGTAGCTCGGGACGTAAGGCACGTCACTCGAAACTTACAAAAGCTGAAGCACAAAACAGAAAGAAAGCCAAGAGAAAGACTAACGGTGAATTTTTAGGGACACAAACAGAATCTGGTCCCAGCAACAATCTAGGCCAAGATTCGAGCCCAGCTGAAAACCCAATACCAACCATGGAGGAAAACCAACAAGAACAGACGATAAGGGAATGAAACAGAGGGGCAGAATGAGTGACCTACTCCTGTATTAATCTACCCCCGATGGCTAATGATTGGTCTATCAAGACAAACAGACACAACAACTAGGGACAGTTGGCAAGTTACCTTCCACAACCGAAGATAACCCTAGACACAACGTGAGTGCCATTCATCTTAGGAGTGGAAGTATTTTGCCTGAACGGAAGGGTGCGAAATCAGACAAGGAGATGTACAAGCATTCATTTGAGGATGAAGACGTCGATGTGGATGAAGAAATCGAAGTAGAATCTCAGCCGGAACCAATCTTGGGTAAGGCTGAAGTTAAGACTAACATCCTAGTAGAAGCCTAAAAATAAGAACCGATCTTAGCCAAGCCAGTGGCTAAGACTGAAGATCAAAGTTTAAAACCGATGGAACCAGTGGAGATTCCACCTCCCTATCCTCCCAAGTCTTCCAAACAAAAGAAGTTAGATGAAGCTAAAGAGTTCATGAACATTTTCGGCAAAGTGGCAGTGAACATTCCTATGCTAGATTTAATTTCTAAAATACCTTCTTATGCATAATTCTTGAAAGAACTCTGTACTAATAAAAGAAAACTTGCAGGTATTGAGAGAGTGAATCTTACACAGAACGTTTCTTCAGTGCTCCAAAGTAAACTTCCGGAGAAGTGTGGAGATCAAGGAACTTTCACCGTCCCTTGTAAGATTGGGAACAAAATGGTAGAAAATGCCCTTTGCAACTTAGGAGCTGGAATCAACATAATGTCCTTAAAGGAATTTAAGACGTTACAAATGGGACCGATGAAGGACACGCAGGTGGTGATCCAATTGGCTGACCGAACCGTAATTCATCCAAAGGGTTTGTTAGAGAACGTTCTAGTTCAAGTTAATAATTTCATATATCCCGTGGATTTTTAGATTGTTGAGATAGATAATGACTTGCCTTCGTGTACCACGGATGTGCTCTTAGGTAGACCTTTCCTTAGGTCTGCGAGAGCAAAGATAGATGTCTATGAAGGTAGTATTATTTTAGAATTCTTAGGGAGTATGATCAAGTTTTACATGAAGGAAGGATTAAAATATCAAAATGAAACGCATAGTGTTAATTTTATTGATATTTTGTATCCTATTGAAGAAGAAACTACAGATTTAAATACTACTGACCCACTTGATTTTGTCTTAAGCAGGAGTATCTCAGCTAAGACATTGGAAGAATTGGAAGACCGAGTGGGAGACCGAGAAGATCTTAGGGAGATCTATTGAACCATTGAAGGAAGCACTAACCTATCCACTACTGAGTGTTTCTGATTCTAAACCATTACCATCCATTGTGCAGGCACCTGAGCTTAACCTTAAGGAGTTACCAGAACACCTTAAGTATGCCTATCTAGGCCGAGATGAAACTCTGCCAGTCATAATCTCAGCTAAGCTTTCCAGCGAGGAAGAAGCCAGATTAATAGATGTGTTAAAGGAACATAAGGAAGCTATTGGGTGAACCTTGGCAGACATCAAGGGCATATCTTCAACCATTTGTACCCATAAAATACATGTGAAAGAGGATAAGAAAACTATCCGACAACCCCAAAGGAGACTAAACCCTCCGATGATGGAAGTTGTCAAGAAAGAAATTATTAAGTTGCTTGATGCTGGTATTATTTACCCAATCTCTGATAGTTCATGGGTTTCCCCTATACAGGTTGTACCCAAGAAAACAGGGATTACCGTAACTAAAGGAGAAGATGGAGTAAAAAGGACTATAAGAATTCAGAATGGATAGAGGGTCTGCCTAGACTACCGCAGACTTAACCAAGTCACGAGGAAAGACCACTTTCCATTACCATTCATTGACCAAATGATAGAAAGACTGACTGGGAAGTCCCATTACTGTTTCTTGGACGGTTATTCGGGATTTCATCAAATCCCAGTGGTATTAGAAGACCAAGAGAAGACGACATTCACATGTCCCTTCGGAACCTTTGCATATAGAAGAATGTCATTCGGATTGTGCAATGCACCGGCCACCTTTCAAAGGTGTATGGTTAGTATCTTTTCAGAATATGTGGAAAAAGGTATAGAAGTGTTTATGGATGACTTCACCGTCTACGGTGATAATTTTGATGAATGCTTAACCAATCTAAACAATGTTTTGAAAAGGTGCGCGACAACTAATCTTGTTCTTAACTATGAAAAATGCCATTTCATGGTAAAAGAAGGTATTGTCTTAAGCCATATAGTTTCTAAGAAAGGCATAGAGGTTGACCAGGCTAAGATTGATGTTATTAAAAGCTTGCCTTACCCCTCTTGCGTGCGTGAGGTTAGGAGTTTTCTTGGCCATGCAGGATTTTATCGCAGGTTTATCAAAGATTTCTCGAAGATAGCGGAACCAATGTGCAAACTTTTGCAAAAGGAAATAGACTTCGATTTTGACGAAACTTGCCAAGTGGCGTTTGATAAAATCAAGGAGAAACTTACTACAACTCCAATCATGCAGGCACCATACTGGAATCTTCCATTTGAGTTGATGTGTGATGCTAGTAACTCAGTCGTAGGTGCGGTTCTAGGGCAGAGTAATGGTAGAGATCCATACGTGATCTACTACGCCTCTAAGATGTTTGACGATGCGCAAAAGAACTATACCACAACGGAGAAGGAATTGTTCGCAATAATCTTCGCTTTGGACAAATTCAGATCGTATTTGTTGGGAACAAAAGTCATAGTCTTTTCTGACCATGCGGCCTTAAGATACCTCTTGACAAAAGCGGAATCTAAGCCAAGACTGATCCGCTGGGTTTTACTTTTGCAGGAATATAATTTGGAGATTAAGGACAAGGCAGGAAAGAAAAACTTAGTGGCGGACCACCTGAGCAGGTGCTTTGTGAAAGACAAATCAGAACCGATTGGAGACGATTTTCCAGATGAACACCTATTTGTTGTCCAAGCGGTAAGACCTTGGTTCGCTGATCTTTTCAATTACTTAGCTACGGGTAAACATCATGGAGACTTAACGGCTCAAGAAAAGGTAAAGATTAAGCATAACAGTAAGTATTTCGTTTGGGATGACCCGTACCTTTGGAAAATTGGATCTGATCAATTGATTAGGAGATGTATTCCTGAAAGTGAGATCCCCTCGGTCTTAAGATTTAGTCATTCTTATGCATGTGGTGGACATTTTGGAGCTAAGAGGACAGCCTTAAAAGTCCTTGAGTCAAGATTTTATTAGCCAACTCTAATTCAGGATAGCTATAGATTTTGTAAGACATGCCCTGAATGCCAAAAGATAGGAAACATAAGTGCTAAAAATCAAATGCCCATGAATGTTATATTAAATTGCAAAATTTTTAATTTATGGGGTATTGATTTTATGGGACCCTTTCCAATGTCTAATAGGAAACAATATATATTGCTTGCTGTGGATTACGTGTCCAAGTGGATAGAAGCGAAAGCATCTAGGACCAATGATGCTAAAACTGTTGTTTCATTTTTTTAAACTAACATTTTGAACAGATTTGGTGTGCCTAGGGGAATCATTAGCGACCGTGGAACACATTTTTGCAATAGGATTATTGTTTTGATTTTCAGGAAATATGGTGTGACGCACAGAGTTTCCACTGCCTATCATCCTCAGTCAAATGGCCAAGTGGAGGTGTCAAACAGGGAGGTCAAATCAATCTTAGCTAAGACAGTTGGCCTAGATCGGCGAGACTGGAGCCAAAGGTTGGATGATGCATTGTGGGCATACAGGACCGCCTATAAAACTCCCATTGGAATGACTCCATACAAATTGGTGTATGGAAAGACGTGTCACCTGCCTGTAGGTATGCAGCATAGAGCTTATTGGGCAATCCGGAAATGCAATCTAAGCTACGACCAAGCAGGCGAGGAAAGAAAGCTCAAAATCCATGAGATGGAAGAACTGAGAAATCAAGCATATGATAATCAGCTCTTAGCTAAGATCAGGATGAAAACATATCACAATAAGCGAATTGTTGAGAATACCTCCAAATTGGCGGGAAGGTCTTTCTATACAATTCACGATTCAAACTCTTTCCTGGTAAGCTTAAGACTAAATGGGAAGGTCCATATATTATCACTAACATCTACCCTCATGGTGCAGTGGATATTAAGAATGAAAAACCAGGTATTGAGTTCAAGGTCAATGGACAAAGACTTAAACTGTTCCTAGAGGGATTTCCAACCTACGAAGAAAGTCAGGAGGTTGAAGTCCCACCTGAGATTTAGGGAAAAAATCATAAGAAAATCCATGCCCAGGACTAAAACTAGGGCGTTACATGGGAGGCAACCCATGTTTTTTATGTTTTTAATAAAATAAATTGATTGTTCAAAATAATCTGGAACCACTTACATACTTTTTTTCTGGCAGGGAATTTCAGGATATCTTGTGAAAAATTTCTGGAGTGTTAGCGAGGAATTAAGTGTGGTGAGGATCTTGGCTAAGCCTTTTTATCTAGGCTGCGTTTTATTCGGCCAAGAATTGAGTGACACATGGATAAAAAGGGGAAGAAGAACAGATTGTGTGTGAGAAGGAGGAGAAAAGTAGGAGCAACGGTCATATTTTGAATTTTGATTTGGAAATCAACTTTTCAGATTTTAATTAATAGATATTTTTTAAGAGTTAGACTCCTTACCTCCCACTAACACCAAAATTACTCAAATCCCTAAAATCTCTCTCTCAACCGATTATCTCTCAAACCATCCTCACCTAAATCGCTCCACTCTCCTACTTCCAACCCACGATCTTTTGGCTTTAAACATGGGAAAATCTTCAAAGAAACCCTCAAAGAAATCACCAACACCAAAATCTACCCCGATTAAGCAAGAATCTCCCATGCCTTCGCGATCTCCCTCTCTCTCAAATCCAGAACAAGATCTCCCTCAAAATCTCAGCGAGGTGCTTAGCATAGCAAGGACAATCATGTCCATCGATGCGACCCCCTCTGGTACACAAAAGCAAGGACTTTCCACCACTGAATCCTCTCAAATCTCCCTCCAGGCCAAGAAGAAGATTGATCTCCCCAAAGAGCCGATAACCCAATCTAGGGTTAGCCAGCCTGGTGATTCGGAGGTAGAGGTACTTTCAAATACTGAATCCGACGAGAAACCCTCTACTAGAGCTAAGAAAGTAGCTCGCAAGCAGGCTGGGAGGAAGGGAGCTGAGACTGAACCAAAGTGTGAAGAAGGTTCGGCGAAGGAGAAAAGAGCAGCCAAGAGGAAGTTAGAAGCGGGCAGTGAATCAGCCCCAGCCAAGAGGACTCGATCCGCGGCTGCGAAAGGAAAAAGGAAGGTTGAGGAAGCTGAGCAGGAAGATGACTCAGGCGCTGAAGCGGCTGCAGTCTTGGCCAAGCCTGCGGCCAAGACTGCCAAGGTATTCATTCCCCCCTTTAACTCGCTTAATGGATGTTTGAGGCCTGATACTCCTGAGCTTAGGGTAAGACTGAATGAGAAGCATGCGTACGAGATTACTCAATTTCCTGTTCTTGATTTCTCTTTTCTTGATGCCTTGGGTGTGGGTAATAGAATTAGACAGTACATAACCAATCTAGTGTGGGATTGTTTTATGTACCTTAGTTTGTCTGTCTATGCTGAATTGTACTTGGAATTTCATGCCTCTTTCTAGTTGGATCAGGACAAATTATTTGCCAATGGTAGAGCCAATCCTAATCTTGGTGCGTCTGATGTTGTGAATTTTAGGTTGCTTGATATGTGGTCTCATTTATCCATTGATGAATTCAATCTCTTGCTTGGGTTTGTGATTGAGGAGGGACTAAATTCTAATGAGTATAAGAATGCCCTTACTGATTATCCCCCTGATTGGGATAAATTAGTAGCTTATGAAGAATTGATTGGTGACCCTAATGGAAATCTGGATAAAAATGCCAAAGCCCACCAGATCCGAGATCCTACCTTGAGGATGCTCCAAAGGATCTTGTCTATTAACCTTTCGGGCAAAACTACTATTTCTGGCAACATCTCTAAGTTAGAAGTTTTTCTGCTTTGGTGTATGTTTCATAATATGAAGGTTAATTTGGGTTATTGGATTGTTAGGCAGATAAAGGCATGTGATTCTCTCCCTAAGCTGATCCTAGGAACTCTCATTTCCCATATTACTACTACTGCTAGGGGTATTGATTTATCCACTTTGAATATGCATAAATCCTATGCGGTTAAGATCATGGATCTTAAGGCTTTTGACCAAATGGGCCATTTCCACGAGGAAAAAAGCTATCTATGTTTTAATACAGGTTTTACGCAAGTAGCAGATCACCTCTATGGGAAGAGGATCAATGGGAACTTCAAGATTCAGCCAATCCAGCTAGACGGTGCAGACGAAGAGCCCAATCTTGGTCAAGATGACGGGCAGTTTCCAAATAAATTTGGCATGGATCCAGACCATCCAAGACTACCCAAGTGGGCTAACACCCTTGTGCAGGTCATCAATGACCAGATCCTATTCTTCACCACCAACCAGAAGTTGTTCCATGAACAACAAGACAACGCTAAAAAGCAGATGTAGCAGATCATAAATCAGCAACAGGCACTGTTTATGAGCATTGAGAGGAACCAGCAGGAGAGGCTAGATAAGTTTTTGGAGCTGCAGGATATCAAGTTCCAACAGATCCAGACCCATCTAGATGTTACCTTCAAATTCATCCAAGCCATAAACAAGGTTGTCGCGCGCATAAGAAACTTAGTGGAAAGCAACTTCAGCAGTAGCAGCGATGATTCCTCTGATGAAGACGATGATGTAGCACCATCGGTGTAAAATTCCCAGCAGCCGCCTCCACCTCCCACATCACAGTAAATGCCCCCAGGTCGTGTCTTTCTTTCTTCCCTTTTTATATATTTTTTTAGTCTTTTTACTCTCATTTACACACTGAGGACAGTGTGTTCTCTAAGTGTGGTGAGGGATGTTTCTAGGAAGGTTGTCTGTATATACATGTTTGTGATGTGTTTTTGTGTGATTTTCTCTAATCGCATGAAATTTTTTGTGAATCTAGGCTAAGATAGTTGGCCTAGATTGTCTAGACGAGTCTGATGCATAATTCTTTCGTGTCTTATTGTGTGTTTTTAGGAATGTATGTTATGTGTTTTGATTGAGTGTGAGCAAAAATTTGGACTATGCCTAAAACCCTTCCCTTTAGTGTCTTAGCCTTGAACTTTAGCATCCTTCACCTTGCGACCCCATAACATATGAGTAAGGCCTATTCAACGCCTAAAACATCCTTATTGTACATGATCATAGGGTCTAGCATTACGTAACAGACTTGACACATAGGTAGGCTTTCACCAAATATACTTAATATCCCTCTAAGGAAAACTGCTAAGTGGATAATGGAGTTTGATGCCTTGTAATTAAGCTGAAATTGCTCTTATAAAGAGAACTACTTTTATGCCTAGTAAATTGCATGCTCTAAAAAATATATATATATAAAAATAAAAATAAAAAGATGAATAAAATGTCTTGATATTTCTGCCTCACTAAGCATTAATAATCAAGAAACTTTTTAGCAATTCTGGCATAGAAAAAAAAATGAAACTTCAGGCAAGGTAATTGAACGATGATGTTGAGCAGTAGAATTAGGGGGAGAAAATCTAAGTCGGTGAATGTCTTGTCTCGTTGAGTCTGTTGTGGAATGCGAAGATGTTATGGTTATGTGGAATTCAGATGTTTGGGGTGTTGAATAGGCCGTGTTCATAAGGGTTGGGATCCATTGAGAAGTATGCTGACTGTCACAGGTTTGAAGGTGTAAGGAGACTGGTTGAAGGTTGTCTGTCCAGAAATTTGCCACTGTGTGTTTTCTTGTTTTGAGTCTGCTTTTTCCTTTCTTAGTTAAGAGTCCAGTATGCTTGGGGGCAAGCATTGTTCAAGTGTGGTGAGGTTTGATTGACGCTAAATTCTATGTGTTTCTACCACTTTAAACTACTCTGTTTATGGTAAAAATAATATCTTTCACGTCAATTTGCTGTCTTTTGAAGGAAGTCTTGGGCTAGATAAGATTTGGAGGAAACGGATGCCTTGAGCGATAATGCGGCAATCTTGGCCGCAGGCTTGGCCAAGATTGCAGAGATAGAGGCGTGCTGATCATGGATTCATGAAGGATGCACTTGGATAGAGCAACCAGCTGGCGATTGCGTCCATTTGAATGATTCCCAGATGTAATCTTTTTGAACAAGAAACAAATTTGTCTAGATAATTGTTTTATTTTATTTCCCGTTTTGAATTAAAACAATTGGGATTCTTATCCCTATCTTTTAGATATTTTGAAGTTTAGGATTTGGAAAGAAACGTGATTGGTGGGGACGCTAACCTTGTTAAAGGTTAGTGAAGGCTATCAATCACGACATTCTTCCATCTTCTTTTCTTCTGGTTATTGTAAAAACTTGCTGTGATAATTCCTTTGGGAATATTGCATTTAATTCCATCTTTTATATTCATCAATTATTTCTTCCTTTCTTTGATTAATATGTCTAGTAGCTAAATACCAAGTTCTTGGTAAGGGTTGAGTGAGTACACTTGTTTGATTCATGAGACCGATCTATTCTTAATATCCTCTCATCGTAATTGATTCAAGGCCTGTTTTAACAAACCGGTTTCGATCTTAACTAAGATTTGATCAATCTTAGGTAAGACGACGAATTTGCAGCCAATCACAAAGGGGACGAGTGAAACTGGAGTGACATAAGTAGGCAGCTAGCTTCGCGGAGGTTAGTGGACTTGAAGCAATATATGCCTAACCAGATTGACAATCTAGGGCTCCGAGTTGGGAGTAGCTTGGCCTAGACTCTGTCTTTCCCTACGCCATTGAGAAAACGCATATGCCTCAAGCCAGCAGCTAATTGGATAAACCCTTTAACTAGCAAGGTGTCCACTGGCTAGGATCACTTGGAAAGGAGTTCCTCCCAGGTGGTTTCAATAGGAGGAAAGTAGGATTGGAAAGGAGTTCCTCCCAATCTATAGCAGAGTTATGAAAGAGAAGGAGAAAATCTAAGGTCAATGATCGAATAGACAAGTAAAGTGCTCACGTATTCGCCCTTACTAGGAATCTACCTCACATCAGTTCGCAACCAACCTCCATCTGCAATCTTAGCTAAGATCACCTTCTGCTTAAGATTGCTTTTATTTATTTTATTATTGCTTGCTTTGTTTACTTAAAATTGCAGGAACAAAACCCCCTCAACTCTAGTGACGAGGAAGTCGAGTCAAGACTACGAAACCCCCAACAAGATCTCTGTGGACGAACCTCTTATCATGACCTACGAGTCCCTTGTGGACGAGTGATAAGTTGTATTCCTACCCCACTTCTTTATCTTTTTTACAACTAAATTTGATACCCTTGACAAGTGATCAAATTTTGGCGGTGTTTTTTTGTAGTTTTGTTTTTATTTTTGTCTTTTGCAGTTGATGACCAGGTCCTCAAAGGAAGATTTACTACCTTTGAATCCGGAACTTACAAAAGCTGAAGCACAAAATAGAAAGAAAGCCAAGAGAAAGACTAACGGTGAATTTTCAGGGACACAAACAGAATCTGATCCCAGCAACAATCTAAGCTAAGATTCGAGCCCAGCTAAAAACCCAATACCAACCATGGAGGAAAACCAACAAGAACAGACGATAAGGGAACAAAACAGAGGGGCAGAACGAGTGACCTACTCCTGTATTAATCTACCCCCGATGGCTAATGATTGGTCTATCAAGACAAACATCATTGCCAACTTAACCAAGTTTCATGGCCACTCAAACGAGAATCCGTATAACCATTTGAGGAACCTTCACCTCCAATGTGATACCCTCAAACCAGTAGGAGTAACAATCGAGAGAGCCAAACTGAAGTCATTTCCTTGGTCTCTCGAAGACTCAGCTAAGAATTAGTTCTATAGCTTGCCCCATAACACCATTACAACATGGGGGGCATGTCCGTTGCCTTCCTAAATAAATATTGGAACGCAACTAAGGCAGGGGCAGCAAGAAAAAGTTTAGTTTCCATTCAGCAGAGGGGAGGAGAGAGTTTGAGCGAGTATCATCAAAGGTTTAGAGAGCTTCAAGACATTTGCCCAACCTATGGGGTGGCAGACCATCTCCTAATCCAATACTTCTATGATGGAATGTGTGTGATGGATAGGGAAAGGTTAGATGCAGCCGCTGGAGGAGCACTTTAAGATCTTACACCAACAAGAGCAAAACTACTTCTCTAAACAATGGCTGACAATAGCCAAAACAACGCCTCATCCGAGAGAAATTCTACACCTTCTTCTTTGAATGCTATAAATGTGGAAAATAAGCTTGATAAGATTACTAACATTTTGATGAATCTTTCTACAGGTACCGCACCTCAGGTACAAACTATAGCAGCAGCAACTAATCCTATGCCTTCGGTTTGCGGGATTTGCCAACAGCTAGATCATCCAACCTATAGTTGTTACATGGTAGAACAACCGGGCGATCCAGCCCCAATCCCAGTAAATGCAGCATATGGCTACAATCAAGGACAATCTAATGGACAACCTAGATTCCCACACGAGAGTAACCAATACTCATGGAGATAACATCCCAATCTAAGGTGGAGACAAGATACACCTCAGCCTAGCCAACCAAATCAACAACAATACCAACAACAGCCACAACAATCTCCCATAAATTTCCAACACTTCGTACCCAGACCGCCTGGAGCGAATCAAAGCAACGTTCCACTGTTACCTCCTGCACCTCAACCGCTTAAAATTACAGGAGTCCCTATAGAAGAGACATTGCAGAAATTTATGCTTGCGACACAATCCAGTTTCGTTGAGATGCAGAAATAGAACGTTGAGATGTAAAAACAAATCAGCCAATTTACCCAACAGACACAACAACCAGGGACAGTTGGCAAGTTACCTTCCACAACCGAAGATAACCCTAGACACAACGTGAGTGCCATTCATCTTAGGAGTGGAAGCATTTTGCCTGAACGGAAGGGTGCGAAATCAGACAAGGAGATGTACAAGCATTCATTTGAGGATGAAGACGTCGATGTGGATGAAGAAATCGAAGCAGAATCTCAGCCAGAACCAATCTTGGGTAAGGCTGAAGCTAAGACTGGCATCCCAGTCGAAGCCGAAAAAGAAGAACCGATCTTAGCCAAGCCAGTGGCTAAGACTGAAGATCAAAGTTTCAAACCGATGGAACCAGTGGAGATTCCACCTCCCTATCCTCCCAAGTCTTCCAAACAGAAGAAGTTAGACGAAGCTAAAGAGTTCATGAATATTTTCGGCAAAGTGGCAGTGAACATTCCTATGCTAGATTTAATTTCTAAAATACCTTCTTATGCATAATTCTTGAAAGAACTCTGTACTAATAAAAGAAAACTTGCAGGTATTGAGAGAGTGAATCTTACACAGAACGTTTCTTCAGTGCTCCAAAGCAAACTTCCGGAGAAGTGTGGAGATCAAGGAACTTTCACCATCCCTTGTAAGATTGGGAACGAAATGGTAGAAAAGGCCCTTTGCGACTTAGGAGCTGGAATCAACATAATGTCCTTAAAGGAATTTGAGACGTTACAAATGGGACCGATGAAGGACACGCAGGTGGTGATCCAATTGGCTGACCGAACCGTAATTCATCCAAAGGGTTTGGTAGAGAACGTTCCTACCCCATTTCTATATCTTTTTTACAACTAAATTTGATGCCCTCGACAAACGATCAGAGGCATAAAAATAAATATTAGATGGATGAAAATAAATAGAAATACGATTTTAAAAAGTTGACGTTAAAAAATGAGAAAAGTTGTGATGAAAAAATTAAAATCGGGTAGCAACACTCTCCTTACAGAGGAGAGGGTCCTTCTCTATAACTCTCATTTTAAATTATTTCCTGGAAAGCTTAAAATAAAATAAGAAGGGCCATATACAGTGACTAACATTTATTCCCATGGTGCAGTGGACATCAAAAATGAGAAGATACGAGTCGTGTTCAAGGTGAATGGGCAACGACTGAAGCCCTTGTTTGAAGGATTTCTAGCTAAGAAGTGGAAAGAGGTGGTGGAAGCACCACCAGCCAGAGAGTCATAATCACAAGATGGGTCGAACCCAAGACTATAAAAAAAGGCGCTGCATGGGAGGCAACCCATGTTTTTATTTCATTTACTTATGTTTTTCTTTATTTGATTTTTCGTAAATAAGTTTAGAGGTATTTCGTTGGTCCAGATGGCATCCTTTACACTTGTTTCCAGGGTTACTACTGCGAGGAGAGCGTACAAAATCAGAGGAAAAATCAGCTTCGACAGTTGTCTTGGCTAAGACACTAGCCAAGACATTTTTCCAGAACCATTTAACCACATTTATAAGTTGTATTTTAAAAAATAACGCAAAAGTGTTTTTCTTCCAAAACACAGTTTGAAATACACTTTCTATCTATTAAAATGACAAGTAGAATTATAATTGTATATTTACTTATTATCTTTTTTTCTCTATACAATAACATTAATGATATTTCCTAATTTTTATAACATATTGAAACTATTTACCAAAACTATTAATAGAGACGTTTTTTTATCAAGTGTCGAACCCGTCAAAAATAAATATAATTACAACTTAACACCAAATAACAAAATAAATTGTAAGAGTTTCGATCCTCAACGAAAATGGCTAGATTCAAATTTCCAAATGATCAATTGTAACAAAAACAAAGTAAATAAATGGGGGTTTTCAAGTTGCAATTGGGTAATGAATAAATAGCAAAAATGAATTGTAAATGTAACATTTTAACAAGTTACATGATGGAAAATATGATATATAGTAGAAGCAAGATTATAAAAAAAAATCAGTAAAGACTTCTTTAAATTATGATTCACAAATATTGATCATTAATGCAAATATATTCAAAACTAATTTTGCAAGGAATTTATGAAAATCAGGTTCACTTTGACTTCCTACTCTCCTCCTATATCAAGTCACTTAAAAAAAATTATTTTAAAAAAATCACTTAAAGAGGTACTCTATTAAAGGCCCTAATCACTCAGCAACCCTAAAGTTCACTTATAATATTTAACTAACTAATTGATAAAAACAAGGAAAGACTTCCCTTGACCAAGAGAATGAGGGTTCACTTATCTCTCTAAGCTAAATTGTTCTCTTTCTCTAGTCTCAAAGAGCAAATCTTATGCTGATTTCGATCTAGTTGTTTATTGTATCCTTTTAACTATGTAGACCTAAAGTTATCAAGAATAACTATATTCATTCAAGCTAAAACCTAGGCCGACTAAACCACAATTTTAACAAGAATAAAACTAACATTAAATCAGAAAGAGAAGAAATACAAAAACATATTTTATTTTAAAAACAATTAGATCTCACAATAATAAGAATTATAAACCTTGATGTTTTTACTAGGAATGAAGTGTTTAGCTAGAAATTGATATAATAATAAAAAATAAAATATTCAATTGCATAATTAACTGAAATCTCCTCGTTCAATGAAGAAGACGAGAAGAGCAAAAGTATGAACAAAGTTCTTAAAATAAAATGAAAGATAATTCTAAATGATAAAGCAAGGAAAGTTTAAGCAGTCTCATTTTCCTTGATTTTCTATAAAGATAAAATTCTAAATTTAATCTTAGATATTGTATATTATCCCCTTGGGTTTTTACAGCCGGAAACTAAGAAATAGAATCTTTCTAGATTTCAAAAAGATATTTCGTGTACTCTCCTTCTTTCTTTTCAGTTCGCGTCCTAGGCCTACTAGTTCAGAAATTCCACAATTGGCCAAGGGGCTTAAGACTGTTGCTCTTGGTTAAGGGATGAGATAGGGTTGCTCCATATTTGGTCATGGAACACTACTTGATCCTTTTTGCTCTCTTTTCTCGGTTCTTTTGCTCATTTTTTTCACAATCATCTTCTTTGTTTTGTTCTTCCAAAAATGAGAGAAATATGACTAAATTAGCAATATCATCATCTCATATGCAAGCAAAAGAGATGGCAAATATATCTAAAACAAACACACAATCATTTCTTTTACATTTTATTCTCAAATTATTTAGCAAATCCATTAACAAAATATTAAAAAGTTATATTTTTACATAAATATTTATCTTTTATTATATTTATTATCTATTAAAAATATACTAATTATTTTATTCACTTTACATTTATAGTTTGAATTAATATTTTTAAAATGAAAAACTTCACTATCGGATAATAGTATATATCTAAATTTTTCATAAAATAACAATGATCTTCTATACCATTTTCAGTCATTTCCAACGTAACAACACTTTCATAAATATTTTAACTAAACACTTCAATATAAACTTTACAAACAACATTTTTTTCCAACCACATAGCAACGCAATGCACAACACACAATGGGATCAAATAGGGTCTAAGACTGAAATACATATTAAAATAAATTTAATTTAATTAGAATCATAATTATTGGTCACTTAAAATGGCCAATAACTTAAACGTGGTCCAATATTCGCTGTTCATATCAATCTTATAATATATAATCCGTTTTCTAGTAATTATATAGTTCACTCGTACTTGTAACTAATTTATCTAACCTATTTTTATCCAATGGTTCATAATTTAACTCTCAAATGAACGACATGAGTTTTGCTACATTAAAAATGTCTAGTTATTTTGGATGACTAATATTTTTTTCCATTTAAATGTTGAATTAAATTAAAAATAAAATTAACCTTAATTTAGCTAAATCATTAGAATGTATAACCCCTTTCATAGAGAATTAAAGAATTCCGAAACCTCCATATTTTCAAATTTCGTAACTTAGCAAAATAAATTAGCTAAATACTCTATTATAATAATTTTGCAGTTGAACACATAATGTTTAATAACAGTAATGGCTAATGTAATGAAAATCGGGAACGCAATCGTCATGGCTACAATTGTGCTGTAACTCTTCAAAATTTTACTTTAATTTGTATTATTTCAACATTTTGTATGAAATGAATATATATTCGAATATATTTATAAATAAATATTAAGATATACATGATATATTTTAATGAAAATAGGTTTTTCAAATCATAGTTCCAATTTCACACACATAATTTAAACATTTTGAAAAAAATTAAAATTATTTGGGTAAAAGAATACGAATATTTATGTAGGTATGTAGGGATCCGATATATGGATGGGTGGTGAACCCAAAGTAAAAGAAACAAAATTTATCCCTATTGGCTATAGTTGTGTTGTACGAGTCTTAATTCACTTCACTCTTAATCTAAATCTTAAGTTCAAGTTTAGAGAATAGATAAAAATATTAAAATTATGTTGGAAGATGCGGTGAAATGAAATAATTTTTTATTGAGAGGGCAAAAGAGACCCGAAAAGGTAGAAACGAAAAAAAATCATACACACATGAAAATGTAAAGTTATTAAATAACGATCATAGGTTATTACACTGCATAACGAATATCGTTCCCTATATATCCGAAATATCGTAAGGGCCATCTAAAATAGCTCGTCTATATTTAACAACCCGTCTTTTTTTGGGGAGCTTTAGGATTAACGCTTGTCCAAAGCATCAAATAATCCAAATGTACTTAGAAATTTCCAGTACAGAAAATCCTTCATAAAAAACAATGCATCACTATATATATCTAATCTGAATCTCCTACAACATACAAACCATATATATTACGCAATTAGCACAGTTTATGCAATAATCAACTTCCTCAAAAATCAATTTCCTCCAAATTAAACACGAAAGGAGATTAATTAAATCTAATTAACGAGTGAAAGCGTACACAACAACACTGGCATAGATGAGAAGCGCAGTAGGGACCAAGATCAAAAGAGGCACCACAGCAGCAAAGGCATGACCGGTCCCACAAGCCAGAGACCCGACCTTGAGCTGAACCAAATTCACCAACGCTAACATCAAGAACAGCACTCCGCAGAAGGACCCAACCCCAGACACCAGCATCCCCACGCGCACCAGGCTCTTGTTCACGCGCGCGATCAGCTCCGCCGGTACCTGATGACTATGGTTGAAATGGAAGCTGCTGCTGCCGCCGCCGTTCCCCGCGATGCGGAGGGCTTGCTTGACGGCGAGAGCGACGATGCTGGAGAAGAGGAAGGAGGCGAAGGAGTAGACGTGGAAGCTGATGAGATCTTCCGCGATTCGCGGCCTGGGAGGGCAAGTGGTGGGGTCCGCTGTGTTGGTGAGGGTGTTGGTGGGGTCCGCTGGGTTCCAAGCCAGACCGAGGAAGACGGCTAAGGTGAAGAGGGAGTTGACGTTCACTATGCCGTCGAGGGCGGTGATGTGGATGCTGGTGGTCATTATTACGGCGGCTATTTGATTGGATTGGGGTCAGATCAGACCAGACGGTGGAGGATGAGAGAATTAGAGTGATGGAGAAGAGTGTGCTAAACGGGGAAGAGTGAAGAGAGAGGCTTTGGACAAAATGTACGCGATTCTAGGCGAGTACTGCGCAAGACTGAAGGACTGCGATGCCGCAAGCGCTTTTACCTGTTAAAAAAATCGCATAAAAAAATTAAAAAATATGAAAATATAAAATAACGCCGTTGCCGGGGATCGAACCCGGGTCACCCGCGTGACAGGCGGGAATACTTACCACTATACTACAACGACCGTATTGATATGTTTTTCCAAATTGTTTTTATTCTTACATATCGGCTTTATAAAATAAAAGAATTCAAATACTGTGCTTGAAAGATTTATGGGCTCCACATTCATACCAAATCGTACTCCATAGCTCTTCCGATGAATTATATGGGCTAGCTTTTATTTTTTGGACTAAAATATAGGATAAACTAAAAATGTTTGTAGATTTATATAAGGAGTCAATTATGTAAAAGAATCTTACAGATTATAAAATATTTTATTTAATTAATTATAATTCAAAAGTTTGCGATATAAACTTTATAATTTTCTAAAAATTTATAATTTTAACATTTATGGTGGTTAAAAAATTTAAAATAAATGGTAATATAATTCAAAAAATTATACAAATTTGGAAAAAAAATGTAACAAATATAGGAGAGTTCATCCACCAAGGAATTGAAAAAAATAATCAAACATTTTTTTTAAATATTTAATATAAAATAAATAACATAAACTTTTTTAATTTTTTTCACTATATTAGGCTCTACCATATTAGTTGAATATTTTGTCCAAATTTCATAATTTTTTTATATTTTCTTACTATTTGTTTGAATGTTTTAAATATTTAAAAACGGTCTAATTTATATGTGGTCCATTGGTTTAAGAACATTTATATGTTGTTAAACAATACGTGGTGCTTTAATTTGACATCGATTGGCCTAAATATAAAAAGCAATGCTCAATGAAGTGACTGGAGTAAGCGAATTGGAGACACGAATGACGTGGCATTGCAACAGGTATGTGCTCTTTCCAAAATTACCCTGCTTCATTTCATTCTTCTCACGCCTCACCTTCTCACCCTCGCCTCACCTTCTGTCGCGCCACGAAAATAAATAAAAAAAATCGCGAGTATACGACGAATTTGAGACCTTACGATGCTCGGCGTAAAAGGATGCCTCGCAACATGCAATGAAGTCGCCACCCTAATTTTTGTCTCTAGGTATAGGGAATCTAATCGCGCATGGCATAAAAATAAAAAATAAAAAACTAAAGGCACAAAAAGAGGGTCTAAACCCAAGAATAAAGGTTTGGGGTCGTATTGTGGACTCGGGAAGGTGTTAGGCACCCGAGGCTCATCCTTAAACGGTTACCGGTTGATAAGAGAGGTGTTTAAAATATGCTTGATAAAAATGCGTTTTAAAAGAGGGTCCTTAGAGGAATCATCACTTTAGTCTTTTCCATGATCGGGACCATTCAGGAATAATTAATTATTGGACGGGGTTGCCGTTTTAAAAATCTTTTCGGACAGAGTTACCATTTTCAAGACCGATCGATTATTCCTGACTGTAGTGTGATGGGACTGAATTTTCCGTAAGATTGAATGAGCACCCTCTTTTTCATCTTCGGGTCATGCATGATTAAATTAATTACCAAGTGATTCTATCATGGATTGCTAATAGAGTACAAATTTAAATGAGAGATATTTTAAAATGATAAACCGATGTGGGATCGAAGCCACCAAACACATGCAGTTAGTATAAGCGGAATTTAAAACTAATGAGCGTGGCATTTAAAGGGAGTCATTAAACAAGTTGTTCATGTGGATTGATTTTAATTCTAGCAATTCTATATATCATGCATACGATTAATATTTACGGAAAGCTTTGAATAAATAAAAGGGAAAGAAAGGCGTACTTTCGAGAGAAGCTTAAATTTTAAACCTACAAAATGAGAGTGTTAGTGATAGCACGAAAAATCAATGAGCAGTTTATGCATGCGAGAATTTAAATAAACAGTTGATATATACAAAAAATCAAACAATAATTTTGACTCTTACGAAAATTTAAATGATGATTTGACGAGTGCGAGAAACTTAAATAATGACAGTTGATAAGTGCGAGAAATTTAAATGATGATTTGATGCATACAAAAATTTAAATGATGATTTGATGAGTGCGAGAAATTTAAATGATGACAGTTGATAAGTGCGAGAAATTTAAATCATGATTTGATGCATACAAAAATTTAAATGATGATAATGGCGAAAAATTAAAGATTTGATGATATGCAGAAAATTTAATCAGTTGATGATTTGCAGAAAAATTAAGCAGTTGATGATTTGCAGAAATTTTAAGCAGTTGATGATTTGTAGAAGTTTTAAGCAATTGATGATTTGCAGAAAAATTTAAGTAGTTGATGATTTGCGGAAATTTTAAGCAGTTGATGATTTGCAGAAATTTTAAGCAGTTGATGATTTGCAGAAATTTAAAGTGCGACCGACTATATAGGCAGTAAATTTAATGACTGAATTTTAAATTGCGGAAAGTAAATTGCGAAAATTTAAACAGTTGATATTTTGAAAAAATTAAACAGTTCATGATTTATGGAAAACAAAGCAGTTTACGAAAATAAAATTAACTAGTCATGCGTACAAATAAATAAACAATTAGACGAATAAATAAACATTTATAACGAAACGACACACGAAGAATTTTGACACGAAAGAGAAATTGACGGAAAAAAACAGGCCTGGCCCGTCCTAGCCCAAGGAAATTAAAAAAATGGTGATGGGCTAATCCCATCACCTTTCTTTCTTCTCTCCCGCCCAAACAAGCCCATACATACTATTCATCACCTTCTTCCGTGTGTCGCAAGCGCTACTGCCGGCGACCAAGGTCCGGCCACCCGTGGTCGGAACCAAAAAATCTTCATACCGAGATGCTCGTCTCCTCGACGGCTTCCCGACCGTACAAACCTCGAATCTCCGTTTAAACCGTACCGAGTTTAATTTCAAAAAAATGACGAAGACGGTAATTAACAAAAAATAATTAATTCGCAAAATTTACCTAACAATTAAGCAAACTAAAAATATGTATTTAATCTATAGCATGTGTAGGATTTAATGGCATGAAAACAAACAATTTATTTGATCAAAACCTCATCCTAAAAAATTAAAGCCGAAGATGGCCACAAAAAAAAAGACAACGCTCACCAGGAAAAAGCTTCGAACTATGGCGACTATCGCTCAAGATAAGCAATCTGTCAAGAGGGAGAAGAAGCAAGTTGCTTGGGTGAATTCGTGTTTTAAAATGGAGAGGGGAGCTCTCTATTTATAGGCGTTTTTGCGAGTGGAGGCGAGGCGGGGCGCTACGCGTGGAGGAGCGTCTCGTCGTGCTGGCGAGGCTATGGCTAGGCGTGATGATGGCGGATGGGACAGGAAGCAACGGGCCTAGGCTAGGACGCGAGGGGGAGGGGACAGGAGCAAGCAGCTCGGTGGCTTGCTCTACTACTTCTCGTCACCACAATTTACGTGCACTATGCATGTAAATAGTGAGTCGTTGATCTGGTTGACTTTCCTTGGTCAACCAAATCAATGGTGATGATCAACTTGGCCATTTAATTTTATTTAAATGGTCTTGAGCCATTCTTGTGAACAAACGTTTCGAAATTTTGAGCCAAAAGTGTCAGCGCATAGAGAAAAATAAGACGGACTAACTAGTCGACAACGAATGAGAAACAAATTATTTTAACGTGTTTATTTTCTCGTTCGGAAACATGAATATGTTCGAACGAAAAATGAATGACGTTACAACGAAAATTGCACGAAATGAAGTTGACTGGCGTGAATGAAAAAAAGAGTAGGTAATTGTCAACTGAAGAGATAATGCGTTCGATCAATGGTCCAAACGAACTTACTCGGGTCCAATAAAAGCTCGAACAATAATAATAATAAAATAAAAAAATACTAAAAATCCTAAATTTTATGTGATGACCTAAAACGGAAAAATAAATAGCAAATGACTAACAGATAATTAAAAATATTAATAAAAAAAATACGCGACGAAAAATTAAAAATGCGATTTACGACACTGATGATAATAATAACGATGATAAAATGTGACGAGAATTAAAAATAAACTAACGACAGTAAATTAATTAAAACGACGGTAAGTTAAGTAAAATAACAGAAATGATAAATTCAATTTAAATGGCGTCAAAATTCGGGTATCAACAGTTGCCCCCTCTTTATTGTCTTATCGAAGTATTTGATAAGCAGTAAAGACGGTTGCTCCCCACATATCTGAATTTTGGCGACACAACAGGTCTTACCTTAAAAGAGCGTGATAACGTCGCTCTGGGAGGAAACAGTTCTTTGATGTCACTCTGGGAGGAGATAAGTCGTAGATGTCACTCTGGGAGGAGATAAGTCGTAGATGTCACTCTAGAAGGAGATATATTCAGGGATGTCAATCTGATGGGATAATTTTGATGTTGTCGCTCTGGGAGGAGATAATTGTTGATGTCACTCTAGGAGGAGGTAATCTCTTGATGTCACTCGGGGAGGAGATAGGTTTGAAAGCCATTGCGTGAATCGAGTTTTGACCGGACGTCCTGCAAAGATGTAAATTTAAATCTATACGGATATTAAGGGAAACATAAATTGTAGAATTGTTAATGACGACTTCCTTGATAGGAACAAAAAGTGAATTACGAAAAGGTAAATGACGACTCCACTAGGGGTGTAAATGCAAAAAGGTGTTATTCTAGGAGGAAGATGTAACGATGTTTTGAAATGTAACGATATCAATATGGGAGGAAAATGTAACTGATGTCACTCTAGGGGGGAAGGAAATGTAATGTTGTCACTCTGGGAGGAGGTAAATGCAAATGATGTCACTTTGGGAGGAGGAAAATGCAGATGCTGTCACTCTAGGAGGAGGAAATGCAGTACGGAAACGTAAACGACGTCAATCCCGTAGGAGAAGACGTGAAAATGCGGAAATTAATCTAAGGTCACTCTAGGAGGAGGAAATGCAAATGATGTCACTCTAGGAGGAGGAAAATGCTGATGTTGTCACTCTGGGAGGAGGAAATATAGTACAAAAATGTAAACGATGTCAATCCCGTAGGAGAAGATGTGAAATGCGGAAATTAAACTAAGGTCACTCTAGGAGGAGGAAATGCGAATAGAAGGAGAAAAATGCTGATGTCGTCGCTCTAGGAGGAGGAAATATAAAGCTGTCACTCTAGGAGGAGGAAATGTAAAAATGCGGAAATTTAAATGACGTCAATCCCGTAGGGTAAGACGCTAGGTGCGGAAATAAACTAATCGTCACTTTAGAAGGACAAACGTAGATGCTATCACTCTAGGAGGAGGAAATGTATGATGTCACTCTAGGAGGAGAAAAATGCTAATGATCACTCTAGGAGGAGGAAATGTATGATGTCACTCTAGGAGGAGGAAATATAAAGCTGAGGATGTTCAATCACTCTAGGGAAAGAAATCGTTCACTTTTGTTACCAGCAGCATTGATACGAACCTAGAGTGCATCTACATCCTGTTCAGGAGGTAACGACCCCAAGGACAAGACTTTCCCACAATTTGCAGTCGTAAGCAATCCTCACCTTGATATTAGTGTTTGCACTCACGCTCTGAAACAAGGTTAAGTGTTTTACGCTCATAAAGATGCAACTAACATGGTACATAATTTCCAATTCGCAATGTCAATCCAAGTGAATAGACTTCAAATGAAGATGCACATGCATGGGTATTCTAATAATCGATGGGACTTTCACGGAAAATAATGAAGGGATATGAAATGCCTGGAAAGAAGCTTGTGTTTAGTAAAGATGTGCTTTTCTGAAGGGTTTGAAGGTTTTTGATGAGTAATGCTTGTCGATTGGCCCTGATGAGGGCAAGGCGCGTAAGTTCTTTCATTTTTTGCTGGGGGTGCTTTCTCAACAAAGTGCAAGAGTTATTGGATCCTTGCTGGGAATGTTGCTTTCCTGTTGGCCAGGGGCCCTTTTCTCGAGTCTTTACTGGGGAACGTTGTCGTTGTTCTTTTCGAGATTTACTACTTGAGTTAGCCCTGGGCCCTTTTTCTTCTCGAGTCTTCACTGGGGAATATTTTCCTCGAGATTTCTTGAGTTTAGTTGTCCCTGGGCTGTGCTTGCTTCTGTTTTTCGATTGTTGTGTTCTTTGAATGTCTCTGAGCATTTCTCTCTTTTCTTTTCTTTTCTTTTTCCCTTTTCTTTCTTTTCTTTTTTCTCTTTTTTTTCTTTTTCTCTTTTTTTCCTTTTTTTTTTTGATTTGAAATACATCAGAGAGCAGAGCAAGTACAACCTTTGTCTCGATCTCTTCCAGTTCTGGCTTAAGGCCTCAACCTTCATCTTTGGGTTTTTTTTTTTTGCCTCTCTCCAGCGATGGTTCTTAGCGATCCTTTGGTGACTTTTTCCGTCTCTTTTGTCGTGAACTTGAACATGGCATGCTTTTTACCTCCGGCTAGCAATCTTAGCTGACACTGCTCCTTGGCTCTCGGGGTATGAGTGATAGTGAAGGTTTTTTAGGAGTGATGACACATGTGGTGGGAAGAGGGAAGAAATGGAAAAATGGAGAAAATCGTAAAAGTCCCACGTCATTTTACTGCTATCCCATGTCTAATAGCACATGTACCCTGGATATTATGCGAATTCAACTAGCACTTAGTCAGGCACTTACACTCATGAAAAGTTTTGGATTCTCCCTTTCCTTAGCCCGACTTTTTGAGGGTGCCTACGGCGCGGTCCCACTTCAGGAATGCTTTGCTTAGATGCTGATTGATTGGTTTCTTTTTCAGATACTTTGTAGGAACTGCAGATCTAGGTCGGAGTGAGGATGGGATCTGCATTTTTGTTCATTTACTTACTAGCCATTGCTGGACTTTCGCTGATTTGCTCCGTGATTGCCCTGGGATAAGGGGAAAATCTTCTGTCCCCGAAATGTGTAGCGGGGCTGCGAGGGCGTCTTCTACCAGTCTCATGCAGGCAACAATGGGGTGATCCAGTTCCTAAAAAAAATGAGGAGAGAAGAATGAGGAGTAAATGAGAGGCTATTTTTAGAAAGAGTAATGCGATTGATAAGTTTTAGCCTCTCCCTTTTGGACGGGCCACCCGTGGGTCGCCGCGGCGTGACTTGCATCGGATGTTGGTTGATGATAGCTTTACTTTAGATGCTTTGCCGCAATTCCCGTCTTGGCGTGGGTGATACTTGCAGTCCGGTTGTCCCTCTTCAGAGAGGAGTTCTGACATTTTTGCAGCAAGAGATTGTGGATAAAATAAGTGACTGTGATCACCGTCAGTCAGCAGTTAGTGGTCTGCAAATTAAAGGATTGATCTTCATCGTGTTGATCATGGTGCTGACATTGAGAAACTTCTTGAATGAGACCACATTAAGTATGTTGATTGTGGTCCTGGGAGGACAACTTCTCGTCGTGCTTCTTCTCCAGGAGTTCTACCTGCAAAAGGCGCTTGGTGACCACGACGTCTTGATGGTGAACTCCTCCGAATAGGCGAATGGAGATGGGAACTCATGCCACTAGCATTCTGACAACTCGGTCGACATAGGATGGGCTTGTGACTGGTTGTTTGCGATGCAGGATGTGCTGGTAGTACTGCGAGGAAAAGAAATTTTGATTTTAGATAGCGACTGGTTTTAAAATCTTTCCTGATTTGCTCTTTGGGGTGGCCCGCTGCGGTAATTCAGGAGCTGCTTTGAGGGGGATTCCATAGTGTTGACGGTATTTTGATGAATGAAATATATGTTCGCATTACTTGCCTTTGTCGACTTTGTGAGCCAACGAGTTACGTGTTTGTTCATCGCTTCTTGTCAATCCATCTATACACCTTCTCATTTTTGGTAACATCCTTCCTTTCCATCGTTCATTCTTATTAATTTATCCACTGCTCGTCCGTGTCTTATTTGTTTCATCTTTAATTGATTTGGTTCTTTTAGTTAACTCCTTAGGCTAGGTCCTCCATAAGCTCCATGTATTATTCGACTTACTTATACTAAGTCGGATCATATCACTACCTCATCAACAGGTGGAGGGGTAGTAGTTTGATCTTTAGGAGGTGGATACTGGTATTGTTGATTGTTGTGGTATGGAGGTCTAAGCCTGAAATTCTGCTTATTTAAGGGAGGCTGAGATTGATTCCCATATTGATGCTGCTACTGTGGTGGCTGACTAAGGCCAGATGATTGGGAGTTGTGAGACCAACTGAAATTGGGGTGCTTCCAGCCCTGGTTGTAGTTCTAGCCATATGGGACATTGTAACATCCAACAGCATTAACTGAAATTTCTTCGAGAATATAAGGACAGGCGTCTATAGGATTATCTACAAAATTGCAAATTTGGCAGGCCTTAATCTGGACAGGTTGCCCTGAAGCCATATTCTGTAGCATTCCCGTGATGGTTGTCAACTGATTCTCCATGGCAGCAACGCGGACATCCTGAGTGTGATTTGCCACTTTGTCAGATGCAATGATGGTCTTGGTCATAAGCTCAATGATAGCTTTGGCAGCAGCTGGGGTCCGTGCACAAAGAGAATCACCCGTTGCTGCATCCAGCAGGGCCTTGTCTGTTAGCTTCAAGCCCTCATAGAAATACTGGATAAGTGCGTGATTAGTGAGATTGTGCGAAGGACACAAGGCTTGCATCTTCTTGAAGCGCTCATGATATTGCCCTAGACTCTCGTCATCTTTCTGAATAATGGAGACTAGTTGCTTGCGAGTGACGCTTGTCGTAGACGCTGGATAGTACTTATTAGTGAAAGCCTTGGCAGCATCCTTCAGAGACCACATAAAAGCTCGCAGTTTAGCTTGGTCGATGTTGACATTGGTCGGCTTCATGGCCTCACAGGCAGAGTGAAGATGTTGTAGATGTCGGTGAGGGTTCTCCTTAGGCAGTCCATGGAAGGAAGGGAGATGATGCATGACAGCGGACTTGAGCGTCCAATCATACTAGACAACTGGCCAGATGATGCAACTGCTTGGTGCTTCGGGAGCAGCATTGAGATCATCAATAGTCTGGTCATTCGATGGTTGTGGTAGATCTACCATATTGGGTACCTCGAGGTTGAAAAACTCAGTGTTGTCGAGGTCTTGATGAAAGAAAGGAAAGTCTTCAAGGAAGAGATTGGCGAGATTATCCAGATTGGAGAGATTTCTTTTGAGGGCAGAGATGGGGATTCTTCTATGGTTAATAGCTGGTCCTTTAGCCTGTCTTCGGAGTCCTCTTTCTGTTCTAGTAAGCTTGTGATCGAGTGGTAGTAGGTCTGGTGCAGATCTCCCTAGTCATACAAATAAAAGAAAGAAGTCAGTACCAATAAATCCCCGGCAATGGCTCCAAAATTTGACTGGCATCGTCGAAGCGCGTCAAATATAATAATCTTCTGAAGCCTAGATGCATAAATTAATTTGCGTACAACGGTAACAAGGTCGAACCACAGGGATTAAAAGGTGACAACTTACCCTAGATGTATGATAAATACAAATGCAATCAAACAATAACAAAAAGGGTGGGTTTGTTGGTTAAACTGGTTAACCAAAAGAGGTCGAATGCAAGACAGCTAACAAGGACAGAAATAATAAAATTGACAAAAATAATAATCATAAACAAAACAAATAGATAAATAAATGAGATAAAGTCAAATGAGAGGAAATCTTAGCAAGGGATTTTCTGGGTTGCGTCGAGGCCTAGTCAGTCATCGGCGCACAAATGTTCTATTCCTATACCGTAGACGTGCTATAGGGGCTAGGTATGTTTAAGCCCCCTGCTTTCCTTCGTAAGAGAAGCTACCCCTCGTTTTCACATATGAGGTAGCCTTGACACTTTGTCGTCCTCCCAGGCACGGGGCGAGGAGGCAATACTCAAAGGCCCATTAAGAGGAGAAAAGAGACGTCTAGGGCGAGATACCTCTCAGCTCGTCACACTCGCAGCACCACCCTAATCGGTTACTTGCCCTAGACAGAACAGACCAAGCTAATGACAATCCGTCTAGTGGCTGCTCTATTCTAAGGCATCACGTTAGTTATTACCAAAGAAACGACAATGATCTAAGAAGGTAAACTAGCAGGTGATTGATCGCGTGCTTGTCGAGGGCACGATCAAATAATTACAACTTATCTCATGCAACAAAAAGATTGAAGACAGTGGCAAGAGGTTCGATCCACAGAGAATGGTGAAGACATACACTAGACAAGGCCAGATATAAAGTAAAACAATAAAAGAAACAATGTGGGGGGTTTTGTTTGGTTAATCTAGTTAACCAAGATAAAGATAGTTGCTAACAAGACAATTAATAAAAACTGAAATCAACGGCAAGACATGCAAATAGAAATCAAGGGCAAGACATGCAAACAGAAATCAAGTAAAGAAATAAAGTCAGAAGAGAAGAGATCTTCGTAAAGGACATTCTCGGGTTGCGTCTAGGGCATGATAATCATCGGTGCAGAAATATTCTATTCCTATGTCATAGACATGCCATAGGGACCAAGTTCTCACTAAAAAATCCCTACTTACCTTCTTAAGAAATGTCACCCCCCGTTTTCACATATGAGGTGACCTTGACGTTTCGTCATCCCCCCAAGCACGAATGCGGGGAGACAATACTCAAAACGCCCATGAAGTGGAGGTAAGACATGTCTAGGGTACGACGTCTCAGCTTGTCAGACTCGCAGCGCAACCCTAGTGGACTGTTTACCCCTAGACGGAAGGCCTTCTCGCGATGACCCCACTAGGTCTCTACTCCTCCTAATGACCTTACATTAGTTATTACCATTAGGATGATAGTAATAATCTAGGACTAGTTATTAATTGGCCAGACTACTATCTTGCCCTAGACGAACTAACAAGAAACCGACAAACAATCAAATACTACAATAAGAATATATAAAAAATGATTTGGCCTCCTAGCTACCCCTCAAAATACCTCTTCTAAGAAGGGAGAATCTAGCTACTCATACCATAAAATAAATAAACAAAATAGGAAAAGAAAGATTGCATAAAAGAAGAAGAACAAGAAAAAGAAAACTAATAAATGTTACCGGCCGAAGCAAAGCTCCCATTAAATACAGTGGCTGCTGGATGAAGAGGTCTCAGCCACCACCCAAAAGGGGGAGGAGAGAAAAAGAGGTGGCTACCAAAAGAAGAAAGTGGAAAAATATTTACAAGATATCTAAAACCCTAAAAACTAGAGGTTTATATAGTGTCCAGCCCACAAGAGGACAAAATCTAGCTAAGGGACTACAAAAAGACAAATTTCTGCTAAGGGGAGAGAGTGACAGCACATGGAGCGTGCTGAAATATTCTGGAATCTTCTAGATGTGCATGGAATCTTCTAGAAATGTAAGGAATCTCGTGCGAATCTTTGGGGGTTCCTTTCTTTGGTTTTTGATCTTGATCTGACGTGGGTGCGTCACGGGTACGAGACTGCTCACTGGTCTAGCTAGCGTCGAGGGCACGACGACGCTCTAATCTTCTAGGCCTTGATGCTTCGAAGTCCAAGAAATCCTTCCAAAACCGCATGCTTCGCTCTTTTCTTCCTTTAGGCACTGATCTGCAATAAAGACGGGAAAGGGGCAAATCATAAGTATCATGCCTTGGAAAAGGCTAAAATAAAGGGGGAAAACCTACACTAAAAATTTGCGATCAAACATACCCGCACTGCCCAATGCTCGCCCTCGAGCATTCACAAAACTAAAAATAGCCCAAGAAATGAACAACACCCATTCAAGCATGGCACAAGAATAAGCAAACCAGTCAGCAAGCTAGGCCTTGACAAAGTTGATTCTGCCTAGATAACACCTGCATCAAATCAGAAGGATAACGACCCTAAAGATAAGAATTTACCACATCCAAGCCTAAACACAAGTAATCCTCACAAGATAAGTGTTTGCGCTCCCACTCACAAACAAGGCTAGGTGTTTAATCACTCAAAACTAAATGCAACTAGTGCAGCACAAAACCAGACTTGCACATCAATCTGAGTACATAGTACACATGCATTGGCAATCAATCAATCAGAAAGAACTTCACATCAACAAAAAGAAAGAAAAGGGAAAGGCTAGGCTTAGAAGAAGAAAGAAAAAAAAAAGGAAAGGAAAAGAATAAAACAGAAAGAGAGAAAACAGGAAGAGAAGGAAGAGAAAGAAGAGAGACAACCAACTCAAACCTGGATGGATTCCTTGGCTAGGAAAAAAGGTGAGGTCGGTAAGACAACACTCGTCGAGGGCAGCATGATGCACTTGAGGCGAGGGCTAGACGAAGGATTCTTTTTCTTGGGCAGGAAGTTCTTCTCTTGATGCGGTGCTGGAGCAGGTTCCTTTGTTCACATTTGCCCCCTTCTTTTATTTTGATTCTTTTATTCTATATTTTTTTTTCATTTCTTTTTCTTTTTCTTTTTCTTTTTCTTTTTCTTTTTCTTTTTCTTTTTCTTTTTCTTTTTTTTTCTTTTTTCTCTTTTTTTTTCTTTTTTAAAGAAGGGGCACGAACCTTTCTAGCTTTTGATTCAACTTGGGCAAGAGACTTTTGATGTTTCTTGCTCTAGATCTACTTCCAGCACTGAAGTTTGACTTTTCGGCCTCCCCACACTTAGACTTTTCTGGGGGCTCAAATCTTTTTAGAATAGACCAGGGCTGAAGAATTTTTTCTGTTTGTCTTGCCCTAGATCTTTGCTTTCTGCGCTGAAGCCTTAACTTCTTCTGCTTCCCCACACTTGTGCTTTTCTGCACTATCTTCTGGATGTCTAGCCCTCGACGCTACCCTCAACAATTGCTGCTTACCTGCCAAGGAAAAAGATCAAGAAAAATAAGCTCAAGCGGTCAGGAGAAAGAAAGAAAAGAGAGGGGTAGGTGAATGTCGAGGGCAAGATGATAAAAAGTGAGGGAAAATTGGAGAAAAGAAAGAAAGAAAGAAATAAGGCATTGATGCGAAGACTTTCATCATTTTGTTGCTTTCTCATGTCTAATGGTGCCTATACCTAGGGATATCATGCAAGTCCAGCTAGTGCCTAACTAAGCATTCTATTCACACATGAAAAATATATAGCATGGAGGCTCAATATGCTCACAAGGTGCTGTTTTGACTACTGGTGTCCAGGCCTAGATGCAAATATAAGGGCTAGTAGGCAGAGCATGATTGTCTAGGGCAAGACATGATGAAAGGTAGTTTTGTTCATCGTGCCCAATTCGAAAGTGTGTGTCCATACATTGGGGTTTTAAAACTGGGCAGAGCACATTCAAAAAAATATTAACAAAATCTAAAGATTAAAAATTCGAAAAAAATTTAAATTTTTCGCAACAAAACAAGCAATCATGCAACAAGCATAAAAATAAACAATCATGCAATAATAAAATAAAAAGCGCAAACATAATAGATAAATCCCTCCCTACACTTAGGCTTCGCATTGTCCTCAATGCGAGAAGGGCACACACAAGAAAGTTTTGAAAAATAAAGAGTGAAGTAGAAAATAAAAAGGGAAAGGAACGTGGGTTGCCTCCCACGAAGCGCCTCTGTTATCGTCGAGGGCACGACGTTGGTTGTTCGAACTTCAACCAATCCTACTAAATACTTTCCATCCTCTTAGTTTGATGTGAATTATGGCATGAAGTGGATGGTCCAGTAGCAAAGCAACCTACAGGCAACCATAATATGATTCAAGTGTTAATTTAGGTTCCCGCAAAACAAAGAGGAAAAAATTGTTATGAGTGGAAGGTGATTCAAGAAAAGGATCAATATAATCAGAAAGTTTAGAAATCTCCCTGTCACACATAACGACTTTAAAGCTCAAGTCCTCGATTAACTCTTCCTCAATCTCTCTTAAATCCCCATCCTCAATTTCCCCCGGCTTGAATTTTGCGTCTTGGGTAAGAGGTTCTTCACAAGATTTGATGTGGTGAAAAGCCTCAAAAACCTCATTCCCTTGGCCCACCAAAGTGTCAGAACATTTCTGGAGTTGGCTTGGCAAATTTGGTTGAACAACGACTTCTGCCTCTAATTTTGTGTCTAGGGCACAACGCTCGTCGTAAAAATCTGGCAGATTTGCATCGCTCAACATTGTGACTGCACTGGCCTTGAACTCTATGTTGGCTCCTGACTCTGAAAGAAGACATCCTGGACCCTCCAAGTTCAGCTCATTCGTGGGCATGAAAAGGTCCTCTATCCCATAAGACTCATCATCTTGGTCATGACGCTCAGATGGCAACTCCCATAGAATAGCGATTGATAAATTCTCTTCACTTAAATAGTCGTCACTATCTAAGTGCTGCAAATGTCATTCTATGGGGGTGATAGGGTGACTCATGGTGTGACTGGGCAGAAGTATTGGAGCTAAAAAATTTGGTCCAGGTGCAGGGGCAACGTCTAGGACAAGATGGGTAGGTTCAGGTGGTCCAGCGTTGGGGGCACCATGCTCAGGTAGGCATGCAAAGTCTGCTTCAATGGCCTCTTGGCGTCTCTGCTCCTTCAAGGTCTCTTGAGCTTGATTCATCAAATCAGCTAATGCCTCTAGTGGTCTCTGCATCTTAAGCTTCTACAAGTCTAATTGCATCTCCTCAAGTTGGCTCTTCATGTTAGCTATTGCAGCCTGATTTTCTTGAAACAACTCTTGGTCTTGTGGAGGTTGTGGAGGCGGATAATATTGATAGATAGGTTCGACTTACACTCCATAGTTAAAATTTTCTTGATTCCACCACGGGGGGTTAGGAGTAAAATACTGAGGAAAAGAGGGTGAGTAAGAATAAGAATTAAAATAAGACATTGAACAAAGAAATAAATAAAAGAAATAACAAAAAATATATATATCTGGAACTGTCAAGGGCACGACTTAACACCAGTCCCCGGCAACGGCGCCAATTTGTTCGCGTGCTTGTCGAGGGCACGAGCAAATAATTACAACTTATCACATCCAATAAAAAGATTAAAGACAGTGGCAAGAGGTTCGATCCATAGAGAATGGTGAAGACATACACTAGACAATGCCAGATATAAAGTAAAACAATAAAAGAAACAATGTCGGGGTTTTGGTTGGTTAATCTAGTTAACCAAGATAGAGATAGTTGCTAACAAGACAATTAATAAAAACATAAATCAAGGGCAAGACATGCAAATAGAAATCAAGGGCAAGACATGCAAACAGAAATCAAGTAAAGAAAAAAAGTCAGAAGAGAAGAGATCTTAGCAAAGGACATTCTCGGGTTGCGTCTAGGGCATGATAATCATCAGCGCAGAAATATTCTATTCCTATGTCATAGACATGCCATAGGGACCAAGTTCTCACTAAAAAACCCCTACTTACCTTCATAAGAAAAGTCACCCCCCGTTTTCACATATGAGGTGACCTTGACGTTTCGCCGTCCCCCCAAGCACGAATATGGGGAGACAATACTCAAAACGCCCATAAAGTGGAGGTAAGACATGTCTAGGGTACGACGTCTCAGCTTGTCAGACTCGCGGCGCAACCCTAGTGGATTGTTTACCCCTAGACGGAAGGCCTTCTCGCGATGACCCCACTAGGCCTCTAGTCCTCCTAATGACCTTACGTTAGTTATTACCATTAGGATGACAGTAATTATCTAGGACTAGTTATTAGTTGGCCAGACTACTATCTTGCCCTAGACGAATTAATAAGAAACCGACAAACAATCAAATACAACAATAATATATGAAAAATGATTTGGCCTCCTAGTTACCCTTATGCAACCTTCAAAATACCTCTGCTAAGAAGGGAGAATCTAGCTACTCCTACTATAAAAAAAATAAACAAAATAGGAAAGGAAAGATTGCATAAAAGAAGAAGAGCAAGAAGAAGAAAACTAATAAATGTTACCGGCCGGAGCAAAGCTCCGGTTAAATACAGTGGCTGCTGGATAAAGAGGTCTCAGCCACCACCCAAAAAGGGGAGGAGAGAAAAAGAGGCGGCTGCCAAAAGAAGAAAGTGGAAAAATATTTACAAGATATCTAAAACCCTAAAAACTAGAGGTTTATATAGTGTCCAACCCATAAGAGGACAAAATCCAGCTAAGGGACTACAAAAAGACAAATTCCAGCTAAGGGGAGAGAGTGACAGCACATGGAGCGTGCTGGAATATCCTGGAATCTTCTAGATGCGCATGGAATCTTCTAGAAACGCAAGGAATCCCGTGCGAATCTTTGGGGATTTCTTTCTTTGGCTTTCGATCTTGATCTGACGTGGATGCATCACGGGCACGAGACTGCTCACTGTCTGGCTAGCGTCGAAGGCATGACGACGCTCCGATCTTCTAGGCCTTGATGCTTAGAAGTCCAAGAAATCCTTCCAAAACCGCATGCTTTCACTCTTTTCTTCCTTTAGGCACTAATCTACAATAAAGATGGGAAATGGGCAAATCATAAGTATCATACCCTGGAAAAGGCTAAAATAAAGGGGAAAAACCTACACTAAAAATATGCGATCAGTGATCAAACTCCTAATAAAACCAACTAATTCTAACAATAAAAATGGCAAGCAAACAAATACAACAATAAGAATATATAAAGCGCGATTTGGCCTCTTGACTACCTCTTTGCAACTCTCAAAATACCCTTGCTAAGTGGATGAGCTTAGCCGCTCATGCTAATAAATGAATAAGTAAAGACAGATTTGATATAAAGCATAAATTAGAAAGGAATACGAGAAAGGAAATAAAAACTAAATAAATATCGGTCGGAGCTAAAAGTTCCGGCTTTAAGAGTTGATGGCCGCGACGGCTACAGCAAAAAGGGAAGAACAAATCCCAAGAAAACTAAAAAGGAAAGTAGGTGAGCGGTTGCCCCTAAGAAGATTTGATGATCCTTAAAAAACCCTAAAACTAAGGTTTAAATACCCACTTAGCTCACAAAAGGAGAAAAGACAGCTAAGAGGGAAGTACAAAAGGAGGAGCGTGTCCTAGGTAATATTCCTAAGGTAGCCAAAAGGGAATCTGGAAGGAATCCCGCATGGATCTTTTATGCGCGCGTCCTTGAGAAAAATATTTGCACTTGCGGCAGCGAGTCTTAGGCAGAATGCGGCTCCATATGGCTCTAGTGCGGGTCTAAGGCTAAACGGCATGGCTCATATCCAGGGTTCGACCGTTGGTAAGCAGCTAAGACTCAACGCTGGTCTTGACGCTGGTCTTGACGCTTTGAGTTCCACAGAATTCCATCCAAATAGCGTATGTTTTTGTATTTTTCTCTCTTCTAGCCCAGAACTACAAAAAAGATGGAAAGAAAGGCAAATCAACAGTATCATGCTAGAATAAAGAGTGAAAATGAAGAGGAAAACATATACAAAACACATGCTATCACTTTGATTTCTGCATTTACAGATGTGGTTAAGTGGTTGTTTGTATGCATTTGTCGAGAGTGATACTGCATTTTTTGCAAGGAAATTTCTATTTGTTTCGTTTGATTTTTGCATTTACAGATGTAGTTAAGTGGCTGTTTGTTACTACGAATGACATACTTGTTTGGTGCTTCCTTAGCTATTCACAACACCCAAAACTATAGCAAAATCTGCACCAAAAAGCACAAACAAACTGACACTAAAATGTGAACAGAAATTTCACTAGCAATTGGACCGAAATTTCACCAGAAATGAAGCAAAAAATGTATCATAAACCGGTCCAAAATTGAAGCATAAATTTCATCATAAATCAAACTAAGATTTCTGCAGAAATTACACCATTAATCACACCAAAAATTCTAGCAGAAACTGGCAGCAACTTTAATAAATCCAAAATTAAACATTACACCAGAAAGTCAGCATCTATGTTCAAAATAAGCCAATGCAATCAACAACAGTTTGCAAACTTCAACAGTGATACAATACAATCCAAATTACTACTTTCTTGAAGCCCTTGCTCCAGCATTGGACCCTGACTACCTAAAATTTCATTCTCAGCTCTCACTCTTGCAAGGTGGTCTTCCAAAATTTCACTAGTTCCTGTGGCATCCATTGCCTTTCTTCTTTTTAGGACATCAATGACCCTTTGTTGTGGGGTTTTAGGTTGCATAGTACAATTCAATGCAGAAACGACAATAATGACCCTTTATCCCTAAATGACACAATATGCAAAGTATATAAAAAGTAATAAAAAAATTATGAAACTCACATCATAGCAAGTCCACCCTGATTGTGCAACAAAACATCCTAAACCTCTTGGAAGTTTACCCTTGTTTTTTGCAGACATCCTTTTTCTACCTTTAGTAGCTCTAGTATTGCCACATGATTGTCTGAGTTCTTGCAATAATTGTTGTGTTCTATCATGCATTGGTGTAGTTGAAACTTGTACAGTTGACAGTTAACAGTTGTGAAGCCTGCACTTGTCCAGCAAACACTTGTGAAGCTTGCACTTGTTATACAGTTGACACTTGTGAAGCTTGCACTTGTGAATTTGCTGGATTAATAAAACGCTACCACAGGAAAAGAATATTCCTTGGTATCATATGAACAACCTATCACCCTAAAAGCCAACTACTGTCCTTATCTAGGTGAACTTCAAATCCATAATCTCGATTACTATCCACATAATAGTTCCCATTTTTTTCCATGTTATGATTAATTTTTGTCCAAATGTTGGGACTAAATTTGTCTTTAAACTTTTCTATAAAATTCTCTCTCTCTTTCAATCTCTTGAACACTATCTTACGAATGGTCTCAAATAGTTTAACAATACTTTTATACCTAGACTCTATTATCAGACTATTAAATGTCTCACACATGTTATTATCTAGTACAACAGAACAACATGAAGTATTCTGGAAGGCTCTGCACTAGAAATTTTGAGGGACCTCTAAAAAATCTTCCATTGCTTTAGGTCCAGAACTGGACATACCTTTTAAAACCTCCAGTTCATCAAGGAACTCTGAAGTCGTGGATGCCCTTCAAGTTCTCCAAAAATATATCTGAAAAGCCTCACTATTGTGTTTTTTCCTCCACTTAGCAAAAATGTGTCTGGCACATCTTCTACTAACAATTGATGGCATCAGTTCACTAATAGCAGAAAGCAATCCCTACATATTAAAATCAATAAGTTAATTTACATAGTTTTTTAAGTAAAAAGAATAAAATCAATAGGTCAAATACCTTTTGTTGATCAGACATGAAGGTGAAACCTTCTCCTCGAGCAATAACAGGAGCACCATCTAAAGCATAAAGGTAGTTTCCTCCAGCAACATCCAAGTCCACTATGAGCGAATTCAAAAACCATTTCCACGTTTCATTTTCCTCATATCCCATAACAGCCCATGCAATTGGGTAGATTTGATCATTTGGATCTCTACCAACAATAGCAACAATTTCACCTTTAAATGGTCCCTTGAGAAAACAACCATCCGGCCCAATTAACTTTCTACAAACAATATTGAACCCTTTCCTAACACCATAAAAATAAACATACATCCTCTTGAATACTTCATCTGGTACCTCCAAAACAACTGTGCTACTAGGATTACTTCTTTCAAGTTCCTCGACATAATCTTCCAACTTAGCAAACTCCTTCAAAGGATCACCAATACAATGCTCAATTACCTTCTGCTTAGCATGCCTACACTGCGTTTTAGAAACTTTGATCTTGGTTTGCCCATTGAAATGGTTTTTCATTTCCATTAGACTGAGTTTCAATGTAACTTTCCTAAGAATAAACCACTCAGCTATAATTTTGTAATTGAGACAAGAGATGTGGAACTGTTTTTGACAACTGTGGTGGCCTACATATGTTTTAACCATCCATTGTTTGCTCCTCCTATTAATTGAGCATAAAATTCTCCACTCGCATTCACTATTCTTACATACAGCTCTACACCTTATTTTCTCATTTTGGGTGAACCTCACATCTCTACTGAAGTGTATTGCATGTCTCACCACAACTTTCTTAAACTCACTCTTGTTAGGAAACACCATACAAACTGAAAATTATGAAATTTTCTCACCTATTTTGAACCGAGGCCTTCTATAGGGAACTCTCCTGCCATGTTCTGCCTCACTTTCACTGTTGGATGTCAAGAAACTTCCCTCTTTGTCACTCTCAAAAGACACCTCATTAATCTCCTCAACAGCTTCATTTATATGCACCTCTGCTCTCCTGCCCATTTCCCTTCTTATCTCTTCCACTAACTCTTCTGCATTCCCGCCAATATTAACCCTCTCACTAGCATTTCCCTCCTTTTTTTTCTCACCTCAGGACCACTTACCCAACTTGGACCTACATCATCTAGAGGTCCCCTATCTAAGTCAGATCCCTCCCTACTTTCACTTCCTTCCCCTGTTATTTTCACCTTTGTTTTTTTCTTTTCTCCCATTTTTTGGAATCTTTTTTTCTTCTCCCTAGCCATCAGTAACTCCTCATCATCATTATCAGACAAATCCATCCAATATTCATTCCCAACAGGGTCATTATCATCACACTCATATTCACTCCACCCATGCTCATTCTCGTATCCATCAAATTCAATATGATTATCAACATCATCAACTACACTTTTGCCCTTGTCATTATTGATACTAGACCCACCACCTAACCCACTATTAAATTCCTCAACTACCTCACCGAATTTGCGTCCATGATTTGATATCCCTAGCTTATTACATAGTGTCTTAGGGTTTTGGACATCAAAATATGGATGCTTTAAATCACTATGCTCTACATATATATTGACTGAATTATTCTCAAGCACATAATTAAAGAATTGACCAAACGTATTGTCACCAAAAAAAAATTAATGTTTCTCTTAACCCCAAACCAGCACAAGGTTCATCATACCATAATTTACTGATTTTTCTGTATCCAAATTCAGCACACTTATCTAATATGGTAAAAAATGACACCTAATCAACATCAATTATCTCTTCAATAACAGTTCCCCCAACATACAACCACTCACTCACTGTCCTAAGCAATTTGCCACCGATATAAAATTTACAGCGTGTCATTTTAAAATTATTTATTTCCCTGGACACACAAACAAAGAGATAGAAAAAACACAATTCAGGAATCTATGACAGTACCCGTATAAAATTGGGGTAATTGCAGAAAGGCCCCCTATACTACCGCAAAAAATAGAAACCTCCCCTGGATTTCATATTTTTTATTCTGTCGCCCCTGAACTTAGGGTCAACTGCAACATCACGAACTCCATCAGTCAACGCTAAGTTCCGTTACTTTTTACCTCTGACTCTCGGTTGCAACTTATTTACCATAATGTCATTATGTATTAAATAATATAATTAATTTAATAAATCTAGAAAAATAATATAATTAATTTTCAAAATAAAGAAAAATAATATAAATAATTTTAAACTTCTGAAAAATAATATAATTAATTTTAAAAATTCTCAAAAATAATATAATTAATTTTAAAAATTAAGAAAAATAATCTAATTAATTTTAAACTTCTGAAAAATAATATAATTAATTTTAAAAATTCTGAAAAATAATATAATTAATTTTAAAAATTCATAAAAAAATATAATTAATTTTAAAATTCTGAAAAATAATGTAATTAATTTTAAAATTAATAAAAATAATGTAATTAATTTTAAAAATTCAGAAAAATAATGTAATTAATTTTTAAAATCCAGAAAAATACTGTAATTAATTTTAAAAATTCAGAAAAATATTTTGATTAATTTTAAAAATCCAGAAAAATACCGTAATTAATTTTAAAAATCCTAAAAAATAATTTAATTAATTTCAAAATTTCAGAAAAATAATATAATTCATTTTAAAAATTTAGAAAAATAATGTAATTAATTTTTACAATCCATAAAATTTTATTCAAAATAAATATTCAATATTTAATTTATATTCAAATTAAAAAATATTTTTTTAATACCAATTAAAAATAGAATATTTCTTTCTTGGTTGATTCCTATATTTTATTCATATAAGTCATTGACTTTATGGGAAAATAAAGTTGCACATTTTTCTGATCCAATATCTAAATGAATACCCATTGATAACAATTCACCTAAAAGAAGGGGTATTTTCGTCTATCACCCGGGGGGAAGAGACACCGCCACTGTTTCGCACCACCACGGTAGGGACAAGATTGCTACCTTCCCCAAAGGCTAACGCTACGAGGGCTAACGATGCCCTACCGGCTCCTCTCACGGACCTCGTGGATGGCTCAAGGAGTTATCTCACCCCCAGAGGAAACCACGCGTCAGGGTTAACGCTCCGGCCAGTATCCTACCGTGGCAATACCTACCTACACACCTACCGCCAGGTAGCGTATCACGATAAGGGCGAACCACAAACCCTAACGCGAGCGATAGCTCCATACTCATTTACTTGGGCGGGAACGCCCCATTCTTCTATAAATACCTCCCCCACAAAGGAGGCAGGTAAGCGGACTTGACTAGCCAAAACTCTGCCAATTTCGGTACACATACTGACTTAAGCATCGGAGTGTTTCCGCCGGAGACCCCCTCCGGCGCATTGCAGGTACTGTGGACCGTAGCGCACACTGACCTGAGAGGAGCTGCTCCACCATACATCCTTCAGCAAAAGACAAATTATTATCAAATTGGTGCTTTCATTGAGAGTATTGGTTCTATTAAGTGAGCATCCTTAATAACCAAGCTCCTCCTCCCCGAAGCTAGAAGGATTATGGCCTCAGAGTCAGATCCGGCGCTGTTTCGAACTTCCAACATCCTATACAACACCCGCAGACGCCTATTTCCCTTCGCTACCTCTGATGCCCCCACCCCAGGGCAGGACGTCACTGCAGGAGAATTAGATCTTCCTCCCGGGTCAAGTTCGAAAGAAGTTACATTCCAGATTTGTTCTCCCTTCTCCCATATAGCAGGAACCAGTCATCCTACCCCCCAAGCGGGGAGATCTATGATAGGAGAAGCAGACAACCCTTTCGTGAACTCAATAGCAGCTCTCCAAGCTCAACTGGATCAGCTGACAGAGATGGCTGCTGGATTTACTCCTCATGCCTCAAGACCTGGTGTGTCCTCCCAAGTAGTTTTCACTCCGTCCATTGTCAACGAACGACCCTTATCGCCCCAATAATCTAGGGCACTCCCGTCTTCCTTACCTTTCCCTTTGGCCCCCATGAACGTCCCACCATTCACGCGCGGACCTGCCGACCATTCTGGACAATACAGGGGAGGAATCTCTATCCCCGAAGCAGTCCGCCAGCGTGACGAGTATAGAGAACACTGGGATGATCGATGGGGGGATATAGTGAGAGATCCATCTCCTAGATATAGCGAGAGATCTAGCAGCAGAAGTCGACGAGCTCGAACTCCAAGGAGCCGCAGCCGTTCTCCTAGGAGACATCAGGAATATGACCCTCAGAATCCCAGATACGATGCTGAAATTCCACATCAGCGTCAGCCTCGCAGGATCCCCGATGCTAACGTGGGTCATCCGTTCAGTTACCGTGTCAGGCACCACAGAGTCCATCGACATGTGAAACTCCCAGCAGAGTCATATGATGGCACGAAAGATCCCATTTCTCACCTCAATAAGGTGAAGGATTTCGTGCAATTTCAAACGCGCAGTGATGCAGCATTGTGCCAAATCTTCGTAATGACGCTGTCAGGAGTGGCACGTCTATGGTTCGAGGGGCTTCCCGCCGGGTCTATCGATAATTTTTCTCAGTTGGAAGAAAAATTCAAAAGTCGGTTTAGCACGGCTATTCCTATCAGAAAGTCAGCAGCTGCGCTGTTCGATATCCATCGGAAACCACAGGAATCGTTGAACGACTTTTTAGGTCGATTTGATCTTGAAATGTCCCTAACGCTAGGGGTCACTATCGATTTCGTGATTGAGGCCCTGAAACGCAATTGTCGATACAGTAAATTGAAAGATACGCTAACGGTGGACCCCCCAATGACCCTGGATGCGTTGAGGCTGAAAGCGCATAACTATGCGAGAATGGAAGAGGAAGAAAATAGAGATTGGATCCAAGGCATGCCAACGGACCCATATGTGGCCCCTAACGTCCTGAACAACAATGCCCCTGACGCTAAACCCACCGACGATCACGGGCAGCGGAAAGAACATAACACCAAAACCCCTGGCCGGCAGAGAGGCAACTTCTCGAAAGGAAGACCCGGAGGGTCCCCCACTCGGAAGCAAACAGACCCGCCAAAGGGCCGGATATACGATCCTGACCTCCCATCTCTCATACTCCCAAGGGCGGAGATCTTAGCAATAGTCCAACAGAGAAATTTGCCCATCCGTTACCCAGCTCCCGTGAAACCAGGAGTAATCATGGGAGGAAGAGAAAATGCATACTGCAAATTCCATAAGGTCAAGGGACATTCAACAGATGTATGCAGAGAGTTAAAATTGGCTATAGAGCGATTGGTCGAGGAGGGCTACCTTGGGGAATTTGCCACAAAGGCAAGGGAAGGGGCCAGAAACAACCCAACTGGAAATACAACTGATCACGGGCAAGCGCCCTCGCGCGCCACAGGAGCTAACGCAGTTCCCCTCGGACCAAATAGAGAAGCGCTCGCTATCGATAGCGACCAAATGCCCATGATAAATATCATTGCGGGGGGAGCACCTTATTGTGAGGAAATTATGCCACAAACGCCCAACCCTGGAGGAAAGCGCAAACGGGAGAGCGCGCAAACGAAAATCGAGGCAATAAGTGCCTTAGACAGAATGATATTGTCTTTCTCAGAGGAATACGAAAAAGGCATCGTCTTCCCGCATAATGGCGCGATGGTTGTAACGCCCGTCATTGGAAGTCATGGGATAAGAAGGACCCTTGTCGATAATGGGAGTGCAGTGAATCTATTTTCATTGGAAGCGTACAACTTGATGAAACGACCTGACGGTGAACTATCGTCTTGCACGAGGCCAATTATTGGGATTGATGGAGTACCGATTCCGGTAGCCGGAATAACATCCCTGCCGGTGTACTTCCGGGAAGACACATCCAAACGCTCCGAAGAGTTATTATTTCTGGTCGTAGACCTAACGTTACCGTATAATGCCATTTTGGGGCGACCATTCCTTAATCGTTTTGGAGTAGCCATATCTCAAAAACACCTGTAGATGAAATATCCCTCATGGGACGGCGTGGTCTCAATCAAAGGGGACCAAAAGCTGGCAGCCGAATGTTACTTACTTATGACTCAAAGGAGCTGTGACTGCTACGTTTGCGTGGCAGACGACCCTTTCGATGATAAAGAAGAAAAGCGCACTCAGCCGCTAGATCAGATGGTATCAATCCCTATCGGTAAGGATAGTGAAACGAATCTCTTAGCCAGTGAAAAACTAAGCTTTGAAGAGAATGCGCAATTAATCAGGTTGTTGAGGAAATGCAAGGGAGAATTTGCGTGGAAGTCAGCAGACATGCCCGGAATCTCTCGGGAGGTTGCGGAACACCGGCTGAACGTTAGTCCTGACGCCAAGCCTGTTCAACAAAGGCGACGTGCTTTTTCATCGGAAAAGATAGCAGCCATCGAAAAGGAGTTGCTAAAGCTCACAGAGGCGGGGTTCATTCGAGAAGTCCAATACCCGATCTGGCTAGCTAATCCTGTGTTAGTCCCAAAGCCTAACGGGGACTAGCGCATGTGCATCGACTTTACTGACCTAAATAATGCCTGTCCCAAGGACTGCTATCCCCTTCCGCGAATAGATCAGTTAGTCGATCAAACCGCTGGGTATGCTTATCTAAGCTCCCTAGATGCGAATTCCGGATATCACCAAATCCCTATGGCCGTAGAGGACGAAGAAAAAACTGCCTTCATCACTCCTAGGGCTACATACTGCTATACCGCAATGTCGTTTGGGCTAAAGAATGCCGGTGCAACATTTCAGCGTATGGCAAACAAAGTTTTTGAAAATCAAATCGGGAGAAATGTAGAGGCCTACATAGACGACATCTTGATCAAAATTTGGAGTTTCAGAGAACACCTCGCTGACTTGGAAGAAGTTTTCAATGTGATGAGAAAGCACAAGATGAAGCTAAACCCGCGGAAGTGCATGTTTGCATTCCAAACGGGAAAATTCTTGGGCTATGTGGTCAGCCGGAAGGGCATCCAACCGAACCCGTCAAAGATAAAAGTCATCCAGGATATGATATCCCCGCGGACTGTCAAAGAGATACAGAAGTTAACCGGGAGCATCATCGCGTAGGGGCGATTCATATCTAAGCAAGGCGAGAGATGTTTGCCTTTCTTCAAAGTCATCCGAAACAAGGCTCATTTCGGATGGACAGAGGAATGTGAGAAAGCGTTTGCAGGACTAAAAGCTTACCTATCATCAGATTTAGTGCTGACGAGGCCTGAGCCCGGCGATGAACTATATTTATATTTGGGAATAGCTGACGAGGTAGTCAGCGCCGTCCTTGTGCGAAGTGAAGGGCACGTGCATCGTCCTGTATTCTTCGTGAGTCATATATTGAAAGATGCCGAACTGTGATACGCTCCTATCGAGAAGATAGAACTCGCTCTAGTACAGGCCACGCGAAAGATGGATCGATACTTCCAAGCCCACCCCGTCACTGTACTTACGGATCAGCCGTTGAGAAGAATCTTCAGGAAGAATGCTAATTTGGGTTATCGAGCTCGAACAATACGGGCTGCAATACAAAGCTAGACCAGCCGTTAAGGCCCAAGCGTTAGCTGACTTCATAGCTGAGTGCACGTTCACAAAGGACACAAAAATAGATCTGTTAGAGGAAGAAGCAGAAAGTCCATGCCTACCGTCTCCGGAGACATATACAGATACGTGGGTCATCCACGTAGATGGAGCAAAAAATCAAGAATTAGCTGGCGCAGGAGTTTTCTTAGTTGGACCAAACGGCCTGGAGATGCGATACGCCATCAGAATCCTACAGCCATTGTCCAACAATGCGGCTGAATACGAAGCGCTGCTGGCAGGACTCAGAATTGGAAACAGTTTCTCCATCGGAGCTACCCCCGGTATGGAGAAGGAAGACAGAACACGTTTAAAGATCCGAGGAGATTCCAAGCTAATAATGGATCAGGTTCTGGGGAACTCCCAAGCCAGAGAACCCATCATGGCCCAATACTTAGCCAAAGTGAAGCATGAGTTGTCAGAGATACAGGAAAAAGGCATCCTGGTCACCTTTGAGCACATTCCTAGAGAAAACAATGAAGAGGCTGATAGCCTCGCCAAGATGGCAGCCAATCCGGAAGCCTCAATACCCAGTGATGTGCGCTATGGAGAACTGCCTACACCTTCTTTCATGGAAGAGCAGGCATCGCTCTGTGTGGAAGAAATGGAAAATGATTGGAGGATCCCAGTGATAGAATATCTGAAACATGATAAACTACCGGGGGACCAGACAGAGAGAAAGAAAATCCTAAAACGGGCAGCACAATGCACATATTATAACGGAGAGTTAATACGCAGATTTTTCTCCCATCCGGCCGCTAAATGCATAACGGAGCAAGAAGGCTTACATGTGTTACGTGAAATTCACGAAGGGATATGTGGCATGCACATTGCTAGCGGTACTCTAGCAGCCCAAGTCTTTCGGTCGGGATTTTACTGGCCCACCATTCGACGAGATTGTCATAACTTCGTGAAAACCTGTCAGAAATGCCAGGAATATGCCAAGATTCCTCGAAAGCCGACTGTACCAATTTCAGAAATAGTTGCTCCCTGCCCGTTTGCAAAATGGGGGATTGACATCCTGGGCCCGTTTCCAAAGGCCAGGTCTCAGTTAAAATTTATGGTCGTAGCGGTAGACTACTTCACAAAGTGGGCCGAAGCTGAGGCGTTAGCTACCATCACCACCAAAAAAATTTGGCGTTTCTTCAAACACCAAGTCATCATGCGATTTGAAGTACCACGCGTGCTAGTTAGCGACAACGGGACACAATTTACAAGCCATTTCTTCAGGGATCGATGTGCAGAATTCTAGATAGAGCAAAGATTCTCCTCTGTGGCACATCCCCAAACCAATGGCCAGGCGGAAGTAACTAACCGCAGCATCCTTAGTGGCATCAAAAGAAACTTGGAAGGTTCCAAGAAGAAATGGCCAGACGAATTGCCATACGTGCTATGGGCCTACCGCATGACTGTCAAGGCCAGCACAGGAGAGACCCCGTTCGCGTTAGCATTCGGAACCGAGGCTGTCACACCAGTCGAGATTGGCATGATGAGCCTCCGGGTGGCTCACTTCAAAGAAGAAAACAACGAAGAAAGGTTACGAGCTAACCTCGATACTCTACCAGAAACACACGAGGAAACCCTCCTGAAAACCCTGCACTACAAGAGGAAAATGGCACAATATCACAACCGGCAAGTGAAGGAGCGATTGCTCAAAACCGGAGATTTAGTGCTCAGAGACAGGCGGGCAGCAGGACAACATATGGGAAAACTCAGTCCAAACTGGGATGGACCGTATCGTGTCACCCGCATTGTGGGAAAAGGAGCATACCATCTGGAAACGCTCGAGGGAACGCCCCTGCAGAACTCTTGGAACATTGCTCGGCTGAGGTTATACCACGCCAGGAGCTAATCGGGTAACATCAAAGTTATTCTAATAAATGAATATTGAGATATTCACTGTGCGTTTGCTACTGGTAATATGCAGGTAGCGAAGAATGCCAGGAGTGAAAATCCTATCCTTGTGATGGCTGGTCCTGATCAGACAGCTAACTAAGACGAGGCACGCCCTGGCATAACAAGGCGTTTGGGGGTGAAAATCCTATCCTTATGGTAACCGTGCTCACATAGACGGCCCATTAAGACGAGGCACGACCCCAAACGGCTTCCCGGAGTGAAAATCCTATCCTTACGGCAACCGTGCTCACATAGACGGCCCGTTAAGATGAGGCACACCCCGGAATCCTTGGGAGTGAAATCCTATTCTTATGGTAACCCCATAAGGAGAACTCCGTCCTGGAAGTGAAAATCCTATCCTTGTGGTAACCGTGCTCACATAGACGGCCCATTGAGACGAGGCACGATTCCACGAACGTGAGGTATAACGCTTGGGGGTGAAAAGTCCTATCCTTGTGATGGCTGGTCCTGATCAGACAGCTCACTAAGACGAGGCACTCCCCAAAGCCAATCTTTGGCGAAAGGAAACAAAGGCATCCCAACTAGTAGCCGCGCGGTTGATACCCGGTGAAGCGATGTTGGAGCCAATCTGTGGTGAAAGGAATCAAAGGCATCCCAACTAGTAGCCGCGCGGTTGATACCCGGTGAAGCGATGTTGGAGCCAATCTGTGGCGAAAAGAAACAAAAGAAATCCTAACTAGTAGTCGCGCGGTTGATACCCGGTGAAGCGATGTTGGAGCCAATCTGTGGCGAAAAGAAACAAAAGAAATCCTAACTAGTAGCCGTGTGGTTGATACCCGGTGAAGCGATGTTGGAGCCAATCTGTGGCGAAAAGAAACAAAAGAAATCCTAACTAGTAGCCGCGCGGTTGATACCCGGTGAAACGATGATGGAGAGGTGTCCATACTGCAACAACAACGTTGAGACAGACATAAAGCCCCCTCTGGCAACAAGGGACGGCAGGAAGATGAGTGCAGCAGATGCGGAAGCAACGCCGATTTACTCTCAAAAATGCTATCGGAGGATATAATGATAATGCTACTCGAATGCAGCTGATGAAAAGCAAACGGGATACAACGCGAAACTATGTGTCTATGGAAACCTAACGTCAAACGTCCTATGCGGACAAGAGATCAAACGGTATTATGAAGGAAAGCAGAAAAAGAACTTCTATCCAAAAAGAGTGGATTAACCCAGTCAAGGCCGACATTGTTTAAAGTACAAAATATGGACGGGCCCGTCAGCCACAAAAATGTAAAGCATCTAAACAACAAAAAGTCTAAAGATTGGGCGGCGCGTTGACCCCTCCTTGCTGAGCAGCCTTCCACTGGTAGAAGCCGCTATCAGTAATGGTTGAGGCTCTCTTGTCAAAATATGCAGAGAGATCGTCAATACGGAGCTCCTCGACTCCATAATGATGCATCACGGCTTCCGACATAATTCCCCCACCCTGCTCCAAGTACCAACGACTCTTCTCAGCGTTAAGAGAAAAATCGGCAGACAGCTCAGCGTTTCTCTGTCTCTCCAAACGCAGACTGTTCTCCTCCTGAGAGAGGCATATGGCCAGATCGGCACGTTGTCGCTTCTCCTCTTCCAAAGCCAACTTAGCAGTCTCTAGCTCTTGCTTAACAACGATAGCCTCTCCCCGGGCGGCCTCCATACCTTCGTTGGCAGCATTGAGGGCATTTTCAAGACGTTGTCGCTCTTCCAGCAGCCTGTTTATCTCTCCTTGCCCATTAGCTACAACTCTGGCATTCTCCTCATCCATATAGTGAAGATGGCAAAGCATAGAAAACGCCTGAGAGCGAAGGAAATTGATGCGCCTCTGCTCGCCCCGAGCCACAAAGGCATCCCTCTCTCTTGGGAGGGACAAAATCTCTGCCACCAGATAAGCGGTAGAGGAGAGCACGGTATCATGATCAGCATCGGCAGGAAACTGCAGAATACTGTCCCTAAAGGAGCGCAAGCTGACGTGGTGAGTTGGCAGGAGAGGAGGCTCGTATGGAGAAATACCAGCCATTAAGGCAGGAGCGGGGCCACCCCTCGCAATAGTTGGGTGAGGCATTGGAACAAAGAATAACGAACCAGGAGAAGCTGGCCGGCTAGTGGGGCCTTCCGCGTTAGGCATTGAGACCTCATTACCTCCGGGCACCTCAGGATTAAGGGCATCAGAATCATAGCCCGTTGGGGTGTGCGCAGAATGGATCGGAGAACCAGGAGGCACATGGGGTTGACCGCCAAAATCAACAGGTTCAGATTGATCAGCAGACGCACCCTCGCCCCCAGGGACACTCGAACTACGATTGGCGGCCAAGGAAGAAGGGCTATTCTGAAGATCATAGCGAGCCTTCTTCTGACGCTCGCGAAGGACAACTGCGATAGCCATATCTCCCTGGGAGGTAGAGGGGGCAGAAGCAGCAACAACTTCCTAAAATAAAGCAGAACATGATAAGGAAATCGTGTAAGAAGAAAGACAAAGTTTTAAAAAATAAGAAAAATGCACACCTGAGTGGTGGAGGACACAAGAGGAATCCCAACAGGAATCGGATCAACCGTAGCCTCTGAAGAAACAACAGTCTGGGACGAAACGGATGGGGCAGCACGTGCTTTCCTAGGCCGTTTCTGTCTTACAACCCGAGTGCCCGTAACGTTAGCGGTAGCAGTGGCCTCCCCTTCCTCGGCGTTAGCAGCAGCAGCAGCCCTAGCTTCAGCGGCAGCTTTCTTTTTCGCCTCCTGTTTCCTTCTCCTCCGGAAATACTCGGGCTCCCAACCAGGCGGAGGCACTGCGCAGTCACAAAACGTTAGTGTTAGTACTTCTTGGCAACGCAAAAGAAAAAGGTCAAACGCTCACCCTTCTTGCACTGTTCCACGGGCAACCCGTTGGCCACTTTTCGGGCATCAACACTAAAATCAAATTGAAGCAGCGTCTTCAACCAGCCATCCTCCGGGTCGGAAAGGGGTTTCCGATGACCCCAAGCCCCATCTTTAATTGTTTCGTTGAAGCCAGCCCTCCACAACGGCTCAGGCAGATCAACAATAAAAAATTCCTCTTTCCAGTGAGGAATAGAAGACTCAATGCCCATAAGTTTCCAGGTAAAGGGCTTCAAATAACTGTCTTCGTAGCGAGGCAATATCGATATCACCCCTTTACGGGAATACAATTGGATAATGTCATGAAGCAACGCTAAAGTGGGAGATTCTATTCCCTTGAAACGGCACAGTGCGGCAAAAGCACTAACAACGCAAATTGCGTTAGGACTCAACTGAGCCGGAGCCAAATCAGAATCAGCCAACAACAATTTTACGAGCGGGTCAAGAGGGAGACGAAACCCATGATCGAAGAGCTTAGCATACAGCATTCTACTATTTTCGGGCAAAATGTTGTTCAGTCGAAGCGACTCAGAAGCAGGATGCACGGGATATTCCTTGGGAAATCGCGCAGAAAACCCAGCAAGTCTACGGTTAATTAAGGGCAGCGTGTACAGAGAAGTGGGAGTAGTATCAATTACTTCTTCCCCGGAGGACCTTTGAAGGTCTCCTTCTTCAGAGGATTTTTTAGTTCTAGCCATGGCTAACAAGGAAGAAACAAAGAGAAAAGAAAAAGGACGTGTACCTTATACCTTCGTGAAAGAGAATGCGAGGAGTCTTGAACCGGAAAGAGAGAGCGGCGCAAAGTATTTATCCAAAGACGCAATAACGTATAAGGGAAAGATGGAAAAAGAAAAAGGGGGTAGAAGAAACAATAGATATAACCCTGAAAGGGCGACCAGTCAGCAGCAGACACGTGGCGAAGTAGCGCGTCATAAAGTAAGGCACGCGCCAGAAGGTGCAAATTTGAAATAAGAACGAAACGCTGCTGCATTCGCAACCCCCTAGGAGACGCCTACTCCAAACGCCTCTCTATGGAAGGACACGTGTCTTCTTTCATCATTACCCTTCAAGTCGCATTAAATGAGGGACAGGGGGATTGATTAAAAAATATAAAAAGTAGCACTGGCCTCGCCAAACGGCGCGATGATACAAAGAAGATAAAGAAGGAATAACGGTAATATCATGATGAATCATACAGTACGACAAAGGATACAAAGCGTTAGCATTATTACAAGAGAAACAATGTTCGAACGGTTTTCAAGAAATAACAAAAGAGGAGATAACAACAAGAAAAACAAGGAAAGGCCCAGGCACCATCGCTAGCGTTAGGTTCTCTCCCTCGAAGGGTCAGAAGAACCGTTGCCACCTTTGCTAATCTCACCCATCACGATAGATATGTAATCAGCTATCTGGGCCGGATCCGAAGGGTTACCTTTGAAACGGGCCGCAAATCCAGAAACGAAGGCCTCCAGAACCCTCTTTCTCCATAACTCTTCCTTTAATGGCGCCCGAGCAGACTCCTCATCTCGGGCAAGTATCTCTTCGCGAAGAAAGAGATTTTTCTTCTTTTCTAGCGCCAATTCCGCCTCCAGAACCTCTACCTTAGCTTTCCCGATAGATTTTTCTCTGTCCAATTCTATTTGGGACGATTCGCAAAGACGCATCAGCAACCTAGAGTGCTCCACCGCCTTTTCAAGCTGCACCCTCGCAACACACAATGCGCTGGAAAAATTACGTGACTCGCGATCGTGAATTTCGAATTGATAATTCAGATGACGGAAGAAGTCCAGAGAATCATTCAGAACATGGCGAAAGCGTGCCGAGGGAGGGAGTTGAAGAAATTCCTCTTTCTCCTTTTTGAAACTCAGCATCTCTCCTATCAAGGGTGCAGTAAACTCATCTCGAGAAAAAGGCTGGGGAACCCCGACAGCGCGAAGGGCATCAAAGCAAAACCCTGCAAGATTCATACGGTAGGTCGGGACCCCGTTAGGACCAAGATTGATCGAGGGAGGTGGAGGAGAGCCCTGAGAAAAAGTACTTTTGAAAGGAGTAAAAAACAGTTGTGGAGTAACCATAGGCGGTAGCTCAGTAGTCGAATCCGCCACAGGAGGTGTGACCACTACGTCAGGAATACAATGAGCAATCGGAGAATCGAGAGCGTTAGATATGGGAGGAGGACATTCCATAGGTAGGCCCTCTCCCTCAGTAGAACAAGTTTTTTCCAACGCCTCAGCGGCTTCCGTTGGCTGAGAGGCGTCTGCCTCAGACGAAACAGCAGGCATAGAAACAGTTGCCACATCCACAGGAGATGTCCCGGTAGCTTGTCCGCTAGGGGCCACTCGAAGTTTTTTCCGACGCTGGGAAGCAGCAAGGGAAGAAGCGTGGCAAAGGTCTGACTTAACATCCACATCCTCGTCATCGCTAGTAATTACCGTCGTTGCGACAGGGCTGGAGTATGTCCTCTTGCGGCGCTCCGGTAGCCAATTTTCCACAGAGCTAACGGGCCTTAGTCCTCCCCGGGCAACCGTCTTAGTTCTCTTCCTCGGAGGAGGAATGGCACCCCGACTAGAGCCCTCGGCCGAAGGCGAGGCCGGTAAAGTTTGAAGCGGCGTTACATTCAGAGGAGTACCAGTGTCACCTGGGAATAAACCGTTAGCTTCTTATAGCAAACAAAGCGTGCGAGGATCACAGAAAAGAAAATATGGAAAGAAATAGGCTCACCCATAATGCACTCTTCCAAAGGTTTGAACAGAGCAAAGGCACGAATGCGGTAGTGGGTATTCTCGTCTAACAAAGCGTTAGCCTGGTCCAACTCAGTTCTGGACAAAATCGCAGGATTCGTCCAAACGGGGCCTATCAGTTCCTGATTGAAATTGATACGCCACAAACGTGACGGTAGCTCCAGAATGAAGAAGCTGCTCTTCCAATCAGCTACACCCTTCTTGAAGCCGTGAAAACGTTGCCAAAACGACTGCACGAGCGCATCATCCCACCGGGGAGTAATCTCGATTAAATAATTGTGGCAAATCATGCTAAAGAATTTGTGAAACAAAGTGATAGATGGGGTAAAAATGTTCTTCAACTCGCAAGCGCGAAGAAAAGCATAAACCGCACACCAAGAGGAAGAAGTTATCTGGGCAGGATTAAGGCTATACTCCCGCAGCAGAGTTAGTATCGACTCATGAACGGGAAAGCGGAAACCATAAAGGAACATTTTAAAATAAAGAAGCCTACTGTGGCCCCACCCTGGATTATGAAGCCGCATATCACTTTCGGGAATAGAAGGCTCATGCCCAGGAGGAAAGGTAATACCATGTTCCTCCAATTCGGCATGACTTTTCTTTGACACTCGAATCTGCCAACCCCACACCAACACGGGTGGGAAAAGCCTCATTCAGCGAACAATCAGGGGAAGGAAAGCGTTTGCCACCCTCTTGGACAGCAGAACCAGAAGAAGTCAAAGTCGCAAAGGGCGTCTAGGAAGTCCATTTCCCCTGCCTCTTACGACCCTTTCGGCGGACCGGAGGCCTCCATGGTGGTGAAGGAGGGGGATGATCTGAGTCCGGCGAAGTCGGGGGAGTCGGCAAGGAGTCGCGATCCATGGAACTCAAGAAATAAAAATCTGCCATGTGACCTGCAAAAGCAAAAAAGAAGGAAAAGGATGAAGATGAACAGGAAAAGGAAACCAAACTCCCTTATATAGCCGAGTAAGCACTTCGATCCCTGAAAAATCAATTAAGACGCTTGGGAAAAATAACTGCAATTGCAGAATCCGATCCGCCACAGGCACACCTGCTCGTTGAACGCACCAATCAAAGGGCACCAAAGAACCGCCCAACCACCTGCCACTGAAACGACGGCCCTGTAACAGTCAAGACAGATCATTTATTGCTAATTCCCGGAACACGACCGCTGCAATACAATGTCCCGAGGAAGACCCATTTTCAGTTGGGCTCATGACAAATATATCCAACCAATAAAGCAAGCAACCAAGCAAGAAAAAGAGCAGACTTGGGAAAAAGCAGAAACAACTATTTATTTATGGCCAGGTGGCCTTAGCGTTCAAATATGTACAAGAAAAATAAGAAAAACAACGAAAAGAAGCGAAGCCAGTGGTCAGATATTGGACCCCGCATCATCTTCCCCTGGCACAACGGGAACCTCCCTTAAAGCGTCAACGACGGAGGTCAGTTCGACAGAGCAGGCTCTCATGCCCTTCAAGCAGCAGGCCAGCAGATCTTTCCTCTGCTGCAGCATCGAGGCCACCACATCAAGGTGGGCACTGACAGTGGCCAGTTTCGCCAAACTCTCTAGGGGACTAAAATCCTCCAGAGTTATTCCCAACTGCCTAGACAAAATAGGGGTTAGCACCCCCTGCAACTCCAGGACATCCTCGGAGGTCTTGGTGATCATCCTCTCCAGGAAGCCGATATCACCCTCAATAAGATTCTTCAGGGTCAGAGTTTTAGAGATCAGGAAATTGCGAGTCAGTTCATCCATGGCGAAATATGAAAAGAAAGGACGTGAAAATGCGAAGAAATTGACGCAGAGGAACCTCTGATTTATAGATCCTGACACAAAACCGTCAGGACCATCTTCTGAGGCAAAACTGCCCCGGTTTTAGAGGGACCCTTCATAAGAGAAGGAACGTTAGCCCTTGGTAAACACTCGGGCTCATTTTCAGTTGCGCTTATGATAACAATTCACCTAAAAGAAGGGGTATTTTCGTCTATCACCCGGGGAGAAGAGACACCGCCACTGTTTCGCACCACCACGGTAGGGACAAGATTGCTACCTTCCCCAAAGGCTAACGCTACGAGGGCTAACGATGCCCTACCGGCTCCTCTCACGGACCTCGTGGATGGCTCAAGGAGTTATCTCACCCCCAGAGGAAACCACGCGTCAGGGTTAACGCTCCGGCCAGTATCCTACCGTGGCAATACCTACCTACACACCTACCGCCAGGTAGCGTATCACGATAAGGGCGAACCACAAACCCTAACGCGAGCAATAGCTCCATACTCATTTACTTGGGCGGGAACGCCCCATTCTTCTATAAATACCTCCCCCACAAAGGAGGCAGGTAAGCGGACTTGACTAGCCAAAACTCTACCAATTTCGGTACACATACTGACTTAAGCATCGGAGTGTTTCCGCCGGAGACCCCCTCCGGCGCATTGCAGGTACTGTGGACCGTCGCGCACACTGACCTGAGAGGAGCTGCTCCACCATACATCCTTCGGCAAAAGACAAATTATTATCACCCATTATTTCCTTTCCAAGTAGATATCACTATTTTAGAATCCAAAATTAAGGAAAGATTTCAATTTCTTTTTGAAACCCTAAAACGCATAACCACCACCTATATACCTTGTCTGGCAATAGCTCCTCTACGCACACAACACCATCTCCAACGAGCCGCAAACCCTCATCTTGATCCAACACCTACTTGTCGAAGACGACCCCACCTACGATCAGGAGATCTTCTTTTCTAAATCTGCTAAGATTTTTAAAGTTTGTATCTTTTTTCAGATTTGTTGAGATTTTTGGTTTTTTGGTTGAGAATTTTACATTATTGGTTTTTTTTGCTGAGATTTTTTCTTCTTACAGAATTGCAAGTGTTTGTTTAAATTGAAGTTTGAGTACTGGTGCAGGGAGGGGGTAGGATTGGACTTTGGATTTCATTTAGGTGGGAGTGAGACTCGAAGCAAGAGATGAAAAGTCATAGATTAGATGAGAAGGGTGACGAGGTTGGGATGATCACGTCATCGGTGGAGAGGTCATGGTTTCATAGTTGTTGATGCAGTGATGGATCCAGGATTTGTATTCAGGGGGTGCGGAAATAATTTTTTTGATTATTTTAAAGGGAAGGCAAGCGAGCTGAACGAAAAATTGGAAAAATACTTAAGAGTATTTGCAGATAAGAAAAATAAATAATGCAGATAAATATTACAAAGTAATTACAAATTCGCAAATAAATAAATACAATGATAAAATTCTTTATTCGAGCTCTGCAATTTGGAATGACACATCAAACTCCTCGTCGAACTCCATCAAGCTCGTTAAGCATCACCGCGATGAACATGCACACAAAATAGACAAATAAACGCGTAAGTAAGGAACTCACAAATAAATTTCAAATGATCAAATAAAAAAACTGAAAATCACCTTACCCATTAAAGTTCGTATTGGTTCAAATATTCGAGCTCATTGATAGATTAATAGAACCCTCTCATTTTTCCTTACTGGGTCGCAGCCTATTTTTCTCATTTTTTCTTTGTTAGGTCGTGGCCCAACTCTCCTCTTTTTCTTCCTTTCTTTTCTTTTTTCTTTCTTTTCTTTCTCCTCTTCCACGAACTCACTCTCTCCCTTTTTCTTTCCTTTCTTTTTTCCGTCTCTTTTTCTTTCTCTTCAAACGCAACCCTCACATCTTACTCTCCTTTTTTTCTTTCTTCTTCTCTTTTTCTTCCTCGGCTAGATTTTGGGTTTAGTTTGATTGGATCGGGTTTGGTGGAGCGTTGATGGGTGGATGATTTCTTGGGCAGTGCTAGTGGTGGTTGCGGATCGGAGAGGAGATCGGTGGTGATTTGAGGAGATCGGCGGTTAGAGGCCGATTTGGTGGTGGTGACCGGTTTAGTGGTTGGTGTGGGTTGTGACCGGTTTGGTTGGGTTGGAGCGAAGGGGCTGAGGCGCTGACCGGCGACCGCTGAGCGACAGGATGAGGGATCGCGATTAATTTGGGGATTATGGTTAGGGATTTCAATTTTGAGATTTGGGGTAGCTGGGTTGGGTTAGGGATTTGGGTACGGGTTGGTTACTTAGGCTGGGTTGGGTTATTTGTTTGGGTTGGGTTTAAGATTTGGGCTGGGCTTAGTGGGATAAATGGGTTATTTGTTTGGGCTGGGTTAAAAAATTTGATTGGCCCAGGGGGTTCGGTAGCCCACCCTGGCCTTGGGCTAGATTCATCCCTGGTTGATGGAGTGATGAGTCCAGGAAGAAACAAAAGGAGGAAGATGAGAAAGTGTATTAATTTAATTAATTTTTATTGATTTCTTCGTTATTTAACTGGGAAGTGAAGAGGAAGAACAGAAAAAAGAAAAGAAAACCCAATTAAGAAAAAAGAAATAAAAAAGGAAATAGGGAAGATTAATTAGCGTTGAAAACCCTAATAAATATAATTAATTAATTATATTATTTTAAAAAAAATTTAAAATTAATTATATTATTTTTCTAAATTTTTAAAATTAATTATATCATTTTTCTGAGTTTTAAAATTAATTATATTATTTTTCAGAATTCTTAAAATTAATTATATTAATTTTCTAGATTTATTAAATTAATTATATTATTTAATACATAATGGCATTGTGGTAAATAAGTTGCAACCGGGAGTTAGAGGTAAAAAGTAACGGAACAGAGCGTTGACTGACGGAGCCCGTGATTTTGCAGTTGACCCTAAGTTCAGTGGAGGCGGAATAAAAAATTTAAAATCCAGGGGAGGTTTCTATTTTTCGCGATAGTACAGGGGGCATTTCTGCAATTACCCCTATAAAATTGGACCACAAACCCTTTATACAGGTAATAGATTCTTCTAAGATAACAATTGGTTTAAAGGTGCTGGACCATAAACCCTTTATACAGTAGCATATAAACATGTAAGAGAAAGGGAAGACAATAATCGAATCTATTACCTGTCCCTATCTTCGCTTTACGACAACCCACCTCCTGACCCGGCCTGTCACTGTCTTATAGTCACCTCCCCCAAGAACTCAACACGCACGGGATTGGATAGTCAACTAAGGCATTCTGCAATTTTGGGGAAGGGAGAATGAGAGCGAGAGTGACGGCGTATTAGAGTAAGGGAGTGAGATCGAGAGCGGCGGTGGATTAGGTCCTCAAAACGGGGTCGATGGCAGTTGTGGGTTTGAGATTAAGAGAATGAGGAGAAGGAAGACGATGCAGGTTTGTTTATTTCATTCCCTTCAATTTCTTCTTAATTTTTGTACCGAATACAGCGTCGTTTTGGAGGAAATTTTATACCCGTTTGCCCAGATCCGTTTCTTGTTGGGTCCGGATCAAATTTGTTGACGTGGCATGTCACGTCAACCACTTAACGGAGCATGGTGGACGACGTTAGTATGAGGGGCTAAATGAGAGCGATCATTCAAGTATGAGTACCATTTAAAACCAAAATTAAGTGTAGGGACTAAATCAATATACTAAGGCGAGTGCATATGCCAAAAATCTCATTAACCCTAATGTGTGTGGTTGGGCCAGATCCTATTACATTTCCTTCCTCTACTAAATTAATTAAGAATAATGCACTCATTAATTAAGTGTTATTATAAAAAGAAAATACTCATTAATAAAGGGCATACTTTTCTCATTAAAGCATAATAGTAGTAAATATGCAATCAAGAGAGAATAATTAAATTAAAACGTTTAGCCCAGTACCAATATGGACTGACGAACAATTATTAATAATTTTTTAATAAAGTTTAAGATAAAACCTAGTAATTAAAATAATGTCAAAAATATTAATAAATTACTTCCTCCTATTTTTATTAACTGTCTTTTACTATTTGGGTATGCATATTAAGGAGGTCGGATGACTCACTATTTGAGACAATTTTGCCCCGAATTTTTTCTCGAACGTACGTTAAAAAAAATACGGAATTTTTTTGTGTCAAATAGTAAGTCTTCTGGTCTCCTTAATATGCATGCCCAAACAGTAAACGACGTTTAAAAATGATAGGAAAGAGTATTAATTAAAATCTAACTGTGATGCTATGCAGTGATATATGGAGTAAAGTCTGAGAATATCATGGATTAATGGTATCCATAACTTCAATATATTTTTCTTAAATAATGAATTGTAATGTGGACGGTGGCATTTGGTCAAGTGATATGATTCTTACTTAGAGTGTGAGAGGTCCTAACTTTTGGTCAAAGTATGATTCTTACTTAGGGTGGGTGTGAGAGGTCCTGACTTCAATTCTCGGAATGCCCCACCGTATGCATTCTGGAATCAATCTTTTCTATTTTTTAACAGGTAAAAAAGTCAGATTTTCAATTCGTTTTTTTTGCTCAAAAACACTAGCTGTATCCAATTAGATTGCCGAAAAAAGCACCCAAATCCATTTGAGAACGTCAGTGTTTTCTTGTTCTCACTTGTATTCAGATCGAAGATAGTAAAAAAAAAGAAAAAAAGAAAACACCAGGACAAAGAAGACAGCAAAATCAAGAATAAAACAAATTCATAAATCTAATTTTCAAACCCTGTCCAGTCTCACTATTTGTTTCCCACCCTCAATCAATCCCTTTCAAGTTACAGTATATATTTGGGTGTACTAGTACTTTGACGAATCCTAGTTTGGTTTTGGCGAGCTAACAATTCCTTTCTCTGCTCACCATTCGTGACTGGAATCGGCATGTCCCTTCAACTTGATTGCCACACATCTTCGGTTTTGAATCAACCCCGAGATAGTTTGTCAAGACTCTTTTCACTCCCAGGCCGCGTCTGTGATGCTTGTTGTTGTGATCAGTGTTGGTGGTGTTAGCAAATGGAGTTCTCTCCCCTCTTGCAGGGCTAACAAGTGAAGCAGGCGAGAAGTTCGGTGTAGTAAAGGTTGTTTTGTATGGAGTGCCTGAGACAGACACAGAATATGGAATGGAGACCTTCTTGTGAGCAATCACACTGATGGTAGAAGCTGACGATAACTTATCCGAATGTTTTGTTAAGTCATCCACGTATAGCAAATCATCAATCCGGGCTACAATGTTGAATGCCAAGCTTTCTAAAACTCTTGAGTAGCTCTCGAGAATAGATTTTCCAATATCCTGACAGTTCATAACCAGTGGTCAAGTTGTGATAAGAAGAATAAAGATAAGAAATGCGTTGGAAGGACTGAATGTCTAGTGACAGGAAGAAAACCAACCTTGTTGAATTGGATCTTGCTCGTGTCCAACGTCGTCTGAGTTAGACCAGGAAACCGTTGCTTCAAAGAAACCAGGAGGCTTTCAGCCCTTTCCGCAAACAATTCCCTCTTATCTCCGTCAATCATTAAATCCTTGACCATCTCCCATGATGACTTTGCAGTAGAGCGATTTGGAACAGTTGGAGGTTTTGGATGATGAGCTCTTCGACGCCATACATATATAGAGGATTCGACACGATTTGCAATCTCTAAAGCAACATGTTCAGAGGATATATCAAGACAATCAAGCAGGTATTCAGCAGAAAACTGATCTGATGTGATGTACCGGTATATAAGGTCCCCTAGACATGCTCTTCCGTTCTGAAAACAATTGACAAGAGAAATCCACAATAGTTTATAAACATGATTAACAAAAACCGAAGCATGATGAAAAGATTCAAGAAACTAAGAATGCAGTGACACGTTACGCTAATCTCATGACAAACTTTTATACCACAGCCAAATTTTCAGACCTTTGGAAGAGCATCAAAATATGATTGGGGAACATCCATTTCCGCCAATGCATCGTTGTTGATTGCCATCACAGCTTTGAGTATTTGATTTGTGCATTCGCGTGTGTGGTTCAGCTGCTTTCTTGAATTGTCGGTAAGACCACCAGCAGGGACTCGGGGTACTGGTAACCACCACTTCTCCTCCTGCCTTTGAATGTTTTTGCGGAAAGAGGCTGATCCATCTGCTTCTGGGGCTATAATTCCTTGATCAACATACCAAAACTCTGTATTGATGAAGCTATCTAATATTTCCTGTCATAAGTGGAAGAAAGAAGCTTTCAGAATGACCATTAAGATTCGGAGAAAGGCCAAATATTAAACTATCAGGGCTAAATCTTACCAGAAGCATGTTGTCTAGTTTACGAAGAGCAGGGAGATTCATAAACATATCTGATCTGGGCCTGCAAGTCATGACCTACAAAAATTCAGAGAACATCACTCATTCTGTATGCAATCATTGTTTTCAACTTAAAGACTTGATGCTTTCAATTATTATCCACATCACGACTGCCCAGTTTTGCTCGTCACATCACTCTGATAAGTTTGCAAAAATTCAGAACAGATGTTGACATCATAAACTTTTTTCTGCTGAAATTCCTACTTAAGATAGTCTTACCTCAAGCTTACTACCATCAGGAAATGTTTGCCAGGAAGGCATCAGTTCCACAATGTGGTCACCAACACAGAGAAGCCAGTCCATCTCTCTTTTCCACATTGCTTTCTTCTCTGAAGGTAATGGCTCTAACCTCCACAATTGACCAAAAATACTGCCTACACAATTCAAAAGACAAGCTCAGATTTGATAACAAAGCAGAATCCTGTACAGAAACAAAGAGGGAAGAAGAGAAGCATACATACCACACAAATTGGTGATAGCATTTGAGATGGCCGAAGCTGAGCAAACCCCTTTTCCACATCCAGACATATCTTCACCGAGCAACAATTTTGCAAATCTCTCCTTCATCATGTCTATCTCTGCACACCATTCACCCAAAACAAAAGACACTATAAGCTTGAGTTGGCAATAAATCAACAGAAAGAGAAAAAGTACCAAACTTTAGAAAAGAGAAAAAGTACAACTAATTTGAAAATTTTGGGACTAAAGAGACGAAAAAGCAACCTGAAATTTTTGAATTGAGCTTGGTGATGTTGCAATCTTCCAAATGGGTTTTCTTTTCACTTCCATTTTTTTCAGTACTAGAACTCTTGCTCTTGCATTCTCCAGCCTTCCTTATGGGCCAACCTAGAGGAGATGGAGATTCACACCCCTTACTTCTCTCTCCCTCAGTTGAAGAACCACTTGTCTGGTCACTACTCCAGCTGCTCCCTCTTGACTCAGTCCCGGACTCGGTCGCAGACTCAGTCCCACCTTTCTTCTTCACCTTACTACTTTCTTCCATTCTTACATGAAAGCAAGAAGCTTTCTTAAACCCCAACTGCTTAAATTCTCATAAAACCCGTAAAGTCATGTTCTTGGTGACTTAACGGACACTAGGGAAAGGTGAAAACGAAAGAGGATCAGATTTTTGTTTTCAAAAAAAAAAGATAAAGGGTTTCCATGTATTTCTTTCTGTATCTATTCCCTTTGTCTCCTTCTCTCTCAATTCAAATTTGATTTTGAGAGCTGAAAGGAAACTGCGGCCGTTTTTTCACATGTGCCATGGCTAACGTCTCTCTTTGTTTTGAGTGTGCTTTGTTTCTCTCTCTTCCTCTCACTTTCAGTCTGACTTAGTAGAGAATAAGTTCAAAATATAATAATATACTAAGGTCCGGTGGTGATGAGCTGATGACGGATGTGCCCATCCATTGAAAGTTACATTTTTAACCTTACTACGTGTTTTAGTTTGTTATTATGCTAGAAAAATTGAAATTATTTCTAACATATTATCTATATTCTTTATGCTACTCCTTTTTTTTTTTAAAGAAGACCTCGAATTAGATTAATTAAACGTCTGCAAGTATAAAAGGTTCAATCGCCTCGGGGCATTCTCCTACCCAAACATTTCCTAAACTAGAAATCAAAGCCATTTGGCTTAACTCATGTGTTGGAACATTCGTGGTCCTTTTTGTGTGCATAAAGGAGCAACTGCGAAACTTGTAGTTTACACGAAAATCTCTATTGGACAGAGCCAAGATGTTCTGTAGGCAGTCCGACTCAATGATGATCCTTTCACACCCCTATTGCCTAGCTTGCGTGATAGCGTCTCGAAGCGCCAGAGCCTCCGCCGTTGGTGCATCTGTCTTGTAAGGGAGAAAGAAGCCCCTGAGAAAATCACTCCTCCCCCCTCATCTCGAACTATGAAGCCCAGGCCAATTCCCGAACTCCCGACAGCTGCATCTGTGTTGACCTTTACCACCCCTGTCGGGGGAGGTTTCCACTTCGGGTCGATGTTTTAGTTTCTTTAGTAGTCGTATTTATTTATATAAAAAACTCAAAATAATTGTCGTATTTTTCTTTTTTAGATGATTAGTTAGTGATTTTTACTGCCTTAATCATGATTATCTTAATTATATATTTAATTATAAATGATAAAACTAATTAATGAATACATGGGTAGTTTTGTTAAAAATTTAAAATATAACTAAAATTATCCACTTCATTAATGTGTGATTACAGTTAAAACGACTATTAAAAAATAAAAAAATAGTAAATAACATAATGACATTCCCATTAGATTTTAAAAACCATTTATTTTATAAATTAGATCATATGATGAATTAAAATAATCCATTAATAAAAATTAGAGTACTCGTTAATGCTCATCTATATAGGTTCATTATTAAGCCGGTAGTAAATTAATCTAATCAGTTTATTGATCAAGATTGGATGTTTAGCTACACTTCTGGAGGGTGACATAGTATAAACTTTATAGAACTCTTTACAAGAATTATGGAATTATTTCATGTTTCACGTCAATTATCATATCATTTCCATCAAGTCAAACAGTCCATTCAACAGCAAAAAAACTGCATAATCCACACCTTCCTTCACAGTGAATTGTGCTTAAAAAAATTACTCTAGCTTAATTATAGAAGACTAGATATTATTATTATTTTAATTTAATCTTCATCTCATTCTTAGTTCACTTCAATATTTCATCAAAATATATGCCTCACAAGAAATAATTAAGCACAATAAAGAGATCACTTTTATGGAAAAAGAAGAATAGAACAAGGCGCGTTACCGCCCTTACTCCTCCTTCAAACGCGGCAACTTCTTCTGAGGTGTCGGTTAGCGATATCGCCATTGTACGCGTTTCTTTCATGACTGTGTCATCCAGTGCATTGCCTCTTGACGCTCATTAACGTTTTCTTTTGGTTTCTTATCCTTCTCACTGCTCTTTGTGCAGGACACCACTACCGCCCCTGCTCACTTGTCGCAATCAGGTGATATGGACTTGTCCCACATACTTCACCGCCCTGACAAGAGGCAACGACTTGGCGGGGAAAGCGTGAGCTTGGCCACGGGTCCTGTTATCCATGAAGGGGAGACTACTGTCGTTTTTGCCTCAACGATGCCTTCTGTCCTTTTGACCTTTTGGGCACTATGGGCGTTTCTGGGCCCTTTGACACTTCGCCCAACTCTTTCGAATCGCCGCTTCCTCCTTCTTTCTCCCAGGTCATGGGTTTCCACGATGACTTAACGGGGGCTGGCTTGTCAAATTTTCAACCTCACGGTTCCTTTGGGCTTCCTGGAGGTACTTCTTCTAATCAGCCTCCATCCCTAACTACTCTATTCTTCGTTCCTTCCAATGCCTCGATGTACTGACCTTCTGGGGATGGAGTTGCTACACCTCATCTCGTGGCCGATTTGAGCTCGATGGAGTCTGGGCCCGTTACTCATCAACTTGACTTGAGTAACTTGCGCAGTTCTGGATTCTCGGCTGTTGGAGGCGATAGCTCCGTCTGGATTTCCTCTTTCTTATCTGCTTATGCCTTAACGTCCCTTGAAGAGCAGGAGGCATTTCTTACTCGGACTGCTGATGAGCAGATGGGTTTGTTACGCTCCACCTTGTTTTCTTCCTACTCCCAGTTTTACTATTGGTCGCTGCACATGTCACACAAGGTTAACTCCCTTACTTCTACCACGGATAGGCTTTACACCGCCCATTGCCAACTTTCTGAGGAGCTTGCTAAGGAGCGGGAAGAAAAGAAGACACAGTCGAGGGGATTGGTGTTAGCCTTGGCAATGGCCCGGAAGGACTCAAAGGACGCTAAAGAGCGAGAAGTCACTAAGGTGTCTAATCTGGAAGCTACTCTGACGGCAGAGAAGGCCAAGAATGCCACGCTAGAGGAAGAGAAGACGACATTGAAAGAGGAAAAAACCGCCCTAGAGAGGGAGTCCGCAGCGAAGTGTACATGGTACATCGAGAGAACAACCAGTATCATGTCTGACTGCTTTGTGGATATTCATGGTGAGGATGCATACCGCGCTAAGGAACTCATTGACACTTTCGGGAGAGGTCGGGGACCCTGACAGATGATCACTTTCATCGGGCGAAGACGGTGGGCCACGAAGGGCAGGGGGGATAGCGAGGTTGCCGCACAATAGGAGTCTTTGTCATACTTTTTTGAATACCTAGTGCCGCCCGTTTTTGTTTTTACTTTGGGGGGCCTTTGTCTTTTGTAACCCTTTGAGGGCTTTTTGAACAATCATCATATATACATTCTGGTTGCGATTTCCCTTTGTGGTTAATCTCTTTTACGCCATCTCTTTTCTTTCAATCTCTCACAATAAGATAGCGGCATCAATAATACCATAATGACGTTGACAATAAGTTTTCATACTCCTTGCAAAGCTACCATCATAACGCGGCAAGATAACTAGATTCCAATAGACAACAAAATAACCGCGGTATCGCCATATAATCCATAGAACCATAAATACTGATAACGAACATTGTGCGGGGCTTCGCGGCATGACTTAATCATGCACATTTCAATGTCGAGGTAGAACAATGTCGTATAGCAGATAGCTTCATAAATAAAACTCATAGAAGTAAATAAGATGCTGCGGCATTATAGTCATATATGTCTTTAAATCGGCGGTATTCTCCCAGAGGCATTACAGCCTCGAGCACTGCTATCGTTTCAGCTAAAGAGATAACTCGGTCGATAAGATGTAATCTAGGACGAGAGTTTTCATAGCAATATCGCGCTGATGTAGATACTCTCGGTCGGTGGCGAAGAATCTCATATAGATATACGCAGACATATCTCTTTCCGCAGGAATAGCCGTCAAGGAGATATAGTACATACACTCCCCTGACGTTAGTTCTCGAATTAAGATGATAAGATCACGGGCCGTTAATGGCATACTCGTCATAGAGATAAGACCGCCTAATACTATCGTCTGCACGGGCGTCAGTCTCCTCATTGTTTCCACAGTGTCCCTACACATTCTCAATCATTGCTTTTAGAGCATTAGTAAAATAACGTGCCATAACAAACGTTAATTACCAGTAGGAGTCATCGCACCTCCATATCCGGGTGCCGTCAGCATCACTCGTATCACGTTCTCAACCAGCCATCTTCGCCAGGGATTTCCCATCTAGTTACTAGCTGAGAGACTATGATTTAGTGGGTCGTCTTTGTGATACCAAGTCACCAGCTTTCAGCAATCGCTCCTTGACGTGCCTGTTGTAATAACACGCCATTTTTGTTTATAATGTATCATTTTCAGAAGAGTTTCCTCATGTAGTTCTGGTAACGCATCGAGGTTCGCTCGCAACCTCTCTTCGTTTAGTTCTTCTCTGAAGTATGCAACTCACAGGCTCAAAGTACCGATTTTCACTAGTGTGATGACCTTAGTGCCGAAAGCCAATGCGAAAGGCGTTTCTCCAATGCTGGTTTTAACAGTCATGCGGTATGCCCACATCACATATGGCAGCTCGTCCACCCTTTTCGTCTTAGACCCTTCTAGGTTTTTCTTGATTCCGCTAAGGATGCTTCGGTTAGTCACTTCCGCTTGACCGTTGGTCTGCGGGTGAGCCACGGAAGAGAATCTTTGCTCGATTTGGAATTCCGCGCACTGTTCTCTAAAGAATTGGCTAGTAAATTGCATCCCGTTATCGCTGACTAGCACACGGGGTACCCTAAACCGCATGATAACTTGGTGTTTAAAGAAACGCCAAACTCTTTCTGTAGTGATGTTGGTCACCGCTTCTGCTTCCGCCCATTTCGTGAAGTAGTCCACTCCACGACCACGAATTTTAACTGGGACCTTGCTTTTGGAAACGGGCCTAAGATATCGATCCCCCATTTTGCAAAAAGACAAGGAGCTACAATTTCAGAGATTTCCATTGCAGGTTGTCGAGGGATCTTAGAGAACTCCTGACATTTCTGACACGTTCATACGTAATTATGGCAATCTCTACTAATAGTAGGCCAATAAAATCCTGACCTGAACACTTGCGCGACCAGGGTGCCGCCAAATGCATGCACGCCGCATATTCCTTCATGGATTTCTTGTAAGGTGTGAAGACCCTCTTGTTCTGTTATGCACTTAGCAGCTGAGTGGGAGAAACATCTCCGAACTAGTTCCCCGTCATAATACGTACACCGTGCCGCTTGTTTCAGCACCTTTTTCTTCTCGGCGTTATCTGTGGGTAACTCCTCATGTTTCAAGTACATTATTACGGGGATTCGCCAATCGTTCTCAATTTCTTCAACGCAAAGCGACGCTTACTCCTCCATGAAGGAAGGCACGGATATCTCTCATTAGTACACGTCATTAGGTATGGACACTTCCGGGTTTGCTGCAAGTTTGGCGAGGTTATCTGCCTCAGCGTTATCCTCTCGAGGAATATGCTCAAAGCTAACCTGCATGCCACTTTTCTTTATTTCTAACAATTCCCGTTTTACTTTGGTAAGGTATTGGACCATGATGGGCTCTCTAGCCTGAGCGTGCCCTAAGACTTAGTCTATTATCAACTTGGAATCTCCACAGATTTTTAATTGCAACTCTCCCAACATTCTCGTGTCGTGTATGGCTTTGGTGGAGAAGCTTCTTCCTATTCTGAGTCCAGCCAGTAACCCCTCATATTCTGCCACGTTATTGGATAACGGTTGTAGAATTCTGATGGCGTACCGTATCTGTATATCGTGTGGCCCGATTACGAAGATTCCGACTCCGGCTAGTTCTTGATTCTTGGCTCCATCCACGTGGATGACCCACAAGTCAGTGTAGGTTTCAGGGAATAGGAGATCCAAGTCATCTTTTTCTTCTTCGGGTAACTCTATCATCGGGTCTTGCATAAAGGTACACTCAGCTATGAAGTCTGCCAGGACTTGAGATTTTATAGATGGTCGGGCTCTATACTGCAACCCATATTGCTCGAGTTCAATGGCCCAAATCAGCATTCTTCCTGAAGACTCAGGTTTCCGAAATATCTTTTTCAAAGGTTGGTCCGTAAGTACGATGACGGGATGAGCCTGGATATATCTATCCATTTTCCGCGTGGCCTGTATTAACGCAAATGCTATCTTCTCAATGCGTGCGTATCGCAGCTCGGCGTCTTTTAAAACATGACTCACGAAGTATACCGGGTGGTGCGTGTGGTTATCATCTCGCACTAGGACAACACTAACCACTCCATCAGCTACACCAAGGTATAAGTACAGGGTGTCGCCCGGTTCTGGTCTTGTTAACACCAAATCAGATGACAAATAGGCTTTGAGGCCCATAAATGCCTCTTCACATTCTGCTGTCCACCCAAAAGGAGCTTTCTTGCAAATAACCTTGAAGAAGGGCAGACATCTCTCACCTTGCTTAGAAATAAACCGTCTTAGGGCAATAACGCGCCCTGTAAGCTTCTGCACTTCCTTGACGGTTCGAGGAGATATCATATCCTGAATAACCTTGATTTTTGAGGGACTGGGCTAGATACCCTTCTGGCTGACCACGTAGCCCAAATATTTGCCTGTCTGAAATGTGAACATGCATTTATGGGGGTTTAGCTTCATTTTGTATCTTCTTATCACATCAAAGACTTCTTCCAAGTCTGCCAAGTGGTCTTTGAAGCTTCGGCTTTTAACTAGTATATCGTCAACGTAGGCTTCCACGTTCTTTCCAATTTGCTTTTCAAATACTTTATTTTCCATACGCTGAAAGGTTGCCCCAGCGTTCTTCAGCCCAAACGGCATCGCCGTGTAACAGTAGGTAGCTTTCGGAGTGATGAAGGCTGTCTTTTCTTCATCTTCGACGGCCATAAGGATTTGATGATACCCCGAGTTGGCGTCTAATGAGCTTAGATAACCGTACCCTGCAGTTTGATCGACTAGCTGGTCAATTCGAGGGAGCGGGTAGCAATCTTTGGGACAAGCATCATTCAGGTCAGTGAAGTTGATGCACATACGCCAATCCCCGTTGGGTTTCGGAACGAGAACTGGGTTAGCTAGCCAGGTTGGATATTGGGCTTCGCGGACGAAGCCCACGTCTAGGAGTTTTGTCACCTCCTTGTCGACGGCTACCGCCTTCTCTACAGAAAATGCTCGTCGTTTCTGTTGAACTGGCTTGACGCAGGGATCGACATTAAGTCGATGTTCCGCTATTTCTCGCAAGATACCAGGCATATGCGCGGGTTTCCGCATGAACTCTCCTTTACATTTGTTCAATAATCGAGCTAACTGAAGGTTTTCTTCTGGGCTGAGCTTTTCACTAACCAGGAAATTTGCTTCATTGACCCCGTTGACTGGTATGGGTACCATCTTGTCCACGGGCTGAGTGCGTTTCTCGTCATTCTGCTCATAGGGATCCACTATGACATACACGTACCTATCACAACTCTTCTGCGTCATGACTAGGTAACATTCAGCCGCTAACTTTTGGTCGCCTTTGATCGAAACTACTCCATCCCAAGAGGGATACTTCATCCTTAAGTGTTTTTGAGATATCGCTGCCCCAAAATGGTTGAGGAATGGTCGCCCAAGTATGGCATTATAGGGCAGGGTTAAGTCTACGACCAAGAATAACAGCTCCTCTGACCGCTTGGACGCGTCTTCTCTAAATTACACAGGCAGCATCGTCACTCCAGTCATTGGGATTGGGACTCCATCTACTCCAATTATTGGCTTCTTGCAAGCCGTCAGTTCACCGTCAGGGCACTTCATGAGGTTGTAAGCTTCTAACGAAAAAAGATTCACCGCGCTTCCATTGTCAATAAGAGTTCTTCTAACTCCATGGTTGCCAATGACGGGCGTGACTACTAACGCATCGTTATGTGAAAAGATGACGCCTTTTTCATCTTCCTCGGAGAAGGATAACACCATACGATCTAGAGCACTTATCGCCTCGCTTTTCATTAACGCACCTTTTCGCTTCCGCTTGTCTCCCGCTGTGGGTGTTAATTGCACAGGCTCGTCAAGGTAGGGTGTGCCTCCCGCGATAATGTTGATGATGGGGATGTCATCTTCGTCAACCCTAAGCGTTTCCCTACCTCTGCCAGCAGGTGTAGCGTCATTTCTTGGAGCACGAGGAGGTGTCTGTCTGTTATTTGTCATCTTTTTTGTCGGGTTGTTCCTGACTTCTTCTCTTGCCTTAGTGGCAAATTCCCCAAGGTAACCTTCTTCAACTAAACGCTCTATCGCCAGTTTTAATTCTCCACACACATCTGTGGAGTGTCCCTTGACTCTATGAAACTTGCAGAAAGCGTTTTCCCTTCCTCCCATGACCACTCCGGGCTTTACAGGGGCTGGATAACGGATAGGTAGGTTCCGTTGCTCCACAATCGCCAAGATTTCCGCTCTCAGTAATATGAGGGAAGGAAGGTTTGGGTCATAAATTCGGCCCTTAGGAGGATCTGTCTGCCGCCGAGTAGGGGAGTTGCCGGGTCTTCCCCTTGAAGAGTTGCCTCTTCTTCTGTTAGAGGTCTTGGGGATATGGTCTTTTCGTTGAGCGTAATCGTCGATAAAATGATCGTCAGATGTCGTGTTGGTAGAGACGTTAGGAACCTGAGGTGCATTTTGTGGCATGTTTTGGATTCTATCCCTATTTTTTTCCTCTTCCATTCTTGCGTAATTATAGGCTTTCAGTCGTAACGCGTCCAAAGTCACCGGGGGTCCACCATTAATGTGTCTCGCAGTTTTCCATAGCGACAGTTCCGCTTCAACGCTTCTATAGCGAAGTCAACGGTAACGCCCGACGTTAACGACATCTCCATATCGAAACGAATAAGGAAATCATTATTCCTGAGGTTTCCTGCGTATATCAAATAAAGTTGCGGCAGACTTCTTGATGGGGACAGCGGTGCTAAACCGACTTCGAAACTTAGACTCCAACTGTGAAAAACCGTCGATGGACCTGGCTGGGAGACCTTCAAACCATAAACGTGCAACTCCTGATAACGTCATCACAAATATTTGGCACAACGCTGCGTCACTATGAGTTTGGAATTGCACGAAGTCTTTCACCTTGTTAAGGTGGGAAATGGGATCCTTGGTACCGTCATAGGACTCCGTAGGGAGTTTCACATATCGGTTGACCCTGTGACGCCTTATGCGATGGCTGAATGGGTGACCTGAGGTGTCGTCCAGGATTTCGCGAGTATGGGGAGGTGGGGAGACTTCCAAATGACGTCTCCGATTTTACGGATCGGGGAGATGGTGTCACCTTGGGGACCGGCTGCTACTCCTTGGCGTACGGGTTTGGTATCTTCTGCTACTCGATCTCTCACTACGCTCAGGGGATACGTCTCTATCCATTTGCTCTTGTTGACCATCCCAACGATCTCTATACTCGTCCTATCACCGCTCCCCTTGGGAGACGAGAATTTGTCACGCGTGAGGCACATAAGGCTTTATTTACCCATGAGCGAGTTGCACAAAGCTAGCTGGTGTAGACGTCATGGATAAGGTCAACGGAATGTTTCGGTGTTATGGAGGTGATAGCGGTTGTTCAGTGATGATAGATGAAGTGAAGATAGTCTGAGAAGGAACGCTCTGTCCAGAAACACTGGGCGTGAGTCTCACGGCCAACTTGGTTAAATAGTCCAACTGAGCGCGAAGAGCGGATATTGAATTCACAAAAGGATTGTTAGCGCTATCCATCATAGATCCCATTGGAGGAGGAGTGGAATAGCTAGATCCTGCCATTTGAGAGAGGGGAATCTGCATCTGGGAAAAATGTGTTCCCATTGTTTGTCCAAAAGAGAAGTCTGAAGATCCCAGAGAAATTTCTTGCATTGTGGCAGAAACATCAGTAGTAGAGAAAGGGAAAAGTTCTCTGCGGACCGCAAAAGGAATGCTAGAAAGCTGAGGTGGTGTAGACTCCGAATCAGAAGCCATGATCCTTCGATCTCCGAGAAAACAGAGCTTGGCTATTAAGGACGCTCACTTAATAGAACCAAAGCTCTCAATAAAAGCATCAATTTGATAAGATCCGAACTTCTGGGGAATCGTGGGTGTGGATTATGGCCGCACAGAGTTACTGTAGTCGCCGTCTGATGTACCTACAAAGCACCGGAGGGGGGGCTCCGGCGTAGACACTCCGATGCTTAAGTCAGTATGGCAGTTCCAAATGGCAGAGGTTCGACTAGCAATCATAGGCTTACCTTTCATCTCGAATGGTGGGGTATTTATAAGCACCGAAGAGGGCGTTGTCTAGGGAAGATAACGCCTTGAGTGACGTCATGGCTGACCTGGGATGGGATAACGTCGTGCGTGTGGGTTGATGACGCATGAGAACCCCCCCCCCCCGCGCTGATGTCGACCATCCTAGGGTTCCTCGCTGGGTAAGGGGCGGCAACCTTGGCGGCAGACGCCCGATAGGGGCTGCAGTGTTGCCATCTTGACGCTGGGGTAAGGACAGAAATATCCCTGGAATCGCCCCGAAATTGCTTCTATTGTTATCATAAAATAGAGAGAGTTTTCTCAATTGTTCTTTGCGAAACTTGTCCCTCATTGAGTCCGGACACTCGATTAGGATAGCAAGTAAAACCCGAAAGTCCATTCCATTAGTTCGTTTACTCTAGCTTGGTTCTCACAGGTTGAGTTAGGGTTAGAGATACGAACCTCACTTGATTCGTTAGGGTTGGTTAGCACAGGTTGTTAACAGGGTCTGTTGATACCCGAATTTTGACGCCATTTTTATTTAATTTTAGCATTTCTGTTATTTAGTTAATTTACAGTCATTTTCAGCTGATTTACTGTCACTAACATTTTTAGGGTTTTCATCGCCTTTTAGCATCATCGTTAGCATCGTCAGCTTTCGAAATCGCGTTTTTAATTTTTCATCAAGTATGTTCATCATTATTATCATTAGTATTTTTAGCCCGAAAACTCACATTTTTTACTATCCGGCAGTCGTTTGCGAGTCGTTTCTTCGTTTTAGGTCATCTCATGATTTTTAGGATTTTTAATATTTTAGCACATTTTTTAGTTTTTTTATTTTTTTATTATTATTTACGGTCGAGCTTTTATCGGACCCGAGTAAGTTCGCTCGGACAACAGCTTGACTTCAAAATGTTTTCCATCAACTAGTTGCTAGATTTTTTTCTGCTCGCAATAGTCTACAGCGTTTCGCGCAATTTTCGGTGTAACGCTTTATTTTTTCCGTTCCCGCGTTCCGCGTCTTTGAACGAGGAAATAAACGCGTTAAACGGAAAATTTTCATGATTCGCTGTAGACGACTAAAACCAGCGTATTTTTCTCTACGCGCGGGTACCTTCGTCTCGGAAAGTCAGAACGTTTGCACGCGGGAACCGACTCGAGGCCATTTAATCCAGATAAGAGGCCATTTGATCATGGCCATTGATCTGGTCAACCAAGGAAAGTCAACCAGATCAATGGCCCTTGATTTAATGTGCATAATGCACATGCACAGTGCACGCACGAGCAAAGCCACGGAAGTCGTCGCCCAAGCCACCTGCTCCCTAGCCCCTAGCTCCGCCATCATCACGGCTAGCCTCCAGCCCTCCTCCACGCGCAGCTCCGGCAGCCACCCTCCCACGCGTTCGAGGCCTATAAATGGCCGCCCTGTTCCTTCGGCAAAAGGGTCCGAAATCTTGCACAAAAAAGCTCTACTCCCTCTCCATTTTCTGGACCAATTCACGCACCCTCAAGCCTCACTCCCGTTCGTTCGTCCGTTGGCAGCAGCAACGATCACGGTAAGCTTCTCTCTCTCTTACGGTTTCTCTCTCTAATTGTTGTTCTTGACTTCGATGACCATTTAACTGCTCAAACGTGTTCTAATTGCCTGAGTTTCAACCTAATTTCACTCTACTAGCATTCGTTTGAACTACCGTAGCTTAGTTTAATTATTTCGCTAATTAACGTAAAAATGCATCATTCCTTTTTCCTCCAAAATCCTGCTGTTATTGTTTCTGTTTTCTTGCTGTAATCATTTGTTTGTGCTGCTGGGAGGGAGACCTTCCTTTTAGGTCAAAAACCAGGCGAATTGGTCGCCTGGTTTTGTTGTATGAGTCGCCGGCAGTAGCGCCGGCGACGTGTGAAGCAAGAACAGCCATGCTGTTCTTGCGAGGGAGAAGATGATGGGGACGGGCCAAGCCCGTCCCTCTTGGAAAAAAGGCTGATGGGCCTTGGCTTAAGCCAAGCCCATCTTGCCTTTAATTGTGTCATGGGCTAGGATTCATTCCTAGCCCAATTTGATTTAAATCATGCATGCGGGCCCGGCCCAATTAAATTTTTCGTCAACTATTCAAGTCATTTTCAGCGTCATTTTATTTCATGCTCGTACGTAATGTTTAATTTAATTCGTATACCATATTTAATTAATCATTATTTACAATACTTGTTTATTATTTCACTTTGCTTAAATATTTATATACCATGATTAAATATTTATGCACGAAATTAAATAGCAGTATACCATGCTTTAAATGTTTATACATGATTTAAATGCACACATGCGTCATTTCCGGTTCATATTTTTCGTATGCTCGTTCTTGCGACAACTTGTTATTTAATTGTTCTATATCCGAATTGCTTCTTTCTTATCGCAATATTTATTTTCATGATATTTAAATTCAGTCATTTATTATACCGCCTATATGGTCGGTCGCTTTTTAATTTCCGTAAATATCACCTGCTTTAATTTTTCGCAAAACTGTTGGAAATCCTTCCGCAAATTATCAACTGTTTACTTTTCCGCACTTTACTTTTCTGCACTTTAAATTGCAGCAATTTACTTTCGGCAATTTAAATTCAATACCGCCTACATGGTCGGTCGCATTTTAATTCTCGTAAATATTCAACTGCTTTACTTTTTCGCAAAACTGCTGGAAATCCTTCCGCAAATTATCAACTGTTTAATTTTCCGCACTTTACTTTTCCGCACTTTAAATTTCAGCAATTTACTTTCAGCAATTTAAATTCAATACCGCCTACATGGTCGGTCGCACTTATCAACTGCTTACTTTTCCGCACTTTAAATTTCAGCAATTTACTTTCAGCGATTTAAATTCAATACCGCCTACATGGTCGGTCGCACTTATCAACTGCTTAATTTTCCGCACTTTAAATTTCAGCAATTTACTTTCAGCAATTTAAATTCAATACCGCCTACATGGTTGGTCGCAATATCAACTGTTTATTTTCTGCAATATCAACTGCTTTAATTTTTCGCAAAACTGCTGGAAATCCTTCCGCAAATTATCAACTGTTTACTTTTCCGCAAATATCCAACTGTTTATTCCCTGCATTATCAACCTGTTTTATTTTCTGCAAATCATTAAACTTTTTTTTCTTCCCTGTAAATCGCCAATAGCATTTAATTTTTCTGCACTTATCAAAACAGCATTTCATTTTCGTATGCGTAAAATCCATCATTTTTCGCATGCAATCAACCCAGCATTTAAATTCTCGTATGCATAAAATCAATCATTTTTCGCATGCAATCGACTCAGCATTTAAATTCTTGTATGCGTAAAATCAATCATTTTTCGCATGCAATCAACACAGCATTTAAATCTCGTATGCGTAAAATCCATCATTTTTCGCATACAATCAACTGTCATCATTTTATCAAACTCGGCATCTCACTTTCGTATGCGTAGAATCCATCATTTTACGTGTACAATCAATTGTCATTTAAAATTTTCATTGCTCAGTTATTTCTCAAGCTATCACTAACACTCTCGTTTTGTAGGTTAATTTCAAGCTTCGCTCGAAAGTACGCCTCACGAGTCCCTTTTATTTATTCGATGCTTTTCGCAAATATCAACTGCATGCATGATATATAGAACTGCTAGAATTAAAATCAACCCACATGAACGACGTGTTTAAAGAGTTGCTTAAAATGCCATGTTCATATGATTTTTAATTCTCGCTTATATTGACTGCATGTACATGGGGACTTTCGATCCCACAGCAAACTATCATTTTAAATCCATCATTTAAAATGGTACTCTGGTAGCAATCCATGTTAGGATCACGTAGTAATTAATCTAAGCATGCATGGCCCGATGATGAAATAAGAGGGCGCTCATTCAGTCTTACGGAAAATTCAGTCCCATCACGTTACGGTCAAGAATAATAGACTGATCTTGATAAACGGTAACCCCGTCCGAAGGATCTTTTTTATTATTCCTGAACGGTCCCGATTGTGGAAAAGACTAAAGTGACGATTCCTCTGAGGGCCCCCCTTTCAAAATAAAACGCATTTTATCAAACACCTTTTAAAAACACCTCTCTCATCAACCGGTAACCGTTTTTGGATGTGACTCGGGTGCCTAACACCTTCCCGAGACCATAATACGACCCCGAACCTTTTGTCTGGGGTCTAGACCCCTTTTTGTGCCTTTAGTTTTTTTACTTATTATATTTCCTATGCCATGACGATTAAGGTTCCCTAAACCTAGCAACCAAATTAGGGTGGCGACTTCATTGCATGCTGCGAGGCGTCCTTTTACGCTGAGCATTGTAAGGTCCCGAATTTCGTTGCACACTCGTGAATTAGCATTCTTTTGTTAATTTTTGGGGCGCGACAGTTTGGCGACTCCGCTGGGGAATGTTGGGTCGGAGCCGGTTTTATCTTTTTAGAGAGGTGTTTTATTTGTTTATTTATTTGCTTTGATCAATTGCTGGTCTGTTTATTTATTTGCTTTATCAATTGTCATATGCATTTCATGGCACCCTACACCCAGGGGACAATTACCAAAATAGGAGGGTAGTAGTGACGCCCTAGGACACATGTCCTAGGTAGTGTTCACAAATCCCAACTCGGATGAACCCCTAAAGCCAGTCGAAAGGTTATACGATTTCGCAAGGAATCGGGCGACTGGACGACACTTTAGGGACCTTTTCATGGTATCATCCGGGAACCATTCAAGCCAGTTAGAAATGTCGGAATCAGAGCCCCAGCACATGCATCATGATTATACCTGTTTGTCGTGGCTCTATTTGTCTTGTTGGCATATTGACATGATTTTTCTTTTATACGAATTGTAAATTTCTTACATGCGCAGGTTACCTTGCATTTAAAATTTTATTTTTGTCCCACAGGACCCGTTTTTGCTCATTCGATATATCGGCACTTACACTACTTTCACTTGATATTTTCGGGGAATGAAGTTTCAACGATCAGACACTACAAAGCCGAATTGCCACTTTAGAGGCTGAGATAGAGATGCAGAAAGGGGAGTTGGCTTCGATGGAGTGCTGTTGGCAGCAGAACTCTGACGTCCAGGATTGATACCTTCATGGGAAGACTCAAATATCAGCAAACCTTCATTTTTCTCATGTAACTAGAATCCCTGTTTTCATCAATTTTAGCCATTTTTTTTTTTGGGTGAATTTAGGTAGTTGGCTAGTTTACTACATCTTGTAAACACTTTTAATAAAGTCGTACCTCTTTCGGATATTTATTTAATCACCTCATCTTTTCCGTATCAATTATCCATCCAAATACAACTCAAAAGACCATCGCAAAAAGAAAGAGAAAATCCCTCCGGGATAAACACAATCGTTTCACCAAAGAACCGAAAAATCAGACCAAACATTCAAAAAATAGCCAAATATTGCCCACTCGTGGCCTTGTCCTCTTAGCTTATCGCAAACTCCAAAGTCATAGCGTAGATTGTCATCCCTCCCCTCGGTGGGGTTCACCAGGCGTCAGGCCCTGCGTCATTTGCAAGCACAGTAGAAAAGAGATCTTCCTAGCATGACGGCATTGGTTGCCCCTGCTAATTTGGGTTTCGCCGATAACATCTCAGATTGCTCCCTATCGTTGGAATGAATAGAGGCTTCCTTCGCATATCATCCACAACCAGGAGATCACGCCTCTCCGACCGCCCTGAAAATGTCAAGTGAAAGTGTAGCCGGAAAAGTGAATGAGCAACGTGGAGGCCTCGGGATCGTCCATCACTTGTACTTACTTTTTTTTCATTTTCTTTTTTTCAGGTTCACGATAGCTCCTCGCAAGCGAATTAAGCCACCGAGGCCCCCATAACAAGACTTCAAACGCTGAAGATGGCCGAACAAACCAAGACAGAAGAGGCATTGACTGCTAGAATAAAAGAGTTAGAAGAGCAAGTAAGGGTTACTACAGAAAAGGCCACTCGGGGTGAAAAAGAGCGAGATGAAGCAACCACTGAGTTCCCACCTGGTTTTGATCCTAGTCAAATGATGAGACCCTCCTCATCCGCCATCACTGGATCTTCGGGACCCCATTCATTTTCGGTTCCTGGGGGTCAATGGAAATGGACTGCTCCCGTCTTTGTACCCACCACCCCGAACCCTGTAGCCAACACGGGTGAAGGAGTTGATGCAGCTCTACAACATTCCTTTGTCAACCTTACTGTGGACCCTGGTCAGAATCTGATTCGTCAGGAATCCCGGGGATTTTACCCACCCCAGGGCTATCCCACTCAAGTCGCGATTCCCAATCCTATGGGAAGTCGGCCACCTTTTGTCAATCCGATGCAACCACTATTCATGACAGAACCCCCACCATACCTTGGTCCAAACGCTCTCGTCACAGAAAGACCGAATATGGATAGAATGAACCTGCTAGAGGAAAGGCTTAGGGCCATCGAAGGAACAGACCCCTTCGACCCTACAGGTCCCGCCACCATGTGCATGGTCCCGGGGATCATAATGCCTCCAAAATACAAGATTCCAGATTTTGAGAAGTACACTGGGATCGAGTGCCCAAAAACTCACCTCAAGGCCTATTGCAACAAAATGGCCGATATGATACACAATGAGCCCATGTTAATCCATCTGTTCAGAGAGAGTTTGGCCAAGCATGCCTTGACCTGGTACATGAGTTTGGATGGGGTTAAGATCAAAACTTGGAGAGATTTATCGGATGCTTTCTTCAAGCAATACAAGTTCAATTTGGAGGTAGCGCCAGACCGTTCTGATCTCCGAAATCTTGAGAAAAAAACTGAAGAATCGGTGAAAACTTATGCTCAGAGGTGGAGAGAACTAGCTTCTAGGATTTCACCGCCCTTGAATGACAAAGAACTCATATCCATTTTCGTGGACACCTTCAAGGCTCCCTACTACACTCATCTTATATCCAATCCATCAAATAACTTTTCTGATATGGTCATGGTGGCGGAAAGAGTCGAACAAGGGATCAAGTCGGGGAGAATCGATGTTTCCAGACCAGAGGTAACACCTAAGAAAGAGCCCATCATGGAGAAAGATGTCAACTTTGCCTCTCACCAGCCTAGCTACGAGCCACCTTCCTCGCCACCTCCTCAAAATCCTACACCATTTTCACCATCTCCATATAACCCGCCAAACAACCAAAATGACCCGAGTAACCGTTGGAACCGGGGGCCACTGTCAACTCTTCCCGCTCCTCTGGGGGAAATTTATAAACATCTCCTGACGGCTGGACAAATCGTGCCCACCCCAATGGCACCTCTGCAACCTCCTTACCCAAAGTGGTACGATCATAACGCTAGATGTGAGTACCATGCTGGAGCTCAGGGTCACACGATAGAAAACTGCTTCGCCCTAAGAGGAAAGGTTCACCACTTGATCAAGAATGGATGGATCTCTTTTGAAGGGTTAGCCAAAGGACCTGACACGACCGTCTACCCTCCTCCTACCAACCTTTGAATGATCATTCTCCCATAAGGGACCTATCCTGCTTACTCATCTAATGGCGATACCTACAATACTTTTTGTACAATAGTCGAGCCCACGACTATAAACAAGGGCGCTTCGTGGGAGGCAACCCACGTGTTCCTTTTAATATTTCTGGTTTTTTTAATAAAATTCAAACATTTTAGGATACCCTTTTCTAGTGAATTTAATATTTAATTCCCTTGTCATTTTAGACGCAATGAGATTTGTAAACATGGGGGCAAGCGAATGAAGTGACAACCAAAGGAAGGCGTTGAAAGATGTCAAAGCTCATTTTTCAAGGAAGTTGTCCTTCATGTTTACAATTTCCCCTTGTCGCACTTTACGTTTCTGAAAATTATGGTCTCGCAGTTTACATTTCTGTGGTTTTGCATTTCAGGTGCAACGAGACTTGTAAACTTGGGGGCAAGCAAATGGAGTGACGACCAAGAAAAGGCGTTGAAAAATGTCAAAGCTCATTGTTCAGGGAAGTTGTCCTTTAACATTTTTGCAATTTCCGTTTCCGCATTTTCCGTTGTTGCAATTTATGTTTCCACGATTTTTAATGGCCACGATTTTTAATGGCCACGATTTATGTTGTTGCAAGAGTGTGTGCGTCATGTCTGCTAAGATTCTTAGTTTTTGCAAAAAAAAAAAAGAAATAAAGGCATAGTCGCTTGGCTTGAAAATCCCATGTTTTGAACGTTTTTTTCAAGCATATTCATCACTTTATCACGACATGGATGACTTGTGCGTTCATTAGAAATTATATGAAACATACATGATTTTGTCTGTTAGCTCTTATATCCATGGCACGTCTAGACGTAAGCAATCACAAAACATATCCCTGTGAGTATTTTGGGCCTTCACGCTTTATTTCTTTCATGAGTGTAAGTGCCTGACTAGATACTAGCTAAATTCGCATAATATCCAGGGTACATGCGCCATTAGACATGGGATAGCTATAAAGTGACATGGGACTTTTACGGTTTTCTCCACTTTTTTCGTTTTTCCCTCTTTCCACCATAAATGTCATCACTCCCCAAACCGTCAATATCACTCATACCCCGGGAGCCAAAGAGCAGTTTCAGCTAAAATCGCCAGCCGGAAGTAAAAGCGCGTCGAGTCCAAGAGCACGATGAAAGAGACGGAAAAGGTCACCAGGAGATCGCTAAGGACCATCACCGGAGAAGCAGCAACGATGAAGGCCGAGGCCTCAAGACAAAAGGGGAAGAGATCAAGACGAAGGCTGTGCTTGCTCTGCTCTGTTGCATTTTCAAATCAAATCAAAAAGGGGAGGGATATACATAAAAAAAAAAAAAAAAAAGGGAAAAGGAGAGAAAAAAAGAAAAAAGGAGAGACGGGAAAAAAGGGAAAAGAAAAGAAAAGAAAGAAAATGCTCAGAGACCTTCGAAGAATACAAACAATCAAAGAGCCAAAGCAATCACAACCCAGGGGACAACTCAATTCGAGAAAATCTCGAAGAAAACTTTCCCCAGTGAACTCGAGTAGAAAGGCCCAAGGCCAACTCGAGAAATCTCAAAGCAGCCTTCCCCCAGTAAAGTCAAGCAAAAGAGGCCCAAGGCCAACTCAAGAAACCTCAAAGCAAGCATCCCTAGTGAGAACCCGAGGAGAGAAAGGGGCCCCAGGCCAACTCAAGTAGTGAGTCGTAAAAGGAACAGCGACGACACTCCCCAATGAAGACTCAAGAGAAGGGCCCCTGGCCACACAGAAGGCATCCCCAGCAAAAAGCGAAAAGACTCGCGCACCTCGCCCTCATCCTGGCCAATCAGCAAAGCATCGCTCATCAAAAGCCTTCCAACTCCTCAACAAAGCAATCCTTTCCCAAAACAAGCTCCTTTCCGGACATTTCATGTCCATTCATTCTTTTTCGTAAAAGTCCCATCGATTATTAGAACGCCCATGCATGTGCATCTTCATTCGAAGTATATTCACTCGGATTGACATTGCGAACTGTAAATTATGTATCATGTTAGTTGCATCTTTATGAGTGTCAAACACTTAGCCTTGTTTCAGAGCGTGAGTGCAAACACTAATATCAGGTGAGGATTGCTTACGACTGCATGTTGTGGGAAAGTCTTGTCCTTGAGGTCGTTATTTCTTGAACAAGACGTAGACGCTACCTAGACTTGAATCAATCATGTTCATATGACGAAAACTGAACGAACATTTTTATCCAAAAAAAGAAGAAGAAGAAAAGAGACAAAGGCTTGAATTTATTTTCTTAAACAAAGAAATCATTTTCATTCCAAACAAAAAAACTTGGGGGGCAAGCCATGGGATAAATGTAGGAATATTTGATATTTCTCACATAGGTCAATTGCTTCTTCATGTTTCCATCTGTTGTTGCTTCGGGTTTGTTTCCTTTCAATTTGCAGGATACGGATATGCTCCAGTGAAATCTCAACCAGGGGTCTTCGATGACAACATCGTTGTAAAGCCCTCGCCATCTTGGATTTTCCTCAAAGTCCAATCAACATCGAATAGGGAACGTTACCACTCCTCAACCTTGGGTCTTCGATGACAACATCGTTGTAAAGCCCTCGCCATCTGGAATTTTCATCAAAATCCAAAGGATTCATACGGTCACGTCTCCCAAAAATTCATAAATAGTCATCGAATCAACATCAAAGCAAAGGTATGTTACCGTCAATCAATATCTGAGCGAAGGTATGTTACCACTCTCATTCACATAATTCTACATTTCGGCATAATTATTACTCCTCCTTGAGAGACTACGGTCGTGTAGCCTCGCACGGTCGTGTAGTGACATCTTCAGCACCAGCGTCCGGAGAGCGATAGCCTCGCACGGTCGTGTAGTGACATCTTCAGCACCAGCGTCCGGAGAGCGATAGCCTCGCACGGTCGTGTAGTTACATCTTCAGCACCAGCGTCCGGAGAGCGATAGCCTCGCACGGTCGTGTAGTTACATCCTCAGCACCAGTGTCCGGAGAGCGATAGCCTCGCACGGTCGTGTAGTTACATCCTCAGCACCAGCGTCCGGAGAGCGATAGCCTCGCACGGTCGTGTAGTTACATCTTCAGCACCAGCGTCCGGAGAGCGATAGCCTCGCACGGTCGTGTAGTTACATCTTCAGCACCAGCGTCCGGAGAGCGATAGCCTCGCACGGTCGTGTAGTTACATCTTCAGCACCAGCGTCCGGAGAGCGATAGCCTCGCACGGTCGTGTAGTTACATCTTCAGCACCAGCGTCCGGAGAGTGATAGCCTCGCACGGTCGTGTCGTTACATCTTCAGCACCAGCGTCCGGAGAGCGATAGCCTCGTACGGTCGTGTAGTGACATCTTCAGAACCAGCGTCCGGAGAGCGATAGCCTCGCACGGTCGTGTCGTTACATCTTCAGCACCAGCGTCCGGAGAGCGATAGCCTCGCACGGACCTTCTTCACATTGCCACGCCGACCTCCGGAGAGCGATAGCCTCGCATAGACCTTCCTTATCATCTCCACAGCAGCGTCCGAAGAGGAATAGCCTCGCACGGACATGCAACCACATTTCCGCGTGGCCTGTATTAACGCAAATGCTATCTTCTCAATGCGTGCGTATCGCAGCTCGGCGTCTTTTAAAACATGACTCACGAAGTATACCGGGTGGTGCGTGTGGTTATCATCTCGTACTAGGACAACACTAACCACTCCATCAGCTACACCAAGGTATAAGTACAGGGTGTCGCCCGGTTCTGGTCTTGTTAACACCAAATCAGATGACAAATAGGCTTTGAGGCCCATAAATGCCTCTTCACATTCTGCTGTCCACCCAAAAGGAGCTTTCTTGCAAATAACCTTGAAGAAGGGCAGACATCTCTCACCTTGCTTAGAAATAAACCGTCTTAGGGCAATAACGCGCCCTGTAAGCTTCTGCACTTCCTTGACGGTTCGAGGAGATATCATATCCTGAATAACCTTGATTTTTGAGGGACTGGGCTGGATACCCTTCTGGCTGACCACGTAGCCCAAATATTTGCCTGTCTGGAATGTGAACATGCATTTATGGGGGTTTAGCTTCATTTTGTATCTTCTTATCACATCAAAGACTTCTTCCAAGTCTGCCAAGTGGTCTTTGAAGCTTCGGCTTTTAACTAGTATATCGTCAACGTAGGCTTCCACGTTCTTTCCAATTTGCTTTTCAAATACTTTATTTTCCATACGCTGAAAGGTTGCCCCAGCGTTCTTCAGCCCAAACGGCATCGCCGTGTAACAGTAGGTAGCTTTCGGAGTGATGAAGGCTGTCTTTTCTTCATCTTCGACGGCCATAAGGATTTGATGATACCCCGAGTTGGCGTCTAATGAGCTTAGATAACCGTACCCTGCAGTTTGATCGACTAGCTGGTCAATTCGAGGGAGCGGGTAGCAATCTTTGGGACAAGCATCATTCAGGTCAGTGAAGTTGATGCACATACGCCAATCCCCGTTGGGTTTCGGAACGAGAACTGGGTTAGCTAGCCAGGTTGGATATTGGGCTTCGCGGACGAAGCCCACGTCTAGGAGTTTTGTCACCTCCTTGTCGACGGCTACCGCCTTCTCTACAGAAAATGCTCGTCGTTTCTGTTGAACTGGCTTGACGCAGGGATCGACATTAAGTCGATGTTCCGCTATTTCTCGCAAGATACCAGGCATATGCGCGGGTTTCCGCATGAACTCTCCTTTACATTTGTTCAATAATCGAGCTAACTGAAGGTTTTCTTCTGGGCTGAGCTTTTCACTAACCAGGAAATTTGCTTCATTGACCCCGTTGACTGGTATGGGTACCATCTTGTCCACGGGCTGAGTGCGTTTCTCGTCATTCTACTCATAGGGATCCACTATGACATACACGTACCTATCACAACTCTTCTGCGTCATGACTAGGTAACATTCAGCCGCTAACTTTTGGTCGCCTTTGATCGAAACTACTCCATCCCAAGAGGGATACTTCATCCTTAAGTGTTTTTGAGATATCGCTGCCCCAAAATGGTTGAGGAATGGTCGCCCAAGTATGGCATTATAGGGCAGGGTTAAGTCTACGACCAAGAATAACAGCTCCTCTGACCGCTTGGACGCGTCTTCTCTAAATTACACAGGCAGCATCGTCACTCTAGTCATTGGGATCGGGACTCCATCTACTCCAATTATTGGCTTCTTGCAAGCCGTCAGTTCACCGTCAGGGCACTTCATGAGGTTGTAAGCTTCTAACGAAAAAAGATTCACCGCGCTTCCATTGTCAATAAGAGTTCTTCTAACTCCATGGTTGCCAATGACGGGCGTGACTACTAACGCATCGTTATGTGAAAAGATGACGCCTTTTTCATCTTCCTCGGAGAAGGATAACACCATACGATCTAGAGCACTTATCGCCTCGCTTTTCATTAACGCACCTTTTCGCTTCCGCTTGTCTCCCGCTGTGGGTGTTAATTGCACAGGCTCGTCAAGGTAGGGTGTGCCTCCCGCGATAATGTTGATGATGGGGATGTCATCTTCGTCAACCCTAAGCGTTTCCCTACCTCTGCCAGCAGGTGTAGCGTCATTTCTTGGAGCACGAGGAGGTGTCTGTCTGTTATTTGTCATCTTTTTTGTCGGGTTGTTCCTGACTTCTTCTCTTGCCTTAGTGGCAAATTCCCCAAGGTAACCTTCTTCAACTAAACGCTCTATCGCCAGTTTTAATTCTCCACACACATCTGTGGAGTGTCCCTTGACTCTATGAAACTTGCAGAAAGCGTTTTCCCTTCCTCCCATGACCACTCCGGGCTTTACAGGGGCTGGATAACGGATAGGTAGGTTCCGTTGCTCCACAATCGCCAAGATTTCCGCTCTCAGTAATATGAGGGAAGGAAGGTTTGGGTCATAAATTCGGCCCTTAGGAGGATCTGTCTGCCGCCGAGTAGGGGAGTTGCCGGGTCTTCCCCTTGAAGAGTTGCCTCTTCTTCTGTTAGAGGTCTTGGGGATATGGTCTTTTCGTTGAGCGTAATCGTCGATAAAATGATCGTCAGATGTCGTGTTGGTAGAGACGTTAGGAACCTGAGGTGTATTTTGTGGCATGTTTTGGATTCTATCCCTATTTTTTTCCTCTTCCATTCTTGCGTAATTATAGGCTTTCAGTCGTAACGCGTCCAAAGTCACCGGGGGTCCACCATTAATGTGTCTCGCAGTTTTCCATAGCGACAGTTCCGCTTCAACGCTTCTATAGCGAAGTCAACGGTAACGCCCGACGTTAACGACATCTCCATATCGAAACGAATAAGGAAATCATTATTCCTGAGGTTTCCTGCGTATATCAAATAAAGTTGCGGCAGACTTCTTGATGGGGACAGCGGTGCTAAACCGACTTCGAAACTTAGACTCCAACTGTGAAAAACCGTCGATGGACCTGGCTGGGAGACCTTCAAACCATAAACGTGCAACTCCTGATAACGTCATCACAAATATTTGGCACAACGCTGCGTCACTATGAGTTTGGAATTGCACGAAGTCTTTCACCTTGTTAAGGTGGGAAATGGGATCCTTGGTACCGTCATAGGACTCCGTAGGGAGTTTCACATGTCGGCTGACCCTGTGACGCCTTATGCGATGGCTGAATGGGTGACCTGAGGTGTCGTCCAGGATTTCGCGAGTATGGGGAGGTGGGGAGACTTCCAAATGACGTCTCCGATTTTACGGATCGGGGAGATGGTGTCACCTTGGGGACCGGCTGCTACTCCTTGGCGTACGGGTTTGGTATCTTCTGCTACTCGATCTCTCACTACGCTCAGGGGATACGTCTCTATCCATTTGCTCTTGTCGACCATCCCAACGATCTCTATACTCGTCCTATCACCGCTCCCCTTGGGAGACGAGAATTTGTCACGCGTGAGGCACATAAGGCTTTATTTGCCCATGAGCGAGTTGCACAAAGCTAGCTGGTGTAGACGTCATGGATAAGGTCAACGGAATGTTTCGGTGTTATGGAGGTGATAGCGGTTGTTCAGTGATGATAGATGAAGTGAAGATAGTCTGAGAAGGAACGCTCTGTCCAGAAACACTGGGCGTGAGTCTCACGGCCAACTTGGTTAAATGGTCCAACTGAGCGCGAAGAGCGGATATTGAATTCACAAAAGGATTGTTAGCGCTATCCATCATAGATCCCATTGGAGGAGGAGTGGAATAGCTAGATCCTGCCATTTGAGAGAGGGGAATCTGCATCTGGGAAAAATGTGTTCCCATTGTTTGTCCAAAAGAGAAGTCTGAAGATCCCAGAGAAATTTCTTGCATTGTGGCAGAAACATCAGTAGTAGAGAAAGGGAAAAGTTCTCTGCGGACCGCAAAAGGAATGCTAGAAGGCTGAGGTGGTGTAGACTCCGAATCAGAAGCCATGATCCTTCGATCTCCGAGAAAACAGAGCTTGGCTATTAAGGACGCTCACTTAATAGAACCAAAGCTCTCAATAAAAGCATCAATTTGATAAGATCCGAACTTCTGGGGAATCGTGGGTGTGGATTATGGCCGCACAGAGTTACTGTAGTCGCCGTCTGATGTACCTACAAAGCACCGGAGGGGGGGCTCCGGCGTAGACACTCCGATGCTTAAGTCAGTATGGCAGTTCCAAATGGCAGAGGTTCGACTAGCAATCATAGGCTTACCTTTCATCTCGAATGGTGGGGTATTTATAAGCACCGAAGAGGGCGTTGTCTAGGGAAGATAACGCCTTGAGTGACGTCATGGCTGACCTGGGATGGGATAACGTCGTGCGTGTGGGTTGATGACGCATGAGAACCCCCCCCCCCCCCCCCCCCCCCGCGCTGATGTCGACCATCCTAGGGTTCCTCGCTGGGTAAGGGGCGGCAACCTTGGCGGCAGACGCCCGATAGGGGCTGCAGTGTTGCCATCTTGACGCTGGGGTAAGGACAGAAATATCCCTGGAATCGCCCCGAAATTGCTTCTATTGTTATCATAAAATAGAGAGAGTTTTCTCAATTGTTCTTTGCGAAACTTGTCCCTCATTGAGTCCGGACACTCGATTAGGATAGCAAGTAAAACCCGAAAGTCCATTCCATTAGTTCGTTTACTCTAGCTTGGTTCTCACAGGTTGAGTTAGGGTTAGAGATACGAACCTCACTTGATTCGTTAGGGTTGGTTAGCACAGGTTGTTAACAGGGTCTGTTGATACCCGAATTTTGACGCCATTTTTATTTAATTTTAGCATTTCTGTTATTTAGTTAATTTACAGTCATTTTCAGCTGATTTACTGTCACTAACATTTTTAGGGTTTTCATCGCGTTTTAGCATCATCGTTAGCATCGTCAGCTTTCGAAATCGCGTTTTTAATTTTTCATCAAGTATGTTCATCATTATTATCATTAGTATTTTTAGCCCGAAAACTCACATTTTTTACTATCCGGCAGTCGTTTGCGAGTCGTTTCTTCGTTTTAGGTCATCTCATGATTTTTAGGATTTTTAATATTTTAGCACATTTTTTAGTTTTTTTATTTTTTTATTATTATTTACGGTCGAGCTTTTATCGGACCCGAGTAAGTTCGCTCGGACAACAGCTTGACTTCAAAATGTTTTCCATCAACTAGTTGCTAGATTTTTTTCTGCTCGCAATAGTCTACAGCGTTTCGCGCAATTTTCGGTGTAACGCTTTATTTTTTCCGTTCCCGCGTTCCGCGTCTTTGAACGAGGAAATAAACGCGTTAAACGGAAAATTTTCATGATTCGCTGTAGACGACTAAAACCAGCGTATTTTTCTCTACGCGCGGGTACCTTCGTCTCGGAAAGTCAGAACGTTTGCACGCGGGAACCGACTCGAGGCCATTTAATCCAGATAAGAGGCCATTTGATCATGGCCATTGATCTGGTCAACCAAGGAAAGTCAACCAGATCAATGGCCCTTGATTTAATGTGCATAATGCACATGCACAGTGCACGCACGAGCAAAGCCACGGAAGTCGTCGCCCAAGCCACCTGCTCCCTAGCCCCTAGCTCCGCCATCATCACGGCTAGCCTCCAGCCCTCCTCCACGCGCAGCTCCGGCAGCCACCCTCCCACGCGTTCGAGGCCTATAAATGGCCGCCCTGTTCCTTCGGCAAAAGGGTCCGAAATCTTGCACAAAAAAGCTCTACTCCCTCTCCATTTTCTGGACCAATTCACGCACCCTCAAGCCTCACTCCCGTTCGTTCGTCCGTTGGCAGCAGCAACGATCACGGTAAGCTTCTCTCTCTCTTACGGTTTCTCTCTCTAATTGTTGTTCTTGACTTCGATGACCATTTAACTGCTCAAACGTGTTCTAATTGCCTGAGTTTCAACCTAATTTCACTCTACTAGCATTCGTTTGAACTACCGTAGCTTAGTTTAATTATTTCGCTAATTAACGTAAAAATGCATCATTCCTTTTTCCTCCAAAATCCTGCTGTTATTGTTTCTGTTTTCTTGCTGTAATCATTTGTTTGTGCTGCTGGGAGGGAGACCTTCCTTTTAGGTCAAAAACCAGGCGAATTGGTCGCCTGGTTTTGTTGTATGAGTCGCCGGCAGTAGCGCCGGCGACGTGTGAAGCAAGAACAGCCATGCTGTTCTTGCGAGGGAGAAGATGATGGGGACGGGCCAAGCCCGTCCCTCTTGGAAAAAAGGCTGATGGGCCTTGGCTTAAGCCAAGCCCATCTTGCCTTTAATTGTGTCATGGGCTAGGATTCATTCCTAGCCCAATTTGATTTAAATCATGCATGCGGGCCCGGCCCAATTAAATTTTTCGTCAACTATTCAAGTCATTTTCAGCGTCATTTTATTTCATGCTCGTACGTAATGTTTAATTTAATTCGTATACCATATTTAATTAATCATTATTTACAATACTTGTTTATTATTTCACTTTGCTTAAATATTTATATACCATGATTAAATATTTATGCACGAAATTAAATAGCAGTATACCATGCTTTAAATGTTTATACATGATTTAAATGCACACATGCGTCATTTCCGGTTCATATTTTTCGTATGCTCGTTCTTGCGACAACTTGTTATTTAATTGTTCTATATCCGAATTGCTTCTTTCTTATCGCAATATTTATTTTCATGATATTTAAATTCAGTCATTTATTATACCGCCTATATGGTCGGTCGCTTTTTAATTTCCGAAAATATCACCTGCTTTAATTTTTCGCAAAACTGCTGGAAATCCTTCCGCAAATTATCAACTGTTTACTTTTCCGCACTTTACTTTTCTGCACTTTAAATTCCAGCAATTTACTTTCGGCAATTTAAATTCAATACCGCCTACATGGTCGGTCGCATTTTAATTCTCGTAAATATTCAACTGCTTTACTTTTTCGCAAAACTGCTGGAAATCCTTCCGCAAATTATCAACTGTTTAATTTTCCGCACTTTACTTTTCCGCACTTTAAATTTCAGCAATTTACTTTCAGCAATTTAAATTCAATACCGCCTACATGGTCGGTCGCACTTATCAACTGCTTACTTTTCCGCACTTTAAATTTCAGCAATTTACTTTCAGCGATTTAAATTCAATACCGCCTACATGGTCGGTCGCACTTATCAACTGCTTAATTTTCCGCACTTTAAATTTCAGCAATTTACTTTCAGCAATTTAAATTCAATACCGCCTACATGGTCGGTCGCACTATCAACTGTTTATTTTCTGCAATATCAACTGCTTTAATTTTTCGCAAAACTGCTGGAAATCCTTCCGCAAATTATCAACTGTTTACTTTTCCGCAAATATCCAACTGTTTATTCCCTGCATTATCAACCTGTTTTATTTTCTGCAAATCATTAAACTTTTTTTTCTTCCCTGTAAATCGCCAATAGCATTTAATTTTTCTGCACTTATCAAAACAGCATTTCATTTTCGTATGCGTAAAATCCATCATTTTTCGCATGCAATCAACCCAGCATTTAAATTCTCGTATGCGTAAAATCAATCATTTTTCGCATGCAATCGACTCAGCATTTAAATTCTCGTATGCGTAAAATCAATCATTTTTCGCATGCAATCAACACAGCATTTAAATCTCGTATGCGTAAAATCCATCATTTTTCGCATACAATCAACTGTCATCATTTTATCAAACTCGGCATCTCACTTTCGTATGCGTAGAATCCATCATTTTACGTGTACAATCAATTGTCATTTAAAATTTTCATTGCTCAGTTATTTCTCAAGCTATCACTAACACTCTCGTTTTGTAGGTTAATTTCAAGCTTCGCTCGAAAGTACGCCTCACGAGTCCCTTTTATTTATTCGATGCTTTTCGCAAATATCAACTGCATGCATGATATATAGAACTGCTAGAATTAAAATCAACCCACATGAACGACGTGTTTAAAGAGTTGCTTAAAATGCCATGTTCATATGATTTTTAATTCTCGCTTATATTGACTGCATGTACATGGGGACTTTCGATCCCACAGCAAACTATCATTTTAAATCCATCATTTAAAATGGTACTCTGGTAGCAATCCATGTTAGGATCACGTAGTAATTAATCTAAGCATGCATGGCCCGATGATGAAATAAGAGGGCGCTCATTCAGTCTTACGGAAAATTCAGTCCCATCACGTTACGGTCAAGAATAATAGACTGATCTTGATAAACGGTAACCCCGTCCGAAGGATCTTTTTTATTATTCCTGAACGGTCCCGATTGTGGAAAAGACTAAAGTGACGATTCCTCTGAGGGCCCCCCTTTCAAAATAAAACGCATTTTATCAAACACCTTTTAAAAACACCTCTCTCATCAACCGGTAACCGTTTTTGGATGTGACTCGGGTGCCTAACACCTTCCCGAGACCATAATACGACCCCGAACCTTTTGTCTGGGGTCTAGACCCCTTTTTGTGCCTTTAGTTTTTTTACTTATTATATTTCCTATGCCATGACGATTAAGGTTCCCTAAACCTAGCAACCAAATTAGGGTGGCGACTTCATTGCATGCTGTGAGGCGTCCTTTTACGCTGAGCATTGTAAGGTCCCGAATTTCGTTGCACACTCGTGAATTAGCATTCTTTTGTTAATTTTTGGGGCGCGACAGGGTCAAACACTCAAGTTGAGTTATCTATCTTCCGCAACGAAATCCAAGCCTAGAACTAGATCAAGTACGTGCTACGAGCCTCGGGCAATCCAGGATCATATCAGTTGGTAGCGGAGCAAAGGCGTTCTACGGTTTGGTAATCTATCCTTTACGTTTCAGTTTTCATTGTTAAGATTGATTCTTTTTCTTCCCAATCTATAATCAATCTCTTTGCGTCCCGTGTGTTAGTTACTTGTGAGTCGAGTCGATCTAGGGTTCTAGATCTTGTTTGTGTGTGTCTTGTTTAAACAAATTGTGGTTGCAATTTGTGAGTCTTTAATTCCCGTTAAAAAGTGTCAAAAATCCCAAATAGAGTCTTTAAATTAATTGTTATTTAGTTTCATTCCTAGAGTCAAAAAAATATTTAAAAATTTATTCGAATGGTTGCAAAAAGAATCACTCGATTTGGTGGAGGGAAATAAAAGATATTAACGTACACTATTATTCGCAAATTTGAATATTATTTGAGTTAATTCGAGTCCATTTGAGCTTTTTATTGATTCCTTAAACTGATTTCTACTCCAGTAAAATGATTGTTTAGTTAATTGGCTTTAGTGACTACTCAATTACTTTGCATCCAAACTTGTTTCCGAGCTCTAATTGTCTTTGAGAGTCTTATTGGGAGCTTTTCCTTGGAATTCTCGAGTCACTAACGTTTGCGTTGAACAATTACAGGATATTTTGAGTGATTTTGGTGAGCTTATTAGAGAGTTTAAACACGAGAGTAAACATGTGAGGGAGTGTTAGGCTTAGTGCAATTTTACGCGGTTTTGTTCATGTTGTGACTTTTCAGGAATTAACAGGATGTCTAATCATTCGACTGATGAAGTGGAGGGACCCAGAGGAGTTAGGATGTTGGAGACTATCCTCGAACGTCTAGCGGCGATGGATGCCCGCTTATAAATAGTTTCGGACAAGGTGGAGACAGTTTCGGCCAAAGTGGAAGGGACACAATTGGGAGTACCCTCTACGAACTTTGCGATCAATCACAATGTTGCAACTAGTTCTCATGCGTCCATACCAAAGGCAGACCAGAAACCCCCTCTTGTTGAAGGTCTGATGGCTAGTGATAGTAACGAGGAGGTGGAACCTCCAAGGCGCGGAGTAATACCTAGACGCGCACCTCATCATAAGCGCCCAGCTCACCATGAGCAGTGGGGTGATGATGAGGAAGATGAGGGCTATGTATATGAGCCGAGGAACAGATTTAATGATAGGCGTTATAGGCTAGAAGAGAGAGTTGATTCTAATCTCGGAAGTATCAAGATAAAAATACCTCCATTTGAGGGCAAGGATGATCCGGACGCATACATGGATTGGGAAAGGAAGGTCACCTCGATCTTTCTTTGCCACAATTATTCAGAGAATAAGAAGGTGAGATTAGCAGTTATGGAGCTTAGTGGGTACGTAGTACATTGGTAGGGTTCGTTGGCTCAGAAGAGAGAAAGGGATGGAACCGGTCCAATTCGGACTTGGGAGGAGATGAAAGCAATTATGAAGAGGAGATTTGTTCCTATTTATTTTCAGTGTGATCTCCACCAGAGGTTACAAAATTTGACCCAAAGAAGTAAGAGTGTAGGGGATTACTTCAATGAGATGGAAATTGCGTTAGCTAGGGCGCAAGTTGAGGAGGATAGGGAGGCAACAATGGCTAGATTCCTTAGTGGTTTGAATAGAGAGATAGCCAATGCCTTACAAAATTGTTGTGTTTAGTTAGTTTATTCTACTTTTCTTTATGATCTACTACACAAGTTTGATGTAATGTCAAGGAAAGTTTCTTCACTGCAAGGAATCGTCAAGCAGCCCATGGGATGATCAAAACCGAACTCCTCCTCAGCCTGACGTAACAAATCTTGGAAACAAGGGTGGTTCAGGTAAGATACTGGAATGACGAACCGTTTCTTATCAGATTCTCCAACATAGACAGCCAAGAAACCTTTTGGTACATCTGTAGACCTCGAAGCAGCTCTCTTACCGAAGCTTTTTTGCTTAGATAGAACACCAGCCAAACGAATAACCATTGTTTCTTTGTTATTGATTGAAGAAAAAAATGAAGCAAACAGAGGAAAACTATGAATTTTCTGAATTAGATGACTTGGTTTGTTGTAGGGAAGTTTATGCTTGTATATATAGATTGACAGGTAGAGCTGAAAATCCTGAAGAATTTAGGATTTAGTGGCCAAGAAATGCTTGTCTGGAGTCTGGTAAACTAGGACAGTTTTCATTAAGTTTTCACATGCTCCTGTCTTCCAATTAATCAAGAAATTAGGTGACATTTCTATCAAAAAACAACATGGTCCACTTTTGTAGAGATTAGATGATGAAGAAGCAGCGAAAGATTCAGTAAAGGACAGTTCGATTTCGGTGACTGACTATGTGGTTTCAAGACTGTCCGACCCTTTCAATTAGGCAGCTGTTGGTCCATGTTCTTAACTAAATTGGCTCATTAGGCTAGGACAATGTTGCCCCATTTAATTTATACAAAGTTTTTGGATGGAGACAGAACAGACTGGCATGATATAAGTTGCAGATATGAATATTTGAATAATCTTGAAAACTCTCTCACTAGGATTTTACCAGAAAGATTAATCTTGTTTTCTTTTCGTTCTTTGAAGCTCAGAATAGCTTGGAAACAGGATCGTGTTTTAAGTGAAAAAAACATGTGTTTAGATGATTCAGATAACATCAAGTATTGTGTGAATTTCCACCTCGAAAGAGATTCAAATGATTCAAGAAATGTTTCAGAATTCCAAAAATTCTGATACAAGTTTATGAAAATATGAGACTTTGGGTGATTATACTATGAATTTATGACATGTATCTCACATTGCTGTTTGTAAAAATATCCATAAAGAAACTGATGAAGTTTGTTGGTAAGAATCATCGCGAAATGAATTGAAAAATCTGAAGTTTTTATATTTAGAAATTCTGTCAGTAACTTCTCATGTGGGTATGGGTGGACATTTCCAGCACATTTACCCTCTACAAGAAAAGTAAAAAAAAAAATTACTAAAATTTCCTATCCTGCCTAATTTTGGTACTTTAATCTATGAATCTATGACGATAAATTCAAGTCAGAAATGATGTCAATCAAGATTTCTTCTCTGCAAGGAAGTGTGAGACCACCCATCGGATGATCGAACCCGAATTCTTCCTCTGCCTTTCTTAGAAGTTCTTGGAAAGAAGGATGTGCCAAGAATGAGAGTGGAAGAACAAAACGCTTCTTTTGGCTCTCCCCTACATAGACCGCAAAGTGGCCTTTCGGAACATTAGCTGCTTGGTTCGTTGATCGGGGGAGGATTTGCTTAGCTTGCATCAAACCATTGTAAAGAACAGCCATTTTTATGGCAATCAAGAATCAATATGGAGGTGGATTTGCTTGTTGCTCGTAATCTGTAAAGAATGTGAGACTTGGTTTGGTTGTGCAAAGGGTACATTGGTATATATAGATAGATTGATGAGTGGAAAATGTAAGAATTCCATAGATGTGGGCTTATCTAGCAGACAATAACATATGACGGATCACATGTATTTGTCTCCCAAGTCATATAAACAGCAAATATTACCTCTTGTTCTCTATGAATTTGATCTAATTTTGCTGAAATTATGTCCAAGCAATTTGATATTAGGAATTCGTACAAATTAAAGTATAAAGTTGTTGTTGTTGTTGTTGTTGTTGGTAATGATGTTGAGAGGGTTTTGTCTTCTCTACCATTTTAGTTATAAAGTTTGCATCTTTAACAATTTTCCAAGAGAAACCCAGATTGATTTCTATTTAAGTGAATTGATGAACAATTTCATTACAGGAAAACAACATCTGTCGTTTTTGCAAGAGAAAATGTTGAAGTATATATAGAAAGATCAAAAAGAGTGAGAGGCTAAAATTAATTTGGTGGGTCCTGTTTAGGACATCTCATTAGGGCATCATGTGGTCTTGCCCTCTAACTAATCAACACAATAGGTCATGTCCGTAAGGTAAAAGGTTAGGTGCCCTACAATCAGAATGTTGAAAATGGAATCTGCTCTGGCATTTTGCAAATGACTGGTCAATTGCAATAATGACAGTCATATTTCAAAATAATGGATAGAATTGCACAGCCGGGTGTTTGGTATCAAATCATTAATAGAGTTCAATTTATTTCATTAATAGAGTTCAATTAGAATTCTATTAATGAATGAATTCTAGTGATTGGTATGACAATGTAAAATTGAAAAAATTGAATTGAGTTGAAATGAACATAGTGTTTGGTTTGATAAAAAATTGATTTCATTTTAATTATTTGACCATTATACCCCTAAATTAAAATTTACCCATAAAATTAAAAAAAAAATCATAAAATTGATAATCATACACAATTGTTATGCTAAGCTCAAACATTAATTTTATATTTATCTTCATCTTAAAATGCCAAAAACATTTTTTTCCACCTATATTTTTATTAATTTATTTTATTTATTTTAAAAATAGTATGCAGGCAAAATAAATATTGGGCCCAGAATGAGCACCCAGCCCATTCTCTATTTCCCTTTACTCTAAAACCCTAGGGTTCACTGCACCCATTACCGTCTCCCATAGATATTTCTACTCTTCCATTTGCTTCTGTTTCTCTTCCCTCTCCTCTTTTCTCCTTTCACACTTTTATTTCTTTCCTTGGGCAAGCAGTGAGATCGTGAGCTTGTGATGGGTGAGGCGACTGGGCAGATCGGCAGCAGAGCAGCGGCAGCAACGACGGCGTAGCGAGCAGCGACCGACAGTGGAGGTGGGCGATGATGGGAAAGGATTTGCAGCGGCTTGTGGTGGCTGGGTCGTGGTGATGATTGATGGTTGTGATGAATTCGGTGATGAGGTGATGGTGATGGATGGTCGGCTGTAGTGGTTGATCGGAGCAGATGAAGATTTGGCCTGGTGCTTTGGCAAATGGTAGGTTTTAGACGAGGTAATTTTGGAATAGGATAATTAATAATTAAAAAATTGATTGAATTCCTCCACAATCTCACCTATTTGTGCAAGAATTCTCACCTTTAATTTTTCAGATTCAATTCACAAAGAATTGAATTCTTTTTTAAAATATCATAACAATCACAAAATTTGTTATGATTTCAGTTTAAATGAATTGAATTCTATCAAAAATTTGATACCAATCAGGCCCTAACTGATTTCTATTACTAACTTCTCATATGCAATTCTGCATAACAAAATTTCCATCAACTTTGCTTTTTCAGCAAAGAAGGAAAAAGAAGAATATTTACATAGAATCTAAAAGAATTCTGTCAATAGTCTTTTACATTTTTTCATGAATTGATGTAATGGGAAGCAAGATCAAGGAAGATATCTTCTCTGCAGGAAATTGTAAGTGCACCCATCGGATGATTGTACCCAAATTCTTCTTCAACCTTAGTCAATAGTTATTGGAATGAGAGCTGATTCAATATCGAAATCGGGATGATGTATCATTTCTTTTGGCTCTGATCTCCCACATAAACTGCACAGTATCCTTTAGGAACATCCACAGAGTTTGAACCTGATCTGCGTAGAATTTGCTTGGCATGCATAATACTAGGAAGAAAAGGAAATTCCGATTGGAAGACACAAAAAACTGACCACAAACACAAGAATTGTTTTTCTCAAATAAAATCTGCACACTTTTCTTTGGTGGTCAAAAAGTATGAAAATTTCACTGAATTAACAGACGACTCAAAAACAACATTTATTCCACACATATTGAAGTTTAAGTCGTAAAATTTCAGATTTTTCTAGGCGGGACAACAGACACAAAATGGAATAGAAAACAGACACAAGATGAACGACTTTTGACACTTTTGGTTTTGTAGCTTCGGACAAAAACTTGACTCTTTTTGTTGGATGGAAATCTCAAGATGAAGCACAACGTCAATCTCAAAACAACTCCAGAACACGAAATGAACATGGACTACCTCGGTCGAAGATTCTGTCTTGCCCAGGTTGTGGTCGGAAGATATTTCGAAGTGTGGCACAGTAAGTCAAACTCAAGAGCCCAAATGCTCTGACTCAAAGATGAAAATGACTCAAGACAAACTCAAGAGCGGCAAGAGCTCTGCTACCACCTAATATGATATGGCCTCCTTTTACAAAGACTGAATGTATGCGACAAAGGGAGGATATAGCTCTAGAGTTTGTGACTTACAAACACATGAAAAATAGCAACAAATATGGAGGAAACTAAGATGGAGACGCGCAACGGAAAATACAAAGATAAATACCTGATTGGAGAAAGCATTGGAGATGAGAAGTAGGATTGAGCAAACAAACGATTGAATTTGAGTCTCACTTGATGAACGGCTTGAACACAGGCAGAATGTTCAAGAACACAAATCACTCAATATTCGAATTCAGATGCCCACACAAAAAGAAGTAGCAACAAACTACACATTTGAAGATGAATTTACGTTTTATCCTTGCGAGGTATCACCATCAAAGCTTAGAATCCCACAAGCGTTGAGCTTTAGATGAATAAGGAGGAGAAACTCAGTCTATTAATATTCATTAATCAAAAAGCTCCCTGTAAATGTACATGTAATGAGCTATTTATACTAAGTTACAAAAATGGGCATTTTATGATAAGTTTGCCCTTTCTAATAATTATAAGAATTGATAGTCTCATTCTCCACCAATCTGTTCAGGGATTAACGGTATGCTGTTAACGGCATACCATTAATCTCGGCAAAACTTGGCTCCAAAATTATCTTCAAATATCGGTTTACCAATAGATTCCCAACAAGGTGCTCCTGCCCGGAAAGCTCGGCCATGCGGGTGGCCTAAGACATGGCCGATATACCGGTGGGTGTCGGTTCCTGGTATCTTCCCCTAAGGTGCCCGATATATACTGGCTTAACCTACAATGGCTTCCGATAGCTATCCGATAGCTAGGCCGCTCAGGAGGCCGAAGATTGGGCCGATATGATGATGAGTTATCGGCTCCCGTTTGACTTAATAGAAGCGCAAGGTCTTACAGCTAGTCCGTGCCTTGGACGGATGGATGTCGGTTACCGATATCTTCCCTTAAGGTTCCCGGTAGATGCTGACTCAACTGATGGCTTCCGATAACCTTCCAATAGGTGTTTGTCCATGGAAAGCTTGGCCACCCGTAGGCTGGGTTGGTAGGCGGGTGAGTTATTGGCTCCTGGTAGGTGTCCGCTCCTGGTAGGGTGCACATCCCGCTCTTGAGTTTCGGTATAAAGCTTGGTCTCCAATAAGGTTCGTCCCTCGGGTTGGTTCCCGATAATTCCCCTCAAGGTTCCCGATTGGTGCTGGTTTGGTTGTCTGCTTCCAGTAACTTCTCTCAACTTTCCCAGTAATTGATCGTTCCCGCAAATGTACTTGTTTGGCCGTTGATTTCCGATAGGATACGTGAATATCCTCAAAGTTAGGTTAGGCGTGATCGTATCACTCATTCTCTCTATTTCTTTCCCGTGTTCATTTATAATTTATTTTATTTCTTAGACAAACGCACAAACATGAAGTGATTACCGGATAATTGAATGCCATAGAGGATAGAATGTTAGAATATGTATCTACTTAGCATATCACCCAATCTTTTTGATGTTCTTCTTTGTTTTCTTGCTTTTGAAGCATTAAATTTCTTACGTTGTTTTCTTTTATGAGCAAGGACCTATTCAGATCATGAATGCGTGGGGTTAAGATTTATATATTTATACGCATAAAAAAAAACTTATTATTAAACTCCTAGGACATTTTATAGTAGCATGATTTTAGTAGTATTATATATTTGACTAAATTACCTTTTATCATCCTATATTTGTAAAACCTTTTCAAATAGTACCCGTATTAAAATAAAAAAATTGTTTGCCCGTGTTTGTTAAGATTGATTCAATTAAACCTCTGATTTTGAATTGAGTTTATTGTTTTCTTCAGAAAATATATATTATGCCTCTTGACCTTTTTTAATATTATTATCTTTTTAGTTTCATGATTGGTGCGCTATTGTGCGTTGCCTTGTTGTGCAATTGACAATAATATTTTTCTTTTTAAAATTATGAAAGCGTTTGGCTTAAATATTTTTGAAAGTGCTATGAAATTGCAAATTGACTAAAAGTGATATAAACTATTACTGTTATTTTAGAATAATTTGGGTATATATTAATATATTTTTGTGATAGTAATATTTTTCATACAGAAACAATATTAAAAGTGGACTATAATTTTAATAGTTTAAGAAAAAAATAATAAAAGTTAATTTGTTTACTTTTATGTATATGTAATTGTTATTAAAAAATTAAATTAACTACTTCAATTAAGAGAATATATTATTTTACTCTTTAAATATATTTAATCATATGTTTTAATTTTCATTTGTTACATTTTTTACATTTTTTATTATAATTATAATCTCCAACCATTTATATATATTTTTAACTATTTTCACATTTGTACTTCTTATAAAAGAATTCTATCTATTTTAATTTTTTTATAATTTTGCTTTGACTAAACTACCTTTTTTTTTACTAAAATAACTTATGACTAAACATATGTATTACAGTATAATTTATATTTACATGTTTAGACATTCGAAATTATTTGTTTATTGTAACTACACTCGCATAAACAAGCACTAATTTCCTTTTTACCTGTACTTCAACTGCATGACTTTACTTGAACTACATAAATAACTTGAAAAGAAAAGAAAAGGCTTTGATTAACAATAGTCACAAATTCTTCATTGACAAACATCTTTATGAAATGTAATTGATTTCACTATACATATAGTTTTTTGTCATACTCGTATTATACAGAGATTTAATAATATATACAGCCAGACCATACCTGAAAGGTCATTTAGAACCTATCAGGGACGTACAAGTAGGCCCAGAAAGTTGTGTGGACGAGCCCTCCGGTGCCTCCCTCTTCTCCAGAGATATCTGAAACGAGATTTACCAAAAAGATGACCCGCAGATCAATTGATATTTCAAGCAAGTGCGTACATTTAATTTGCATTCCCTTCAAACAATATCTATCATTTCATGTTTGAATGCCAAAGAACCTAAAATTCCTTATCTGGTCTAGGGGCTTGCAGGTGTTAGTCAGGTAATGAGTCTTATCTACCAGGAATGGATAAAGCTACTGCATTTTGATAAAACATTCTATGGGGCATAACTCTTATCATGTGATATTACCAGAAGTAGGTCTTCATCGGTGCCAAAGCATTTGCGCGCTTCTTCAAGGCTCTTCGATGAGATTCTCTCATGTTTCCTGCAATTATTTTTCATAATTCATTTTTCCAGGCATTCATTTTATGTAGTGCAAAATTTCAACGCCAACTTACCCGTGACATAATGCCGAAGGACCTCAACCCCAGGACCCGGGAATCAAAAGAAAAGGAGGCTTTATGCTTACAAATGGATTAACATTCATTCACAATGTGATGAATCCTAAACTTTTATGGTATTGTTCCTTCAATATCCACATCAATCTCACTGGAAATTTCTCAATTTCGCAACAATTTCTCCTTGAATGTTCATATTGGCAAATTTAATGGTGAATTTAAACTTTCCCATCGGAAACTAACTCTGAAAGTTCCTAGGATTAGCAACCGCAATATGACAAGTGTTTCAGTACTGCAGAGCTATCTAAGTTCCCAAATTTCAATGGGCTATAACTCGGTATATATATAGGACAAAATTATTGATGCATGCACAAAATTCCCACAATTTAGATGATAAGTGAGACAAGGAGAAGGGCATTAAGTGCCAAAGAGGAAGAAACATGAAAATACCTAGAAGTGGCAGGATCTCGAATCTCAAACTCATCAGCTCCAGCATCATAGCCACATATCACGACATAGTGACCTAATAAGACAAAAAATTGCATTATCAAGCTATGGCATGCACAAATAAACCGCTAAAGTAATTCTGAATACATGCTCTTCAGGAAGTTTTGAGGAACAAAAAGGATTGACATGGACATCCAGAAATTAACATTTCAGGAGGAAGAGCCTACTCAGCTTTTCACCTCATAAGACTCATAACTTCTGAACTCATCCATTACTATAGGTTTCAGACAAACTTGAGATTCAAGGTATGTACATAAAGCTATCCTCGATATCTTAACACCGTATGACCAGCTTAAGAGTTGAATAAAGTAACTTGATTGTCACAAGTAACCAGAAAAAAATGAAGATCCTACTGAGAAGCTTGTGCTGCAAATTTAAGACTTTTGCTTTTGTATCTATGATATGTAAAGCTGATAGTTTCATACACACTGAATGAATGGTGGTTTATGTTTAGTTTTCACGAGTTAGCTGTTATATTGGCAATCACCGGTGAGGTGTTGCAATTTGGTACCATGTGGGCTTAATAGAGACCATTGTTTAGTAACCAATTGACGTAAGCAAATTGAATAGAGATCCCTTACAAAGTTTGTTGCATCTTATCTTGTTCTATCTCTTCTCCCTCTCTCTTGAATTCTCTGTAAACATCTTCCCTCCGTGTTCAGTAATAAACTCAGATAAAAAAATTATCCAATTGGTTAGGTTAAGCATCCTAACATCATTTATATAGAACTACCAATTCATGCTATATCCGGTTGCTTTAACTTTTTGCAAGCCACTAATGGCAAGGGAACTTTGGTCTAAAATCATCAAAATTTATATACAGAAAAAGAGACTACTCCTTCAAACTCTGCTGATGTTCCCCTTCCATGCGGCTCAAATATACAATCCAAATGGTAATTCCTCATTCTAGACAAACTAAAAATACAGGTCTTAGTTGTATGAACACAAAAAGTTCCACAGAACAAAATCCTAGCTCTTAGGGATGGTACATTTTACTAACAGCAGTACAAAGGTTTCAAATACATGGATTACCCGTACACAAAGATAATTTAAAATTTTCACAAAAAACGTCGTATAAAAAATAAATCAACTTCTTAATACCTATTGTTATGAAATTTCTATTCATAAAGCAGCAATATTATTGTTAACAATTTTATGATACTAATACTAATCCTCAAGTAAAATTAGGCCTATTTTTTTCTATGCTTACACTGGACCACAACAAATCATTATTTCTTTAAATTTTTCACTTTGAATAATACCTGGAAATTGTTACTAAAATTACTGCATTTGAATTTTATATTTATATCCATTCTACTGAGAGAAAAAAAGAAGGTAAATCTTGGTCATAACAAAATGACTTTTTTCTTATGCTTAATATGACAACTTGCCCACTTGTTTTTAAATATTGATAGTGAAATATGTAAAGAATCGCATGCATGGCAAGTGATATGGTGGCTCTCAGTAACTAATTAGAGATCGATAATTAGAAGACCATCCTCAAGAAGTGTAAATAAGGATAGCAACTCTCACCAGCATAGCTCGAGTTACCAACATTATAGCTTGACAGAATCACATCCTCCAGCCAGGACTTGCTGTGACATGGCATTTTATGCAAAGGAAAACATTTAACATTAGCTTTTAGCGTGAAGCATAAACCAACAAAAACAAGAAATAAATACAGTGAACAGGGAGGGAAATTCAGAGGTCCAAGGATGGGATGAAAAATGAGCAGGGTTAATGGGCAATAATGAATCTGTGACAGTTGAAGTAGAAACTTAATTTGGAAGTAAAAAAAGTCAGAAACAAGATGGTGCAGAAGATCTATACCTCAACTTATACTGGTCAACCAGTGCAATTGCAATATATTTCCCTGATAAAATAAACTGGGAAATGTCTGTTTCATTGATCGACCTGAACTGTAGCAAAAGAAAAATACATACACATAACCTACATGAATAAGTCAGATCTTTCTTTTCGAGAAAAATAAGTCAGATCTTCATTGAAGAAAGGATAAGAGATTGGCCAAGATTAAGTAATCAAAAGAAAGGGAAAAAAAGACACTCGAGTTGGGAATATTTATTGTTCTGACTCATCTGTCACTAAGTCAACAGGTTAGTGACTATACTGGCAGTAAGATGAGTATCAATTTTGAGACATCAGAGGATACACAAAGAAATGGAAATGATTCTTTACTTCAATCATTATCTTAATTATAGTAAAGTTATCTATCATATGAATCATGTTTCATTACTGAGATGAAAATGAGCTCCAAACTTAAGAGAAATAAAGTTACAATGTCATAGTACTAAATACTTATAATTATAGATTATTCCCAGCCAGCTAGATGAATGCCATATACCTGTATGTTGATCCCTTCATCCAGAGCCTTACGAAACAGCATATCAACTCGCACTAGATCAGTAGGCAGTTGTTCCTGCACAAATTAGACTAGACCTCCATCAGTATTACAGCATCAACAAAATGGACTGAGAAACGCACCGCAAGTCAAATGAAAAACATAAGCATTATGCAGTGTTGCAAGAAAACAAGCCCAGCAACACTAGTAACCAGTAAATTTGTAAAATAAAAATATCATAAAATTTAGGTTTCGGCTTTAAAGGCCATAACAAATGACAGGATATGGACAGGAGAGATAACAAGCAAAATTTGTTGTGTCATCCAATGATTCAGGATGTCACAGATGAGTATTTGTGTGACGTGACAAGGAGCTATGAACATGAATCCAACAGGACAGATACCATAGACAGCTCAAATAAATTCCCAGAAGATGGTAGTCAATCAAGTTGTAATTCCACATGAGAATGACAACAATGATGGCTATGCCACTAAGTTTTTTAGGTCTAAATCACAGGTATTTCTAAGCCTGCTGGTCCAGAACTAATCTTGTTTGCACCAGATCGGTCCACTAAGGAATAAGGTGCTCCCAGCGGATAATTACTCTAAACACAATGATTGAATCCTCTACTTTAGGGATGACAGTGCCAAACCATTCACATCAACCACCTGTTGGTGGCTAAGCCATTAAGTTAATAACAGAAAATCACCTTATAAAATGTCTCAGCAGAATAATTTGGATTCGCTCCAAGTGTTACTGTGTAGTAGGAAAAACTAACAGAAAACTTCTGCAATAAGTATGCCAGGTCAACTGTCCAAATGCTGTGAACGAAAAGGAAACAATGAGATCCATGCAGATTGCTTAAATCAATCCATAGCTACATGACTGATCCATTAAGTTTATACTGGAACATATAATGCCAACATGACTAAAGAACTAAAGTCTTGGACAAAGGTCAACAAGTTTCAATAAAAAGGGCATCCATTTGGGAACTGAACTGAAACAAGGAAACCACATTTGCAAATAACCAATTCTTAAGGTGTTCATTCTGATGTCATTAACCTGGCACATAGAATAACTCTTTGGAATTTTCTGGTGGTACTCTTTGAAAAATGGAGGATTGGTTTAAAGTGTTGGATTCAAGTCCTATGTTTGCATAATAAGAAAAGACAAATTACAAATACATCCTCTATTTGGACTCCAATTACAACTCATCTTCAGTTTTTAAGAAGTAACACTATAAAAGCTCAGCTAGACATAACGTTAAGCTAAATGCAAAATAACTGCTCAGGGTTTCAAACATTTAAATATGTTTTTATGTACTGGCAATACCTGCTTAAAGTCCAACATGGGCATGGAGTGAATTATAATCTAGACTTAGGATGTAGATGTAATATATTAGCAGTGGCAGTGCCTAGTATTTGGATATAAATAAAGGATGTTTTCTGTTTGTTTTTTTTATCTTCTCAATTTACCCAGAGCACTATGGATCTTCAAATTCTAACAGAACTTTGACTTTGGTGAGCCTCTTTTTGTTGTTTTTTAATAACTCAAAGAACATGAAAATCAGGAAGTATGAGAAATTTCATATTCAAAAACAGAGTCAACCAGCAAAACTTACTATGGCAGCAATCAAGTGTTTTAAAATTATGACTGCTTGAGGTCCAACATAAGGAAGCAGTTACACCAAAATACCCGTAAAAGAAAAGGATAATCAGGACTGCACCCATCACCTAGTCCCATGAAGTCGAAAAACTATTTTCTGATTGGGTATTAATCATCGCATTACTGCAGAATGATAACAGATAAGATAGGCTTCCACTATATTGATTTAACCTAGCAGATCACGTCTTCACATTGCATGAGGGAGGTTCTGAAGAATCATGACCTACTTCCCTCTAAAGTTTCAAATTATTAGCAATTTTCCAAAGCAGCCTCAGCTGCTAAATGCAAACATGCTACGTTGTCTCTCATGAAAACACTAATAAGACTGTAAAGGATCAAGGAACAGCATGGCTACTGTTGATTTAAGAAAACCATCCATAAATTTATGTAAACATAGGAATGCAGAAAATTGGTCCACTGCATTGGCAGGAAAACATATTATGTAACAGAAACCATCATGGTTCTTAATTATCCCTAAATTATGCATATGTAGGATTTTTGCAGTATGCTAAACTAGGAGATTTTTTCGCTTTTAGAAACTCCTAAACACGAGAAATTAGGGTCATGCTTGTGTGAACAAAGGGCACCTAGTTGTAGAACACAGATCCGCCAATCCTTGAAGGCTGCAACAGTTGATGCCAATGGTATTCAACGCCATCAAAACACAAGCAAGACCACAATCCCAACAGTACAGCTGATTGATATGTGGAACCTAACACGCAGCCAACAAGAAAACTACATTCAACTAAAGAAAACACAAAACACTGCTCAAAATACCAGTTACAGGCAACAAGAAAACCAAAAAGATAACAATAATAAACGCATACCGTAACGAAATGCGAGCAGGGTAAGACCTCATCCTGGAAACTTGCATCAAAGGATGAAATCTCAATTGGGTGGCATTCGCCTAAACTGTCAATATTTTCATCTGGGTCCTCTTCATCTACTGTAAGAATCTTGTTGAATAAAAAATACAATGACCACATCAAGATGATACTGTATCACCCGTGCCGCGGAGTAACCCTACGAGAAATGTGATTCCGTCCCAACGAGTTGCAGATTAGTTATCATACAAGGTAAGACGGATAATTCAAACTGATTTGATAACTTGTATACTAGATATGGAGAGATGCATTATACATGAATTTCAACCTATAGGCACGAATTTCACTTGCAAGATCACCAATCATTCTCATAATTAAAAAGAAAGGAAATTGCTCAGATATGGATAAAAATTGGAAATACAGAGAACAGGGAAGGTGTACCTTGTAAGTTCGGTGGAAAAATATAAGTTTTTTTAGGCTATTATTAGCTGAGGACTATGTTTGGCTAACACGCTGTGTCCCGGCCATCTGTCACTTATATGAATTATGATTGGTTGATTTCATTTTTATCTTCAGCAAAGAAATAGTGTTATTTTGCCGCTAAGGTCTCAATTTCTGGTTGTTACACATAAGTTTTTAATGAACAATTTAGTCCCTCAACTTAAACTTGATAAAAACAAAGAAAAAAAACTAATATATGTTAGATAATTTAGAGATTTGGTCTATTAGATCCACAATAGCATGAGACTTACCTTAGCGAATTAACTATTTACACTTGGTAAATTGAAATTTGACTTTTTCGATATTTAAATATTTTGAAAAATAGTAAATAATTTCAAAAGTTATAAAAATTGGGGAAAACGTAACAAAATTTTAAGGCCCATCACAATGAAAAAATGATTTAAAATCTTTTGGCAATTTCTTATGATTTTGTATTTTGTTATAAAAAATTTATTTTCCTCGTTGTTTTTCAATTTTTTTCTTTTCCATGGGTCTTACAATTTTCGTTAAACTTTCTCCCAATTTTTACAATTTTTTTGAAAAAATATAGGATTTATATTATAAATTTTAAATGTATAGATATATGAAGTGTAATCCTTAAATTGTCTATCATAAATTTGTTGAGTGGTTAAATTGTCCATTTGGAATCTCCGTCATTAAACTATTTTTTTCTTTTATCTTTATAAGTATTTTCATTTTAGACTTAAAACGGTTATATCTAATTCTAATATTAATTTTGACGGACCAGCTATTTTCAATTAATCTTATTAATACAAACTATTTTTCTTCAATTCCTTTTAGTTTTTGTCACGAATCTATCTACACCATTGTTCGTCTAATTATTAATTTTGGAAATATGAATATAAGGGGGATTTATCGAAGCCTTTTGGTGATGTTAAAAAACTATTTTGGAATTATTTTTTTATTTTTATTTGTTTAAATAATATAAAGTTGATTATCAATAAATATCTATTACTAACTTTTATTAAAAAATTAATTAATATTTTTTTTACATAGTCATAAATAGAAAAAAAATCTGAGCTTGAGACCTTAGCCTTCTTACTTCGTGTGAAATACCACTTAATAACAAGCTCCTAGGTACTAAATGTAAAAGCTCACTGGTTTATAAATGATCTTTAACTATTCATTGTGTATAAAATTTATAATTTCTTTTATATAAGTAACTACAATTATTATTGCATTTATCCTATTGGTTTCTACGTTTTAGAATTCCAATTATTCCTTGTATTTTGTATCATTCTAATTTCAACGACATATATGCATTTACAACTACGGATGACAATGGGTACCTATACCCGCATACCCATTCATAACCATACCCGTTTGATCGGGTAATACCCGCTTTAACTAGGTATAATTTGGGTATGGATAATACCCGTATTTATAATTGCAGGTATAATTGGGTATGGTACCCGCAAAATACCCAAACTGGTATGGGAAAAAATAGCCTGAAATCAATTTTTATCTAATTTCTCCAGCAACAGCCACCACTACCACATCGCTACTGCCACCACCACTGTCGCTACTTCCATCACCACCAGCCACCGCTACCACCTCCACCTCCCACCACCACTGCCATCACCGCCGCTGCCACCACCACCTTCATCTCTAACTTCACATCTCACCACCACGTCCTCCTCCACCCACAACCTCCATCTCCCCTCTCCTCCACCACCTCCATCATATCCGTCACCACCGCCTCTCTCTCTGTCACCACTGACCATAGCGGCGCCGCTTTCTCTCCCTCTTGCTAGATGTGCCACCGACAACCAATTTTAGAGCACGTCTTTCTCGACTCGACATCTCTGTCTCTGATTTGCACAACCAGCAGTAGAGTAGCAGCTCTAAGCAGACCACTCGTCCGCCATCACCACCGACCGCGACCACCGACCTTTAGATAGTCGACAAGATGTAAAAATTGATTTTTTTTCTTCTTTCTCACTTCATCTTCTTCATCACTCTTTTGGCACAATCTCACTCCCTCTCTCTCTCTCTCTCGAACCCACCATCCTCACCAACTGAATCTCTAACGGGATTTGCAATAGTAGCAGCTTCATAGTAAAATACATAGACCGCAGCTACAAATGCAAGTAATAATTATTATTACCATAGTATTATTATATGGATTCACAAGATTTGGGGTGGGGGGTCATTTCATAAAAAAATTGAAAAGTTAAGTCTAGGTGAGTTCTTTGGATTTTGACAAGTTCTGAAAAATAATTTGGTTCTGATCCAAATTTTTGGTTGAGTTCAAAAAATGGCCTATTCGGACAATTTGGTTACCAGCCGCTGAATTTCAATCTGAACTGCTTCCTATCTGAAATATGCTATCTAAATGCTACCCGTAGATTAGACCAATTAAGTTACTCCAAATTGCCTAATATCTAAGGAATTATAACAGAGAATTAACCAATTAAATTGGATCGAATATGGATAACCACTTTTTGTTATTTGACCAATAAATCAAAAAATGGTCACCAATTATCCAAATTAATTTGTTAATTAAGTTAATCTTTAATTAGTCGAGAGAGAAATTTATATCTTTAATTAATGCAGACATCCGAGAATGAGTTGAGTTACTTGCTGCTGCTACTGGGTGCTATCTTATTTTTGGGTTTAGTGGTTTAGGTGTATGTATGATTTGTATACTGTAATATAGAGAGTTGGTTTTGTGCATATGGAATTATTAAATTCTTTGCTGCAAGATTCGAGATTAAGGCTCCCAGTTTGATATCAGAGATTATCGGATAATTATTTTGAGAAATGGTAAAAAAATGAGCCAAAACGGTAAAAAATGAGCCTAAATGGTAGAAAACAAACCAAAATGGTAAAATACGAGCCAAAACGGTAAAAAATGAGCCAAAATGGTAAATAAGAGCCGAGATGGTAAGAAATGAGCCAAAATGATAAAAAACGAGCCAAGATGGTAAAAAACGAGCCAAGATGGTAAAAAAACGAGCCTAACTAGTGAAAACGAGCCTAAGTAGTAAATTTTCACTTAATTATAAAAAAATAAAATAATTTTATTAAGTGAAATAATAAATAAGTAAGTGTAATTGGATATCCATTACTTACTCAATTGGGTATTAGGCATAATGGGAATGGAGGATAATGGATATTTAGTTTTGGGTATAAATTGGGTATTTACCCATACCCGCCCATACCCATTTTAACATACTCATATCCGTCCATACCCGCCCAATTGTTATCCCTATTTATAACTATTACCCCTGAAGCGGTCGGGTGTGAAACTTCTAGTAGTTTATATATGTGGCATTTTGTTCTATGTTATTACCCCAAACCTAAATTATTAGAAGAAGAGCAGCTTTTTTTAACCAAAAAAAATAGCAGTTTCTATGGCGCCATCGGAGATTTAGCAAAATATCTCTGAGAACCCGAGGATCTCATCGGAACCTTAAAGAAATAAACTATTGATTTTCGAGAATTCTTTGTTGAATCAGTATAGTATTTTTTTTGAAGAAGTTTTGAGAAATGTCATTGTTCACAAGGTTGCGGATAGCAAAATGAAATTCCTTGAAATTTTTATAAACAATATGAGCGGTCAGGACGTGAAAGTGTGCTCTTCCACAAAGACAAAGATCATTGTAATTAAGTTGTGACGAATCAGAATGTTGCCTCATTCCACTCGTTAAGTATTCAGTAGGAATGTCATTTGAATGCCTGTTAAGGATTGGTTACGATCTTGAATTACATTTCAATCCGGCTATTGTTGATGACCCAAAACTCTACTGATGATGATCAAGAAGATGATGATGATGTTTTTTTTTATATATACGTAGAGCATATATTAAATCAAACAAGATTCCATCGAAGAGGTGGAATCACCAAAAAATAGTTCACTCCTACTAAGATATAATTCTTTAAGGAGAGCAATACAAATCATTAGACGAGTAACAAAAAGAACTATCCGCTCGTGGGTAAAGTTATCAAACCAAGCATGACTCGTTATGAGGCTGCTGGAAAATTCAATTTCCAGTCTCATCGTTTTAGCGTATCTAGTACTATTGATGATGGTGAGATACAATGCCAATATTCGTTGGTCAATTGGATAAAAAAGTACTGTTATTTCACTACTCTTGCTCTTTTGGATGTCTTGTTCTTTTATTGCAAATATTAGTTAAAATTCAACGATGAGCTTTTTTTCAACTCCACAAAATTTGACACGTGAGTTTTAAATATTTTTTTATAGTCGGAGATGAAAAAAGAATATTACAAAAGTTTGTAATCCTACATCACTTAAAAGCACACACAAATTTCTTTTTTATGTACTCCAGTAGCAAATTATGTGTCCACTTTGCGGGCATGTGTGAAGTAATGTTATAATCTCTCTTTTATTAACTTTTATATCTTAATTTATTTCAAGTGGCAAACGAGCAAGATGTTGTCCTTAACCAATCATCCACCCCAAACACCCTATCAATCAATGTATTCTTCTCTTTATACGTGTTGAAGATATGATATTTTGAACAAATATCAATCATCCAATGATGATTTTTTTCTTACATCAGTAAGAATATGTTAATATATCTAACGACATCAGTATCATGTAAGGTGATAGTGTGCATATAATTGCTAATACATGTGCAGGGATTGGCACTGGGTGAAGCACCTTTGTCCCTAACTATTGAGCTAGTGATGTTATTTTAAACACAATACGCTTGTTGGAGAACAAACCATTGGTAGAGATTAAGCTTTGGTATAGAAGGCATAAAGCAGACATTACGAAAATAAAACAAACTGAATTTATCTACACATCTCAGGGGATAACCAATGAAGTGAAGGGCGAATTACAAAATACCTGTAATGATTGAACTCATGAAAGATATGGAATTACTTGAAATCACTGAACTGCCAATCAAAAAGCAGATTGTTGCAAATGAGAAATATCTGAATAGTGTAACAGAAGGGCAAGAAGTTAAAGGGGAAAATACTGAAGGATCCCTTTATCAAGGTAAATACTGCTAGACACTAAACACTGCTTATTTTGCATGTCATCAGACTTTGACTTTGTAGCTTTTTATTTCATTGTAACACAGGATTTCAGAAACTATTGTGATAATGCTTCTATAGATTTTAAATTTTGGTTTTCAAAGGAGAATCTAGCAGAGGCCAAGCGTATAGGTTTACTGAAGAAATTTCAACTATTGTCCACATTTAGCACAGATAACATGCACTTGTTTGATATAGAGGATGAGATCAAGAAATATAACTCACCGGAACAAAGTAGGAGTTATCTTCTTGATTTATCTTCTTCTCAACACTAGATTTAATTGTTACCCTACTTACTGACATGGATTTGGTCTTGTATACAGTTCTCACAGAATTTGTTCCCTTTAGGCTCCAATACTATGTGAGTTCAATTTTGTGGGTAGATGTGAGATTGAGTTGAGAATAATTTATGAGAGCCAATACCTTTTGGTATTGATGTATTTGTAAGCCTAATAATTTATTATTAGTGAAAGTTTTCGGAGTTGGTCCCGTAGTTTTTACCATTTTCCATGTAAATTTTGGTGTTCTCTTTTACCCTTTATTGTGTTGTTTGAGTTTTACTCATTTCGGGTGGGAAAAAGAAATCGATCCTGGGCATTACTAGAATTCAACATTCTGGTAGCTTGGTGCATTTTTTTCGAACAACATGGCCGTAGATCAAATTATCGAGCTTATCCATACATCTAAACTTGTGGATTGTTCTTTGAACTGTCACATTCTGACATTATATGAAAAATTAAAGGACTGGATTGAAGGAATGAAAAATAGAACATGTAGAATAAAGAGAACCTGAATATTTTTTCCGAACTTGACCTCCACTTCTGTTCCAAAAGAAATATTATTGGCAAGAGATTTTAGAGGATCAACTGTAGAGTCAACAGAGAGTAAACTAGGAATCTATGGGGCATAAACAACTCTCCACCTAGCATGGCCAAACTCTCTCTTCCCTTCTATTCTTGGTATGAGCTTTTCTAGTGTTGTGGTAGCAAGCTTTTTTGAAAGGCAAGCTGGCCATCACCCTCCAATATAGACTCTTCCAAGTGACTCTCAAAGACTCTAACAACCTACATAAATAGGGATATTAACATCATAACACATTGGGCGTATAACAAACAAACAATTAGTCGGACATTTTCAACCACAAACACCAACATATACTATAGAAAATATATGCATAAGAGTTTAGGATATCTCATGATAGATGAAATGAAAGACCTCCAGAAGTGCTATGCATGATCAATATTTCCAGGTTTATAGTACTAGCATCTCAACTCTCAAGGACAGGTCATTTAGGCAACGTACAAACACATAGTAATGGTGAACATACAGGACTTGACTAGCAATTCTCATTTTACCTCAGTAGGTGAGAGGGCATCATGCTCCACTGATCGTGTGGAGGTCACCAGCAGTCTTTCCTGCCAATTCCTAGCTCGACTTTGAATCTTGAATTGCCACTCTGACCCAACCAAAACCAAGTTTATCATGGGATCTAATCCATTATCAGGTTCAAATTTCACAACGTTCAGATGTTCTCACTTAAGTCTCACCTGATTTGGGAAGTTTAATACTATTATAATAAGTAACAGCCAAAGGAATAGAGAAAAGAAGTCACAGATAATACTTAACCACAAGATTAGACATCACTCACCTGCGTTGCAACAAGGTTGACATCACCATTTTCAAAGGCTAGAACACCTTTAGGTTTTATACACTTAGGATGAGCCAGGGCATCTAGCTCAAGCTCTCCACTAACAGCAAAATTGAGAATCAAAGGATAAACTATCCTCAACTCTGGCCCTAAAACAAGCTTCAAATCACTAAGGTGAATATCCACATTTGGTTTAGCATTCACTCATTCCAGATCTTTTTCAACTTCAGCTAATTTAGCTGTAGGTGCACAAAACAGGCATCAAAAAAACTGTAAAAAATCTAAGAAAATATGTCTTTCTATAAACTAAGTACTACACTTTCTACTATCCCCTAAATTCGGACCAATTCACAACAGATAGTCCACACTAAAAGATTTCAAATTTAGACCTACTTCAATTCCTTGAGAATATAACCCACCACCTGACAATTTCACAGGTCATGGAATGATCAGAACCTAATGCATAACAAATTACTAGAGGGGTGAGGGAAATTGGTAGTTGAAGCAGCAAGTTCTGAACTGAAGAACCTTGAAACATATCTGGAAGCAAGTACATGATTGACGCCCCTGCTTGGAAGCCTGGACTGATTTGATGGCAATCTATTGAAGGGACCAGCTCTACTGCCCTTCATCATGAGGCATATATGCTTCTCTGTGGCTCAATTTAATATTCCCAGAGATGTTTAGTTGCGGTATAGAACCAGTTATTTGCATCTGAGTGTCAACCTGACCACTGAGTTTAACAAAAAAATAATTCTCTAAAGACCACAAGGTGAAGATGGAGTTAGACTAGCAACGAAATGTATGCATATTGAATGGGCAAACAGACTAGTGATGTGAATACACATCCTATCTTCTTTCCACAACCAGTCATCAAGTACCTTAAACGTACAACAACATACATTCTGGAAGAATCATTGATGATTTATATTGAACACAAATGCATATGCCAATATTTAACAAAATAGTTTACTACAGGCAAGCACGGGAAAATACTTGGAAAGATCCTTGTATAAGAAATTAAGTATACTTGCCTCAAAATATTCTTTGCCCTTACTTCCAAAACTTCACACTTCAAGTCAATTTTATCACCGAATTGGAGCTAATAGTTATCGTAAGGAATGAACAATCTCAGCAGTCGAAGATTTAATAACCTGAGCCAGAGTAGGAACCAGACTAATAGGAAAATTCAGAACAACAAAATGAAGATTTGTTTTTGGCCCTAATAAAGTTCCATTCGCATGTAATGTAGCATTGCCTTTTTGGATAAACATCTTCTCAAGGCGTAAACCATCATTGTTGTTGTAGCACCAACTGCCAAAATATGTTGTGTAACGTAAGCTCCCCACTCCTAATCTTCTCCGTGAAAGTCAAATTCTGCATGGAAAAGCACACCAGAAGGTACTAGTAAGAGAGAGAATCCTGAGATTGGCAATAGAACATCTGTAAGCTTATGAAATTATACCATTGTATCCCCATTTCCACCACCACTTGCATCAAGAGAGCCATGCCACTATCCTCTGAGTTCACCTAGACCTAGAAGATTTATGTCCTTAAGAATGACTTCATTCATTAGAGCATAGTGACCTCATATTACCTAAATTTTTCATAGAGTTGTTAAAACTATGAAGAGAAGAATAAACTCTCACTGCATTTCATGCATTTTAGTGTTACAAATACGGATCATTAATCAATAAACAGAAAATGGTAATTAATGAACACAACACCTGAATCAATTCTTGAAGAGTTTCTAGATGCAACCTGACTAATAACAAACTTTGAATGAAAAGGTCCTGTATGGAATTCACGCTGATATGACGGATGTCTATTTGAAAAGATTGAATTATCTTTTAATTTAAATGATCATGAATACACTTCATCATGATGTATGTGATAAAGTGGAGTACAACCTTTGATCTTGATCGAACAATAGGATCTGCACTGCGGGAAAGAAGCCTCGCAAGGGGAAGCATCTCAGCAACGTCAGCTCGAGGAACTTCAAGCCTCATTCTCCATCTTCCCATCGAAGATATGACACTACCAAAATGTCCAAACATTGCTCTTTTGAGCAAGTCATCCCTTTCTTTTCCTGCAAGGTTTCTATCTCTGGTGCCAGGCAACACATATTCACCTTGAAGCTCGTAGCGACTATTGATTGCTCCAAAATAGTTTTCTCAATAGTGATCTAAACAACAGTGCAAAAAGAAGACACTTGATTCAATCTTTCACATATACAAATCTATAGATTGACGTGTTTGTGGGTGTGTGTGAAGAAGGATTAATGGAGTTATAGCAAGATGAGAATATGGTTATTATTGTTGTTATGAAAGTGCAACTTGCACTCTGATCTAACAGCACTGACACCACTTCCCAAAAAAGTTCATCTAGCCTTCTTTGCGGATGAACATCTAATCTAATATTCAATTATTTGTACAATCTCCTACAAGGGGGGAAAAGCTGAAGAACTTCCTGGCATTTGTCAAACATGAAAAGCAATTCGCATATTTTGATTTCAATCAGCAAATCTGCTACAGTGTGCTTTTACATATTCAATGCAAAAGGATGTTCAGGATTAGAATGGAGAATTAGCCCATCGTTCTGTTATTTCTTATTGTAGGGCTGTAGGGAACTATAATGAAGGCTGCAAAACCCATTATCCATAGGTGTTGCCTTCTGCTGTTACCTCTTCCTTATCGTGTCAAAACATACTCCAATGCAGTACCTCTCTCAAACTTCTTATAACATTAAACTTTCACAACAATAATTATTCATATTTGAGAACTATAATAAGATATTTTAGCCTATTTCAAGATAATCTCTCTTCTTATGATGCTCTACAATATGTAATTATTGAGATAAAAACTGAGTGAAATCAATTGTTTGTTTGCATTGAATATTATTCTATCTATTGCCTTACTGTAACAGCTTATGAACTGTGGAATGCTATAACTTCTAACTTCTAACTTCTAAGATCAACTATGTATTGATATGAATGAAAATGTTTCCATTTATCCACAAAATTTAAGATCTTTTGCAAATGCAGTAACTTCTCTGGTGCAAATATAGAAAATTTGAGACTAATCCTTTGACTTGCACCAGAATAATATTTGTTGCCACCATTCTATTTCACTCATGATATGGTGTTATTTGTGCCTTTTTTTATAGTGACTTCCTTAAAACCACGGTTTGGGATCAAAGTGGCGGCAGCGAAGTTGGTCTAAGACTCCCGCCGGTATTCTAAGGTCTTTTGTTTAAGATAACACTTAGACCGACCTTCAGACTCTAACATAGTAAGAAAAACAATAATCTACTAAAGAAATCAGTCATACCTGTTGGGATAATCGGATCCCACTGGTTGATATAGCAAAATTATAAACGAAAGAGAAAATGCTAGAATCAGGACACAGATATTTTTTAACGTGGTTCGGCAAAAATTGTACCTACTTCCACGGAGAGATTTTATTAACACAAGTGTTTCACTCCCTCACACACTCTCAACACCCCGAGGTTGAAAGAAAATAAATATTACAAAGTACTCCTGACTTTCTTGGTATTACACCCGAATACCGTATACCCGAGAAAATAATTACTCTCACCCGGAACTAATTATTTTCTACTCACTCTTTGCACTCACCCTCAATTGCCTTCGTTGCAATTGCTTTCTCTGCTCTGAAATGAATTCCAAAGCCCTCTATTTATAGATGGTGCAAGGTTACTATTTGACATTAATTAATTCAAAAGGTTGGTGGCAGCTGCACATTGTTGAACACTTTCCAGCACATGGTTCAAGACTTTGCAGCTCACGGATGAAGAATTCTGCAACACATGGATGAAGACTTTGCAGCCATGGTTGACAACCCAAAGGTGGTTGACGGTGCATGGATGGCATGTGCACATGTTGCATAATTGAGCTGGACCCATCAATTCTCCCCCTCCAGCTCATAGGGGAATAAAAGCTTATTACTGCAGAAGAACTACGCCAGTTGAACTGGCGCACAACTCAAATTTTTCTCGAGGTACGACCTTAGTTAACATATCAGCCGGATTATCGTCGGTGTGGATTTTCTTTATCTCGAAATATTTCTGATCGACGACATCTCTTATCCAGTGATACCTCAAATCAATGTGCTTCGTTCTACTGTGATACATGGCATTCTTGCTCAAGTCAATTGCACTTTGACTATCACAGTAGATCACATACTCATTCTGATTGAGTTTTAATTCTTGAAGGAACCGTTGAAACCATATCATTTCTTTTCCAGCTTCCGCAGCGGCTATGTACTCTGCCTCTGTCGTGGACAAAGCAACACATTTTTGCAGTCGGGATTGCCATGACACAGCTCCCCCTACAAAAGTAAACAAGTATCCCGACGTTGACTTTCTGTTGTCAACATCACCAGCCATGTCCGCGTCGGTATATCCTACAAGAACGGGATTAGCTCCCCCGTAACACAAGCACATTTTTGAACTCCCTCTTAGGTATTTGAAAATCCACTGAACCGCTTTCCAATGTTCCTTTCCAGGATTGGATAGAAATCTGCTCACAACTCCAACTGCATGAGCCAAATCCGGTCTTGTGCACACCATAGCATACATCAGACTCCCAACAGCTGATGAATATGGAATTAATTCCATTTCTGATTTCTCCTCCTCGGTGGATGGACATAATCTCTTACTGAGTTTGAAATGACCAGCAAGAGGTGTAGTAACCGGCTTGGCATTTTTCATGTTGAATCTCTCTAGGATTCGTTCAATATATTTCTCCTGTGACAGCCAAATTTTCTTTCTTTGCCTATCACGAATAATCTTCATGCCCAAAATTTGATCAGCCGGTCCTAGATCCTTCATGTCAAAGGATTTAGACAAATCCCTTTTCAACTTGTTGATAGCTTGAACATTTTGTCCAACAATCAACATGTCATCCACGTACAACAACAAGATGATGAAGTCACCTCCAGAGAAAGTCTTGTGATAAACACATGAGTCTGCATTCGTTCTGGTATAATTGTTATCTACCATAAACGAATCAAACTTCTTGTACCACTGTCTTGGAGCTTGCTTCAGTCCGTACAAACTTTTCTGCAACTTGCAAACCAAGTGCTCCTTTCCCTTCACATGAAACCCTTCAGGTTGTTCCATGTAAATATCTTCCTCCAAGTCACCATGAAGGAATGCAGTCTTCACATCTAGTTGCTCAACTTCTAGGTCCATACTGGCTGCTAGACCTAGAACAGCTCGAATTGAACTATTCTTCACTACTGGAGAGAAAATCTCGTCAAAGTCAATCCCTTTCTTCTGCGTAAATCCCTTCACCACTAACCGAGCTTTATGCTTCACGACTTTGTCGCCATCTTTCTTTAGCTTGTATACCCATTTATTCTTCAAGGTCTTCTTACCTTTGGGTAGAACAACAAGCTCATAGGTCTGGTTCTTATGCAAGGAACTCATTTCTTCTTGCATTGCCTTCATCCACTCATCTTTCTCGGGATGAGACTGAACATCATGGAAGCTCTCTGGCTCCCCCTCGTCAGTTACCATGACCCATTCTGATTCTGGGTATCTTTTGTTCTTGGTGATTGGCCTCCCATATCTGCTAAACATTTGTGGTAAAGATTCTGTAGCTAGAGGTCCTGGTACTAGCTCTCCTGGTGGGACAGGATCTGGTGGTTGGGGATAACCATCTTCCTCTGCATCTGCCCCCACTCCTTGCTCAGCACCTTCCATTTCACCTTCGTACCCATCTCCTTCTTGGATCTCTCCTCTGTCATCCACTTCAAGGGTTGGAGGAGGTACTGATGTGGTTTTAGGCACTCTACAATCTCCACTGGATTCTTCTGGCACCTTTGAGTCCTTAAAGAACTCATTCTCACGAAACACCACATCTCTACTCCTGATGATCTTCTTCTTTACTGGATCCCAGAGTCTGTAGCCAAATTCTTCATTTCCATACCCGAGAAAAATGCATGGAATGGCTCTGTCATCCAGCTTCTGCCTTTTTTCTTTAAGTACATGTGCAAATGCTTTGCACCCAAATACTTTCAAGTATGAGTATGACACATCTTTACCAGCCCACACTCTCTCTGGAATGTCAAAATTCAGCGGTGCTGATGGTGACCGGTTGATGATATAGCAAGCAGTGTTAACTGCTTCACCCCAAAATGGTTTTGACAGATTAGCCATTTTTAGCATGCTTCTGGCTTTCTCCATAATGGTTCGATTGTATCTTTCTGCAACACCATTATGTTGGGGAGTACCCGGTACAGTCTTCTCATGTCTGATACCATGCCCTGAGCAGTAGCTATCGAACTCCTTTGATGTGTACTCACCACCATTGTCTGTTCGGAGACACTTCAGTGGTTTGCCAGTCTCCCTCTCCACCATAGTGTGAAACCTTTTGAAGCATTGCAAGACTTGATCTTTCGATCGAATAAAATACACCCACAACTTCCTCGAAGCATCATCAATAAAAGTAACAAAATATTTGCTACCTCCAACGGACTCTTCCTCCAATGGTCCGCAAACATCCGAATGGACCAACTCTAACAAATCACTTTTCCTTGTAGCAACATTACTAAAGGAAACTCTGTGTTGTTTTCCGTATAAGCAGTAATCACAAGGATTTGTAGTTGTCTCTTTGGCAAAGTGGATGTAAGACTTCTTTGCCAAAATCTGCAAGCTCTTCTCACTCATATGAGCTAGCCTCTGGTGCCACAACTCTAGTGTAGCTTCATCTGCCGCAACATTCACCTCTGACCCAAATGGTTGTACTTCTGTTCTGTACAACGTATTCCGAAGCTTTCCTCTTGCAAGAATCAAGGAACCTTTGGTGAGTTTCCATTGTTTATCACCAAAATTATTGTGAAAACCAGCAAGATCCAATACATGTGTGGAAATCAGATTCAACCGGAGATCTGGAACATGTCGCACATCTTTCAGAGTTAGTGTGCAACCCATGTTTGTTTGTACACAAACATCACCAATCCCCACAATGCTAGCAAAGCTATCATTTCCCATCTTCACACGACCAAAGTCTCCTGCTTTGTAGTTGGTGAAGAACTCCTTGTTTGGCGTAGCATGATATGATGCTGCTGAGTCAATTACCCACTCAGCACTTCAATCTGACTCACTGCAATCTTCTTCCTCATTTGAGAAAATTATAATTACCTCATCTGAGGCTACTGCAGCAGTGCTTTGATCTCCTCCTTTTCTCTGGTTCTCTTCTTTCTCCTTCTTCCAGATTCTGCAATTTTTCTTCATGTGTCCTTCTTTGTCACAATGAAAGCATCTGTACTTTCCTTTGACTTTAGATCTCCCTCTGGACTTGCCACGTCTACTACCTCCTTTATCCATACTCCTTCCTCTGTTCTCCTTGACAAAGGCATGAGATTCATTACTTGTAGTCTGTCTGCGTCTGGCCTCTTCATTAAAGAGTCCTTGCTTTGCCCAATCTATAGTAACCTTGCCACCTGGTGCAGTACTCTGGATAGTAATCGTCACCGTCTCCCAGCTACTTGGGAATGAGCTTAAAATATACAAGCCTTGAAGTTCATCATCAAAGTCTATTCCCATAGTAACAAGCTGATTCAATGCATTTTGAACATCATTCAAGTGTTCAATGACAGGCGTGCCTTCTTTGTACTTCATAGTGATGAGTCTGTTGAGGGCTGACAATTTGTTCATGCCGGTAGTGTTCTCGAAGTAAGTTTCGAGTTTGTCCCACAACACTTTGGCGTTGACTTCTTTGGACACATGAGAATATAGGCTGATATCAACCCATTGTCGAATAATACCAAGAGCTTTTCGATGCTCCTTTTCCCAAGCTTCATCAGTTGTCTTTTCTGGCTTGTTGTCCCCCAATTTTATAGGAGAAAACAAGTCCTTACCATACAGGAGGTCCTCCATTTTTGACTTCCAAATGGAGTAGTTGCCGGACTTCAATTTTATCATGTATCCTGAAGCCTCTTCCATTTATAATTTTCTAACCAACCAATACGAGAAACCTCGCTCCGCTACCACTTGTTGGGATAATCGGATCCCACTGGTTGATATAGCAAAATTATAAACGAAAGAGAAAATGCTAGAATCAGGACACAGATATTTTTTAACGTGGTTCGGCAAAAATTGTACCTACTTCCACGGAGAGATTTTATTAACACAAGTGTTTCACTCCCTCACACACTCTCAACACCCCGAGGTTGAAAGAAAATAAATATTACAAAGTACTCCTGACTTTCTTGGTATTACACCCGAATACCGTATACCCGAGAAAATAATTACTCTCACCCGGAACTAATTATTTTCTACTCACTCTTTGCACTCACCCTCAATTGCCTTCGTTGCAATTGCTTTCTCTGCTCTGAAATGAATTCCAAAGCCCTCTATTTATAGATGGTGCAAGGTTACTATTTGACATTAATTAATTCAAAAGGTTGGTGGCAGCTGCACATTGTTGAACACTTTCCAGCACATGGTTCAAGACTTTGCAGCTCACGGATGAAGAATTCTGCAACACATGGATGAAGACTTTGCAGCCATGGTTGACAACCCAAAGGTGGTTGACGGTGCATGGATGGCATGTGCACATGTTGCATAATTGAGCTGGACCCATCAATACCCTCTTTGAAACCACCCAAGACATTGCTTTATAGCTTATATAAACCATCATACCATCTACATTCACCTTAAAGCTTAGATTAATTTACCAAAGTATGACAAATCTCCTTTAACATCAGACCTGCCAAGGCAAGCTCTAGGTCATGCTACATCAGTTTAAAAGTTCTTGTCTTTTTAGATGTCACATAATCTTTTGCCACAACAAATTAACTAAATGTTATTGGCTGTTAAAACATTCAAGTGTTTATCTCTAACAATCAAGGAAATTAATATGTTAAGTTGCATACAGCACATCAAAAGTCTCGTATCAGCAGCTAAATGCTGAGGAAATGGATGTCTAAAACCACAAGATACTTGATACCTCCAAGGTAGCAAATAGAAGAGGTAGAAAAAGACAACAACTTTCCACTCTATGAGCTCTAGTTATAGAAACACCGTCTGGTTCCTCTCAAGCCAAATTGACCACAAGATCGAGTAAAAAATGTTTTCCCAATTGATGTTTGGAACGTCGTATTGGCACATAAGGGGTATATGTTGTTAGCTTTAGTAACTTTGGTTAGTGAAGTAATTAATATGATGAAGAGAAATAATTAGTGGAGTGTATTTTTAACTGAAATCAATAATTATTTTTAGTTTGTGTGATTATAGTTAAAAAGATAACTTTTAGAAAATAGAGGAATGATAGCACGTTTCATGGCCTCGGTTTTACCCTCTTTTCTAGCCCTTTCGGGGGCTTGATGTTGTTATTTGACCCTAATTCCAATCTTATTTGCAGATCAGCATCAAAAGAGGGAAAAGATCGAAAAGAGACGATTTTAGAGCAATTCTGAGGAATTCCAGTTTCCAGGCCTAGAAGAAAGAACATCGTCAAGACGTCGACGCGAACCAGACCAGTGCGTCGTCTCAAGGCCTCGACAGTTCTGCATCTTCCGCCAAAGAAAAGCATCTTCAAAGATCCGCATGGAATCCCAGGCACTTCCAGAAGGCATCAGGCGTGTCAGGAATCCCAGAATATTCCTTTTGCAAGGACATGTGCTGTCATGCCCTCATTGCCCTTAGCTGTTTTTGTCTCCTAGCTAGTATTAGGCTATATAAGCATAGTTTTAGGGTTTTTGTAAGGACGGTTGTCCAAGGATATTTTCTTACATTAATTTCAGCACTTATTTTCTAGGAATCTTCTCCTCTTATCATCAAGAATAACTTTTGTAGCAACTTTCCTCTTCGATTATTAATTAATCTATCGATTTCCTCTACTCCCTTTTTACTTTCTTTGTAATTGTATGATTCTATATATCTACTGTTTACATTATAGTATGAGTAGCTAAATACCCCCTTCTTAGTGAAGGGTGTTTCAAGGGTTGTAGGGTTCGGCTAAGAGGTCTAATGCATGCTTAATATATTCTCTTGTTGCACATAATTGTTTACCGATTTAATTCCATGCTTGTCTAGAAATGTGAAGAGCTTGGTCATCTTTTAGCATTTCTGCATGAGTAACGTCATATTCTAGGGTTATACCTGACGCGAAGCCCTGGAGTTTTAGCAGACACCTAGGGGAGGCAGCGCGAGAGGCCTCACCTAGGGGTAAACCGTTATCTAGGGTATGTGATACGGATCTGACAAGCCGAGCTGTCGCGCCCTAGATCTGTCTTACCTCCCCTTCATGGGCTTTCTGAATTTAGCTTCCCTACTTCGTACCCATGACAGGTCGAAGTGTCAAGGCTACTTTTTGATGACAAGAGAGGTAGCTGGGAGGATGGCTGAACGTCAAGGTCACCTCATATGTGGAAATGGGGGGTGACTTTTATCTAAGAAGGTAAGCAGGGGATGCGGTGCAACCCAAGGGAACACCTTTCGCTAAGATCTCGTCATATTTGATTAATATCTTTTCCTTACTTTTCCTGCATTTGATCTGTTTACATCTCTTGCCCTGGATTACATTTTACTTTCGTGCCCTAGATAATTACTTTACAATTCTGTTTTGTTAGCTCCCATACTCTGCGTTGATTAATTTATTAATCAACATAAACCCCCCCCCCCCCCCCCCCCCCCAGTACTGTTACTTCGGTTAGGTCTGTTGCGTATTGCCTTGTCATACATATTCACTAGCAATTTATTCCTTCAATCTCTGCGGTTCGACCCTGTCTTGCTCTGTACACATTAATTTGTGCATCTAGGCACCAGGAAAATATTAGTATATTTGAGTGACGATCAAATTTTGGCGCCGTTGCCGGGGATTGAACGGTACTAATTTTGTTTTTGTTTTTCTTGTATGACCAGGAGATCTGCCCCCGATCTACTCCCTCTAGACCTCGAGTTGACCAGAACAGAAAGAGGACTTCGTAGGCAAGCTCAAGGAACATCTGCTCATCGTAGAGTAATCCCACATCCTGCCCTCGACGGATCCCCTTCCAATCTGGCTGATCAGGAACACCAGCTCTTCGTGGACCTGACCTTTCTCCATCGTAACCCTGAAAACCCAATACCAGACCATTTTAATTTTCCAGCAATGGATGACCTAGCCAACAATGATAACCGTAACAACCGTGAGAACCGCGAAGAACAACCACCACCCCCAGACCAACAAACCATCGACAATTTCCATGCAACCCCCGATATGGCAAGTAGCTGCATTGACTGGCCCAACGTCCCTCATGACTGGACTCTAAAGTCAGCCGTACTTCATCATCTGCCTACTTTTCGAGGGGTAGCCAAGGAAAATGCTCTTCGCCATCTTCAACAACTCCACTCTATTTGCGAGGCCATGAAACCCGCCAACGTCAGTATTGAGCAAGCCAAGCTTCGCGCATTCCAGTGGTCTCTCAAAGATGATGCCCCAGACTGGTATTACGACCTTCCCGCAAGATCTATTCGTTCTTGGGCAGACATGTCAAAAATCTTCACTGAGAAGTACTACCCAACTTCGATCTCCAACACCACGCGCAAGCAGCTCGTCTCCATTGTTCAAAAGAAAGAGGAGACTCTAGCCCAGTACTATGAGAGGTTCCAGAAGATGCAATCTAGTTGTCCAGCTCACAACCTTACCGAGCACGCTCTTGTTCAATATTTTTGTAAAGGCCTCAAAGCTCATGATAAGGCGTTACTTAACGCAGCTGCCAATGGATCCCTGACTGCTCTAACTCCAAGAGTCGCTCAAGCAACAATAGAGCTCATGGCCAAGAATGCCTCAGACGACCTTGCCAACAATCCAGGCCAGGATGTCCAAGTAGCAGCCCTTCAGAACCAGATATCATCCCTTACAGGAATGTTCTAGAATTTCATAACCGGACAACCCGCACCTGTCAAGGCCTGCCAGATATGCAATTTCGTGGATCACCCCACTGATGCATGCCCCTATATTCCGGAGGAAATACAAGTGAATGCTGCTGGCCAATTTATTCCAGTCTCTTACGCTCAGACTTACAACCAAGGCTGGAAACAACCAAACCCAGGATGGGTCCCAAACACCCAGCTTTCGGGGCCTAGCCATCAACCACACCAGAACCCCTATGGAAACCCCCCTCCTAACATGCCAAATTTCAGACCCCGACCCATATTCCATCAGAACCAGTATCAACGCCAACCTCCTCAGGACCAGACCTTTGTCCATCCTCCAGACCAGACTTTTGTCCAGCCCCCGACTACTGAAATGCCTAAGAATCCCGAGCAGCAGAAAGAAATAGATGAACTTAAGAGGCAAATGAGTGCCATGACTGCCAAACTACAAGAGTTAACAAACCATGGCAGACTGCCACCCCAGACCGAAACAAATCCAAAACACAATGTCTGCACAGTAACTTTGCGTAGTGGAACGACCTTGAACCCACCTAAGCTTCCAGTCCAAGATATTGAAAATTCCCCAGAGGCTGAAATCCGGCCTAAACCTAGAACAAAGCTCCCCAAAGTCTCTAGATTCGTGGAAGTCAAAGAGGATAGAATCCGCTCCCCCAGAGGTTCACCACGAAATGACCCCAACCCACCAGAATTTACTCAAGAGTACATTCATAAGATTCTCGAGCCCCCGTTCCCTCACAGATTGGTCAAGACCAAGAAAGATAAGGAGGATCGCGATATCTTTGAAATGTTCAGTAAAGTGGTTGTAAACATCCCACTTCTCCAGGCCGTGAAGAATGTCCCTCACTATGCTAAATTCTTGAAGCAACTATGCACGAACAAAAATAAGTTCGCCGAAGTTAACAAAATCAGCGTAGGGGCCAACGCTTCTGCCCATATCCAGCGACGAATCCCTCCGAAATGCAAAGACCAAGGCATGTTCATTATCCCTTGTCGAATCGGCACAATCGATATTGGCAAGGCCATGTGTGACCTAGGAGCAGGAATTAATGTCATGCCCTTGATAATTTACCACAGTCTAGGCCTCGAGCCTCTCGTGCCCATAGACCTCGCCATCCAGCTTGCTGACCGCTCTATCATCTACCCCGAGGGGATAATCAAGGATGTCTTAGTCCAAGTGGGAGAATTCTTGTTCCCTGCAGATTTCTATGTGATTGCAATGGAGAACGAAGACTCCACCAAATCCACAGATGTTCTTCTAGGCCGCCCATTTCTGGTCACAGCCCGAGCAAAGATTGATGTTCATGATGCCACCATCTCCCTCGAATTTGATGGAGAGATCATCAAATTCAATATGCTAGAAGCCATGCGATACCCCTCTGAATTTTCTAGTGTGAATTATATTGATATTGTAGACCCCATTATAGGGGAGATTGATGACATATATTCTACTGACCCCTTGCAATTTGCCCTTGACAGGAGTCTGACACCCGCTCTTCTAGATGTCGTGGCCTCGACGCTTCCTATTCCACCTGAAGTACACTCTGTCGTCGCTGCCATAGAAGAATGCGCTGTTGCTCAGCATGAGTCTCCAAAGCAGTCTCCCGAATATCCATGCCATGTTAAGTTATTTCCCTTTATTGATCAGGCTCCAACCCTCGATCTGAACCCATTGCCTACCCATTTGAAATATGCTTATCTAGGCCCCGATAACTCTCTGCCTATCATTATCTCCAACAAGCTCAAAGACCCTGAGGAGTCCGAGCTAGTTTCTTTGCTGAGGAACTTCAGACAAGCCATAGGATGGACCATTGCGGACATTAAGGTGCTGTTTAGTTACGGAGAATTTTCTGAAAATTTTCCAAAACTAGAATTATTTCCAAAATCTGTTTCACAGTCAAAATTTTCCATTTTGGAAAATTTTCGGAAATATTTCCATTTGGAAAACATTTTCCAAATTTTTTAAAATTTTTTTTTTATTACTTTAGTTCAATAACTTCATATTGTTAATCTAAACAAAATATATATGTTATTTTAGACATGTTTACCCTCGTAATTTTGATAATTAATATGTAGATTGATACAAATTGTAATAAAAATACTTCATAATTGATATTTAACTAACTGATACTCCTAATTAAAATCATACGAGTAAAACTCAATAACCAACCGTGTTATAAGAAATTTCATGGCACGTGGCGCACCAATGGCTTAATTAATTATGATTTAACTAACTAATGTTCGGTCACTTTTCTCATTTTGATTTTGCAGATTAATAAATATGAATTCAATTTTAATTTTAAAAAATCAATTAAATGAGCTCATATTAAAGTTACACTTATATGTAACGAATATATTTAATAATTTTTCATTTTAAAAAAATAAAATTAATAGATACACATAGGACTCACTCACTCCTAATATTAAATAATTTGTAGTATTTTTGGAAATATTTCCATTTGGAAAACATTTTCCAAATTTTCGGAAATATTTCCATTTGGAAAACATTTTCCAATTTTTTTTTATTACTTTAGTTCAATAAATTCATATTGTTAATCTAAAAATAATAATGTTATTTTAGACATGTCTACCCTCGTAATTTTGATGATTAATATGTAGATTGATACAAATTGTAATAAAAATACTTTATAATTGATATTGAACTAACTAATACTCCTAATTAAAACCATACGAGTAAAATACAATATTAATAATAACATTCATGCATACGAGCATATATGAAAAAAAACGTGAAATAAATAAAAGGGTTGGGAATGTTATTTAAATATTCGAAAGCATGCAAAGATGATTAGTTAAATAGTACGAGCATTCGAATAATCGGCATCAAAATTATTGTATGCAAGTGAACTAATTATTTATGACGATTATAAGCAAGCAGAATAATTAAACATGCAAGCATACGAAAATAAATAATTAAACATGCAAGCATACGAAAATAAATAAACAGTATAGGTGCGAAAATAAATAAACAGCACAAGTGCGGAAATAAATAAACAGTACAAGCATACGAAAAATTGGTACGAAAAATAAATGCGATGGGCTGAAAAATTGGACTAGGCCTGGTGGGTCTAGAAATTGGGTCCTTTTCTTTTTTCCATTTGGGCTTGGCATAGGCCAAGCCCATGATCAATTAAAATGACCAACCCATCATCTCTTCTTTCCTTTCCCGTTTGGGCTTCCTCCTATTCATCATCTCCCTTCACATAGTCTTCTTCCTTTAGCCCAAACCAGAAACAGTGGCAGCGCAGCAGAGCACGGCCACGGAGCAGCACAGCAGCGGCGGAGCGAGGGATGGCACCGCAGCGGCGGTTCGGCGGCGAACTGAGAGGCTGCGCAGCGGCGGCTCTGGTGAGGCAGCGGCGAATAGGTAGGCAACGTGGCGGCAGTAGCAACGTCAGCAGCCTGCTCCAGCTTCGGTGACAGCAACATGGAGCCCTTCTCTGACCAGCGACCAGCTCCAGCCTCGATGACAGCAACACAACAGCAGTAGCAACGACAGCAGCCCTTCTCCAGCGACAGCAACTCCGGTGGCAGCGGCAAGCAAGCGAGGCAAATGACAATTGTGCTACGAGCAGTAGGAAAAAGGCAAAATGGAGTGAGGTGATGCTGGTGTCAGAGCTAATGCATGCACTTGGGTGCTTAATTCCTTGACCGTTGGATGAGGAGAAAAGAAAGGGTCAATTTTGATCAATGGTTGAGATGGGTTGACTTTTGGAGAATTATTTATTTAATTAGTTCGAACTATCAACACGAGGAATCTCACTTAAAATGAATAAGATCCCGAACCAAAAATACTAAAATATCCAATAAAATGAAACAAAATAAATAGTAATCAGTAAATAAAGAAAAAGTTCGATTTAAGGTCCGAATTTACTCACTCAGAATCCTCAATAAATATGAATTCACTTTTAATTTTAAAAAATTAATTAATTGAGCTCATATTAAAATTACACTTATATGTAACGAATATATTTAATAATTTCTCGTTTAAAATAAATAAATAATAGATACACATATGATTCACTCACTCCTTAATTTATTCTCACTTTTAATATCAAATAATTGAGTTACGAAAGAGCAAAGCAATTGAAAGAGTAAAGCAATTGAATTATTGCATACATAATGGTGACAAAATAGTTACTGCATTGCTCACTATTGTCATGAAAGAAGGAGCAATTGAATTATTGCATACATGACAAAATAATTACCGCATTGCTCAGAGAATCTTTTTTCAGGTACGAGTAAAATTATTTACAACTAACAAACAACTCATTTTTGAATTTATAATATAATATATCTTTTTTGCATTTCAACCGGATGGCATCAACTTTTGACAGCATCAACTTTTGACAACAACTGTTACAAGTTCAATTATTATTTACAACTAGTAAAAAACTCGTCTACTTCCTTCCACTTCGTATCCACTTTCTTCCCAAACCCTTAACCAAATCCTATTTTTTTGTATTCTCTGTCCGAAAACTTCCCGGAGTATTCTATTCTCACCGCCGGCACGTAAAGAAGCGCAACGACGAGTCGAGTCGGGAGCAAGTGGAAGCACGGCATTCCGACCTTCGACGCGCCTCCACGCGCAGCCAACGTCTCCGCCGGCATCTTCCACGCGCCGGCGCGTGTAGTCCACTCCGGCCACCTCTAACCTCGCCGCCACCTGGGTTCTTCTCGCCTCGTCATTACGGTCAGTTATCTGGGTTCGTTTTTATATTTTGACATCGTTTTCTGTTAGTACTTAGTTAAGTTTCATCAATACTTGTTTTTAGTGCTTGTTTGGTCAAGAGGAGATGAAATATCGTTTTAATAATTTAGTACAGTATTTCATTGACTATGTACACAAACCCAAACTACAGATCTAGGCCGATAGTGGCCACGTGCCATGGTCATGCACTTGTTGTTTTTTTTCTTTCAAAATTTGAATATGGTGGTGGTCATGTTATGATCATTTTTGTGTACCCTATTCCACAGAACTGGTCCACACCCAATATTATATATTTTATCTAGCTAGCAACCTTTATATAGATTTATTATTATATTTTATATATAACTTTATATATAAGAAATAATTACCAATAATTATAGTATAGTAACTATTTAATAACTACGTACCTTTTCCTTGGAGTATGTATTATTGTGCTATTTTCTCATGTGCGTCATTTGAGTGCTTCTGTAATTTTGAGGATTTTTAGATGAGAAAAAGAAATGATGGAGAAGATGATGGTAAATGGTCCGATGGAACTGAATTGAAATTTTTAGAGATATTGTATGAGAGAGTGAAGGTAGATCAAAATGGTACTCCTAGTTTTAAAGCTACGGATTGGGGAGACATGGATAACGAATTATACTTATCTTCCGGTGAACGATTTGGACCAGTCAAGTTGTTAGGCAAATACAATCGACTGCGACAAAAACATCACCAATTTTCAGATTTGTTAGACCATACAGGAGTCACCTACCAATCAAGTTTAAACACTGTGTATGCACCTGAAGCTGTGTGGCAAATGTTTTTCATGGTACGTTTCCTTACATGTTTTTTTTGTAATTCATATCATAAATTTCCTTTCATATTTTGATTAAATTCAATGTTGTTTATTTTCTTTGCAGAAAAATAAGATCTACAAGACATTCAGAAATAAAGGCTGTCAGAACTATGAGCTTCTTGGTCAAGTGTTTAACAGATCTACCGCTACTGGACAGCTCCATCATGCTTCTTCGCAATTGCCACCGAGCTCAGATGAAGAACGCCAGAATGAAGAAGACTTTCTGAAGTATGGTGTTAATGTACCTGAAGATGATCATGAAATGGAAGTTGACAGGTCTGGTGGTGGGAGCTCAAAAGGAAAACGTGCTGCGGAGAATGATGCAGGTAGTAGGCGTTGTAAGAAAGGAGTTTCTAAACAGTGGGACCCTTATATGGAGGCTATGGCATCATCTGCTACTGCGAGGGCTGATTATTTTAAAGAAAAAACAAAGAAGTGTAGAGGAGAGCAGTCTGAAGTTACAAGCCCATCAAAAAACAAATACTCTCTTGATGCGTGCATGGATGCGTTAGAGAGTTTAGATGATATTTCGGAGGCCTCTTATAACAATGCACTTGTGCAGTTCAAAGAAAAACATTGGAGGAATGCGTTCATGAAGATGTCTGCTATGAGAAGAAAGTCCTGGTTGAGGGCTTTAGAATGACAGCGGATTGTTTTAAAATCCTGTAGACTTTATTTATGAGTTTTCTATGGAGCTTGTTTTAAAATATTTATGATTTGGTTGTTATGTATGTTGGTACAATTCTATGACGTTTATGTTAAGTATTATTGTCAATTAATTTTATTATTAACATGTCAATTTAGCTAATTTTGTAATTGTATAACTAATACAACATAATTGCTTAATAATGCAGGTGAAATGTCCCAATATTTTCAGAATTGTTCTAGTACTTCTGTTATCAATTCAAGTAGTGATAGTTCTACTACTGATGATGATGACGACGACGAGTTCCAGGAGGCTATGTTCATCCGTATGTTAATGGAAAGTGACAACAGTTTCATTGATAGAGTACCTTGCCGCACATTTATGCTCACCGGTAGAGCGTATATTATTGAAGTTTTACTAGGACATCCAATTAGATGCTACGACATTTTTCGTATGAGGCCACATGTGTTTCTGAACTTATGTGACAGGTTGAGAGGGTTGAACTTACAGAACTCACGTGTAGTTAGTTTGGAAGAGGGTGTGGCAATGGGATTGACTGTATTATGTCATAGAGTAACTCAAAGGATGGTGGCAGAGCGATTTCAGCATTCAACTGCGACAGTTTCACGTTGGGTTAAGCGTGTCATACGCGCTTTAGTTTCTTTAGGAACTTATTTGATCAGACATGTTGACAGAGGACCCATTCAACCAGAGATACAAGCAAATTCTAGATGGTATCCATATTTTCAGGTATTTTCGTGTATTATAAATTCATGTATTTTCGTGTATTATAAATTCATGATGACTAAATAAATGTCACAGTGATGTTTGAATATTAAACTTATCTATGTTCTATTTTTTCTCTTTTAGAAATGCATAGGTGCTATAGATGGTACTCATGTCGCAGCTTGGTGTCCGAAAGAAAAACAAAAAACTTACCGGGGTAGAAAAGCACTTATTACTCAAAATGTTATGGCGGCTTGTTCGCATGATATGATGTTTACCTTTGTGTATAGTGGTTGGGAAGGCACAGCTAATGATTCACGCGTTTTTCTTGATGCATTAACTAGACCAGATAATGCTTTTCCTATGCCCGCAGCTGGTAAGACATTATTTTTGTAATTCATAACAATATTTATCAGTTGTTACATTAATGGTTTACTACCAATATTTGATTGTTATTTATATTTGGCAGGCTATTATTATGCAGTTGATGCTGGTTATCCAAATATTCCTGGATTTTTAGCTCCTTATCGTGGTGAACGGTATCATTTAAATGATTTTCGTGGACGAGGAAGGATAACAAGAAAATATGCATTGTTTAACTATCGCCATTCGTCATTGAGAAATGTGATTGAAAGGGCTTTTGGTGTTCTGAAGGCTAGATTTCCAATCTTAAAGTCCATTCCAAATTATCCTCTTCGTCGTCAGAGGCAAATACCTTTAGCTTGTTGTACACTACACAACTTTATTCGAATGGAAGATAGAGCTGATCAACTATTCACAGAATATGGTACAGAAGGTCAGCAAAATTTATACGAGAACGAAGCTAATGTGACGCAAGAAGGTATTCAAGTGGATATGTCCCAACAGCAACTAATGAATGGCGTTAGAGAAGATATTGCAAATCAATTATGGTCTCATTATAATAATTGTTAGAATATGAAGAAGTAACAATTTAAATTAAGTATGTTTTGAATGTTGATATTTGTGGTATTCACGTAATGAACAAATAATTCAAGACTATTTTATATGTATTTTATTTTCATAAACGGAATTATTATATTTATACTTGATTTTAGGTGAATACGATTTCGAGTTTGTTGTATTCACGTCATGAACAAATAATTCAAGACATGTATTTTATTTTCATGAACGAAATTATTATATTTATATTTGATCTTTAACGTGAATAGATTTAGCATATTTATAAATTATGAGGGTTGAAATGTCCAAAATAACATTGTTTCTTTTTTATGTTAACAATATGGATCGGTTGAGCTAAAAAAATAAAAAAAAAATTTGAATTTTTTTTTTGGAAAACTTCAAAAACGGCGTTTCCAGAATTTTCCAAATATGTAGTGTTAATTCTGGAAAACTGAATAGTAATTGGAGAACTGGGAAATTTTCAGAAAATTTCCCATTTGGGAAAATGTTGCTGTGAAACAGATTTTGGAAATATTTCCAATTTTTAGAAAATTTTCCAAAAATTAAACAACCCTTAAATGGCTTGTGCTTTTGAATCTAAACATGAATATGTTTACCATACTTATATTTGATTTTTAATAAACTTAAAATGGGCTACTATTTAGTTTATTAATCTTAACAAAAAAATAACATTAGCATTGTTTTTTAATGAAAATAAAATTGATTTAATAATAGTAGTAGTTTTTTTTTTCATAAAAGTCAGAAATAGTTGTTAGGTGAATACGATTTTGAGTTTTCTAAGGTTGGAAAATGAAGGCTGGAAAACAGAAAAAGTACTGTAGCTGTGAAACAGAATTTTGGAAAACAGAAATAATTCCGGAAATAACTCCAGATGGAAAAATTTGGAAAACAGAAATAACTCCAAACAGAATTAATTCCGTTATGAAACGCAGCCTAAGGGCTTGTCCCCAGCATTATGCACTCATCACATCCACCTAGAAGACGCGAGTAAGACCATTCGCCAGCCCCAGCGGTGACTTAACCCGCCTATGATGGAAGTGGTAAAGAAAGAGATTCTCAAGTTGCTAGATGCGGGAGTTATCTACCCCATCTCAGATAGCCCTTGGGTCAGCCCTATCCAGGTCGTGCCCAAGAAAACAGGCATAACCATCACCATCGGTCAAGATGGCGAATCCATTCCTACCCGGATCCAGAATGGGTGGAGAGTGTGTATTGACTACCGCCGATTGAACTCCGCTACCAGAAAAGATCATTTTCCCCTGCCCTTCATCGATTAGATGCTAGAATGCCTCGCTGGTAAAACCCACTATTGCTGTCTAGACGGTTACTCCAGATTCCATCAGATCCCAATTGCTCCTGAAGACCAGGAAAAGACCACCTTTACCTGCCATTTTGGGACCTTCGCGTATAGACGCATGCCTTTCGGTCTGTGTAACGCCCCTGCCACTTTCCAACGTTGTATGGTCAGCATTTTCTCTGAACTAGTTGAGGATGGAATCGAGGTCTTCATGGACGACTTCACCGTCTATGGGAATTCTTTTGAGGAATGCATGAACAATCTGAAGAGGTGCCTAGAGCGCTGCATAGAGACGAATCTTGTCCTGAATTTTGAAAAATGTCACTTCATGGTAGATCGAGCCCTAGTGCTTGGTCATGTTATCTCGGCCAAGGGAATTGAGGTTGACAAAGCCAAGATAGAAGTAATAGAATCCTTGCCCTACCCCTCCTATGTCTGCGATGTACGATCTTTTCTAGGCCACGTTGGTTTCTACCGACGGTTCATTAAAGATTTTTCCAAGATTGCTTAACCAATGTGTCACTTGCTCCAGAAGGACGTGTCCTTTGATTTCAGCGAGGCTTGCAAAACCGCTTTTGAACTTCTCAAGAACAAACTTATATCGGCCCCGATTATTCGTGCCCCCGATTGGACACTACCTTTCGAGGTCATGTGTGATGCCAGTAATCAGGCCCTTGGCGTCGTTTTGGGTCAGAAGAAAGATAAAGAGACCCATGTCATCTATTATGCTTCCAAGCTACTAGACCCGTCCCAGCAGAACTACACTACCATAGAGAAAGAACTCCTGGTCGTAGTCTATGCCCTAGACAAGTTCAGCCAATATCTGCTAGGCACTCATGTCCTCGTCTACTCAGACCATTCTGCCCTTCGGTGTTTGTTGACCAAAGCCGATGCCAAACCTCGGCTTATTCGTTGGATCCTGCTCTTACAAGAATTTGATATCGCTATCAAAGATAAGGCAGGAAGAGAAAACCTTGTGGCAGACCACTTGAGTAGACTTCCAGCCCAAGAAGATAATTCGCTTGAGCCAATCTGGGATACTTTTCCAAATGAGCAATTATGTCTAGCCCAAGCTGTTTATTCCCCATGGTTTTCTGACATTGCAAACTTCTGTGCTACTGGCACCTACCCAGCTGATGCCGCTCCGTCTGAATGCAATAAGATCAGAAGGCAAGCAAAATACTACATTTGGGACAGCCCCTACCTGTGGAAGCACTGTTCGGATCAAATAATTCGTAGATGTGTAACCATGGACAAGGTGCCCTCGATCCTTAAATTCTGCCATTCGGAGGGAGGCCATTTCGCGGCCAAGAAAACTGCCCTAAAGGTCCTGGAAGTTGGTCTGTACTGGCCCACCATTTGCAAGGATAGTTACATGTTTTGTGCTTCGTGCCCCCGATGTCAGGCCACTGGAAATATCGGAACCAGGAATCAGATGCCCTTGACAAACATTATTGCTTGCGAGATCTTTGACATCTGGGGTATAGATTTTATGGGCCATTTTCCCAATTCCTTTGGCAACATCTAGATCCTTCTGGCCGTCGATTATGTGTCCAAATGGGTCGAGGCCAAGGCTACTCAGACGGACGATTCCAAAGTGGTCGTGAATTTTCTCCGCACCAATATCTTTAACCGGTTCGGTACACCTAGAGCACTCATCAATGATAGGGGTACCCACTTCTGCAACCGTGTCGTGACCTCGCTTTTGACAAAGTATGGAGTCCACCATAGAACATCCACCGCTTATCACCCTCAAACTAATGGCCAAGCCGAGGTCTCGAACCATGAGATCAAATCCATCCTTGAGAAGACCGTTAACCAGTCCAGGAAAGATTGGAGTTTGAAATTGGATGATGCTTTCTAGGCCTATCGTACAGCATTCAAGACCCCAATCGGAATGACTCCCTACAGACTTGTCTATGGCAAGCCATGCCATCTTCCAGTGGAGATAGAGCATAAGGCTTTTTGGGCCATCAGGAAAGTGAATACAGATCTAGGCCTCGCTAATCAACACAGGCGTTTGCAAATCCAAGAGCTAGAGGAATTGAGGGACGATGCCTATGAGAATGCCATGCTCTATAAGGGCAAGACAAAAGCTTACCATGACCGACACCTTCGTCCCAAAACATTCTCAGTCGGACAGCAAGTCTTATTGTACAATTCACGCCTGCGACTCTTTGCCGGAAAGCTGAAATCTAAATGGTCAGGACCTTTCGTGGTCACGACAGTCTACAACCATGGGGCAGTTGAGATTCAGAACCCCGTCACAGGAATCATCTTCAAGGTCAGTGGCCAGAGACTGAAACCCTTTTATGAAGGTTTCCAACCCTCGATAGTTGAGGAGGCCATGGTAGATGTCCCACCTCTCCAGACCTAGAGTATCAAAGCACGTCGAGGTCCCGACGAGTAAACGGACCACACTGAAGGCATTTGATATGTCGTCTGCATCCTTTCTCTCTCCCTTATCTTCTCTGCATCTTTTCGAATTCTCTGATTTTTATTTGATTTTATGTCCATGTTTTATTGTTTGTATATATCCCTAAACTTTCCTTTTCCCCTATGATTTTATTCCTTTTATTTAGCATTAACTCACCTTTATTCTCTCTTTTTGTCTGTGTCTTATATTAACTAACTGCCTTTTTTGAAATTTAAAAGTTGTTCTCCTTTTTAGGCAGTTGAGATACGCGTGGGCCGTTGTGCTCCACGCCCAGGGTGCCACGTGGCCTGACAAGCGCAGAAAAAGCAGGCCTCATCAATGAAAAAGTTGCACCATTAAATGCCAGCTGTGACTACCACTCTCTCTCCCATGCTCCCATTTCGTTTTCACTCATATCAATTTCAAACACATCACTTTCACCTCTCTCCTTCACCAAATACGCAACCCTATCCTCTCTCCACTCCCATCTCCATCTCCATTACTGCCATCTCTTCCCTCATCATCAATGGCACCTAAAACAAAAAGACCAGCCCGCAAGAACGCTTCTGGACCTAAGCCGGTGGACACTTCCAGCCCCGTTCCTTCCAAATCTAGATCGCAATCTGCGACCCCAAACTTGGCTTCATTCAAAACAGCCACACCACCGTCTTCCACCCCACTTCCCATTCCCTCTCCTACAGCGGTCTCACCAACAATCGCAGAGCAGATCCGAGAGTTCACCCCAGTGGACGATGACCTAGAGGTCACAGGCTCTATCCCCCCCACCTCGACCACCACTAGAGGCGGCCGTGTAGTGAAACTTCCCCCCGGATCGTCCACTGCCAAGTCAACAGCCAAGTCTAAATCCAGAAAGGCCTCTCCATCCGCCAGGAAAACCCCCCTTGACGTGGCCGTCGACCGTTTCTTAGCTCCTCAGCCTGTATTAACTGTTGAGGAAGTCCTCAAGGACATCCTGATCTCCGATGAAGAAGTCGAGGTCATGGAGGAGCAAGCTGAGCCTAGTAACGACCTAGAGAATGAAGACCTCTAAGCCATGGAGGAGGGAACAGGAGAAAGTGGAGAGGCGGAGGGCAGCGAAGCTGATGAAGAAGAAGATCTCGAGGCCCAGAAAGCTGCGGCAGAGGCAGAGAGGAAGCAAAAAGTAGCCGCAGCAAAGTCAGCGGCTAAGAAAGGCAAATCCAAGGCTGATGCCAAACCAGAGCAGCCGGCTGCAGCGGATACACCAGTAAGCCTCAAGAGGAAGCTCTCATCCACCAGTGCAGGCAAGCCCTCGAGTTCCAAGAAGCCCCGTGCCCCCGAAGCAGACGATGATGTCGAAGCCGAGACCCCAGCACCTTCATCCATCCCCAGATCCAGCTCCCAACAGGTTACTTCTGACCTTTCCTCACCTCACGAATGGATCATATTTAATGACAAATCGTCCCTTGATAAGTTGACTATGCTGAATTCCAAGGGTGTTAGCTCATGTGCACGCTTGGATTTTGACTTTCTTGCTAAGATGGGTATTGAATCCAAGGTCAGGGAGTATGTGGCCAACATTGGTCGGGAATCTCTGTTCTATTTGGAACACCCGACCTTTGTTGAGCTTTCCCTTGAGTTTTTCACTACATTCTGGGTAGATGGTACTTTTAGGCCCAAGGGCAAGGTCGATCCGAACTCTTCTACCCCTAGTTTGATCAACTTTAGGTTAGCTACCAAGTGGGAGCATCTGACCCTTAGGGAATTTAATTGCTGGTTAGGATTTGTCACAAAAGATGAACTGAACACTCCTCTGTACAAGAATGCTTTAACTGTTATCCCTTCTGTTTTTGATGTCAATGCTACTTTTCGTGAACTAACCAATAAGCCTGCTGTTAAGTATGACCCTAAGGGTAGTAAAGCCCATGAAATCATCGACCCTGCCTTGCGTATCTTGCACAGGTATCTGGCCCTCACCTTTTCAGCACGATTTGGTTCCTCGGGACAGATATCTGTGCAAGAACTTTTCTTTTTATGGTGCATGAAACACAAACGAAGGGTCAATCTTGGTTTTTGGGTAGCTTCGGGCATTTTGCATGTGTTAAATGGTAGCCGTGGGCCTATTTTTGGGTCGCTTATTTCCTTGTTTGCTGTGAAGATGCGTAATATTGACCTGCATGCTAGTAACCTTTCTGAGCCCCTGGCATTCAAGGATTTAGATATCCGAACCTTGGATGTCATGGTCCATTTATGTATCTCACGGAGTGTGTTGAGTTTTTACCCAGGTTGTGCCCCCGCAACAGAAAAGGTTTTTGGGATCAAGAACGGTGGCATATTTGACTATCCAGATCTTTCGGATCCCCGTTCCAATGCCATTCCTCCAGCCCCCGAAAAGCAAGCGCCACAAGCGGAAGCAGCTCGTCAAGCCAGCGCGGTAGCAGCAAACCAGCCCCCGATACCTCTCATTGTCTATGATCCGACCCACACGAGACTTTTCCAGGCCATTCTGCGGGAACTTCAGGCTTTGACGGCTGAAGTTGCCCACAGAAATTTGCCATCCCAGTAACCCCCCCCCCCCGAACATTTTCATCTCTCCAGCCCCCGAAAGTGGCACTAAACAATTTTAATGTTTTTTATTATTGTACTGTACTTATATTTCTTGAACTCCTTTTTATGCTCTCCCCGCATTGAGGACAATGCGCTGCCTAAGTGTGGGGAGGGAATTATTTATGCGCTTTTCCTGCATGATTGCATGTTTATTTTCACGTTTGTTGCATGATTTGTATGTTTTACGGATTTTATTTTTAGCCATACTAGGAAAATTTTCCCACTGCCAGTTTTCAAACCCTCATTTTTGGCATGCGTTTTTTTACTTTTGATGCATAGAAGAAGCATGACATCCATCGCATCTACACCTGAACATGCATTTTTAGACCTGCTAGCCCTTATATCCATATCTAGGTCGCAACACCAGTAGTCATAATTTGATCCCGTGAGCATATTTGAGCTTCATGCCCTCTATTTTTAAGTTAAAATGCTTAGCTAGGCACGGTCTAGGTTTGCATAGTATCCCTGGGTATAGTCACTGTTAGGACATGGGAAAGCTTAGATATGACAGAAAACTTCACATCAACGTCTCTTTCTTTCTCTTCTCCTCTCTCTCTCTCTCTTTTCTTTTCTAGCCCTCAACATTCCCCCTCTTTTCATATTCTTTCCTGACCATTCGTCTTTTCTTGATCTTTTTCCTTTGCAGGTGAGGTAGCGATTATTGAGGGTAACGACGAGGGCTAGACACCTAAAGTGCGCAGACAAGTTTAAGTGTGGGGAAGCAGACAAAAGCAAAAGACTTTAGAGTGGAAAGCAGAGATCTAGGGCAAGAAAAAGCAGAAAATTGAAAAAAATTCTCAAAATTCTCAAAACGTTTCGAACCCTAGATCATCCAAAGAAATCGAGCCCCCGGAAAGTTTCAAGTGTGGGGAAGCGAAAAAGAAGTCACCATCGATGCTGGAAGCAGATCAAGGGCAAAATCAAGAGTTTCATGCCCCGGAAGAATCAAGATTTTGTAGCTGGTTAATGCCCCCTCTCCTATCTCCTTTAAAAAAAAAAACATTTAAAACTCAAAATAAAAGGAAGGGGACATTAAGCGAACAAAAAGAGTATCCCCATCCAAAGCCTCAACAAGGAGATTTTCCAGCCCTCGAAAGAAGATCTTTGTCTAGCCCCCGAATCGTCAACGTGCCCTCGGTAAAAGTTGCCTCGCCACTTCGCCTTTTTCCCAGCCAAGGGATCCAACCAGGTTTTACCTGGTTCTTTCTTTTCCTTCCTTCTTTTCCCCTCTCATTTCTCTTCTGTTCATCTCCTACTTCTTTCTTCCACATTTCTAGCTCTTTCGATCCCGTTTCTTTCTTTTTGGCTGATGCGTTGCTTTTCCGATTGTTGATTGCCCATGCATGTGTTCTACAGTACTCAGATTGAAGTGCAAACTATGCATGTGTTGTGTTATTTGCATTCTTGAGTGATAGCCTAAACACGTATTTTATTCTGAGTTTGAGTGCAAATACACCTCTTTGTGACGACTGCTGGTGAATAGGCTAGATATGGGAAAGTCTGGTTGATAGGGTCGTTATTCTATCAACCAGATGCAGGTGCTTTTCTAGGTCTGGATTTGCTCTGGTTGAGTGTAGCTTATAGGATGGCGTGCCCATTTCTGTGTATTGGGAGTTGATTATGTATGCTTTTGAATGAGGTGGCTTTCCAATTTTGTTTATGCTCGAGGGCGAGCATAGGGGCAGCGTGGGGATGTTTGATAGCACGTTTCATGGCCTCGGTTTTACCCTCTTTTCTAGCCCTTTCGGGGGCTTGATGTTGTTATTTGACCCTAATTCCAATCTTATTTGCAGATCAGCATCAAAAGAGGGAAAAGATCGAAAAGAGACGATTTTAGAGCAATTCTGAGGAATTCCAGTTTCCAGGCCTAGAAGAAAGAACATCGTCAAGACGTCGACGCGAACCAGACCAGTGCGCCGTCTCAAGGCCTTGACAGTTCTGCATCTTCCGCCAAAGAAAAGCATCTTCAAAGATCCGCACGGAATCCCAGGCACTTCCAGAAGGCATCAGGTGTGTCAGGAATCCCAGAATATTCCTTTTGCAAGGACATGTGCTGTCACGCCCTCATTGCCCTTAGCTGTTTTTGTCTCCAAGCTAGTATTAGGCTATATAAGCATAGTTTTAGGGTTTTTGTAAGGACGGTTGTCCAAGGATATTTTCTTACATTAATTTCAGCACTTATTTTCTAGGAATCTTCTCCTCTTATCATCAAGAACAACTTTTGTAGCAACTTTCCTCTTCGATTATTAATTAATCTATCGGTTTCCTCTACTCCCTTTTTACTTTCTTTGTTATTGCATGATTCTATATATCTACTGTTTACATTATAGTATGAGTAGCTAAATACCCCCTTCTTAGTGAAGGGTGTTTCAAGGGTTGTAGGGTTCGGCTAAGAGGTCTAATGCATGCTTAATATATTCTCTTGTTGCACATAATTGTTTACCGATTTAATTCCATGCTTGTCTAGAAATGTGAAGAGCTTGGTCATCTTTTAGCATTTCTGCATGAGTAACGTCATATTCCAGGGTTATACCTGACGCGAAGCCCTGGAGTTTTAGCAGACACCTAGGGGAGGCAGCGCGAGAGGCCTCACCTAGGGGTAAACCGTTATCTAGGGTATGTGATACGGGTCTGACAAGCCGAGCTGTCGCGCCCTAGATCTGTCTTACCTCCCCTTCATGGGCGTTCTGAATTTAGCTTCCCTACTTCGTACCCATGACAGGTCGAAGTGTCAAGGCTACCTTTTGATGACAAGAGAGGTAGCTGGGAGGATGGCTGAACGTCAAGGTCACCTCATATGTGGAAACGGGGGGTGACTTTTATCTAAGAAGGTAAGCAGGGGATGCGGTGTGGAAACGCGGTCCCTATAGCAGATCTGTACTTGAGTCTGGAATACTTTTGTACCGATGACTAGCCGACCTAAAATGCAACCCAAGGGAACACCTTTCGCTAAGATCTCGTCCTATTTGATTAATATCTTTTCCTTACTTTTCCTGCATTTGATCTATTTACATCTCTTGCCCTGGATTACATTTTACTTTCGTGCCCTAGATAATTACTTTACAATTCTGTTTTGTTAGCTCCCATACTCTGCCCTGATTAATTTATTAATCAACATAAACCCCCCCCCCAGTACTGTTACTTCGGTTAGATCTGTTGCGTATTGCCTTGTCATACATATTCACTAGCAATTTATTCCTTCAATCTCTGCGGTTCGACCCTGTCTTGCTCTGTACACATTAATTTGTGCATCTAGGCACCAGGAAAATATTAGTATATTTGAGTGACGATCAAGGAAGTATTGTGTTTCCTTACAACGACACAATTGTGATGTTCCCGTCACACTACCCATAAGTCATTGGTTCGAAACTCATGACATACCATTTTTACACACTTTGTTAGTCTTTATTAAATAAGTTTAGAATAAATGCACTCTAATTAAGGATATGAGTGGTCATGATTTTTGAGAGTATTTTAGCTTCAAACAATCATCTTTTTCTTCCATATTAAATAAATTGATCAATCATCATTCATCTCTCTCCTCCACATCAAATATATTAATCATAAACTACATAGAAAATTACAAAATGTCATTTATTTGAGACCAATGAATATTGTCTAAATAGACATCAAATTAAAACTGGAGAAAGTATTTTTTAAGGATAACCTACCGTAATTTTCCCGAACTGGTTGAATCGTGACAGGCTCAAATGGTTTACCCGATTCAATCGGTTAATTAATAGATTGGAGACTACTATGAATTAAATGGTTGGACTGCACCAGATTTTGTAGCTTCCACAAAAATTATATCCAAGATTTTGAACTAGTATTTTCTTTTGGCCGAAAAAACTAATAGTGTATTTTAGTAAATAAAAATCAAACATGCCCATGTATGGCGGGGAACAGGTTGGAAACAGACCGACACCAAAAGTGGCAGGAAGGATGAAGAACAAGTGACAACCAAGGTGCAGCTTCACAGTACCGCCACGTTAGCGAAGATTTAGATTTCTATGTGGCTAAAAGTTTTTCTCTTTTTTGTTCAAAAAATTGATGTGGCAAAAAGATATTTAAAATTCAAGTACTGGTTAGTGAAGGTTGGTCATTATATGTTAATCGGATGGAACAAGTCATGGGATATGCATGACCGAATTTAGAAGGAATAGTAGTGAAACTAGACTATTTTCTTTAGAGAGACCATATGTATAGATAAAAATTGTTATATATTTCTTTACTTTTTCATTTTTTAATATAAAAAAGTATATATATATAAAAATTTAGGAACAATTTTAAAAAATTATAAAGTTATTAAAACATATTTATGAAGTTTCCACTTATTTCTCATTAAATTAACTTAAATTTTAAAGTCTAACTAAATTTTGGGCCAAAAATGTTATGCAATATTAAAAAAAAAAAAGTAGTTGATTCTCCTAGTTAGATTATTCTCCATTTCCAAAACTCAAAATTTTAGTCAAGGGTGGTCAACTAAGGGGAAGCTCGGGAACTAGAGGGGGCCATGACCCCTCAAACTTTTTGGTTCTTCATAATAATACTTAAAGTTTTACTCTTATTTTATTAATTCCTCACTCTTGCCCCTTTAAAGTATTTCATTTTTCTATAATAGTCCTTAAAGTTTTATTATTCTTTTTTTAGCTACCCACAAATTTTGAATTGTTTCACAATAGTTCTTAAAGTTCCATTCTCTTTTTCTTTTTTTTATCCTTCATTTTTAGCCCCTGTAAAAGGTTAATTTTATTTATCTCCTAAAAAAAATTATCCAAGCTCTGCCATTATAGACAACATAATAAATCTTTTATCGCTTGATCATAACCAATATTAGTCCTGCATTTTTTACTGCATGTAGCATCTAGCCTCTAGCCTCAAAACTCTAACTTTTATGATATAATAACATGTTACAATATTAAAAATAAGGTAAATTACACAAAACTTATACACTTTATAAAAGGATTAACAATTGCGAGGGCCCTTCTAACTATCCTCAACTCGCAAAAAACTACCACCAACTATTTTTTCTTGCTTAAAGCCCCTAGAACTTTCCTTAGTTTTAAAGAAACCCTCTGTGAGGGTTTTCATGCATAACCCTAATGATCATGCAAGTTGCACGTGGTTTTAGATTAAAAAATAAAGTTTATTAGTTTAATATATTAAAATATTTCATATTGGTCCATGTCATATGTCTTATTTCATAATTCAAAAACATTTAAATTTAATTACCTTTTCTAAATGTAAAACCAAAAAGATAAAGTTCGACATTGCTCTCAATTTCCAACCGTTCACTCTCCTGTATTTTCTTCCAAAACTTAAACAAGAAAGTAACGATACATCCTTCTATGCGGAGACTAGATTGTTGAAGTATGAGTTTCACTAATCCTAATTTTTATGATTACAATTAATAAATTAAGTGATTAGTAATTCAATTTTTATGAGTTTAATTTTTAAGTTTTGAAGTCCATTTTATGGAGTGTAAAGAAGGATTACTTCCAACGCTAGGAATTATTGTTGTAAGTATATTTAAATTTAAAGTCCAATTTAAGTTGCAAATTAGCCTAAAAAAGATAGCACAAAAATGATATTTTTAGAGTGTATTTTCGAATATTCAAAATAGGAGAAAATCATTTTTTCTTAGTCGGAGCGGTTTAGAGGGTGGTATCCTGGTTGGGTAAACCGCACCCCTAATATTGCGACCGGTTTACCACCCTGCTTCGAGCAGGCACTAGTCATGGACTCAACTAGCCATTATGGCTGGTTTTTTAGTCTAGAGCGGTACACCGGTCAGACACTCCATATGTTGTCTTCTACCTCATTTTGAATTCCCTTTGAGCCACAAAATATCTCAAACGGTGATAAACCTCCCTAGACTATAAATACCAAATTTTCAGCTCTTTGGAGACTTAAGAAAGCTAAACCTAAAGTTGTATTCATTTTTTCAAATCTCTCTAAAGCAAATCTAAAGTTTTCAAAGTTGTTTCTCTTGTTCAAGAATTCCTTGCTTCACTTGATCAAGTAAGGTGCTGTTTAGTTACGGAGAATTTTCTGAAAATTTTCCAAAACTGGAATTATTTCCAAAATCTGTTTCACAGTCAAAATTTTCCATTTTGGAAAATTTTCGGAAATATTTCCATTTGGAAAACATTTTCCAAATTTTTAAAAATTTTTTTTTTATTACTTTAGTTCAATAACTTCATATTGTTAATCTAAACAAAATATATATGTTATTTTAGACATGTCTACCCTCGTAATTTTGATAATTAATATGTAGATTGATACAAATTGTAATAAAAATACTTCATAATTGATATTTAACTAACTGATACTCCTAATTAAAATCATACGAGTAAAATTCAATAACCAACCGTGTTATAAGAAATTTCATGGCACGTGGCGCACCAATGGCTTAATTAATTATGATTTAACTAACTAATGTTCGGTCACTTTTCTCATTTTGATTTTGCAGATTAATAAATATGAATTCAATTTTAATTTTAAAAAATCAATTAAATGAGCTCATATTAAAGTTACACTTATATGTAACGAATATATTTAATAATTTTTCATTTTAAAAAAATAAAATTAATAGATACACATAGGACTCACTCACTCCTAATATTAAATAAATTGTAGTATTTTTGGAAATATTTCCATTTGGAAAACATTTTCCAAATTTTCGGAAATATTTCCATTTGGAAAACATTTTCCAATTTTTTTTTATTACTTTAGTTCAATAAATTCATATTGTTAATCTAAAAATAATAATGTTATTTTAGACATGTCTACCCTCGTAATTTTGATGATTAATATGTAGATTGATACAAATTGTAATAAAAATACTTTATAATTGATATTGAACTAACTAATACTCCTAATTAAAACCATACGAGTAAAATTCAATAACCAACCGTCTTATAAGAAATTTTATGGTATGTGGCGCACCAATGGTTTAATTAATTATGATTTAACTAACTAATGTTCGGTCACTTTTCTCATTTTGATTTTGCAAATTAATAAATATGAATTTACTTTTAATTTTAAAAAATCAATTAAATGAGTTGACAATAAAATTGAATTAACAATAGTAGTAGTTTTTTTTTCATTGTTTTTTAACTATGGAGAATTTTTTGAAAATTCCATTCTGGAACATGTTACGGGGATTTTCTGAAAATTTTCCAAAACTGGATATATTTCCAAAATCTGTTGCACAACAATATTTTTCTCCAAATGAAATAAATTCCAAAATTTTCCATTTGGAAAACCAATCCCATCCCGCCACGTCATAAGACCCATTTTTTAAATATTAGTTTGAAGGGAGTATTTTAGGCGGGAAAAAAATTCTAAATTAATTCTAAATAAGTTTAAAACCCATTTATAAAATATTAAGAAAAATAAGAAAAGTGGATATATAATTACTAATCTTGAGATGAAGATTATGTTTTTGTAACTTTTAATTTATTTTGTTCAAAGTATTAAGTAAGAAGATTGAGTTTTTGTATGAAAGAAAAATTAAAAATGATGAGAGAGAGTAAAGTTGACCTGTAGACCCCACTTTGGAAATAAAGTGAAGAAAATTTTGGAAAACATCAAATATGGTGTTTCCAAAAGTTGGAGTATTTGTAGTGTTAATTTTGGAATTATTTCCAAAACTGAATAGTAATTGGAGAATTGGAAAATTTTCCAATTTTTGAAAAAATTTCCAAAAATTAAACAACCCTTAAATGGCTTGTGCTTTTGAATTTAAACATGAATATGTTTACCATACTGATATTTGATCTTTAATAAACTTAAAATGTGCTACTATTTAGTTTACTAATCTTAACAAAAAAATAACATTAGCATTATTTTTTAATTAAAATAAAATTGATTTAACAATAGTAGTAGTAATTAAAATAAAATTGATTCAACACGAGGAATCTCACTTGAAATGAATAAGATCCCGAACCAAAAATACTAAAATATGCAATAAAATGAAAAAAAATAAATAGTAATCAGTAAATAAAGAAAAAGTTCGATTTAAGGTCCGAATTTACTCGCTCAGAATCCTCAATAAATATGAATTCACTTTTAATTTTAAAAAATCAATTAAATGAGCTCATATTAAAATTACACTTATATGTAACGAGAAAATTACACTTATTTTCGTGGATGAGGAAGGATAACAAGAAAATATGCATTGTTTAACTATCGACATTCGTCATTGAGAAATGTGATTGAAAGGGCTTTTGGTGTTCTGAAGGCTAGATTTCCAATCTTAAAGTCCATTCCAAATTATCTTCTTCATCGTCCGAGGCAAATACCTCTAGCTTGTTGTACACTACACAACTTTATTCGAATGGAAGATAGAGCTGATCAACTATTCACAGAATATGGTACAGAAGGTCAGCAAAATTTATACGAGAACGAAGCTAATGTGACGCAAGAAGGTATTCAAGTGGATATGTCCCAACAGCAACTAATGAATGGCGTTAGAGAAGATATTGCAAATCAATTATGGTCTCATTATAATAATTGTTAGAATATGAAGAAGTAAGAATTTAAATTAAGTATGTTTTGAATGTTGATATTTGTGGTATTTACGTAATGAACAAATAATTCAAGACTATTTTATATGTATTTTATTTTCATAAACGGAATTATTATATTTATACTTGATTTTAGGTGAATACGATTTCGAGTTTGTTGTATTCAAGTCATGAACAAATAATTCAAGACATGTATTTTATTTTCATGAACGGAATTATTATATTTATATTTGATCTTTAACGTGAATAGATTTAGCATATTTATAAATTATGACGGTAGAAATGTCCAAAATAACATTGTTTCTTTTTTATGTTAACAATATGGATCGGTTGAGCTAAAAAAATAAAAAAAAAATTTGAATTTTTTTTTTGGAAAACTTCAAAAACGGCGTTTCCAGAATTTTCCAAATTTGTAGTGTTAATTCTGGAAAACTGAATAGTAATTGGAGAACTGGGAAATTTTCTGAAAATTTTCCATTTGGGAAAATGTTGCTGTGAAACAGATTTTGGAAATATTTCCAATTTTTAGAAAATTTTCCAAACTTTTTCCAAAAATTAAACAAACCTTAAATGGCTTGTGCTTTTGAATCTAAACATGAATATGTTTACCATACTTATATTTGATTTTTAATAAACTTAAAATGGGCTACTATTTAGTTTATTAATCTTAACAAAAAAATAACATTAGCATTGTTTTTTAATGAAAATAAAATTGATTTAATAATAGTAGTAGTTTTTTTTCTTCAAAAAAGTAAGAAATAGTTGTTAGGTGAATACGATTTTGAGTTTTCTAAGGTTGGAAAATGAAGGCTGGAAAACAGAAAACGTACTGTAGCTGTGAAACAGAATTTTGGAAAACAGAAATAATTCCGGAAATAACTCCAGATGGAAAAATTTGGAAAACAGAAATAACTCCAAACAGAATTAATTCCGTTATGAAACGCAGCCTAAGTGTTGTCTTCTTGAGATTTCGTATTGCATTTGTTGGATTATAAATTGTCATATATCTTGTTTAGATTCCTTGTAATCCACTTGTGTAAGATTTAAGTTTCAATACTTGCAAAGGTTTAAGAAGAGTCATAATTCCTCTTAGGTTAAGGTTAGTGTCCTCCTTGTAAGGGGACATGATTGAATATAGCCTTTGAATTATATTTGTGATAGGTTAAGCTTGTGTCTAGTGTAAAAAGCTTATTAGGTCATAATCTTGAGCCTTGGTAAAAAGCTTGGTTGAGTCTCTAATGAGCCTTGGTAAAACTAGTTGTAGAGAATTTTAGCTCAAGCTTTTGGAAAAAAACTAGTTTTATGAGTGAACCATAAACCCACATAGTGGATGTTAGAAATCCTAGAGATGAGTGATCTCTAAGGAGTGGATGTATCCGGAGATAGAATAGCTTTGTGTCGATGATCAGTTAACCTCAATTGTAACTAGAGATAAATCTTTACTAGGAAACTTTCTCTACTTGATTTTATCCCAATATTTACTTATATTTTATTTATTTGGTTTACTATTAGATTAATTCACAAACTCAAAACCCCCCTTTGTGCTACTTATTTCATTTTGTTATTTCTGGTTATTATCGAAAGAATACGTCTTGCCCTAGTCTCTGTAGACGATCCTATTACCGCTATATGGAATTTATTTTGTGCATTTTGACTACAAGTCTTTATTATTATTTTTTACTGTTTCGACAACCAGTCAAATTTTGACGTCGTTGCTGGGGAGTACGCTACTGATTTTATTCTCTCTTTTTTGTATGACCAAGATGACCAATCCGGAACTCACACCACTCGATCCTAAAATCACACGAACAGAAAGAAGACTTAGAGGACTGGCCAGACAACCCCCCTTTGACGAAGGAGTAGTTATCAGCCAGACCCTTGACGAAATTCCTTCTGTCTTAAACACATCCACTCCCCCTGTTCTTCTTGCCCTCGACACAAACGAACCAGTACTACCCAAGCCTAACATCATGGCTGACGGCGTTGTAGTCCAAACCATTCAAGACTTGAATGTTGCTCTAGAATAGACAGTACCTCTCTGCATCGCCTACCTGACTGTCCCACATGATTGGGTGATCAAATCCGCTACCATCCATCACTTACCCATATTTCATGGCTTACCTAAGGAGAATCCTCACACCCATCTCCAGCAATTACACTTCAATTACGAGACCATGAAACTAGAACAAGTGTAGATCAACCATGCAAAGCTACGAGTCTTCCCTTGGTCTCTCGCAGGAAATGCCAAATCATTTTTTTTCAACCTCCGTACCAAATCAATCACCACTTGGGACCAGATGTCCAACGCATTCACTGATAAATACTATCCAGCCTTTATGGCAAGGGCAACCTGCAAAGAGCTAGTCTACATCCTCCACAAAGACGGTGAGAATCTCCATCAATATTTTAAAAGGTTCAAAAAATTGTAGAACCTATGCTTTTCACATAGCCTACCAGATCATTCCTTGACCCAATACTTCTACGATGGGATGAAGAAAAATGACAAAGACAAATTGGATGCAGCTAGCCAAGGTGCCATTTGTGCTCTCACACCCGCCGCAGCAAAAGCATTGATTGAACTCATGTCTAAGAACAATATGCCTTCAGAAAGAGCACTACCAGCTAGTGAAATCAGAGTTGCTACCATAGAAACTCAGCTCAGCACTATTACAAATCTTTTGCACACCATTTCCACTAGACAACCTGCCCAAGTCAAAGCTTGTGTGTTTTGTCATCTCACCGACCATCTCACTGATGCATGTCCCAACGTTCTCGATGAATTCCACGTTAATTTTGTTGGAAACTGCAATGGAGCCCCTAGGAAGTTTGACCTTTACTCTAATACTTACAATCCTGGATGGAGGAACCATCTTAATTTTAGTTGGTCCAACAATCAGCAACAATCGGGACCCAACCAGCATCATAATCAGAACCACAACCATAACCAAACCCAGCCACTAATCAAACTTTAGAATTTCCAGCCGAGGCAGAAGCCTCCAATCCATCAGCAGTACCAACACTAAACGCCTCCAGGGCAAGTCCCAAATTTACCCTCGGAAGATGCAATCATGAAATTGACCAATGTGGTCATGGATTTACAGAAATAGATGGGGTATATTGATGCTGAACTTAAAGAGCTAAAGAATCAAGACTGACTCCCACCTCTAAAAAAAGAAAAAGAAAAAAAAAAGAAACGTGTTCTGAAAAGGAAAACAAAGGAAAATATAGAAAGAACACAAGAAATAGAAATGGCAAAAATAAGTACAAAACGGATCCAAAGTCAGTATTGAAGATTTATTGACCCTAAAAGAAGAAATCTTTCTAGCGAAGCATGAAGAAGTTGTGTTACTTGCCCTAGCTACAATTTTCCATGTTTGGGTGTTACTCACTACTTTTTTCTTCTGTTTACTAGGGACCCTTTCTTCTCTCTTAGATTTTCTAATTTCTTGTTTCCACACTTTACCCTTTCCACTTTTTGCAAGTTCTTTTGATCATTTGAATGCCTATGCATATGAATCTTTAACTCAGATTGACATTGTAAGTTTGATATACGCTATGTATGTTGCATTGATTTGAGTGTAAACAGTTAGCCCAGTATGAGAGTGAAGAGTTCAAACACATATCTAGTGAGGATTGCTTATGATTGCAGGTTGTGGGAAAGTCTTTTCCTTGAGGTCATTATGTCCTGGACAAGATGCAGATGCTCATCTAGCTTGTACTAGGTCTATTTGTATGGTTAAATGTGAATGATAGTTTCTCCTTTGCATAACTGTCTTAGCATACTTTTGATAGGGAAGCTATTTTATGTTTTCTGGTGCAATACTTGAAGGCAAGCATTCGAGTAGTGTGTATTTTGTATATGATTTAATCTCTCTTTTTTGTCTACTTTAGATTTATATGCTACTGATTAGTGTATATTTTCTTCATATTTGCAAATAAAGGCATTGAGGAGAGTTTTTTATGGAAATGCACGCTATCAGTTGGATTTTGACGAGTTAATTGTTGTCTTGCCCTCGCCGTGAATTTCTTGCCAATGACTTGAAGTCCAATCCGGTTATGGAAAATTCGATTATGGAAAGTCCAATTGCGCTGCGACTTCTTCTGTCACGTTCCAGCTTATCAAGGAGTATTAATTACATGCCTAGTTTAATTAGTAGAAGGACTTCTAGGTTTTACTTAGCGAAGCTTTCTTTACTTCTTCTTCTCCAACTTCGGAAGAGTCTTGTAGCTACTTTGAAGAGTTGTTGCGTTCAGCAGTGTCTCCTCTTTTCTCCTCTTCTTAATTGTATTTTACGATTTATCTTTAAGTTTACTTTGTTTATGTAATTATGTGTTAGAGTAGCTAAATTCCCTTTTCTTAGTAAAGATCGTCAAAGATTGCGATTAACTAAACTGTGAGGTCTAAACGTTCTTCATAAATTTCAGAACTCGTATTTACTTCTTTATTAATTGAACGTCCTATTATTTATGCTTGATTTGCGGTTAGGCCACCCTAGAATTATGCATGGATAATTATTGTCATTCTTACAGTCTTGCCACTATACAAAGTTGTTTGATAGAGTAGACACCTAACGTAGAGTTATCATACTGTTGGCCAATCTGATTAGAGTAAATAACTAATTATAGTTAAAGGCTTTGAGCGTACTATTTGTCTTGCCCTAGGTGCGTCTTTCCTAATTTTCATGACAGTTTAGTTAAATCCCTATAAGCGTACCTTAGGGGTTATTAATCTGTCAATGCCTCTCCATAAGCGTACCTTGAAGTTGCTTTTCTTGTGAAAGAAAGCAGGAGACCTAAGCGTACTTAACCTCTATAATGCATTTGCGAGTTAGGAAAAGAATACCTTTGTGTCGATGATCATTTAACCTCAATCGTAACTGGAGATAGATCTTTAATACGAAACTTTCTCTACTTGATTTTATCCCAGTATTTACTTCTGCCTTATTTATTTGAATTACTATTAGATTAATTCTCAAACTTAGAGCCCCCCTTTGTGCTACTTATTTGGTTATGTTATTTCTGGTTATTATCGAAAGAATACGTCTTGCCCTAGTCTTTGTGGATGATCATATTACCGCTATACGTAATTTATTTTGTGCATTTTGATTATAAGTCTTTATTTTTACGGTTTCAACAACCGATCACATGCGTATCCTACACATTGTAGAGCCATCCATTATAACCACATTCACTCCTTGGACAAGCATTGTACAACCTGTTTAGGTTTTCTCACTATTGCTTCCAATTTACACTTGCATAGCTTGTTCTTATACTTGGGATATTCTCTAGGCTACTAATCGCTGAATGAGTTCATGTTTGATCTTGACATTTCAGGGAGCACTTTCAGAGTACAGTTGGTGCAACTATTCTCCTTGTCAGTCTCTTATTCTCTTCTCATTAGTGGAGTTAAGGAAGCAAAAATGAGTTTATTTTAGGGTGTGGTGCCGAAGGAGTTTGTGACAAAGATGAGAATAATTTGCATTTTATTCTAAGTAAAGTTTACAACCCAAAAAAAAATGAAGGATGGGGGGAAGTGAAAATTAATTATAATTTTTTTTGTAGAAAATATAAGTTTAAAAGTTAAACATTGTAGGTAATAATAATATTTTATTGAACTGTTAGAGTTATGAAAAAAACTTTGAAGGGGGTTCTTTATAAGGAATATTTATAGGGGCTCTAAGCGAGAAAAAAAATAGTTGAGTTTTTTTTTTGTGAGTCGAGAATAGTTAAACAGAACACCCTCCAATAGTTGAGTTTTTTTTAGATGAGTCGAGGATAGTTAAACGAACACTCCCCTATTGACCCTTTATAAAATATTATAAACCTTATAATTTCTTTAAAAAATTTAATAGTAAAAAAATAAAAAAAATAAATGATTCAAAAATTCATACAAATTTGAGGAAAAAAGTACTCCCTCTGGCCTAAATTAAACATCGCTTTAACTTTGGGCACGCATATTAAAGAAGTCGGATGACTCACTATTTGAGACAATTTTACCCCTTACTTTTTCTCGAACGTACGAGCGGTATAAAACTACGTTCGAGAAAAAATAAAGTGCAAAATTATCTCAAGCAGTGAGTCATCCGACTTCTTTAATATGCGTGCTCAAAGTCAAAGCGACGTTTAATTTGGGCCGAAAGGAGTAACAAATATGAGAGAGTCATTTAGTGGTTGAATAATTGGAAGAGATTGAGGGGTTCCTCGAACTCTCTTATACTCTCCCTTTCCTTCCCCCTCGTTAAAATCTCCGGAACAAGTCTACTCCTCACATTTATCTTCTCTCCCCCTTACTCCCAAACATAGTGTTAAGTTAATACTCCCTCCGGACTCAAATAAACGTCGTTCTGGGTGTTTGCACGCGGCTTAAGAAAATAATTGGTTTACATAAAACGAGGCAATTTTTGACCACAATACCCCTTCCATCCAAGGGTAATTTCTGAATAACCATGGCTTCTTACCAGCCAATTTTAGGCTTCAACCATGGCTTATTGTACTGGGCCAAGATGGCATCGGCTGGGCTTGGTTTTAATCCAAGTCGAGCTTGACAGAACGACGTCGTTTATATCCATAATTCAAGTCATCGGCTCCAATTCTTCACTTCCCCGCCATTTCCCATCCTCAAATCCTTCACCTCTTCCCCCCAAATTTTTGGGCAATACTTTTGACACTTTCATTTGAAAGTTCCAACAATTCCCCCCAAATTTAAAGCATCATTTCTTATTGTATATGGAGCAGGCAACGTCTTTAGAGTAGTAGTATAACGCTTTCCATCTTTCTCTCTGTTTGCTCTCCCAAACCCTGTCCCCTATTTCGGCCACGGTTCCATATCAACAATGGAGGACGGCGATTTTAACCCTTTCATTGAGCTAGCCAGCAACCCTACTATACATCAGTATATCCATACCTTAGGATAGTCCCACAACAACCAAGCGTCTGTAGAGGAGACAATGGACGAGTCGTTGGAGCCCCAGAATCCACAGACTGGAGAGCGATACGAGATTCTAGACTTAAAAATCGACCAAGCGACGCTGAGTAGTGACGAAGGTATTTTATCTGTCACATAAATTTTTAATTTATTTTGTATGAAAAACTAGGGCTTGTAATTTCATTTCGATAACGAATTTAATTTTGTGTGATATAGGCAAACATCTTGCGAAGAAGGGTCGGAATGAGTTGTCTGGTCTTGAAAGGGTAATGGCATATGAGTTGTTGTTGCAGAAAAGTAAGAATGGGAAGCTTCTAAAGGGGACAACAAATGAGGTATCTGCAGCCCTCAACATACCACTTCGGACTGTCCAGCGGGTATGGAAAAGGGGGAAAGAGTCTGGGAATCACGACGTGTCCCTCAATAGAGTCATGAATTCTGGGAGGAAAAGGGTATTGATTGATCGAGAGAAGATCTGTAATATTCCTCTCAGGAATAGGTCCACTCAGAGGGACCTCTTCTTTGCATTGGGAGTGTCTAGGCGAAGTGTGACGTCGTTGTTAAAGGTTGGAGGACTCAGGCGGCATTCGAATGCCATAAAACCTATTTTGACAGAGGCTAATAGACAACAACAGATCCAGCATTGTCTCTCTATTCTTGACCCGACGTCAACCCCTACTGGTCAGACCTTCCAAGATATGACCAATGTGGTGCACATTAACGAGAAGTAGTTCCAAATGACAAAGAACCAAACTTATTACTTGCTGGCAGACGAGGATGACCCAGTAAGGAGAATTAAAAGCTCTAACTTTTTGCCAAAGATTATGTTTTTAGCAGTTGTAGCTAGGCCTAGGTATGATTGTCATGGTGTTTGCACATTTGATGGAAAAATAGGAATATTTCCTTTAGTTCATGAAGTGGTGTCTGCTAGGTCTAGTGTAAATAGAGTGGCTGGTACATTGGAATTGAAGGTAATTGAAAAGATAGATAGAGAAGTGATTAGGAATTTCATGATTACTATGTGTCGCGCCTCGAAAATTTAAAAAAAAAATCGCGAGTGTGCAACGAAATTTGAGACCTTCAGATGCTCGGCGTAAAAGGGACGCCTAGCAGCATGCAATGAAGTCGCCACCCTAATTTGGTTGCTAGGCTTAGGGAACCCTAATCGTCATGGCATAGGAAATATAATAAGTAAAAAACTAAAGGCACAAAAAAGGGGTCTGGACCCCAGACAAAGGTTCGGGGTCGTATTAAGGTCTCGGGAAGGTGTTAGGCACCCGAGTCACATCCGAAAACGGTTACCGGTTGATGAGAGAGGTGTTTAAAAAGGTGTTTTATAAAATGCGTTTTGAAAAAGGGGGCCCTCAGAGGAATCGTCACTTTAGTCTTTTTTTATGATCGTGATGGGACTGAATTTTCCGTAAGACTGAATGAGCGCCCTCTTATTTCATCATCGGGCCATACATGATTAACTTAATTACTACGTGATCCTAACATGGATGGCTAACAGAGTACCAATTTAAATGATTGATTTTAAAGTGAAAAACTGAAGTGGGATCGAAAGTCCCCATGTACATGCAGTCAATACAAGCGAGAATTTAAAATCATATGAACATGGCATTTTAAGCAACTCTTTAAACACGTTGTTCATGTGGGTTGATTTTAATTCTAGCAGTTCTATATATCATGCATGCAGTTGATATTTGCGAAAGGCATCGAATAAATAAAAAGGACTTGTGAGGCGTACTTTCGAGCGAAGCTTGAAATTAACCTACAAAACAAGAGTGTTAGTGATAGCTTGAGAAATAACTGAGCAATGAAAATTTTAAATGACAATTGATTGTACACGTAAAATGATGGATTGTACGCATACGAGAATTAAATGCTGAGCTTGATGAGTGCATGAAAATAAATGGCGACAATTGATTGCATGCGAGAAATGATGAATTTTACGCATACGAAAATGAGATACTGAGCTGATTGCGTGCGAAAAATGATTGATTTTAAGCACACGAGAATTTAAAGGCTGTGTTGATTGCATGCGAAAAATGATTGATTTTACGCATACGAGAATTTAAATGCTAGGTTGATTGCATGCGAAAAAGGATTGATTTTACGCATACGAGAATTTAAATGCTGGGTTGATTGCATGCGAAAAATGAGTGATTTTACGCATACGAGAATTTAAATGCTGGGTTGATTGCATGCGAAAAATGATTGATTTTACGCATACGAGAATTTAAATGCTGGGTTGATTGCATGCGAAAAATGATGGATTTTACGCATACGAAAATGAAATGCTGTTTTGATAAGTGCAGAAAAATTAAATGCTATTGGCGATTTACAGGGAAGAAAAAAAGGTTTAATGATTTGCAGAAAATAAAACAGGTTGATAATGCAGGGAATAAACAGTTGGATATTTGCAGAAAATAAACAGTTGATATTGCGACCGACCATGTAGGCGGTATTGAATTTAAATTGCTGAAAGTAAATTGCTGAAATTTAAAGTGCGGGAAAGTAAAGTGCGGAAAAGTAAACAGTTGATAATTTGCGGAAGGATTTCCAGCAGTTTTGCGAAAAATTAAAGCAGTTGATATTGCAGAAAATAAACAGTTGATATTGCGACCGATCATGTAGGCGGTATTGAATTTAAATTGCTGAAAGTAAATTGCTGAAATTTAAAGTGCGGAAAAGTAAACAGTTGATAATTTGCGGAAGGATTTCCAGCAGTGTGCGAAAAATTAAAGCAGTTGAATGTTTACGAAAATTAAAATGCGACCGACCATGTAGGCGGTATTGAATTTAAATTGCTGAAAGTAAATTGCTGGAATTTAAAGGGCGGAAAATTAAGCAGTTGATAAGTGTGACCGACCATGTAGGCGGTATTGAATTTAAATTGCTGAAAGTAAATTGCTGAAATTTAAAGTGCGGAAAAGTAAAGTGCGGAAAATTAAAGTGCGGAAAATTAAACAGTTGATAATTTGCGGAAGGATTTCCAGCAGTTTTGCGAAAAATTAAAGCAGTTGATATTGCGACCGACCATGTAGGCGGTATTAAATTTAAATTGCTGAAAGTAAATTGCTGAAATTTAAAGTGCGGGAAATTAAGCAGTTGATAATTTGCGGAAGGATTTCCAGCAGTTTTGCGAAAAATTAAAGCAGTTGATAAATTGCGAAAATTAAAATGCGACCGACCATGTAGGCGGTATAATAAATAATTGAATTTAAATGGTTAGATATAAATGACTGAGGTTAGATAACATGAAAGTAAATATCACGATAAGAAATGAGCAATTCACGTATAAAAACAATTCAAGAAACAACTTGTTAAAAAATAAGCATACGAAATATTTTACGAAAAAAAGGGAATTAAATAATTCATGTATAAAACATATGAAAAATAGCACGTATCATGAAAAATAAATATATGAAACATGTTAGCATTTTACGTAAAAAATGACGGAACGAGGACTCGGAAAAATAGAAATGGGCTGGGCCCTACTTAAAATTCAGAGAAATGGGCCAGGAACAGTTCCTAGCCCATGGAAATTAATTTAAATGGTGATGGGCCAAGCCCATCACCTTTCCCTCATGTCGCACGAAGGACCGAATGGCCCAAGGAGATTATCTCCTTCAACCTCTCGTCACCGGCGCCACTGCCGGCGACGGAGGTGAAGAACCAGGCGACGGATTTGCCTGGTTCTTGGTCCAAAATACTCGTCTCCCTTCCAGCAGTACAAACAGAGAATCACAGCAAGAAAGCGGACACGAAAACAGCAAGTTTTTTAAAGCAAACGACGAGATGCATTTTGACGTTAATTAACGAAACAAATAAACTAAGCAACGATAATTAAAACTGATGTTAGCATGATGAAATTAGGCTCAAAACAGAAGGATGGCAGCAAGTTCCGGTGATTAATTAATTACCTAAGCTTTAAATGAAAATTTAAAAGAAAACAAAGGAAAGAAAGCTTACAGTGCGGCGGCTGCTACGTGCGACGGCGAGGAACGGGAATGAGACTTGAGGTTGCTTGAATTGGTCCAGGAAAATGGAGAGGGAGAGTGTTGTTTTTTTTTTGTAAAATTTCCGGACCCTCGCGAAGGGAAATGGTGACGGCTTTTTATAGCCGAAGGGAGCCGCGTGGAGGCCGGACGCGGGCTGCGCGTGGAGGAGCTGGAGGCGTGATGATGGCGGAGCTAGGGAGCTACGGCTAGGGGCTCGGACGAAGACGTGGCTGAGAAGGAGAGCAGGTGGCTCGGGCGCGGGCTCGTGGCTGAGAATTTCCTTGCACTGTGCATGTGCATTATGCACAATAAATCATGGGTCATTGATCTGGTTGACTTTCCTTGGTTGACCAGATCAATGGCCAAGATCAAATGGCCTTTCATCTGATTTAAATAGCCTCGAGCCGGATCCGTCGAGCAAACGTTCCGACTTTTCGAGCCGAAGGTACCGGCGCGTAGAAAAAAATACAACGGTTTTAACCGTCTACAGCGAACGATGAGAACTCCTCGTTTAACGCGTTTATTTTAGTGTTCAAAGGCGCGAAACGCGGGAACGAAAAAAATAAAGCGTTACACCGAAAATTACACAAAACGCTGTAGACCGTTGGGACCGGAAAAAAATCTAGCAACTAGTTGATGGAAAACATTTTAAAGTCGAGCTATTGTCCGAGCGAACTTACTCGGGTCCAATAAAAGCTCGAACAAAAATAATAATAAAAAATAAAAATACTAAAAAATGTGCGAAAATATAAAAAATCCTAAAATTCGTGTGATGACCTAAAACGAAGAATAATTTAAGAAACGACTGCCGGATAATTAAAATGTGATTTTTAAGGCTAAAAATAATAATGATAATAATAATGAAAATACTTGACGAAAAATTAAAAATGCGACTTCGAAAGCTGACGATGCTAACGATGATGCTAAAATGCAACGAAACACCTAAAAATGCTAGCGACATTAAATCAACTTAAAATGACTGTAGATTGGCTGAATAACAGAAATGCTAAAATTAAATAAAAATGGCGTCAAAATTCGGGTATCAACAGTTGCCCCCTCTTTACTGTCTTATCGAAGTATTTGATAAGCAGTAAAGACAGTTGCCCCTATATCCGAATTTTGACGACACAGCGGGTCTTACCTCAAACTTACAGTGATGATGTCGCTCTGGGGGGGAGGTATGCTTTAAATTCTAGTCTAGGCGAGGCTATCGCATTGCTAGATGCTGGCATGAAAAAAATGAGGTTGCATGTCCGTGCGAGGCTATCGCTCTTCGGATGCTGATCTGGAAATTAGAAGGGAGGTCCGTGTGAGACTATCGCTCTTCGGATGTCGGCGTGGCAATGGGGATGAAGGTCCGTGCGAGGCTATCGCTCTCCGAACGTTGACATGGCCATGTGAATGAAGGTCCGTGCGAGGCTATCGCTCTCCTGATGTTGACGTGGCAATGTGAATGAAGGTCCGTGCGAGGCTATCGCTCTCCGGATGCTGGTGCTAAAAATGTAACTTCACGACTGTGCGAACGCTGGTGCTGAAGATGTAACTACACGACCGTGCGAGGCTATCGCTCTCCGGACGCTGGTGCTGAAGATGTAACGACACGACCGTGCGAGGCTATTGCTCTCCGGACGCTGGTGCTGAAGATGTAACTACACGACCGTGCGAGGCTATCGCTCTCCGGACGCTGGTGCTGAAGATGTAACTACACGACCGTGCGAGGCTATCGCTCTCCGGACGCTGGTGCTGAAGATGTAACTACACGACCGTGCGAGGCTATCGCTCTCCGGACGCTGGTGCTGAAGATGTAACTACACGACCGTGCGAGGCTATCGCTCTCCGGACGCTGGTGCTGAAGATGTAACTACACGACCGTGCGAGGCTATCGCTCTCCGGACGCTGGTGCTGAAGATGTCACTACACGACCGTGCGAGGCTATCGCTCTCCGGACGCTGGTGCTGAAGATGTAACTACACGACCGTGCGAGGCTATCGCTCTCCGGACGCTGGTGCTGAAGATGTAACTACACGACCGTGCGAGGCTATCGCTCTCCGGACGCTGGTGCTGAAAATGTAGTCACTCAAGGAGGAGTTATTTAGACATGCAGAAAAGTAGTCGCTCAAGGAGGAGTAATAATTATGCCGAAATGTAGAATTATGTGAATGAGAGTGGTAACATACCTTCGCTCAGATATTGATTGACGGTAACATACCTTTGCTTTGATGTTGATTCGATGACTATTTATGAATTTTTGGGAGACGTGACCGTATGAATCCATTGGATTTTGATGAAAATTCCAGATGGCGAGGGCTTTACAACGATGTTGTCATCGAAGACCCAAGGTTGAGGAGTGGTAACGTTCTCTATTCGATGTTGATTGGACTTTGAGGAAAATCCAAGATGGCGAGGGCTTTACAACGATGTTGTCATCGAAGACCCCTGGTTGAGATTTCACTGGAGCATATCCGTATCCTGCAAATTGAAAGGAAACAAACCCGAAGCAGCAACAGATGGAAACATGAAGAAGCAATTGACCTATGTGAGAAATATCAAATATTCCTACATTTATCCCATGGCTTGCCCCCAAGTTTTTTTGTTTGGAATGAAAATGATTTCTTTGTTGAAGAAAATAAATTCAAGCCTTTGTCTCTTTTCTTCTTCTTTTTTTTTGGATAAAAATGTTCGTTCAGTTTTCGTCATATGAACATGATTGATTCAAGTCTAGGTAGCGTCTACGTCTTGTTCAAGAAATAACGACCTCAAGGACAAGACTTTCCCACAACATGCAGTCGTAAGCAATCCTCACCTGATATTAGTGTTTGCACTCACGCTCTGAAACAAGGCTAAGTGTTTGACACTCATAAAGATGAAACTAACATGATACATAATTTACAGTTTGCAATGTCAATCCGAGTGAATATACTTCGAATGAAGATGCACATGCATGGGCGTTCTAATAATCGATGGGACTTTTACGAAAAAGAATGAATGGACATGAAATGTCCGGAAAGGAGCTTGTTTTGGGAAAGGATTGCTTTGTTGAGGAGTTGGAAGGCTTTTGATGAGCGATGCTTTGCTGATTGGCCAGGATGAGGGCGAGGTGCGCGAGTCTTTTCGCTTTTTGCTGGGGATGCTTTCTGTGTGGCCAGGGGCCCTTCTCTTGAGTCTTCATTGGGGAGCGTCGTCGCTGTTCCTTTTACGACTCACTACTTGAGTTGGCCTGGGGCCCCTTTCTCTTCTCGGGTTCTCACTAGGGATGCTTGCTTTGAGGTTTCTTGAGTTGGCCTTGGGCCTCTTTTGCTTGACTTTACTGGGGGAAGGCTGCTTTGAGATTTCTCGAGTTGGCCTTGGGCCTTTCTACTCGAGTTCACTGGGGAAAGTTTTCTTCGAGATTTTCTCGAATTGAGTTGTCCCCGGGCTGTGATTGCTTTGGCTCCTCGACTGTTTGTATTCGTCGAAGGTCTCTGAGCATTTTTCTTTTCTTTTCCCTTTTCCCCTCTCTCCTTTTTCTTTTTTTCCTCTCATTTTCCCTCTTTTTTTATTTTTTTTTATTTTTATATCCCTCCCCTTTTTGATTTGATTTGAAAATGCAACAGAGCAGAGCAAGCACAGCCTTTGTCTTGATCTCTTCCCCTTCTGTCTTGAGGCCTCGGCCTTCGTCGTTGCTGCTTTTTCGGTGATGGTCCTTAGCGATCTCGTGGTGACCTTTTCCGTTTCTTTCATCGTGCTCTTGGACTCGACGTGCTTTTACTTCCGGCTGGCGATTTTAGCTGAAACTGCTCTTTGGCTCCCGGGGTATGAGTGATATTGCCGGTTTTGGGGGAGTGATGACATATATGGTGGGAAGAGGGAAGAAACGAAAAAAGTGGAGAAAATCGTAAAAGTCCCATGTCACTTTATATCTATCCCATGTCTAATGGCGCATGTACCTTGGATATTATGCGAACTCAACTAGTATCTAGTCAGGCTCTTACACTCATGAAAAAAAACAAAGCGTGAAGGCCCAAAATACTCACAGGGACATGTTTTGTGATTGCTTATGTCTAGACGTGCCATGGACATAAGAGCTAACAGACAAAATCATGTATGTTTCATATAATTTCTAATGAACGCACAAGTCATCCATGTCGTGATAAAGTATGCTTGAAAAAAAACGTTCAAAACGTGAGATTTTTGTTTTCATCCTCTCCCTCCTCTCTTCTCTTTTTTTTAGCCCAAGTTGCACATGTATAAAGATAATTTTTTTGCGAACACTAAGGATTTTAGCCAACATAACGCACGCACCCTTGCAATCAATGTAAATAGCGAAAAAATTGTGAAAATGTAAATTGTGAATATATAAATTACGGAAACGGAAATTGCGGAAACAGAAATTGCAAAAATATAAAAGGACAACTTCCTTGAAAAATGAGCTCGGACATTTTTTCACCTTCTTTTGGCCATCGCTTCACCTGCTTGCCCCCAAGTTTACAAGTCTCGTTGCACCTGAAATGCAAAACCACAGAAATGTAAACTGCGAGACCATAATTTTCAGAAACGTAAAGTGCGACAAGGGGAAATTGTAAACATGAAGGACAACTTCCTTGAAAAATGAGCTTTGACATCTTTCAACGCCTTCCTTTGGTTGTCACTTCATTCGCTTGCCCCCATGTTTACAAATCTCATTGCGTCTAAAATGACAAGGGAATTAAATATTAAATTCACTAGAAAAGGGTATCCTAAAATGTTTGAATTTTATTAAAAAAACCAGAAATATTAAAAGGAACACGTGGGTTGCCTCCCACGAAGCGCCCTTGTTTATAGTCGTGGGCTCGACTATTATACAAAAAGTATTGTAGGTATCGCCATTAGATGAGTAAGCAGGATGTGTCCCTTATGGGAGAATGATCATTCAAAGGTTGGTAGGAGGAGGGTAGACGGTCGTGTCAGGTCCTTTGGCTAACCCTTCAAAAGAGATCCATCCATTCTTGATCAAGTGGTGAACCTTTCCTCTTAGGGCGAAGCAGTTTTCTATCGTGTGACCCTGAGCTCCAGCATGGTACTCACATCTAGCGTTATGATCGTACCACTTTGGGTAAGGAGGTTGCAGAGGTGTCATTGGGGTGGGCACGATTTGTCCAGCCGCCAGGAGATGTTTATAAATTTCCCCCAGAGGAGCGGGAAGAGTTGGCAGTGGCCCCCGGTTCCAACGGTTACTCGGGTTATTTTGGTTGTTTGGCGGGTTATATGGAGATGGTGAAAATGGTGTAGGATTTTGAGGAGGTGGCGAGGAAGGTGGCTCGTAGCTAGGCTGGTGAGAGGCAAAGTTGACATCTTTCTCCATGATGGGCTCTTTCTTAGGTGTTACCTCTGGTCTGGAAACATCGATTCTCCCCGACTTGATCCCTTGTTCGACTCTTTCCGCCACCATGACCATATCAGAAAAGTTATTTGATGGATTGAATATAAGATGAGTGTAGTAGGGAGCCTTGAAGGTATCCACGAAAATGGATATGAGTTCCTTGTCATTCAAGGGCGGTGAAATCCTGGAAGCTAGTTCTCTCCACCTCTGAGCATAAGCTTTCACCGATTCTTCAGTTTTTTTCTCAAGATTTCGGAGATCAGAACGGTCTGGCGCTACCTCCAAATTGAACTTGTATTGCTTGAAGAAAGCATCCGATAAATCTCTCCAAGTTTTGATCTTAACCCCATCCAAACTCATGTACCAGGTCAAGGCATGCTTGGCCAAACTCTCTCTGAACAGATGGATTAACATGGGCTCATTGTGTATCATATCGGCCATTTTGTTGCAATAGGCCTTGAGGTGAGTTTTTGGGCACTCGATCCCAGTGTACTTCTCAAAATCTGGAATCTTGTATTTTGGAGGCATTATGATCCCCGGGACCATGCACATGGTGGCGGGACCTGTAGGGTCGAAGGGGTCTGTTCCTTCGATGGCCCTGAGCCTTTCCTCTAGCAGGTTCATTCTATCCATATTCGGTCTTTCTGTGACGAGAGCGTTTGGACCAAGGTATGGCGGGGGTTCTGTCATGAATGGTGGTTGCATCGGATTGACAAAAGGTGGCCGACTTCCCATAGGATTGGGAATCGCGACTTGAGTGGGATAGCCCTGGGGTGGGTAAAATCCCCGGGATTCCTGACGAATCAGATTCTGACCAGGGTCCACAGTAAGGTTGACAAAGGAATGTTGTAGAGTTGCATCAACTCTTTCACCCGTGTTGGCTACAGGGTTCGGGGTGGTGGGTACAAAGACGGGAGCAGTCCATTTCCATTGACCCCCAGGAACCGAAAATGATTGGGGTCCCGAAGATCCAGTGATGGCGGATGAGGAGGGTCCCATCATTTGACTAGGATCAAAACCAGGTGGGAACTCAGTGGTTGCTTCATCTCGCTCTTTTTCATCCCGAGTGGCCTTTTCTGTAGTAACCCTTACTTGCTCTTCTAACTCTTTTATTCTAGCAGCCAATGCCTCTTCTGTCTTGGTTTGTTCGGCCATCTTCAGCGTTTGAAGTCTTGTTATGGGGGCCTCAGTGGATTAATTCGCTTGCGAGGAGCTATCGTGAACCTGAAAAAAAAATGAAAAAAAAGTAAGTACAAGTGATGGACGATCCCGAGGCCTCCATGTTGCTCATTCACTTTTCCGGCTACACTTTCACTTGACATTTTCAGGGCGGTCGGAGAGGCGTGATCTCTTGGTTGTGGATGATATGCGAAGGAAGCCTCTATTCATTCCAACGATATGGAGCAATCTGAGATGTTATCGGCGAAACCCAAATTAGCAGGGGCAACCAATGCCGTCATGCTAGGAAGATCTCTTTTCTACTGTGCTTGCAAATGACGCAGGGCCTGACGCCTGGTGAACCCCACCGAGGGGAGGGATGACAATCTACGCTATGACTTTGGAGTTTGCGATAAGCTAAGAGGACAAGGCCACGAGTGTGCAATATTTGGCTATTTTTTGAATGTTTGGTCTGATTTTTCGGTTCTTTGGTGAAACGATTGTGTTTATCCCGGAGGGATTTTCTCTTTCTTTTTGCGATGGTCTTTTGAGTTGTATTTGGATGGATAATTGATACGGAAAAGATGAGGTGATTAAATAAATATCCGAAAGAGGTACGACTTTATTAAAAGTGTTTACAAGATGTAGTAAACTAGCCAACTACCTAAATTCACCAAAAAAAATGGCTAAAATTGATGAAAACAGGGATTCTAGTTACATGAGAAAAATGAAGGTTTGCTGATATTCGAGTCTTCCCATGAAGGTATCAATCCTGGACGTCAGAGTTCTGCTGCCAAAGGCACTCCATCGAAGCCAACTCCCCTTTCTGCATCTCTATCTCAGCCTCTAAAGTGGCAATTCGGCTTTGTAGTGTCTGATCGTTGAAACTTCATTCCCCGAAAATATCAAGTGAAAGTAGTGTAAGTGCCGATATATCGAATTAGCAAAAACGGGTCCTGTGGGACAAAAATAAAATTTTAAATGCAAGGTAACCTGCGCATGTAAGAAATTTACAATTCGTATAAAAGAAAAATCATGTCAATATGCCAACAAGACAAATAGAGCCACGACAAACAGGTATAATCATGATGCATGTGTTGGGGCTCTGATTCCGACATTTCTAACTGGCTTGAATGGTTCCCGGATGATACCATGAAAAGGTCCCTAAAGTGTCGTCCAGTCGCCCGATTCCTTGCGAAATCGTATAACCTTTCGACTGGCTTTAGGGGTTCATCCGAGTTGGGATTGGTGAACACTACCTAGGACATGTGTCCTAGGGCGTCACTACTACCCTCCTATTTTGGTAATTGTCCCCTGGGTGTAGGGCGCCATGAAATGCATATGACAATTGATAAAGCAAATAAATAAACAGACCAGCAATTGATCAAAGCAAATAAATAAACAAATAAAACACCTCTCTAAAAAGATAAAACCGGCTCCGACCCAACACTCCCTAGTGAAGTCGCCAAACTGTCGCGCCTCGGAAATTTAAAAAAAAAATCGCGAGTGTGCAACGAAATTTGAGACCTTCAGATGCTCGGCGTAAAAGGGACGCCTAGCAGCATGCAATGAAGTCGCCACCCTAATTTGGTTGCTAGGCTTAGGGAACCCTAATCGTCATGGCATAGGAAATATAATAACTAAAAAACTAAAGGCACAAAAAAGGGGTCTGGACCCCAGACAAAGGTTCGGGGTCGTATTAAGGTCTCGGGAAGGTGTTAGGCACCCGAGTCACATCCGAAAACGGCTACCGGTTGATGAGAGAGGTGTTTAAAAAGGTGTTTTATAAAATGCGTTTTGAAAAAGGGGGCCCTCAGAGGAATCGTCACTTTAGTCTTTTTTTATGATCGTGATGGGACTGAATTTTCCGTAAGACTGAATGAGCGCCCTCTTATTTCATCATCGGGCCATACATGATTAACTTAATTACTACGTGATCCTAACATGGATGGCTAACAGAGTACCAATTTAAATGATTGATTTTAAAGTGAAAAACTGAAGTGGGATCGAAAGTCCCCATGTATATGCAGTCAATACAAGCGAGAATTTAAAATCATATGAACATGGCATTTTAAGCAACTCTTTAAACACGTTGTTCATGTGGGTTGATTTTAATTCTAGCAGTTCTATATATCATGCATGCAGTTGATATTTGCGAAAGGCATCGAATAAATAAAAAGGACTTGTGAGGCGTACTTTCGAGCGAAGCTTGAAATTAACCTACAAAACGAGAGTGTTAGTGATAGCTTGAGAAATAACTGAGCAATGAAAATTTTAAATGACAATTGATTGTACACGTAAAATGATGGATTGTACGCATACGAGAATTAAATGCTGAGCTTGATGAGTGCATGAAAATAAATGGCGACAGTTGATTGCATGCGAGAAATGATGAATTTTACGCATACGAAAATGAGATACTGAGCTGATTGCGTGCGAAAAATGATTGATTTTAAGCACACGAGAATTTAAAGGCTGTGTTGATTGCATGCGAAAAATGATTGATTTTACGCATATGAGAATTTAAATGCTAGGTTGATTGCAAGCGAAAAAGGATTGATTTTACGCATACGAAAATTTAAATGCTGGGTTGATTGCATGCGAAAAATGAGTGATTTTACGCATACGAGAATTTAAATGCTGGGTTGATTGCATGCGAAAAATGATTGATTTTACGCATACGAGAATTTAAATGCTGGGTTGATTGCATGCGAAAAATGATGGATTTTACGCATACGAAAATGAAATGCTGTTTTGATAAGTGCAGAAAAATTAAATGCTATTGGCGATTTACAGGGAAGAAAAAAAGGTTTAATGATTTGCAGAAAATAAAACAGGTTGATAATGCAGGGAATAAACAGTTGGATATTTGCAGAAAATAAACAGTTGATATTGCGACCGACCATGTAGGCGGTATTGAATTTAAATTGCTGAAAGTAAATTGCTGAAATTTAAAGTGCGGGAAAGTAAAGTGCGGAAAAGTAAATAGTTGATAATTTGCGGAAGGATTTCCAGCAGTTTTGCGAAAAATTAAAGCAGTTGATATTGCAGAAAATAAACAGTTGATATTGCGACCGATCATGTAGGCGGTATTGAATTTAAATTGCTGAAAGTAAATTGCTGAAATTTAAAGTGCGGGAAAGTAAAGTGCGGAAAAGTAAACAGTTGATAATTTGCGGAAGGATTTCCAGCAGTGTGCGAAAAATTAAAGCAGTTGAATGTTTACGAAAATTAAAATGCGACCGACCATGTAGGCGGTATTGAATTTAAATTGCTGAAAGTAAATTGCTGGAATTTAAAGTGCGGAAAATTAAGCAGTTGATAAGTGCGACCGACCATGTAGGCGGTATTGAATTTAAATTGCTGAAAGTAAATTGCTGAAATTTAAAGTGCGGAAAAGTAAAGTGCGGAAAATTAAAGTGCGGAAAATTAAACAGTTGATAATTTGGGGAAGGATTTCCAGCAGTTTTGCGAAAAATTAAAGCAGTTGATATTACGACCGACCATGTAGGCGGTATTAAATTTAAATTGCTGAAAGTAAATTGCTGAAATTTAAAGTGCGGGAAATTAAGCAGTTGATAATTTGCGGAAGGATTTCCAGCAGTTTTGCGAAAAATTAAAGCAGTTGATAAATTGCGAAAATTAAAATGCGACCGACCATGTAGGTGGTATAATAAATAATTGAATTTAAATGGTTAGATATAAATGACTGAGGTTAGATAACATGAAAGTAAATATCACGATAAGAAATGAGCAATTCACGTATAAAAACAATTCAAGAAACAACTTGTTAAAAAATAAGCATACGAAATATTTTACGAAAAAAGGGAATTAAATAATTCATGTATAAAACATATGAAAAATAGCACGTATCATGAAAAATAAATATATGAAACATGTTAGCATTTTACGTAAAAAATGACGGAACGAGGACTCGAAAAAATAGAAATGGGCTGGGCCCTACTTAAAATTCAGAGAAATGGGCCAGGAACAGTTCCTGGCCCATGGAAATTAATTTAAATGGTGATGGGCCAAGCCCATCACCTTTCCCTCATGTCGCACGAAGGGCCGAATGGCCCAAGGAGATTATCTCCTTCAACCTCTCGTCACCGGCGCCACTGCCGGCGACGGAGTTGAAGAACCAGGCGACGGATTCGCCTGGTTCTTGGTCCAAAATACTCGTCTCCCTTCTAGCAGTACAAACAGAGAATCACAGCAAGAAAGCGGACACGAAAACAGCAAGTTTTTTAAAGGAAACGACGAGATGCATTTTGACGTTAATTAACGAAACAAATAAACTAAGCAACGATAATTAAAACTGATGTTAGCATGATGAAATTAGGCTCAAAACAGAAGGATGGCAGCAAGTTCCGGTGATTAATTAATTACCTAAGCTTTAAACGAAAATTTAAAAGAAAACAAAGGAAAGAAAGCTTACAGTGCGGCGGCTGCTACGTGCGACGGCGAGGAACGGGAATGAGACTTGAGGTTGCTTGAATTGGTCCAGGAAAATGGAGAGGGAGAGTGTTGTTTTTTTTTTGTAAAATTTCCGGACCCTCGCGAAGGGAAATGGTGACGGCTATTTATAGCCGAAGGGAGCCGCGTGGAGGCCGGACGCGGGCTGCGCGTGGAGGAGCTGGAGGCGTGATGATGGCGGAGCTAGGGAGCTACGGCTAGGGGCTCGGACGAAGACGTGGCTGAGAAGGAGAGCAGGTGGCTCGGGCGCGGGCTCGTGGCTGAGAATTTCCTTGCACTGTGCATGTGCATTATGCACAATAAATCATGGGCCATTGATCTGGTTGACTTTCCTTGGTTGACCAGATCAATGGCCAAGATCAAATGGCCTTTCATCTGATTTAAATAGCCTCGAGCCGGATCCGTCGAGCAAACGTTCCGACTTTTCGAGCCGAAGGTACCAGCGCGTAGAAAAAAATACAACGGTTTTAACCGTCTACAGTGAACGATGAGAACTCCTCGTTTAACGCGTTTATTTTAGTGTTCAAAGGCGCGAAACGCGGGAACGAAAAAAATAAAGCGTTACACCGAAAATTACACAAAACGTTGTAGACCGTTGCGACCGGAAAAAAATCTAGCAACTAGTTGATGGAAAACATTTTAAAGTCGAGCTATTGTCCGAGCGAACTTACTCGGGTCCAATAAAAGCTCGAACGAAAATAATAATAAAAAATAAAAATACTAAAAAATGTGCGAAAATATAAAAAATCCTAAAATTCGTGTGATGACCTAAAACGAAGAATAATTTAAGAAACGAGTGCCAGATAATTAAAATGTGATTTTTAAGGCTAAAAATAATAATGATAATAATAATGAAAATACTTGACGAAAAATTAAAAATGCGACTTCGAAAGCTGACGATGCTAACGATGATGCTAAAATGCAACGAAACACCTAAAAATGCTAGCGACATTAAATCAACTGAAAATGACTGTAAATTGGCTGAATAACAGAAATGCTAAAATTAAATAAAAATGGCGTCAAAATTCGGGTATCAACACTATGGTTTTGCCTGCAATTAGGGACAAATGGCCGAGAGATTGCATTGAAGATCCAATAATAATCCAACAGGACAATGCCAAAACACACATATTGCCTGATGATCCAGAATTTTGTTTGGCAGCAAGCTCATTAGGATTGGATGTTAAGCTGCCTTTTCAACCACCTAATTCCCCTGATCTCAATGTCCTAGACCTTGGGTTCTTTAGGGTAATACAATCTCTGCATGAAAAGAAATATGCTAGTTCTGTGTTCCAATTGGTTGCAACTGTAGATAAGTATTTTCATGACTTTACCCATACGAAATGTAATTACATATTTCTGACCCTCCAGTCATGTATGGTAGAAATTCTTAAAATGTTGGGGAACAACACGTATAAAATCCCTCACATGGGTAAGGAGTATTTAGAAAGGCAAGGACTGCTTCCCGTAAGCTTGTCTTGCGACCATCTAATAATTGAAACAGCCAGGGCCAATCTCCTCCTATGAATTGTAAGTCCTCCACCTAAATTACTCTGCTTCTGTTCTTATATATTGGTGGAATTTGTGTGATTTATTTTCCACTTCATGCTTCCATGGTTGCAGGAGGAGATCACCAAGTACATTTAGTCCACGTTAGGATTGAATCTTTTGTTGTATATGTGGATATCCTTTTGTTAGTGCATTGATCAATACAGATCATTATTTTGGGTAGTAGTTAATGTATAGGTGAACAAATGCTCTGTTCTTGGTAGAGTATTGAGCTGTATTGATCATGTAACTTAAACCAGAGTTCAATGCTTCATTGGATGTGTGTTTTCAATGTTATCTCTGATTTGTTAATGCTTCATAGAGTTGTCTCTCTGATTTGTTGATGCTTCCTAGAGTTGTCTCTCTGTGCTGGGAATCTCCTACGGTTGTTGACTGCTTTTTGAGCATCTTGGTGCAACTTTTCAGTCAAGAAAGCCTTTCCCTATGTTCTTGCATACCATCAAGCCATACAGATTCCCTTCATGCCAGATAGGTGCTCACGCGTGCTTGCTTAGGTATTAGGTTAGGTTTGGACTGATGAGTTACATCTTGGCATGGTAACTGTCACCCTACGTTCCTCCCTCGTAATTTGTACACCAATAGGAGTCTGAGTTTCGTAACCCCTTCCCATTCCTAAACTGACAATGCTTCATACCCTTACAACCGCGCCTCATACTCTGCCTATAAAATGTTCACACCTTTCAACTGCGCCTCATACTCTGCCTCTTCATCTACACTTCTTTATAGTTTTATTAATATATTTTTGTCCTGTATGTAGTGTCCTCCCCAATGAATCCTGCTGAGAAGCAAGAGATGATCCTATTTGTGACTGAGATTTCGGGTCACTTCATTGATGACCAAGTGGTGCTTGACCACAAAGTCTTGCAAACACAAGATGACATCCTCCGACTGGAGGGGAGGGTTGGTACATTGCGTTTGAAGAAGGCTGGGATTTTCGTCACGGGTGATGATGATGATAAAGCTATTGAAGCAATTGACTGCAATGGAAACTACATCACCCACCTGACTGCAACCATTACTCATCTCAATCACAAGAAGGATGTACTGCAGATGGCTCTTAGGGTTGTCAATGCTGCCAGTGGGGAGCTTAACTCATTTGGGCAGGCTCTGCCTGGCATGCCCAATTAGGGTTGGCAATGGAGCGGGTATGGAGTGGGTAAGGCACTATCCATACCCGCACCCGCAAATTTGCAGGTGCGGGTATGGATAGTGCCAATTTGCGGGTAATCCATACCCGCACCCGCACCAGCGCGGAGCGGGTAAAAGGAGAAAAATTGTACCCGTGGATACCCACAAATTTCTTAACACAAATTCTTCTACGTGCCGAATGAATAAAAGTTTGCACAATCGCAATCCCCAATCCATTACAGAGAAAAAGTAGTTGTTTCACATTCACGATTCAGGTACTTGTTTCTTGTTAGTCATTTAATAAGAGAGAAAAAGTAAAGAACATAAAGAAAGCGTGCTTACAGCCTCAATAAACATTTGAACATCAGCCTCTGCAAACTGGGAGCCAAAATTTCGAAGACCAGCTTTCAGTTCCTCCATTGAAACAACCCCATCATTATCAGTGTCCATCTTCTTGAACATTACTTTAATGTCTTAAACCTCTTAATTGGATAAGAAATCAGCAATAACCTAATAAAGAATTGCCAGTATAATTAATTTTGGCGTAAAAAAACTATCAAATAAAGAGAAGAGAATGGTAAATTCATGTGAATGGTGAACTTACCCTCAAGGCTTTTCTTTTGAATTTGTTCATCATTACCAATCCCCAATCCATTACATCACCAATAACGTCATGTCGCCTAGGACCATCCCATTCAAGGCGTCATAACGCCTAGATATATGGTAAGGCAAAAGCCTTTCTTTTTCCTAGCTCCTACGGTTCTTCCTAGCTCAAACACAGTTTACCCATAAAATTTAAATCACATTATCAACACATAAGTAATTAAATTCAATTTATTAAGCAAAATGAGAGAATAGAGATGAGAATCAACCCTGTTTGACCCAATGCAAGAGCAAGAGGAGGGGAATGATTGGTCATTTGAGAGAGTTAGAGAGACGAAGACGCAAGGTGGACGAACGTCGATTTGAGGAGACTAGAGAGTAGAGAGGAGGACGACTGGTTGTTGCCTGCTGCTATGCTTATTTTTAGGGTTAGACACTTAGACTTGTGTTAATATCTTTAGGCTGTTAATATTTGTAGAGAGGAGACCAAAATGAGGTGTTTAACATCAAAACGACGCCGTTTTGGTGTTAAACACACCGTTTTGATAATATTAGAATATTCAAATGTAAGGAATACGTTAAACAAATATGACTTACGAACCTAACATATTTTAGCGATATTTCATATTTTAGTATGATAAATCTTTGCATTTTATGATACAAAACATATAAAGATTAAAATGACTATATATTTTTAAAAATAGAAGTATTAGAATATTCAAATATAAGAAGTAATATGACTTACGTCTTACAAGCCTAACATATTCTAGCGATAATGCGATATTTCATATTTTAGTATGATAAATCTTTACATTTTATGATACAAAACATATAAAGATTAAAATGACTATATATTTTAAAAAATAGAAGTATTAGAATATTCAAATTTAAGAAGTACGTTAAACAAATATGACTTATGTCTTACGAGCCTAACATATTCTAGCGATAATGCGATATTTCATATTTTAGTATGATAAATCTTTACATTTTATGATACAAAACATATAAAGATTAAAATGACTGTATATTTTTAAAAATAGAAGTATTAGAATATTCAAATGTAAGAAGTAATATGACTTACGTCTTACGAGCCTAACATATTCTAGCGATAATGCGATATTTCATATTTTAGTATGATAAATCTTTACAATACAAAACATATAAAATCTTTACATTACAAAATATATAAAATATTAAAATGATTATATATAATTTAAAATGATATTCATATAATTTTAGGATCCAAAAATCTTGTAAAAAAATGGAATGTAGTGAGAAAATGAGGGCATTTTAATTTTTTACAATGATAAATCTTTACATTTTATGATACAAAACATATAAAGGTTAAAATGACTATATATTTTAAAAAATAGAAGTATTAGAATATTTGTAAAAATAGAAGTATTAGAATATTCAATTCAAATATTAGAATGAGGGCATTTTAATTTTTTACAATGATAAATCTTTACAATACAAAATATATAAAATATTAAAATGATTATATATAATTTAAAATGATATTCATATAATTTTAGGATCCAAAAATCGTGTAAAAAATTGGAATGTAGTGAGAAAATGAGGGCATTTCAAATATGACTTATGTTATGTGTATTGATCACTTACATTTAGAGTTTCAAAGTAAATTAGTTATCGCAAGCTCCGTTAGAACAATGTGTTTAATTTTAATTTTAATTGATAGTATAATGTTATGACTTATGCTTTTTTCCTTATTCTCCTTATTTAAAATGTTATGTAAAAAATTTTAACTTTAATTGGTAGTATATTTTTTCCTTATTCTTCTTATTTAAAATGTTATGCATATAATTTTAATTTTAATTGGCAGTATGTTTTTTCCTTACTCTCCTTATTTAAAATGTTATGTATATAATTTTAATTTTAATTGGTAGTATGCTTTATTTAACATGTTATGCATATAGTTTTAATTTTAATTAGTAATATATTTTTTTCCTTATTGTCCTTATTTAAAATGTTATGCATATAATTTTAATTTTAATTAATAGTATTTTTTTGTTAATTAATTAGGATAAATTAAGTATTGTAATTCTTTAAAATAACTGAATTTAGTATTAATATTATTTTGCAACTAACTACAAAATGGAATAACGATAATACTACCGTATATCTAAGTTTTAGTGCAAGGAAAGACAAGTAATTGTTTGTAGTCCAACGGTTAGGATATTGTCTTCCAAACAATAAACTCAGGTTCGAGTCCTGGCAAATGCATATTAAGGATATGTATATTTATTTTGCGCGGGTATTATTGCGGGTATCCATACCCGCATTTTGCGGGTATTTAGTGCGGGTAAGGCACTATCCATACCCGCACCGCTACCCGCACTTTGCGGGTGCGGGTAAATCCATACCCGCAATATACCCACAATGTGCGGACCCGCAATTGCGGGTATCCGGGGGGTATCCGTGGGTGCGGGCGCAAATTGCCAACCCTATGCCCAATGTTTAATTTTATGTTAAGTGGTGTTATGGTTCAAAAATTATGTAGTTGTTGCTATCTTCAATGAAAACAATGTAGTTATCGCTCTCTTCAATGAAATAAATGTTTGATTTTCTTCAGTGAAAGGGTTTGGTGTTGTAGATGAGAAGCAATAGGTAGACATGTATTTAAACTGGCAACGCCTCAGTGGTAGCCTATGGTTGCGACTGTCCATGACCATTGCCACACTCCAAACCATTGCGTCAATCCTTTGGTTGCTGGCAACGCCTCAGTGGTAGCCTTTGGTTGTGACTGTCCATGACCATTGCCACACTCCAAACCATTGCATCTCTCATACATTTCCAACAGGTTCAACGCACCGTAAGTGGTACGGCCACTATAAAAACCCTACCATTCCTAACCTTAAATTCATTCTCCTCTCAAAGTTTCATTCTTCTACACTGTATACCCCCCTAGATTTCTTTTGTAACCCAGTTACCATCATGAACCGCGACGAGAAGAGAGAGCTGCTGGCACAAGTGACAGCAGTCAGTGACAACCTGACCAATGATGTTGGCCTTATCGAGCACAAGGTGATACAGACAGACCACGATATTGAGACTCTAAAGGAGATCCTCGACGACATGCACATACGAAAGGAAGTTGTGAATGTCGATGACTACCAGGCCTTCAATATCGTCTACTCCTTTGGTGAGTTGATGCTTCACCTCACCGGTGTTGTGGCCAAACTGGAGCATAAGGTCGCAGCCTTGAGGATGGCGTTGGAAGCTGTCAATGAGGCAACGGCTGAGCTTAACTTCGCTGCTAATAGGATTCCCGGGATTCCAACGAATGAGTAGATTAATTATGTCATCTAGTGTTCTGTTTCCATTTCCATGCTTTAAATTTAATTGTTTTGTCTTTACTTTTAAGGTTCTGTTCTATGCTTGAATGGTTGATGTTCTCTGTTTTTAATGGAAAGTAGTTTGTTAAAATTATGTTGTTCAAGTTCATGCACATCAAATTTCAACACCAATTTGACAAGGAATTGGACCAAATTGTTGTTTTGTTCTCCTTGAATGGTTCATGCACAAAAACAGGACACACAATGCACCTCTTTACCATTAAGTAGGGCTGCCCATTCGGGTTACCCAAAATTCCGAGTCCCGAATAAAAAAAATTTGGGTAACCCGAATTTTCTAAAAGCCATCCCAAACCCGAATTTTCGAAATGAAAATTCGAAAAATTTCGGGTATCCGAAATTACCCGAAATTCAACCGCCGCTGCTACAGACCATCACCCGCCATAGATCCGGCCACCACCGCCGGCCAACCCCAAATCCCTATTGAAACAGACCCGAACCCCAAACCAAGAAAACCCGAATACCAAACCAGTAGACCCAGACTTAATACCGACCAAACCAGACCCGATCTACATCAAAACCTCCTCATCTCCTCCTTCGATCCGAGCCAAACCTCAAAATTAAAACAAACAAACAACAATGACACGGTGATGATGATTCGGTGGTGAAGGAAAGGGATGGTGCGGTGGTGAAGAGAGAGCGATGATGATTGGCAGCGGTGGATGGTGGCCGAGAGGTGGCGATGCGGTGAGGGTGAGGGCGGTTGAGGCGGCGGGAGATGGTGATTGAGGTGGTGAGGGTGAGGGTGAGGGTGAGGTGAGGGTGAGGGATTGATGAGCGAGGGATTGAGAGTGAAATGAAAGGATAAGGTTAGGTGAGTGGCAAATGTCCACTGTGGCATAAAGAAATTTTCGAAAATTAGGGTACCCGAATTTTCAAAAATGGATCCCGTTTCAACCCGAAGTAAAATTTCGGGTAATAGATACCCGAACTCGAATTTCTGATTTCTGAAATTTCTGTTCCGAAATTGAAAAAATTCGGGTTGGAAAAATTAGAAATTCGGGTCTCGGAAATTTTTGGCAGCCCTACCATTAAGTATGTGTTTAATATTCCCTCAATTCTTACTGTAATAGGGAAACAACACTTCCAAATTATGTTTTGTATGTACAAAAATAGAAACAGAAATAACACTTCCAATAGGGAAACAACACAACCATTATGTGCACCAAAACTGTACCTAAACAGAAACAGGACAATGAGTTGTCTCTCAATAGCATTATGTTTTTTACACTAGTTGTTTACACTCCATCAAAAAACCAATCCACCCTGAACCAAAATCCCTGTCTTTACACTCCATTCAACAAATCCAATCCCCACAAACAGAAACCACTGAAATAACCAAAGGAAATTCATTCATTTTTTCAAAACAATATATCAGGAGTTAGAAGATGAACATCATGGGTTGCAAAACTTCCCACCCTAAATTACTATGCATTCTATGTACAAAAACACCCTAATTCTCAGTAGAAACCAGGGACAAGTATTCGCAGCATTACAATGAAACTCTCTTCATAGAAAGGGTCGTTCTTAGGGGCAAACATACCTCGAATGGGCAACTTATTGGGGTCAAAATATCTAGCCAGATTGATTTTTGTTGCAGGCACATCATCCCTAGTTGCAGGCAGATTCAAATCAGGAAGAAGAATTTTTTTTGGAGTGGAGCACAGTACTTCATCCACTTCATGAATAGTGGCGCATAGTGCATTGTCTTCCTCATACACAGCAGCCATTTCTTCAACTACGATGTCTTCTTCTTTGTCGTAGGTATCTTCCACAATGAAATCCATGTTACATACTAGATCCGCCGCTGCCGCTGCCGCGTCGTCATCATCCTCAAACCCTAAAACTCCAATTGAATCCGGTATAAACATTTCGCCCGAACCATCAAATTGAACACAACTGTCTTCCTGTGAATCATCAAAGTAATCAACGCCCTCCATTTGGAAAAGAAGAAGTAGAAATCCCTAATTTTGCTCTGATTTGAAGTGAAATAAACGAAATGGGAGTGGTGCTTACCGAATTGGTGGTGGTATTAATAGGCAAAATTTTGTCGTTCCCCCCAAATTTGATTTTCAAACGGGACCAACAGTGAACGACGTGACCGTGGAGCCAAGTCGAAGCCGCGGTCGTTGACAACAAGCGTAGGCAGGGGCATCGTCATCTTCTCTAGCGTTGGATGCCGAGAACGACATTTAATCTGGTCCTACTTTTCAGCTCCATAACTACATATATACCGAACCAGAGGGAGTAGCATATAGTTTTAAAACCGGATTGTTCTAACTGGTAAATCGACAACCAGACTCCTAGCCGGTTCTACCAGATAATTTTCTAGAAAAGTAGTTAAATTAGAGAATTTAGGCAAACTAGATAGTTGAACTGTTTAAATTATTTTTCAAGTTTTTGAATTGTTTTGTATTTTTATATTTTATTAAATCAGCAATTAAATATTCTCATTTTACTAAACAATTAAATTTAAGTGCTCGAAAGATTTAATATTCGGTTGAATTATGATAATTTTGGTTTGTAAGTAATGGGAAAGAAATTCCCAGAAAAGAAAAAATGCAAAATTCCAATCAATTACTCCCTCTGTTCCTTTATATTAGACGTTTACTGTTCATGCACGGGTCCCTAGGTGGCCCGTGCGACACATTATTTGATCCCGAAAAATTTGGTACTTTTTTTTGAACGTACGTTATTCCTTAACGTACGTTCGAGAAAAAATTCGGAATTTTTCGGGGTCAAATAGTACGTTGCACGGGCCACCTAGGGACCCGTGCATGAACAGTGAACGTCCAATAATATAGGACGGAGGGAGTAGTATAATGGATAAATAGGAGGTGAGTGGTTTTACAATTTCCAGTTTCCACTGCAACAGTGGGCCATGTTTTGCACCCTTTTCCACCCAAAATTTTGAATTTTTTCTTCATATATTTTCACCCTGAAACCTTAATAAAAGCACCTTGTCTTCCACATTCTCTACTTCCTCACTCATCTCTTTCTCTCTCCTTTTTCTGTTTCCCTCCTTCCTTCTTTTGGTGGCCCCCCCACCCTGCAAATCTCAACTGGGTCATCATTATATCTTCCTCCAGCAGCAAACCCCAGCTCACCTCTTCTCATCTTCTCACACTCATAGCAGGCGTGTTGTTTTGTGTTGTAATTATTATTATGGATTCTTGCCTTCCAACTGAGGAGGAGCTTCTTCTCATGGACATGGAAATGGACAAACAAAATAAGAATGGACCCATCACTACTACTGAGTTCAAACCCGGGTTTTGTTTCCCCACTGAGTTCCCTTACGAGTTTGACTCGCTCCCTTCTCCTCCCTCCCTCAACTCCATACTCGACGATTCACCTACTGAGACAGAGAGCAGTACTAGCGACGAAGATGACTTCCTCATTGGGTTGACTCGCCGTCTGACTCAGAAACTCACTGTCAACCCCGAGTCGACTGTCAAGGTATATATTCCATCTCCCACACTCTCCTCCTCTCTTGTTTTGTTGCCATTAATTACTCATTTTTAAGCTTTTACTAACTGGGTTTTTCTGTTTCTGACTCGGCAGAAGAAGTGGGTCATGGCTGGGTCACCTGAGTCGACTCTGAGTGCAATCGGGAGCTCCTCCGCGTCAAGCAACGGGAGTCCAAACGGGGTGTTGTCCCCGGCAGCGACGCCGTTTGGGTCCGAGAACGATACTTGGGATCTGATATATGCAGCTGCTGGACAGATTGCAAGGCTGAAAATTAACAGTGCTACTGAAGGAAACCACATGTCCAGCAATTTTCATGGAAGAGGGTTTTTTGGTCATGTTAGTACCCAATTTCCAGTCACTACTGCTGTCAAAAATCAAAATCCATCTGAGGTTTGCGCCAGGCAGAGTAGTTTTCACCTCAATCTTCCTCAGAATAGCCAGGTAATTAACAAATAAGCCCTTTATTTTTCATTTCTAATACAGAACAGCTGACTTGGTTTCTTTTTTTAGGTAAAATTGGAGTTTTTTATGTATGTTTGTCTTTTGTTTGGTTATTATGGAAGTGAATGTGGAGAAAGGGGTTATTTAATTTTTTGTTGTTCAGGTACTAATGGGATTCTTTTTTACCTGCTGAATCAGAACCATGGGAGGCAGATTTCTGTTTGGGAAATGCAGAAAATGAAGGCCGCAGCATGGGTAGCACAGCAAAACCACCATCTTCTTCAACAACAGATCCAGACCTTGGGAGGAAATTTAATGGGGTTTGAAAATGGGAGGAGTGTTTGCCCTCCTCCTCGTCTTCGTCAGGGTCTGCCTCAATCTGATTGGGTTAATCTTCAATTGCAACAAAATCGTCGACTCCATCAACCCAGACACCATCAGCAACAAGTCCACTTCTTCAATTCGGGTTCTAGAACTCACTTTCTTGGTGGATCTGGTGTTAAAAGAGAGTCTACCGGCACTGGTGTGTTCTTGCCTCGCAGATATGGCAATACCCTTGATTCGAAGAAGAATTCGAGTTCTCCTAGTGGTATATACGTGTATACATCCGATGTATTTGGGTTCTTTTGTGCTATGGATCTAATGTAATGCTAACTAATTTGTTTATTTTTATGTGCTTCAGCATGTTCAAGTTTCACCTTTGTTCCGCCTCAAAAGGTTGCTCATCCGGTAACTTTCGAATTCGACGACATGAATATGAAAGCTCATCATAACTGTCGTCGTGGTTTCGATGATGGATTTCTATCTGACTATGGTAAGTTAGAAGGTTTCTCAGCTTTAACTTATTAACTATCATTTGATTTCATAATGTGTTGTTAACTGGAAAAAAAGAGAGTTTGAATGTGTTGTACAAATGCAGATGCTTTAATGGCGGGAACAAGGAATGGTGTTTATGGACAGCAGAAACAGCGCAGTTTACGCCAAGAAGGTATGGTGAATCATGAAATGCGGCTGCCTGGAGAGTGGACCTACTGACTCGAATCCATTATCCCCATTCCCATTCCCCATTCCCATTCCCCATTCCCATTCCCATTCCCATTCCCATTCCCATTCCCATTCCGTTCAAATTCAATTATGTTGTTGTCCCTTTTTCACAGTGTTGTTTGGTTTGGTTTGGTTATGAGTTGGAGTTGGAGTTGGAGTTGGACGTAAGAGCAAAAGTAGAGAGGATTAGTTTGTGTAGGGTAACTAGGGTTTGTGGTTTTTTAAGGAAACTAGGAAAGGAATGCAAGGAACAAGAAACAAGAAACAAGAAACATGGGGGCTCGTTCAAAGAAGAAATGCAGTTTTGTTGGAAGGTTGCTCTGCTCTGCATCATCATTCATCAGTCACAGCTGCTGTGGGAATTGCATGTTGTAATAAGTATATAGTAGTATATAATTATTAATATTAATTGTATAAATAGATGTTCTTTTGTTTTTTTGGGCAGGGAAATTGGGTTAAGAGCTTGGTATAATCTTGTGTTTATAAATTATAATATGGGTACTATTTCTATCCTGTAACATGCAATTGTAGGATTTGTCCCTTGTCAATTGGAATTGCAATAATATGGTTAAGAGCTTCATTTATCATCTACTAAATGTCTTAAAAGTGAATTAATTATTCATAGTTCTTCACAAATTATATGTTGATGATTTTTTTAAAAAACATTTTAGGTTAAAAAAATTGGATTGAGCTTTTTTAATTTTCTTTTGAACATGACTGGTCAAACTATTCAATAAAATTGGACGGATGAGATTAAAAATTCAAGTCATTAATGAGTTGACCAGTCAATAAAATTCAATTCATTAATTATTTAAATTTTTAATCTCATCCGTCCAATTTTATTGAACGGTTCAGATTCTTCTAACATGACTGGTCATGTTTAAGGAAAAATTAGAGGAGCCGGATCCAAAAAAATTAGTTTAAAATAAATAACGTATTACATTTTTTAAAATTTTATAATTAATTTATTCAATAAATAAGAGAAAATATTATTTATTGGCAATTTATTTAATATAAAAATAATAAATAATTATATAATATTAAAAATATTTTACGAATCATTATTTTAATATTTATATTTTATTTTCAAACGTTATTTGTAGAAGTCTGGAGAGATTAATTCATTTTGTTTTGTTGTAGATGGGTAAAAAGAAAGGTAAAGGTCGGTTGGTAGGTCCCATAATCAATAGTCGTACTCATACATGCATAAAGTAGAAAACAGACATGCTAGGATTGGAAAAGCATTGGTATTTTCAAATTTCACAATCCAGATTTAATTAAACAAAATTTGTACTAGTAGACTAGTACTTAGGAATGCAATCGGCATGCGGAGCTCTGATACAAGTAGTCGTAGATGAGAATGAGATGGAAATGAACTTTCGAATTCTATAGTCTCCATTATTATTTTGTTTTGATCTAGACGGAAAAATTCAAATTTAAATATTATCTCTTATTATTTTATGAAAAATACTATTGAGTTTTTTTTTTCTCTCGTTGGTTAATTTGTTTCTTTAACTCTTTCGGTTTAAAAACACTTAGGGGTGTGCAAAAACCGATCCGAACCGAAAACCGAACCGGAACCGGAGCATTTTGAACCAAACCGAACTGAACTGTAAATTTTCGGTTCGGTGCGGTTCTGTTCCAATGAGAACCGAAAATGTTCGGTTCGGTTCGGTTCTGCCTCTACAAAAATCCTTAACCGAACCGAAAAACAGAAAGACCGAATATATATATATATATGTACACAATATATATTAAAGCTTGCTATGCCTTAGTGGTTGTGTATGCAACTAAACTTTTAAAGGGTGGGGCGTTCGAATCCCCTCCCAAGCAAATGTAATTTTTTTTCTTTTTTATTTTAAATTTTTGAAAAACCTCACAAGAAGAACTCACTCAACCTCTCAGCCGCTCTCGTCCCCTCTCTTCCTCGCCAACCCACAGCCACCTCGATCCACTGCACAACCGCCAACCACACCACTGCCTCCATCATCACCACCACACTACTGAACCCAATCCAAACCCATCACTCCACTGCCCAAAAATGCAGACACCAATTTACCCGTACCGAAACCCAGCTCCATCTCCGCCGAATCTATTCAAACACAAATCAAATACCCAAACCACCCAAAATCAGATCCAAACACTCACCGCTGTCGTTCCTCCATCGCCGCCGCTACTGCTCACTGCCGATCTCCGAACCCCATAGCCACCACCGCTATCGAAACCGCCACTGCTGCTCACTCCCGTCCCGTGCGCCGCTGTTCTCTCTCTTTCCCAGACCAGCGACACCACCACTGTAATTCTTTGTCTCCTTCTGATTTGATTATTTGGACTTTTGCTTGCTGTTGGTTTCTTTGCTGCTGTGTTTGTGCTTAATTTGCAGGAGGTTTCGGATTGAGGAGAACAAAGGAAGGAGATGTAGTTTAGGTTGGGGGCGGCTATGATTTCTAAGGAGGGAAGGGAAGAGATGAGGTGTGGTTGTTTTAGGGTTAAAGGACCTAAACCGAAAGTTTTTTATTTTTTATTTTTTTAAAAAAAAAACTGAAACCGAACCGAACTGTCCAGTTCGGTTTGATTCTCAAGTCATAAAACCGAAATACTTATGGTTCGGTTCGGTTCTGACATAATCAGAACCGAAAAATTTCAGTTCGGTCCGATTCTGAGCCCAAAATCGGACCGACCGGCCCGTGCTCAGCCCTAAAAACACTTGCGTTGTGTAAAAAATCAAACACGATAAACATTTTACGAAGAAGTTAGCCTAAATAAAAAAGGAAGCTTAACGCCTTACAATGTTAACAACGTGCTCTCTCCCTTTACTAATAAGTTGATTTTGTAGCAAACATTATAAGATCAAATTAATGATTACTCGCTTTTTTTAAAGAATATTTAAAAAATTAATTATATTTTAATTTTCTCAGTCTAACTAATACTCGTAATTTTAAAATAAACCAATAAACATTAATTATAGATTAAAAAAGTATTGTTAATTGATACTCTCTCCGTCCGATATTAAGTGGCGAAAACTTACGGAAAGTTACTGTACACTTTACTTGACTTTTTAGTGTAAAACCTACTGAAAATTATTGTGCTAAAAAGACAGTTAATACCGGACGGAGAGAATATTTACATTAAAAATATAAAAATGACATTTAATAGTGATATTATTTTTTATTAGAAAGATATTTTGTTAGTAAAAGAAGAATAAACCATCAAATTAATATAACGATAGTTTAAAGAAAGAAAAAGTGGGAGGGAAATTGCTTTAGCTTGAAGGATGAGTGGAAGCGGGAAGTTTGATGGATTGGATGGATTGACAGTGATGGAGTTGATGGATATTTAAAGATTTGGTGGGTAATGGAATGGGTGAAAAAAATTGGCAATCATTTTTCAAATTTAAAATATTTTAATCATTCGGTGTTTATGTATCATATCCAATCAGTGTTATCAGAACCGGACCGGACAGAGAACCGGAAATGAAAATTTGGTGGTTCAACCGGGTTCGACCGGATTGTAGTTGCTGGTCCGTCCGGAACCGTTCACACATTAAATCGGAAAATCTTAAACTATAAAACCGGATTAAACTGGATTGAACCGGCTGGTTTTTTTACTGTAGCATTTTATAATATATCTAAATAAATTTATAATATATCTAAATAAAGTATATCAAGTAGATCAAAAGTTGAAAATAAAGAAACTATCTAACATTCAAATGACACTTAAATATTCAAATTATAAAATAAAGAAACAATCCAACATTCAAACACACTTAAATATTCAAACACACTTAATTATCTAAATTACAAAATAAAGAAACAATCCAACATTCAAATGAAATCATTCTCAAAGTTCAAACACCTAAATATTCAAATTACAACATTATTAATTCCATGGATTGGTAACAGGTTGAGAGGTCGAGCCACTAGTGTTTTCGAAAATGTCTTGAACAAAAAATCCGCTTTCATTTCCTTCATCTTCATCATTGTCATCATCAAGCACATTTTGAAGGTTCAACTCTAATATTATCAAATAAATACAAAAAATATTTAAAAATCTATTACAATCAAATAACTTAATAACTTAATAGGTAGGTTAATTGATTTAATAGGTAAGTTAATTAATTAAATAATTTAATTAATTAAAATATTTAAAAGTTTATTACACGTTTAAGTTTTTTAATAATTTAAGGGTATAATAGATTTTTTTTAAATAAGTTCTTTAGTGCTTTTTTCCTAAGATTAAAAAATTTGCAACTTATTATAAGATTTGCAATCTTTCTACTATTGTTCGTCATTTGCTTTTCCATTATTTATTAGAGTCCAGGGATGGGTTCCTCTTAGAGATCAGTTGCATGTGTTCTGTGGAAGTATATGCTTAAGGCATGATTTTTTATATATATAAATAAATAATTGAATAAAACTAAAAATTATTAAAAATACAAAAAACCATTATATGCTCACCCTTTCTTCCTAATGGGCCGGCCTATTGGCCAGGCCCAAACCTAACCCATATTAATCAACCCATCCGCCCTATACACAACACACACAATACGCTCTCCTTCTCCCTTTTCCTGCAAAAAAAAAGCAAAGCAGAGCAAACATCAAAAGCCAAAATCGAATAGGAAAAAAAGTAAACGAAACAATAAACAAAACAAAGGGACGAATAGAGTAGATCGACAACAAGCAAACAGAAGGAATGGTGTTGAAAAGCAGGGGCCACGACAGCGAGCAGCAGCTGCAACAGAGATGAGCAGCGGCGACAACGACGGTGGTGAGGTTTTTTCTTATTTTTCTTGAGATTGATTGATTCGGGTTTGTTTTGATTTTTGGGTGATTGATTCGGGATTTGGGTATTGATTTTTGGGTTTGATTTTGGTGATTTGAACAGAATTTTTTGTGATGGTTTGGTGCTGGTTTTGGTGTGGGTGTTTGGGTTTGAGTGATGGTGCTGGCTGCTCTGCTCTTGTGAATCTGATTGAGAAAGAGAGAGACAAGGAAAAGAAAAGAAATCCACGCGAAAGAGAGGAGATTAAGTGAGAAGGAAAACGACGTCGTTCGTGCCAAAACGACACCGTGGCAGATAAGTTGCCAAACCGGACAGTTTGGCAACAAACCGGCCGGTTCTCCGGTTCATAAAAAACCGGACGAACCGGACGGTCCGACCCGGGTCAGAGGCGCATCCGGTCAGAAAGGTGAATCGGACCGGAAAGCTGAAAATGACCGGTTGAACCGGACGGACCGGCCGGTCCGGTCCGGTTCTGATAACACTGTATCCAATATCGTATCAAATATTGATTTTAATCGAATGGTATGAAATTTATTTTAAATTTTGAATTCAAAATTTAATAATAGAAAAAATTATATTAGAAGAGTCATATTTTTTTAAAAGCTCAATAGTATTCGCTATCAAATTAATGATAAAAAAAAATTAAAAAAATACTTCCTCCGAGTTAAACTAACTGTCGTTTACTGTTTGAGTACGCATATTAAGAAAGTCAGATGATTCACTATTTAATAAAAAAATTCTGTACTTTTTTTTCGAAAGTATGTTAATTCTTAATGTACGTCCGAGAAAAAATAAAGAACAAAATTATCTTAAATAATGAATCATTTAATTTTTTTAATATACATGTCTAAATAATAAAAAACAGTTAAAAAATTAGGAAGGAATATACTCGATAGCAGGACAATGGCACAGTTATCTCTCACAAAGTCTCAATTTTGAAAATTCAACCGAGATTTGTTGTGATGGGACCCACAATCCGAGTTTCTTTTGTGTTTTTCTTGTTCCTTCTTTTGTCTTGTCTCGGCTGGTTTCACATCCTTCGCCACCCAGAAGGCAGAAAAATAAATAATAAATAATTTCCCGGTTCTTTATTTCAAATAAATTAAAAATAGATAAATTACCGGTTCTTTTTATTTGAAAAGTTAACTGATATGGTACATCCCACCAATCAATTGACATTTCTTAATAATAAAAAAAGTTCTTATGGTTAGTATTTTACACATTATAACAAAATTAGTTTTTAGTTTTCACAGCTTTTAAGTTTGTATTAGTCACTTTTTTTCTAGCGAGGTAAAATAGCTTAGTAGTCCTTTCGTTTTTTATGTTATTTTTATTTCAATAAAATAATATTATAGATCGATTTAGATTCATAATTCTATATTTGTTAATTTATTATTATTTTTGTGAAATCTAATCTTTTTCTGTGAAATATATTCCTTTGTTTGTGAGTTTTAATTCTAAGTCGTATTTTTCTGTGTTTTAGTTCGTGAAAGATGATGTGTAATAAATGAGATCTTACAATATGCACCAAAGCTATTAGATTTGGGTGTTCAATGAAAGTAAAAATCAAACATTTGTGTCAAAAAAAAAAAGTATTTTTATCTTTTGTATTTTTTTTATTGTTAAAAATGATCAAAATTATATTGAGTAATTTTTATCATGGTTAAAAAACTTTTATTTTTTATTATTTTATGTTCAATTGATTTCATAATATTGTTCATTATGAAGAGTTATTCTCTTATTATCAATAAAACTATCAATTGAAAAAGAAGAAGAAGAAGATAGTAAGTGGGTCACTTGTCGGGTAGGTGCGGAACTATAACGTTTGTTCGTTCGTTTTTGTGTACTAAAACTCTGTTGACTGAGTCAACAAACATAGCCCATTACTGCACCAGCCCATTATCCAGATTACATGATTCCCCATTTAAGCATGTTTTTTTTTCAAGGGACCATTTATGCATGTTGTCTTGTCACCTATGTTTCCACGCAGGGACGGATCCAGAAATTATTTTTAGGAGGGTTCGGGGGCAGCGCCCCTCAATTTAATTTTTTTTAGTATTTTAAAAAGAAGGCAAGCGAGCTGAACGAAAAATTAAAAAAATGCTTAAGAGTATTTGTATCCGTCACTAAATAATAAATATTTAGATAAACTTAACAAAAAGATAAATAAGAAGACAATATAGAAAAAAATTAATTATACATTAGAATTCATACAATATACGTACTTTTTACAATTGTTCTCTACGAGTTTTTATTTTTTGATATCCTTGTATGATTCTCTCATTCTTTATACTATCAAAAATTTCTTTTTCAACAAAAGTAATCAAACAATCATTTAACATATCATCTCCCATACGGTTCCGCAGTCGATTCTTCACAATGCTCATATAAGAAAAAGTCTTTTCCACTGTCGCAATTGCAACCGGTAAAATCAAAGTCATGTGAACTATATCTACAAAAAAAAAAATTAATACAGTTAGCATATTAATTCTCAAGTCATGTGAACCATTTTAATAAAAATGCATCTCCTATTAATATTTGTTCAGCTGAATCAGATTGCAAGAACTCCATCAAATCCCTAGAAACTACGCTAACAGCTGCACTAGAATCAGACACCATTTGAGCAATCATACACCATTTTAGTACTAGAATTAGACACCAAACACACCCAACAAAATCAACCATTTCAGCACTAGGATCCGTCAAGTACTAAAGAGTTCTCCACTTGAGCAGAGAAACCATAGCAGCTTAACACAAATCTTGACAGCAGAACCGAATCTACGAGATTAAGGGTTTAAGCTACTGAAACCCCATCAATTAACTGCACCACTAAACTAGTGATTAATTCGACACATCAACGATCTAAATAAAATATAAACCAAACCCTATGTTAAACAAAAGACATGGAGTGTGCAATATAAAACACGACCAGAGATTACTACAAAGTTTGTCCTACAAGGGATGTGATGACACAGTAGATTCATTGACAAAAACATGACAAGTATCTACATCCAATCTTCTCATAAGTGATGTTACAAACAGATTAATCAAATGCACCTACGATAGCAAACTATGCTTTTTCTTTGCCGGCCTGAAGGGATTGTATCCTCTACTATACCTTTAAGATCTGCGAGATACAAAACGCACCAGAGCTGGGGATTTGGGAAATGAGGAAACGATGGGCTTGTGCTGCAGAGCTGAGGAGGGAAGGGGATCGAAGGTGATGTCAATTTAGGGATTTTGAAATGCAGGGGAATTGGGAAATAAGGAAACGATGGCTCAAAAAAATTAAAAAGAGGGTTTTGGACGTGAATCGAACACGGAACCTTTAGATTTGGAGTCAAAGGTGCTATCATTGCGCCACGGATCCTATTGAATGATAAAAGGGTGAAATTTACTTAAACATTGAATTTAAGGTAAATTTTTTTTTTGATTGGGCCGCCCCCTGGCAATGGGCTGGATCAGTCCCTGTTTCCATGTTGCATAAAGTATGAATATTTATCCATCAAATTCTCTACTTTTATGGTTGTCCATTATTCTTCTTCTACATAACCAAAAAAAAAAAAAACCAATATCATTGATCTAGTTATAAAATTACATATTTAAAAGATTAAAATTTCAATTATCTTCTTTAATTTTGAGGAAATTTAGTAAATCAGGTGAGATATAATGGAAAGCGCATTAATATTTATTTATTTCTAGGAACAAATACTTTTACAAGTGCATCATCATAATAATAAATAATAATAATAATAATACAAGTAGATATTTATAGTATGTATATTGTAATTATACGGAGAAAATCACCATACCGCTTTAAAATAATGTTTTTTTGTATAAATATTTGATGTAAGGTATCTTCTCTTATTTTATTAATTTGTTATTTTTTTATTTTAATCGTAATAAAAATAGTTATTAGTTAAAAAATAATTCATACATGCATTGAGTAATTGCATAAATTATTTAATAATAAAAAAATTATTCATTAAATTAATTAACTATACCATTTTTTTATAAATCTTGTAATCCCAATAAAGAAATTCAAAATAAATATCAACAATAAAAAATAGAAACAATTATGTTATTATAATTCATACAAATATATAAATTAGAATTAAAAAAAAAATCTAGCTTATAATTACATACATGAAATGATATAAACTGAATCATCTATTGTCTTTTAACCAATAGATTAGTGTCTTTTAACCAACTTGCAAATATTACATCTTTTTGCATCTAACTTATGACCGTAGAATCTAGAAGAATATATAGAAGAAGGATAGCCACACAAAAGTGTTCATATGAAGAAAAACATTTCCACTCACAACCTTTTGTAGCACTAAAAAACATAGTTATTAGAATCGGACCAGACCGACCGGTTCAACCGGAATTTTTTACAATTCCGGTCCGATTCAGCTATTGGATTGGATATGCATATGAACCGGGTTCGAAAGCTCGAATCGGGTTTGAAAGCTCGAACCGGTCAGTTTTTACAGAACCGACGAATTGGCCGATTTTCTGTCAAACCGGTGGTTCGATGAAAACGACGTCGTTCCATGTTGAATCTCCTCCAAATTTAGCCTACAATTTACAGATCCGGCTACCACCGCCACAGATCTGACCACCACCACCGCCACAGATCCGGCCACCACCTAAAATTACCCGAATCCCTATTGAAAGCCAAAGACAACCAAGTAAGCAAAATTGTACAGAAACAAGATGAATATATTGATAATATTAGCATCAATCGAATCAAAATTTTCAACGGTGAGACTGATTTGGTTGGAAGAGAAGATGCAAATTTGGTTGGAAGAGAGAGGCGGAAGAATTGGTTAGAAGAGGAGATGCAGATTTGGTTGGAAGAGAGAGAGAGAAGAATTGGTTGGAAGAGGAGATGCAGATTTGGTGAAGTAGAGATGCAGATTTGCAGATTTGGTTGGAAGAGGAGATGCAAATTTGGTTGGAAGAGAGAGAGAAGATTTGGTTGGAAGAGGAGATGCAGATTTGAAGTTGAAAAAGTTATTTTTTTTTGAATTTTTGATGGGTCGGCCCATTATAGGTATGGGCCGACCCATTATAGACATTGACCCAGCTGGTTCAATCCGATTTAATCCGGTTCAATTATCCAAGATTAAACGATTCAATGTGTGAACGGTTCAAAATGGTTCAACATCTATAATCCGGTCGAACTCAGTTGAACCCGGTCGAACCATAAAATTTTTATTTCCGGTTCGTTGTCCGGTCCGGTTCTGATAACTATTCTAAAAATAATTAATGACATAAATAAAATAATTTAATTATAATAATTATTAAATGAAAATGAATGGATGAAGTCTCATTAATGTATATAATTATTTCATAATTAATTGAGTTATTTAACTTTTATATATTTATTAATCTGTATAAAGAATTAACCAAATTATGTTTTCAAGTGCCACGTGACAATCATATACAAACTAAAAAAATTCTAGATAACATCTTCAAATACCTCTAAAACTTTCTCTTTGTATTAACTTTGCATAATATATAAATATCAAGAGAATAAACTCAATAATCATTCTTTCCTCTTGCCTTGCATACTCTTCCAATCATCCATTAAATTAAATTTAAGGTTCAAATTAAAATATTCTTAAAATTCTTACACATCCATCACGACAACTTTACTAAGCTAGAATTTACAGCTCTTGATATAAATGGGAAAAAATGATCTATCCTAAATTCTAGATACTGAAATTTAGTTTTATTTTACGGAGGTTGGGAATACAATTAAGTTTTATAGCTTCGAGTAAGGGTTAATAAAATCTTTGTAATTTTAAAAATCTTTCACTTTGAACCACATTCTTAAAACGTACGATATCAACTCTATAGTCTTCCTATCTACAAAAATGGTAAAAAAGTTTCAAACAATCAAGAAAATTAGAAGAAAATGTAACCAATAAGGTATGACATCGTTTAGATCAGATGAAATCCAACCATTTTAGATCGGTGATGTTTGTACCTGTTTTTTCCCATCATTTATTCGATTCTATCGAACTACATCCAAATCCGACATCCAAAAATAAGATTAGTCGTATTCAGTCGGTATGGATCAACTACCTACTTTAAAAATTTGGCAAAGCCTTTTCTGCTTTTCACCTAAAAAACTAGGTCGAGCATTTATTTTAAAATAAAAACAAATTAACATTTTCTACTCATGAACAACATCAATGCAATAATCCATAAACTAAGTAATAAATGTTGCGTGCGAATCCATTGCCAAAATAAAGAACTACTAGTACGAAACAATGAAAGCACCAAACTAAAGTAAACAATGTCCACTTCCAATGCAACAAATCCAACCTACCATCCTACTACATATCACTAACTTAAAAAAGCTTGAAGTTCCAAGGCAAATAAGCAGCGGGTCATAAAGGTGCAAATCAAGCACAATAGTGACAATTTTTGAGTGATAATGTCAACAAACATAGTACTATAGAAAATAGTCTAGATAACAACCAATTTGAGCATCCACCTGGAATTATAACAATATAATAAGTAATCAATATCAATGTGATGGTTTGGAATAATAGAAATGCAACCACGCAGCAAGGCAACAAAGACAACATAAGAAAAACTACATAAATTCGAACAAATGGGGAACAATAGTAGATTCACAAAGCAAGAATACCATGGAAGAATTGAATCGTTTATGCAGATTTCAGAAGTCAACAAATTCTAAAAGCATCCCTTGTTCTAAAAATTATAATATCACAATCAAAATAAGTCAAATAAATTATTTTTAAAAGCTATGAAAAACTGAAAAATAGTCATAACTTAAACTTACATCGATGGAGTTTTTCAACTTCCTCTATCTCTGCATCCTCAACATCAGAGATGAACTTTCCTTTGAGCCAATCTTGTAGATAAAGAAATCCTTAGACCACTTTAGGAGATGGTGAGCTCTTATAGCAAGCTAAATATCTCTCACCGATGCTATATGTCGATTCGAAAGCAATGATGGAGATTGAAAACGCTAACATATCATGAGTCATTATAATAAAGATAAGAAACCTTGGAGTTGTAACTTTTCACCATAGAAGAATGTCAAAGTCATCACTATCACTTTTAGTCCCTTAACTTAAGTCCTTTTCTACCTTTGTCTTCTTGTCATATCCACAAACTACTATTTTGTGCTTTTAAATTAATTCACCATAGAAGTATCAAGTTGGTTAGTTCATGAATTTGAACTTTTTCCTTGCTCTTGCATTCAAGTTCAGCCACTGGTTCTCTCACCATCATAAATCAACTTGTACGCTTCAAACAAATCATCAAAGGCAGTCTTAACATGTTAACCAAATCAAAAACCCTCTCCTTACTACTAGGTCTACTATCACCATAAAAATGGTGGAGAACAAACTGAATGTACTCATATTTGAGGCGTGGATCAAAATTACAACCATATATATATATGAACATATTTTGATCATCTGTTTCCCCAATATTTGTCATACTTAGTCTTCATGTTATTAGCCGTTATACTTAACTCCATTTCACTATTTAACATCATGTCGTTAGTAAGAAAGAAACAATGTTAATCTCACTACAAAACAAATTTGAAGTCATATATTGAGTGCTTAGGGTTAAGTTATAATTTTTTTTCAAAAGGTCACCGAATACTTGAGCATTTGTCCAATTAAGTTCCGTAGGCACTCTTTCCTCAAGATCGTTTTTTACAATAAGAATCAAGCTTCTCAAACTATTCAAAAGCCTTTTCAAATATCAAGGCAGTTTGTAACATGAATATGTAGAATTCCACCTTGTGGAGACATCAAGCACCAATTTACAACCACATGCAATCCCCTCGCTATTAGCACAATCCCTAAACTTTTGCAACCTCGTCAGTGAATTCCTTACATACTGAACAAAAACTCTAATCCTAGACACAGAAATCCCCATCTCATGCACTCCATCAATAACTATAGGGGTGTACGTGGGCTGGTTCGGTCCGATTTTTGAGCTGAAATCGGACCGAACTGTCGGTTCGGGACGGTTTTGGTTCTAGTTCTGACACGTTTGGTTTTTTTTTATCTGGGCGACATGGCACGCTAACATTTCGCCACATCACCCATGATCCTTCAACCTTTGAAAATAAAAGGCAAAGGTACAGGCAATAGGTTTCGAACCCGTTTGCATTGGCAAAGGGAGGCAAATAACTTGCCAGTTGCCACTACGCTACCACAAATGTTGTGATCAAAGTGTGAAAGTTTTATCTATATATTAATATAAAATATTCATTGACAAAACGATACCGTTTAGTTGTTAAACACACAGTTTTGATATTTTTTTTAAATAATGCTTTGATTTACCACTTTATAAATGATAACCTAATATTATAAAGAAATTTTAGTATGATAAATCTTTAAATTTTATGATACAAAACATATAAAAATTTAAAGTGACTAAATATTAATAAATAATAAGTATTAATATATTAAAATGTAATGAATATGTTTAACAAATATCTAGTCAAGAAGTATCGTGCTTCATATCAAGCCTAACATATACATATGCGAATTTTCAATTATAATCATGCTTCATATGAAGATAAGATTAGATCACTTGCATTTAGAGTTTCAAAATATCCTTGAACAATACAATAGTTAATTAGTTATACTCATGTACTGCGTAACACATTAATACAATTTAAATTTAAATCCTAAGCCTCTAAACAATTAACTCAAGTAAATAATGATATTGAAATATAGATACCATAAATTTAAATCATAAATGTCCATTAACCATTGTCGCACCCCCTTTTTCGTTGAAAATGAGTTTAAGGTTTGGGACGGATGCTAAGCATAAATGGATGCTTCGCATAATACAATGAAGTCGCCACCCTATTTTTCTAAGGTTTAGGGAACCTAAGCGTCATGGCATAAAATAAATAAACTAAGGCACAATGGTCTAAACCAAAGAACGATGGTTCGAGGTCGTATTTATGGACTTGGGAAGGTGTTAGGCACCCAAGTCACATCCTAAAAAGGTTACCGGTAAGAAAGGTGTTTGAAAATAGTTTTGATATACAAAGATTTGTTTAAAGATCGAAGCATGTCAACCTCCTCTTCCCACGAACTCAAGTCACTTTCCAATCATTTACATAGGCCAATGATTGAATCATGTCAACAGAGTTCGCTTACCGAATTGGACACTTTCCGATCATTTAAACATTTTTGACGTGATTTGGCCCTCAAAGGTGACGTTACATCTTAGCATTTTTCGTAGGGACATGTTATTTCCGTTTGGGTCAGAGGGATGGGGTTACCATTTTGTCTCTATGCTAGAGCGGACGTTCCCCCCTTTTCATCGAGCCATGCATGACTTAGTTACTACGTGATCTATCATGGTTGAAACTAGCAAAGTACATTTTTTATGAATGCACATTGGTTGGTATGACCTTTGGAACCATCATGCGTATCACTTAACAAGAAAACAATTAATCTCATGGTAATTAAATGCGAGTGATGTAAACATGTAGGCATGTGGGTCGATTTTAATTGCTAACAATTCTATATGTCATGCATACGATTTGGTGGTTCTAGCGTTTCCTAAGTGGTCATGTATACGATAAGGTTAAGGCTTTGGACCTTCGTGTGAACATACAAGGAAACGTTTTAAGGTAATCTTACCTTTTGGACGAACCCCGATCGACGACAATTGACATAAATACTTTAGGTATACAAACATACACGATTTAACTACTTAACTAATTATTACAAACCACAATCCAAAATAATAACTATTTATCTAATTATTACAAATTGGAGGTCGGAATAACTATCTAACTAATTATTACAACAAGTGAAATACTAATTATTACAACAAGTGAAAATGGGTAATTAATTATTACAACAAGTGAAAATGGGTAATTAATTATTACAACAAGTTTAACAATTATTTATTACCTCATTTATGCAATTAAAAGTAATTGACGATTAATTATCGTATACGAATGCATGGAAATAATGCCTACAATTCTAATGGGCCGGGCTTAGGCCCATTCTTGGATTCCTAACTTGGGATGATACGTATGCAAATAACTTTTACGGAAATCATTTAAATTAAATAAAAGAAAGGTAAAACGTACTTTTGCGCAAAGGTTTAATGTTTAACCTACAAAGCGAGAGTGTTAACGAAGGTTTGAAAATAAATAAATAATAAAGAGCGCATGCAATATTTATTTAATTTGACGAATAAATAATAAAACACGATAAACAAGTAGCAATTTATTTCATACGAGCACATAAATAATTAAACATGGCATAATCCTTATTATCATACAAACATTTAATTAAGCATGGCATAAACACATCATTTAGTCATACAAGTTTTTCATGCAATTTAAATATTAATTAAAAGCATATGAACATTTTTCCCCATTTTGAACACAAAAATAAACATATGAACATTTTTATTCACTTTAAACACATTAGTAATGCATACAAGCATTTTAATTAATTTGAACATATTATAAAATCATACGAACATTTTACACTTTTTACGGAAAAAATGAGTGGGTCCCACATTCGAATTTTTGACATTAAAAAATAGGCTTGGCCTAAGCTAAGCCCAAGTTTTAATTTATATTATGGGCCAAAGCCTTAAAAGGAAAGGAAAAGGGAGCGGATGGGCTTGGCTTAAGCCAAGGCCCATCCATGTAATTAATTAAAATGGCAAAGGAAGGGACGGGCTTGGCCCGTCACCTTTCCTTGAAAGAACAGCAGCCATTTAAAATGGCTGCACTGTTCTTCTTCTTCATGCACGTCGCCGGCGCTACTGCCGACGACAAGGGTGGCTACTCCGGCCACCAAACCACCCGAAATTCGTGTCAAACAAACCCTCAACTTCCCCATATTTAAACCCCACGAAAACAACAATTTAATTTGGGCAAAATAGTGGCCAATTTTCACATGGAATAATAAGCTATTTAGTGTGCATTTTTGTGATTAATTAGCTAGAGCATGCAAGCAATTAAATTGAGGCAAGAGAAATGTAATTAGCAAGTAAACTAAGCATGTGAGCAAGTTATAGCAATTTATTTACACCATACATGTAAAAACGAAAATTCAAGAGAGTTTTAGAGAGAGGGAGCTTACTGTCCAGGAGAGAATTGGTCCAAGAAGGATGAGCAAGAAAGTGGAGAGTGAGAGTGAATTTTGGTGCCCCTTTCTTGTTGATAATTGCTTGCTATTTATAGGGAAAATATCAAGGTGGAGTCGGTTGGTTGCTTGGCCAAGAATCGCCGGGAAAGGTGGAAAGGTGAACAGTGGCCGGAGTGGAGGCCAAGTTTGGGTTTGTGTGGCCTTGGATCACTGATGGGAGGTTTTGTGATGATCACAGTAGACTATGCGAGCTAGCTGGGAAGAAAGGAGAGGCAATTTGGATATTTCATGCATTAATTGTCATTAATGCATGAAATTGGACACGAACGGGATATTTTCGTACGAGCGAAATCGTACGAAAGCGAAAATAAATCCGAGCCGAGGAACCCACGACGTGTAGAAAAATAAGACAAGAAAACTAGTGTACAGTAAATAAATGAGAAGTTTGAGTTAACGCATTTATTTTCTCTTTCGGAAATGTTAAAACGTTCGAACGCAAAATAAATGTCCTTACGACAAAAATTGAACGAAACTGAACGAGGTAGAGGGAAAGAGAAAAATAGCATGTAATTATCAATTAAATAAATTACGCGTTCGAGCCACGGTCCGAGAAGACTTACTCGGGACCGAGAAAAGTTCGCGTGAAGACAGTCGAAAATATGAAAAACTAAAAAGACACGAAATGACACGGAATATTAAACAAACTAGCCTAGGACAAGAAATCGACAGAAATTTGACCTAGATGAGCAATTAAAGGTGGTAAACATAAAAATACGAAAATGCGTTGACGAAAACCGAAAAATACGGTTTAGTCGAAAATACGAGAAAAATACGAAAAATTCAAAAGACGTGAAACGGTGTGAAATATTAAAACGAATAGTCCATGATCAAAAATTGATTGAAATTTGACGTAAACAGGCTATTAATGCGACATGCAATAAAACGAAAAAATTGTGACGTAAGTCAAAATTCGGGTAGCAACAGTTGCCCCCTCTTTACTGTCTGATCAAAAATACAGTGTAGCTGAGATTTTTGATTAGCAGTAAAGACGGTTGCCCCAAGTCTTTACCATGTTTTGGGAAATGCATTGCGAAAAGGTAAATGATGTCGCTCAAGGAGGAGTAATAATTATGCAGAAATGTAGAATTTATGCAAGAAATGTAGTCGCTCAAGGAGGAGTAATAATTATGCAGAAATGTAGAATTATGCAAGAAATGTAGTCGCTCAAGGAGGAGTAATGATTAGACATGAATTTAAACGATGGAATTTGGTAAATGAGAGTTGTAACGTACCTTTGCTCGGATATTGACTGAGGGTAACATACCTTTGTTCTGATGTTGATTTGATAGCGGGGGTGGTATGTGAACTGAAATGTTAGGGGATCTTGGCCTCCACATGACCTGGGAAGTGGGTGATCTTGCACCACCGCGAACTCATTGGGTGACGATAAACCGTGTGAAATGGTAAGTGGGGGTATTGCACCTCCGCGAATTTATGTGCGAAAAGTAAGGTGGTAAGTGGGGGTATTGCACCTCCGCGAACTTACTGTGCGAAAAATAAAGTGGTAAGTGGGGGTATTGCACCTCCGCGAACTTACTGTGCGAAAAATAAGGTGGTAAGTAGGGGTATTGCACTTCCGCGAACTTACTCTGCGAAAAATAAGGTGGTAAGTGGGGGTATTGCACCTCCGCGAACTTACTGTGCGAAAAATAAAGTGGTAAGTGGGGGTATTGCACCTCCGCGAACTTACTGTGCGAAAAATAAGGTGGTAAGTGGGGGTATTGCACCTCCGCGAACTTACTGTGTGAAAAATAAAGTGGTAATGTACCTTTACCTGGATATTGACGGCTCAAGTTGGATACCTCGTGATTTTGCGGATTGTTGGTCCGTTTTTTTTTTTTTTTTTCATAACTTGATTGGAAAAGGGATTTATAACGATTTTCTCATCGAAGACCCATGGTTGAGGAGTGGTAACGTTCTCCATTCGTTTGTTGACTGGATTTTTGATGAAAATCCAAGATGGCGAGGGCTTCACAACGATGCTGTGATCGAAGACCCAATTTGTGGCATGATTCCAACGAAGTGTATCTGTGTCCTGCAAATAGGAAAGAAGCAAACACAAAGCAGCAACAGATAGAAAAAGAGAGAGCAAATGACCTATGTGTGAAATATCAAATATTCCTACATTTAACCCATGGCTTGCCCCCAAGTTTTTGTTTTGAATGAAAATGACCTCTTTGTTTAAGAGAAAATCAATTCAAGTTTTATTTTTGAGAGAAAAAAATGCGTTCAGATTTCGTTATATAAACATGATTGATTCAAGTCTGGATAACGTCTGCGTCTTGTTCAGGAAATAACGACCTCAAGAACAAGACTTTCCCATGACATGTAGCTGTAAGCAATCCTCACCAGATATTAGTGTTTGCGCTCACGCTCAGAAAACAAGGCTATGTGTCTACACTCCTAAAAATGCAATAAACATAGCACAAAAATTAAATTTGCAATGTCAATCCGAGTGAATAGACTTCAAATGAAGATGCACATGCATGGGCCTGCTAATAATCGAAAGGACTTTGCGAGGGAGGAAAAAAAGAGGAATTTGTAGAATAAAGTGTTGTGTTTTTGGCGAAAGGTTTTAATGAGCTTTGTGCTCGACGACTGATTTGTGATGAGGGCAAATTATGGTGAACGATGTTTCGACGATTTGATTGCGGCGAAGAGCAAAGTACACGAGTTCTTCTTCTTTTGTTGGGGATGTTTCTTCTGGATTGTTTTGAGGGCACTATGCCCCAGTTCTGCGATATTTGCAGGGAATGATCTCCTTTCCTTTTGAGATCATTTTGCTGTTGATGTTTGATAGTTTTTTAGTATGTGCTTGCTTCTTCTGTTGTTTTGTGTTCCTTTGAACACTCTCTTTTTGATTTCGATTCTTTTGATCTTCCTTTTTTCTTTTGTTTTTTTTTTTCTTTCTTTTATTTTTCCTTCTCTCTCTTTTTTTTCTTTCTTCTTTCTTTTCTTTTTTTTTTCTCTCTTTTTTTTTCTTCCTTTTATTTTGTTTTACAAGCAAAGCAAGTACAATCTCTTGTTTGGTCTATCATCCTCTCTGTCTTTGGCAAAAGCCTCCAAGTCTTGTTTTACTTGGCCTTCTCCCGACGTTGTTTTGTCAGCGATCCTCTAAAGGTTCCTTCTTGTCATTCCCTTGTTAGATGTGTACTCTAGTCTAGCGGTCCCAGTCGAGCACTACTCACTTGGTTAGGAGAAAATAAGAGGCTTGGTTTTGAGTGTTCGATAGAGTTGTACATGGTGTACAAAATATGTGTTTGAGAGCCAAAAAAAGTTAAAAAAAAAGAAAAATGTGGAAGAAGAGCAAAAGCAAAGTCCAATGTCATTTTACCGCTATCCCATGTCTGACAGTTCATGTACCCAGGATATTATGCAAATCTAACTAGCACCAAGTTTAGCATTTACACTCATGAACGAAAATAAGGCGTGAAGGCCCAGAGTACTCACATGGATATGTTCGTGATCGCTTACGTCTAAACATGCCACGGACATAAGAGTTAACAGACAAGATCGTGCATGTTTATATAATTTCTAATGAACGCACAAGTTAAAAATGATGAATGTGCTTGATTTAAAGTGTTCAAAACGTGAGTTTTTTTTGTTTTCCCCTCTCTTTTTTTTTAGCCCAAATAGTAAATGTTTAAAGGAAAATTTCGTGAAAAACTGAGGATTTTAGCAAACCTTACGCGCGCATGTTTGTAACAACGTAAATCGTAAAAATTTCTAAAATTATGGACAATGTAAATTGCAGAAATGTAAATTGCGAAAACATAAATTACGGAAACGTAAATTGCGGAAAGGGAAATTGCAAAAAGGTAAAGGACAACTTCCCTAAAAAATGAGCTTTGACATTTTTCGACGCCTTCTTTTGGTCGTCACTTCATTCGCTTGCCCCCAAGTTTGCAAGTCTTGTTGTACCTGAAATGTAAATTTGCAGAAACGTAAATTGCGAAAATATAAATTACAGAAATGTAAATTGGGAAAGGGGAAATTGCGAAAGTGTGAAAGGACAACTTCCCTGAAAAATGAGCTTTGACATTTTTCGACACCTTCTTTTGGTCGTCTCTTCACTTGCTTGCCCCCAAGTTCACAAGCCTCGTTGCACCTGAAAGGAAGAGACAATTAAATAGTAAATTCATAGGGAAAAGGTATCCCAAGATGTTGAATTTAATATTGACGAAAAATAGAAATATTGAGAAGAACACGTGGGTTGCCTCCCACGAAGCGCCTTTGTTTAAAGTCGTAGGCTCGACTAATGGCGACGCTTCTTTTCACGCATATGATCAAGACTGACGGAAGTAGAGGTGTGAACCGCTTCGCCCAAATTTAGTTGTCGACTTTTCTAACGGTTCCATCATGGCATCTTGAAGAATAGCTATTAAGTTCTTGAATAGTGTTCTAGATGAGAATGGCCTCTCCATCATCCTTGCTCGTGTGTATGGAGAAAAACTCACCATGTTGAAACATGTGTGGACACACACACCTATCATTGTACCTATAAAACTTAGCATTGGGATAATGGGGTTAGTCAAAACGCGGTTCTTATGACTCTACCTACTCCTAGGTCTGGCTAACACCACACAAAAGATTTGACACGTAATTTTTTCAAAACGGTTCTCATTTTTTGTTTCGTGTTTTTTTTTTCCTTTTTTTTTTCAATCGAAGGGGAACGCGAGTTCCTATAAAAGACAACAAGACATGAATATATTGTTTATATTCTATATATATGTTTTTGTCTTTTTTTTTATCTCTTTTTTTTTTAACCGAAGGGGAACGCAAGTTCCTATAAAAGACAACAAAACATACGTATATATTTTGTTTTTTTGTTGTTTTATATATATATTTTTTTAACCGAAGGGGAACACAAGTTCCTATAAAAGACAACAAAACATGCATACACATATTTTTATAAGTGGATATCGAGAAGCGTGATTGCGGTCCAATGGCGCACAGGCCCCCTAGACTTCTTCACTAAAATGGCCAAGCCTTGAGACGACGCTTCTTCTCCGAGTGTGCAAACATGGAAATCCGAAGCCACACTAACTGTGGTTGAATTCGAGTTGACAATTTCAGCCGCGAAAGGGAAAGTGGTTCTAAGGTGCGGGATACTCATGCTATAAGAAGGCGTAGGACGCCCAAAGAGCTTGGCTAGCTGCTTCTCTTTCTTTTCCTCAGAGACCCTCACGAAATCGGCCTTGGTTGGTTGATACCCCAACCCGAAGCGGCCCCCGAACTTCTTAGGCGGCGCTAGGCCCTTTGCTCCCTGTAGCATGGCTCCTAGCCTCTTCCCTAGCTGAGAGTTGTCTTTCGACGTCACATGGGTAACTATCATGACCTCCTTGGGAACTTGGGTTTTGACGATGGGCGATCCCTCCTCTATCCATTCCGCGTTAACTATTTGGAAAGCTTGGAATGAGCTCTCCATGGTTTCAGTGGCCTCGATGTAAGGCACAGATGAATGTTTTGCTAGAATCAAAGCCTCTTCTGCTCTTATGGTAATGAGGACGCCATGCTTTACATACTTAAGGCATTGATGTAAGGACGAGGGAACGACCCCTGCCGCGTGGATCCAAGGTCGCCCTAAGAGCATGCTGTATGCGGGTTCGATTTCCATGATTTGGAACGTCAAGGTAAACGTGTGGGGCCCTATTACCATATCCAAATCAAGGTTCCCGATAATCTCTCGGATGGTTCCGTCGAATGTACGGGCCATCATTCCACTAGGCTTCAGAAGGGCCATGTCTATTGGTAACTGGGCGAGGACATGTTTGGGCATGACGTTCAGCGCGGACCCATTATCAATTAAAGCCTTGGCTATGACGTGGCCCTTACATTCCACCGTTATGTAGAGGGCTTTGTTGTGATTCGTCCCCTCGGGGTCAATTTCCTCTTCAGAGAAGGTGATGGTACTTAGAGCTTGGATTCTCCCTACGAGGTTTCCCACTCCTTCCACGGTGATGTCTTTAGTCACGAAAGCCTCATTCAAGACTTTCAAAAGGGATCGGCGATGAGGTTCAGATGTGAGGATCAATTCCATTATGGAGATGTGAGCCGGAGTCTTCTTTAATTGTTCAATGACATTGAACTCGCTTCTTTTCATGATTTTCAGGAATTCAGCCGCATCGCTTTCAGTTACGGGTTCATTCACCCCTTGCTCTCTTTCCACCATTTCCTCGGGAATCACTGGGCCTTTCCCTTTGGCCAGCCTCTACTTCTCAACTTCTTCTAAAATGTAGCACCTCCCAGTGCGAGTCATGCCCCCAATGTTAAAGGTTTCGGCCGCTGATGTGGCGAAGGGAGGAGTTGCGACGACCGTGTATCCGTAATCAAATGGGACGGCGTGCAAGTCTTTGCTAGGAGTATTCTAAGCGAACTTGAAGACTAGCTTGAAGGGCGTCGCCACGGGTGTCTCGGCTTGAGCTATACACTTGAAGGTATATGGGGCGGGAGGTCCATCTCCCACGACACCGATTTCCTCTACCTCTGGGGTTTTCCTTCCAACTTGAATAACCCCGAGGCCCATAAGTTGTTTCAATTTTTCCGAAAAAAGACCGCAATCCCGGATTCCATGGTCCCTTGCTTGATGACAAAACAAACAAACGCCAAAAACCTCCTGTGAGTGCGGTATGTAACCACTTTCGACTAGTGCGGCGAAGAGCCTTTTCCGAGGCAACTCCAAGATGAGAGGGAAGGGGTCTTTAACCTTTTTCACGGAGATGACGCTCACCCCTCCGCTTCCTTGGGTGTGATTTGGGAGGGGGTTGGTGGTGATGTTAGGTCCTTTGGCCACTCCTTCGAAGGAGACCCATCCACTTTTGATTAGTTGTTGCACCTTCATCTTGAAGGCATAGCAATTATCCATTGTGTGACCTGGAGCCCCTGCATGGTACTCGCACTTTGCGCTGGGGTCATACCACTTGGGGTAGGGAGGTAGTACGGGTTGGGGAGGAATTGGCGCAATTTGTCCAGCGGCTAAGAGGTGTTTGTAAATTTCCCCTACGGGAAGAGGAAGGGGTAGTGGTGGTTCCCGCTGGAAACGGTTAGCTTGAGTTGTTTGGTTGCTAGGGTTCTTTGGCGGGTTATATGGTCTTGGTTGTGCGGGTTGTGGCATTTGTGGTGCGGGATATGGATAAGGTGGGAATGGCGCGGGGTATTGCGGAGCCACATTAGCAATGGGCATTGGTGGAGGGAAAAATGGTGATTGAAATGGTGATGGCGCATGATATGGTGGTGGTGCAAAGGGTTGCTGATAGTTGGGCTGGTGAGATACAAAGCCGACCTCCTTTTTCACAAAAGGCACTTTCTTGGGTGTTGCTTCGGGAGCGACGATTCTCCCTGTCTTGATCCCCTGCTCAACTCTTTCTGCTATCAGGACCATGTAGGAAAAACTGTTCGACGGATTAGAGATGAGGTACGTGTAGTAAGGGGCTTGATGGTGTTCACAAAGATGGCTATGAGCTCTTTGTCGCTTAGTGGTGGAGAAATCCTAGCTGCTAACTCCTTCCATCTTTGAGCGTAGGTTTTCACTGTTTCGCCAACTTTCTTTTCGAGATCCTGAAGATCGGAGCGGTCTGGTGCCACCTCCATGTTGAACTTGTATTGCTTGAAGAAAGCATCAGATAGATCCCTCCAAGTCTTAATCTTAGCTCGGTCTAAACCCATGTACTAAGTCAAAGCATGCTTGGCCAAACTCTCTCTGAACAGATGGATCAGAAGAGGCTCATTGTGTATCATTTCGGCCATCTTATTGCAATAGGCCTTAAGGTGAGTCTTTGGGCACTCGACCCTAGTGTACTTCTCGAAATCCGAAACTTTGTACTTAGGAGGCATCACAATCCCTGGGACCATGCACATGTCTGCTGGGCCTGTAGGGTCAAAGGGGTCCGTTCCCTCAATGGCTCTGAGCCTTTCTTCCAGTAGGCTTAATCTATCGATATTTGGCCTCTCCATGACGACCATGCTAGGACCAAGGGGTAGTAGGGGTTCTGATGTGAATGGTGGTTGCGTCGGATTGACGAAAGGAGGACGAATTCCCGTAGGATCGAGGATCATGCCTTGAGTATAGTGGCCCTGAGGAGGGCGAAGGCCTTGGGATCCCTGATGAATCTGAGTTTTACCAGAGTCCAAGGTGAGTTTGACTAAGGAATGTTGCAGAGCTGCAGTAGCTTCTTCACCTGTGTTGACTATAGGATTTGTGCTGATAGGTCCGACGAACGGACTATTCCACTGCCATTGACCCGTGGGCCCTGAGAATGACTGGGGTACCGAAGGTCCAGCTATGGTGGATGAAGAAGGTCCCATCACCTGAGTAGGGTCAAAACCGGGTGGGAACTCTGAGGTGGCTTCATCATGCTCTTTTTCGGCCTGAGCGGCCCTCTATGTAGTAACCCTGACTTGCTCTTCTAACTCCGCTATTCTAGCGGTCAATCTCTCTTCTGTCTTCGCTTGTTCAGCCATTTTTCGCGCTTGAAGTCTAGTCATGGGGAGCCTAGGGGGAGTAGTTTTTCTTCGAGGAGCTATCGTTAACCTGAAAAAATGAAAAAAGGCAAATAAAAGGGTTAGTATCGGTGATGCGATCCCGAGGCCTCCACACTGCTTATTCACTCTTCCGGCCACACTTTCACTTGATATTTTGAGGATGGACGAGAAGATGATACTTTGGTGAAGATATAAAGGAAGCTTTTATTCATTCCAACGACGCGACGCGATCTTGGATGCTACCAATGGAAACCCTTGAAGCCAAATGGCTCGAGTAGCTAATGTTATCATGCTCGGAAAATCTCTAAATCCGTCGCCCAAAAAGGTTGATTTTTGGTATGAGCATACTTCAATCTGTTATCGATAACTTTCATGTTTTGGCCGAGCGGAGATTCTGAGTCCATCATATCCATATCGGCCCAGGTAAAAGATCGCGCGGCTAAGACCGAGAAAACTGTCCTCCTTACGCCCAAATTATTTTCGAGCGATGCGCTGCTCAAAAAAATCTCATTTTTGGCATGGGAAATTTTCAATGTGTTACGAACATCTTTTGTGTTTTGTCCAAAGGGAAATTCCTAGCCGATTGTGTTGATATTTCCCAAAACAAAAGAACGCGCAGCTGAGACCGAGTAGAGCAGCCATTTTCACGTCTAAATTATTTGCGAGGGATTTGTAGTCCCAAATGCTCTGAAATTTGGTGTGGGCATACTTCAATGTGTTCTGAACATCTTTCGTGTTTTAGTCGAATGGAAATTATGATCCCATCGCATTAATATCGGCCAAAAAAAATAAGCGCGCGGCTGAACGAATGATTTTGGGGGTAAAAAACTGATTCCGGAGCCGAAACTAGCGGTATACCGCCAGAGATGGCCTTTCGTGGGCCTTGCTTTTGGCTGAGGTGCACTGCTCCAAAAATTCTGAAATTTGGTAGGGACATATTTCAACGTGTTACGAACATCTTTCGTGTTTTGGCTGAACAGAAATTCTGAGCCTAATGCATTCATATTGGCCGAGACAAAAGATCGCGCGGCTGAGACCGAGAAAACCGTCCTCCTTATTCCCGAATTAGTTTTGAGCGATGTGCTGCTCGGAAAAATTCCATTTTTGGTATGGAAACTCTTTAAGGTGTTTTGCACATCTTTAATGTTTTGGCCAAGTGGAAATTCTTAGCCGATTGTGTTGATATTGGCCAGAACAAAAGAACGCGCAGCTGTGACTGAGTGGAGTAGTTATCCTTACGCCTAAATTATTTCCGAGAGATGTGTCGCCTCAAATGCCCTGAAATTTGGTGTGGGTACACTTCAATGTGTTCCGAACATCTTTCATGTTTTAGTCAAAAGGGAATTATGAGCCCAGCATATCGATATCGGCCAAAATAAATGAGCGCGCGGCTGAACGAATGATTTTGGGGGTAAAAAACTGATTTCGGAGCCGAGGCTAGCGGTATACCGCCAGGGACAGGCGGTATACCGCCAGAGATGGCCTTTCGTGGGTCTTGTTTTTGGCTGAGGTGTACTGCTCCAAAAATTCTTAAATTTGGTAGGAACACACTTCAACGTGTTACGAACATCTTTCATGTTTTGGACGAACGGAAATTCTGAGCCTAACGCATTCATATTGGCCGAGACAAAAGATCGCGCGGCTGAGACCAAGAAAACTGTCCTCCTTATTCCTGAATTATTTGTGAGCGATGTGCTGCTCGAAAAAATTCCATTTTTGGTATGGAAACTCTTTAAGGTGTTGTGAACATCTTTTGTGTTTTGGCTAAGCATAAATTCTTAGCCAGTTGTGTTGATATTGGCCAGAATAAAATAATGCGCAGCTGTGACCGAGAAGAAACGACTGTCCTTGCGCTTAGAAATTTTTTTTGTGAAAGATTGGTCGCCCAGAACTTCATGAAAGTTTTCAGAGTTAAACTTCAACATGTTGGGAACATCTTTAATGTTTTGGCTGAGCGGAAACTCCGAGCCAATCATCTCCGTTTTGGCCAAGACAAAAGATCGCGCAGCTGGGACCGAGTAGCAGTTGCCCTTGCGCTTCAAAATTTTTTTTGTGAAAGATTGACTGCCCAGAACTTTATGACATTTTGTGGGGGTGTATTTCTATGTGTGGTGAACATCTTTCCTGTTTTGGCCAAGCGAATATTTGGAGTAAATTGCCTTGATATTGGCCAAAACAAAAGAACGCGCAACTGGGACCGAGAAGAAACAACTATTCTTGCATTCTTTATTTTGGTGTTTATGTGTGGTGTCGGGTTTCTCCTTTTTTTTGCGGGAGACTCGACCGTAGGTAATAGCCGTTGGATATCTTTTTGGATGTGTGAAAGGAAAAATACGTTTCATATTTATCCGCATAATACGAACCATGTCATTGATTTGATTTTTTTTCTAAAAAGGTACAACCATTATAAGTTGGATTACCTATCTACCAAAAGGCTAGTAGACCGAAGTCTAGGAACATGGTTACATGGGCAAAAAAGAAAGATCTAAGTAGTCGATGCACGCTCTTTTTTTTTTTAAGATGCTAACCTCGGACGTCGGGATCTTCTTGCTCATTACAAAAGAAATTCCACGATGCAAGCTCCCCCTTTTGCATCATTACTTTGGCTTCCAAAGCCGCCACCCGCGCTCGTAATGCTTGATTTTCCTTGTCTTTCTTGTTGGCGTGAGTGGTCAAAATTTTCATCACCGAGTCTTTTTCTTTGATTATGGCACTTGATGCCTCCTTCTTGCGGACTTCGCTACCCAGACGCTCCTTGAAGTCATCCACGGCCAACTTATCATTTGCCATGTGTATGCGGATGTTATCTCTGTTGCGCCTTTGTAGCCCGTGCACCTCGAGCTCTAGGTCCATTTGTTTGGCTGCCAAATCCTCTCTTTCCCGCGCCACTTGATCCCGTTCTTACCTCATTGTCCGCAATTGCTCAAACAATTGGGCGTGCGCTATGTAGCTGGCCCCTTCCCCGATGTGAGATTCGCCTTCTTCCTCCATGGGCTTCTTATTCACGGGATGAGGTAAGATATTGCCGTTAATTCGGGTTCCCCTCCATTGTATGTATTCTTGGGTTGGCTGGGCGGGGACCACAGGTCCTTCGAGGCAATATGGATCCTCCCATTTGCTTGCATATTGGCGAAGGGTAAGAGTTTCCGTTGAGTGCAAGAGACTTGATTCCGTCATTCCGAAGGTTGCGGGGACTATTTGTATGATGCAAAATTGTCTCAAGATGAGGGCGGGGCAATAGGGTACGCACCCCCTCGCGCCAATCAAAGGAACCCAAAGCAACCGTCCACAACTCACTATAGGATTGATGCCACGCAACCACGTGGCATGCTGATTGACCTCTTCATCGGAAAGGTCTAAGAACCTATCAATCCAAATGTGCTTGTCTTCCAATTTCCACTTGTCTTTGGCAACCTCCTGACCCATTCCCTTAATGACCCTTCCCAAAGGATCCGAACCCATGTAGCTTGGTGAAAACAGAGATTGGTCTGGTGTTTGCTTGAAATGACTGATCAGCCAAACCGTCAAGAGTTGGAGACAACATGAAAGCTTCCCCCCTCCGGTCCGTCTGCAAAAGTCTAAGGCGCGGAAGGTTTCGGCTAAGATAGCCGTCGTAGGATTGACCTCATTCCTTGCTATTTCGCAAAACACATTAGCTGCTTTGATGTCAATACAATCCTTCATTTTGGGAAACAAAATCAAACCGGTGATGGCGAAAGCCAAGATCCTCAACCGTACTCCCCCTTGGGATGAGCGGAACTTGCTCACGATATCTGACAAAAACCAAACGGGTTTCTTGTCTTTCCAGCGAGATGGGATCGCCACTATGGCATTCATCTTTAGCTTAATGTTGGCGGGCTCCATGAGAACGTTACAATAAATATTCAATATCGGGGGAGCAAAACGAAGTAGGGCGGCGTACTCTTCTAAGGTGGGGGTTAGGTCCAAACCTTGGTCAAAGGAGAAACAACGGTAATAAGGGTCCCAAAACCTTAGGGCAGCTCGGATGCAACTTAGATCGACCTTCACATCCATGAGTAATGCAAGTTTCCCATAATCACATCTGAATTGTGCTTCTTCTTCCGTGCTCAGTTCATTCCTTAGCTTTCTGAGTTCTGAAACATCACATTCTACCATCTCTGCTCTAATCTTGGTCGTAACATCGGGAATAAAACTCGGTTTCAACATATCACCTTGTGCCAACTGATCCTTGAAACTCAGACTCCCAAAAGCATCAAGTGAAATCATCGCGAGTGGTGCCATTTGAGTGAATAAACAGTGTGGGGCTTTTCCTTTCAGAAAAAGAATCCTGTAATTTAAAAGATAAAATGTGAGGAAAATAAAGATGAAGTTCTAGCATATAAATAAATGGCATCAAAGAAAAATGCACGAACATGATGCACGTGCTGGTGTGACTCCAACTATTTCTAACTGGCTGAAAAGTTTCCCGAATGTTACCCTAAAAGGGGTCCCCCATAAATGGATACGAGAGCGTTGACCGAATCATGACAAGGATCCTGGGCGCTCAATCTATTTAGGGGTTCAACATCCGAGTTAGGGTTCGTGAAAGCATACTGGGACACAGGTCCGCAGGGCTTCACTAATACCTTCCTAATCTTATTGGGTATTATAGCCGGCGATAAGCATTATGCATGAGATGCATATGAGCAATTTATTAAAGCCAATGGTATAATCACGAAAATAATTTATTTAAAGCAAGTAAATAATGAAAAAGCAAACACCATAAAACCGGCTTCGACCCTACTAATCCCTAGTGAAGTCGCCAAACTATCGCACCCCCTTTTTCGTTGAAAACGAGTTTAAGGTTTGGGACGGATGCTAAGCATAAATGGATGCTTCGCATAATACAATTAAGTCGCCACCCTATTTTTCTAAGGTTTAGGGAACCTAAGCGTCATGGCATAAAATAAATAAACTAAGGCACAATGGTCTACACCAAAGAACGATGGTTCGAGGTCGTATTTATGGACTTGGGAAGGTGTTAGGCACCCAAGTCACATCCTAAAAAGGTTACCGGTAAGAAAGGTGTTTGAAAATAGTTTTGATATACAAAGATTTGTTTAAAGATCGAAGCATGTCAACCTCCTCTTCCCACGAACTCAAGTCACTTTCCAATCATTTACATAGGCCAATGATTGCATCATGTCAACAGAGTTCGCTTACCGAATTGGGACACTTTCCGATCATTTAAACATTTTTGACGTGATTTGGCCCTCAAAGGTGACGTTACATCTTAGCATTTTTCGTAGGGACATGTTATTTCCGTTTGGGTAAGAGGGATGGGGTTACCATTTTGCCTCTATGCTAGAGCGGACGTTCCCCCTTTTTCATCGAGCCATGCATGACTTAGTTACTACGTGATCTATCATGGTTGAAACTAGCAAAGTACATTTTTTATGAATGCACATAGGTTGGTATGGCCTTTGGAACCATCATGCGTATCACTTAACAAGAAAACAATTAATCTCATGGTAATTAAATGCGAGTGATGTAAACATGTAGGCATGTGGGTCGATTTTAATTGATAACAATTCTATATGTCATGCATACGATTTGGTGGTTCTAGCGTTTCCTAAGTGGTCATGTATACGATAAGGTTAAGGCTTTGGACCTTCGTGTGAACATACAAGGAAACGTTTTAAGGTAATCTTACCTTTTGGACGAACCCCGATCGACGACAATTGACATAAATACTTTAGGTATACAAACATACACGATTTAACTACTTAACTAATTATTACAAACCACAATCCAAAATAATAACACTATTTATCTAATTATTACAAATTGGAGGTCGGAATAACTATCTAACTAATTATTACAACAAGTGAAATACTAATTATTACAACAAGTAAAAATGGGTAATTAACTATTACAACAAGTGAAAATGGGTAATTAATTATTACAACAAGTTTAGCAATTATTTATTACCTCATTTATGCAATTAAAAGTAATTGATGATTAATTATCGTATACGAATGCATGGAAATAATGCCTACAATTCTAATGGGCCGGGCTTAGGCCCATTCTTGGATTCCTAACTTGGGATGATACGTATGCAAACAACTTTTACGGAAATCATTTAAATTAAATAAAAGAAAGGTAAAACGTACTTTTGCGCAAAGGTTTAATGTTTAACCTACAAAGCGAGAGTGTTAGCGAAGGTTTGAAAATAAATAAATAATAAAGAGCGAATGCAATATTTATTTAATTTGACGAATAAATAATAAAACACGATAAACAAGTAGCAATTTATTTCATACGAGCACATAAATAATTAAACATGGCATAATCCTTATTATCATACAAACATTTAATTAAGCATGGCATAAACACATCATTTAGTCATACAAGTTTTTCATGCAATTTAAATATTAATTAAAAGCATATGAACATTTTCCCCCATTTTGAACACAAAAATAAACATATGAACATTTTTATTCACTTTAAACACATTAGTAATGCATACAAGAATTTTAATTAATTTGAACATATTATAATATCATACGAACATTTTACACTTTTTACGGAAAAAATGAGTGGGTCCCACATTCGAATTTTCGACATTAAAAAATGGGCTTGGCCTAAGCCAAGCCCAAGTTTTAATTTATATTATGGGCCAAAGCCTTAAAAGGAAAGGAAAAGGGAGCGGATGGGCGTGGCTTAAACCAAGGCCCATCCATGTAATTAATTAAAATGGCAAAGGAAGGGACGGGCTTGGCCCGTCACCTTTCCTTGAAAGAACAGCAGCCATTTTAAATGGCTGCACTGTTCTTCTTCTTCATGCACGTCGCCGGCGCTACTGCCGGCGACAAGGGTGGCCACTCCGGCCACCAAACAACCTGAAATTCGTGTCAAACAAACCCTCAACTCCCCCACATTTAAACCCCATGAAAACAACAATTTAATTTGGACAAAACAGTGGCCAATTTTCACATGGAATAATAAGCTATTTAGTGTGCATTTTTGTGATTAATTAGCTAGAGCATGCAAGCAATTAAATTGAGGCAAGGGAAATGTAATTAGCAAGTAAACTAAGCATGTGAGCAAGTTATAGCAATTTATTTACACCATACATGTAAAACGAAAATTCAAGAGAGTTTTAGAGAGAGAGGGAGCTTACTGTCCAGGAGAGAATTGGTCCAAGAAGGATGAGCAAGAAAGTGGAGAGTGAGAGTGAATTTTGGTGCCCCTTTCTTGTTGATAATTGCTTTCTATTTATAGGGAAAATATCAAGCTGGAGTCGGTTGGTTGCTTGGCCAAGAATCGCCGGAAAAGGTGGAAAGGTGAACAGTGGCCGGAGTGGAGGCCAAGTTTAGGTTTGTGTGGCCTTGGATCACTGATGGGAGGTTTTGTGATGATCACAGTAGACTCTGCGAGCTAGCTGGGAAGAAAGGAGAGGCAATTTGGATATTTCATGCATTAATTGCCATTAATGCATGAAATTGGACACGAACGGGATATTTTCGTACGAGCGAAATCGTACGAAAGCGAAAATAAATCTGAGCCGAGGAACCCACGACGTGTAGAAAAATAAGACAAGAAAACTAGTGTACAGTAAATAAATGAGAAGTTTGAGTTAACGCATTTATTTTCTCTTTCGGAAATGTCAAAACGTTCGAACGCAAAATAAATGTCCTTACGACAAAAATTGAATGAAACTGAACGAGGTGGAGGGAAAGAGAAAAATAGCACGTAATTATCAATTAAATAAATTACGCGTTCGAGCCACGGTCCGAGAAGACTTACTCGGGACCGAGAAAAGTTCGCGTGAAGACAGTCGAAAATACGAAAAACTAAAAAGACACGAAATGACACGGAATATTAAACAAACTAGCCTAGGATAAGAAATCGACAGAAATTTGACCTAGATGAGAAATTAAATGTGGTAAACATAAAAATACGAAAATGCGTTGACGAAAACTGAAAAATACGGTTTAGTCGAAAATACGAAAAATTCAAAAGACGTGAAACGGTGTGAAATATTAAAACAAATAGTCCATGATCAAAAATCGATTGAAATTTGACGTAAACAGACTATTAATGCGACATGCAATAAAACGAAAAAATTGTGACGTAAGTCAAAATTCGGGTAGCAACAACCATTATGCAAATTCATTATTTTAGTTGTCATCTAATTAGTAATTATATTTTTTATGACAATTGACATCATTCTTTCTTACAACAATATAATTCTCTTTTTATTAAGTAAAATACTGAACAATAAACATATATCCACGATATACCTTAATAATTATGTATTAGAGTAAGAATTAATGGTAATATTACTAGTATATGCCGTATCATTAATAATTAATGGTCTTAGTTTATACATATAGTTAACTGATTACATGGCTATTACAATTTATAATAATATAGTTTTTTCCTCATAATAATTCTTATACAACTTCCTTAATAAAAAAATATATTTAAAATAACAAATAAAATAAAAAATGAGGACTTTTAGTTAAGTTTAAAAGGAAAAAAGGAAAAATGGTTAAAATTTTCTATTTCTTGGTTCTTACTAGTTACTACGGAGAAAATAATTTTTCTCATAATAATTCTTATATAACTTCCTTAATAAATTTTTCTATTTAAAATTACAACTAAAAGAAAAAAAATGATGACTTTAATTAAGTTTTAAAAAAAAAGAAAAAAAATGAGGAATTTTAATTAAGTTTAGAAGGAAAAAAGAAGGGAAAAGCCGAAAATTGGTCCTTGCAGTCTAATTGATTGACTTATTTCAGCCCTCTGTTTTGTTTTTGTTGTAAAACATCCTTCCACTCCAAGAATATGATTTATTTCATCCCTCACCCTAACGCCATCCATTTTTTCCGTCAGTTTGCTTACATGTCGTGCCACGTTAAGCGCCACGTCACTGCATGCTGACGTGTCACGCCACGTAGGTAGAAATTTTTTTGGGATAAATTTTCTTTTTTTTTCTTTCTCTTGGAATTCATCAGACCAATCAACTCCCATTGCCTCTCCAAAGCGAGAGGACTCCTTCATCCTTCACCGTATAGACAATACAATCCATCATCCCCTTAAATTTCCTGCGCCCTCTCCCTACAAATGCCAAGTTGCTCTCTTGGGTCTGCAACAACAACTTCGACCTCTCAATCGGTGCGACGATGATGCGCCTGCTTTGAGGGTAGTGTAGTGGGCGTTTGCCTGTTCTGGAGTGTCAACATCACATCAGCAAAATGCCGTCTGTGGCGTTTTTGGTTTGGCAGTGGCCGGCGTTTGTGGTGGTGGTTGTGGTGCCGGCTGTTTGAGATTGGCGGCTGTGATGGTGGTTGTGGTGATGATTTGGCAGAGGATGATTTTTGTGGTAGTTGGTTTGGCGGTTGTGGTTTTTGATTAATTATAGATTGGCTGTTTTGATTTTATAGATTGGGTATTCTAATTTTGGTGTAGAGGGTGTGGATTGGCTTTTTTTAGGGAGGTTGGTACGGAGTCGTGTTTGGCGATGAACGGATCCGGGTCGTGATGAACGAATCCGGATTCTGTATGAACGAATCCGGATTTTGTATGAACGAATCTGGATCCGTTCTTATTTTTTCACAAATTGATTGTTTCTTGATTTAATCGTGCTAAAAGGGTTCACTAATTATTTATTATTTTGCATGTTTGATTAGATTTGAATCAAATGGTAGTTGTTGATTAATTGATTTTAATTGATTGGGAGGAGGATAAGAGTGGGGGTTGGTGGCTGGTTGCCGTGGAAGAAGAGAGGAAGAAGAAGAAAAAGAAAGAAAAAGAAAAAGAATGAAAAGGAAAAGATTTTTTTTTCGGAAAAAGAAAGCCAAATCCTAACCAATGTCATTTTATTTCTATTGTGTTTGTTGTTGTGCAGAGAAGAAAAGAAATAAGAAAGGAAAGAAAAAGGGAGTGGGTTCGTGGGAATAAAGGAATAAGAAGGAGAACAAAGAAAAAGAAAAGGAAAAAGGAGAGAGTGGTCGTGGAAAGGTTGAAAAAGAAAGAAAGAATAAAAGAAAAGAGAGAAAATGGACCCGGTTGGTTTCTGCCTAAGTGGCATGACACGTCATCAATTAGTGACGTGGCGTTTGACGTGGCACGACACGTAAGCAAACTGACGGAAAAAATGGATGGCGTTAGGGTGAGGGATGAAATAAATCATATTCTTGGAGTGGAAGGATGTTTTACAACAACAAAAAAATAGAGGGCTGAAATAAGTCAATCAATTAGACTGCAGGAACCAATTTTTGGTTTTTTCCAAAAAAGAAAGATGAGGAGTTAAGTTTATAAGGAAAAAAGAAAGTAAAAAAGAAATTGAGAACCAAAGGGATTTGAACCTCTCCCCTTTAAGATGAAAGGTGAAGAGTTAACTATTAAACCAAATTTAAACTTTGATATTATAGTTGACCGCGCGTCGAACACGTCAAATATAGTAGTGAAATAGTTATGGAATTGGGGGTAGAAATACAACTTATCACTGTCTACAAGGATTTGTAGATGATGGTAAGAGGATCGTCCACAGAGACCTCTAGGAAATGTAGTTCTTGAGTTTGACTTCCTCGTCACTGAGTTTTGGTTGGTTGTTATCTGAAACTAAAGGCAAAAATAAAAAGCAATGAAAACAGTTCAAAATATAAATTAGTATTGGCCGAAGTCTGGGCCAAGACTGCGGGCTAGATTGGAAATAAGTCTTTTGGTACGGAATTCCAGGTAAGGGCGATGGGTGAGCTTGCGTCCTTATGCCTCGATCATGGACTGAAGTATGTTCATCTCTTCTTCATAGTACTGCTATAGAGGGGAGGAACTCCTTTTCCCTCCTATCTTCCCTCCTCTTCAAACTATCTGGCGGGTACTCCCTCTCCTGATAATCCTAGTCAAGGGACACCTTGCTGGTTAAAGGGTTTATCCGTTTGACTGCTGTCTTGAATGGTTGCTCACCTCTTCAATGGTGCAGGGGAAGACAGTACCTAGGCTAAGTTCCTAGGTTGTCAATCTGGTCTCTACCTATTTTACCTATTCTTCTAGTCTGCTCGAGACTAGTCACCTACTCCGTCTAGCCGGCGGGTACTCCCTCTCCTTCTAGACTGGTTACAACTCTTCTCTCCTAGAGAACAAGGATGATCAAACCTTGGCTCTAGTGAGTAAGCGATGGATTAAGTTCAAGAATAATTAAATACAAAGAAAGAGATTGTGAAGAACGGATTGTGTCTCACGATTGCATTAAGAACTTCAGCTCATCACCCTTACCAAGAATGGGTTTTTAGTTACTCATACTCATGGATAAAAGACAAAGAAATTAATTTGCATAAATATATTAAATCCGAAATAAATTCGGAGCAAGGTTTTTAACAATGGTGAACTAAGAAAAGGAAAATTGCGTTCTAACTGGGCAAAGCTGACCCGAGATGATGCGGACAGAGGCTAATGATGTTTAGCTAAAATAGCCATAAGAACCTCTGTCCCAATCAAACTCAAACTCCTAAAATATCCTAAAAGATAATTACAATTAATTGTTTCTAAAAAGGAAACTAAATTGCAATTAATTAAAAGAGGGAGATCCCAATCGGGATTCTACTTAAGATTGTCTTCAGATCCCTCTAAAATTGCTGGACAGCTGCTACGTGCCAGCTGTGAGAGTCCATCTCCAAAAATACTTCAATCGCTCCAAGCTGCAGTCTGATCGCAAAGGAGTCTTGGCCGAAGTCTAGGCCAAGACGATTCTGGTAAGCGTACTGCGTCAGATACGACCTTGTCTAGGCCAAGATCCAGGCCTAGACTCGAATAAACAGCTTCAGCTCTAAACTTCATGAATTCTTCTCATTCTGCCTCCAAACCAGACCTGATCAAACGTGGGAAATAAAGGGTAACATCAGTTGAATTACTGTCCAAATTAACTAGAAAATGGACAATAAAACATGATGAAATGCAATGCAATCAAACTCCCCACACTTAAACAATGCTTGCCCCCAAGCATACAGACTCAAGGACTCAACAAAAATTAAAAACACATCAAGACAGAACAAACATCCTAAACCCCCTGGACTTTCTTATTTTCAGATTGCTTACCCCTCTACTGGAACTGCCAAGACACTAAACTAGAGTACCCAATGCTAGATTAACAAGGAATGATCAATACCCCAAACGTACACCTTCCACATGGTATCAAGACACCCTACTAGACTAGATGGATAAAGTATAGGGCAACAAGGTTCACCAAGGATTTAAGTCCCCCCCGAGTGTCGTCTATTCAAAAGTGTCTAAAGACCGGTGCCATTTAAATCACTTTGACAGAAATATCTCTTCTTTTATTTTCTTTTGTGTCTTAGCAAATTTTTCTGAAAAAATCATGCGCCTCTTCTGTGATATATTTTCTGTTTTATAGACACGGTAATACATAGACAGAGCTTGTCCTTTTCAGCGGGGACTTCCACCTTTGCTATGTCTGTCCTATGACATTCCAACACCTTATTTGTCTCACACTACAAACAAATAGATCGACACACTCAAATCCGGCAGCAAACCTCATCACCCTAATAGAAATAAAGGTCCTAGCTAGGTGTCCTTACGACCATATGGATGACTAACGTTCTGGGAAACATCAGATTAAATGTCCCTTAAGCATTGATCATTTACGCTCATGTGCATCCCTGTTACTAAAACATTGTATTCCCTAGCAAGTGTCTACATGCAAATCCACCAAAAGAGTAAACAATCTAAGCAAGAAAACAGGGATTCGGATGTCATACTCAAAACAGACTCGAAACATGCATAAAAATACAAATAAAAATCATGCAAATGACAGCATGACCTAAAAATTAAAACACACTAATTTGACTCAAAAAAACAGACAAAAAACACACAAGCAAACAAACAATATTCAAAAAAACACAAGACATATTTAACACCCTCCCCACACTTAAAAGACACAATGTCCTCATTGTGTGGAGAGACAAAAATAACAGACTACACATAAAAATAACAGAACAGAAAAATACGACCTGGGGGCAGAAGCAACTCATGTTGCTGGGGTATGGGGATCTTGGCCAGAGGCTTGGCCTAGATCAGGGGCAGGAGAGTCCTTCGGCTTTGGATCTCTCGGAGCTGGAGGAGGCATTGAACGGTGTGGTGACTTTGCTGGCCGTAATGATGGTTCAGGTGCTTCCTCCTCATCGGATGACTCGGAGTCTGAGCTCAGATTGTCGTGAAGGTCTTTGAGGAGTTTGAAGTGGGCCTGGAGGTGCTGGTACACGTGGAGGACATTTGTCCTTGTGAGCTTGAGCTGCTCAAGGAGAACGTCCTGCCTATCGTTAAGGCATTGGGCCCATTGAGGCGCCACTTCTGCACTGCTGGTTGCGGGCTGGTCTTGACTCTTGTCTTGGCCTAGACGCTCCAGGATCATTTTCTGCTGCTCAAGAATAAGCAGCTGTCGTGCTTGGAATTCCTTGGCCCATGCTGGGGGCTCGCTGGTGCTGCTGGGAGGAGGATCTTGACGGTTTTCTTGGCCTAGATCATGTGCAGCATCAGGGGTGGTGGTGTCTTGGCCAGCGTCTTGGCCTAGATCTTGGGCAAGATTGCCCTCTGCTCCTTCTCCTGGAATGATAATGGGCCGTAGTTTGTACTGCCCTCCATTATTCTTCGAGAAAATGTGGTCCTGGACCGGTGTGAATCCTGTATTACATGCAACAAACTCTCCTTCCAAATGGAAATGTCCCATTTGGTCGAAGGATCTAAAACCAAGGATTTTCGGGGAACACCATAAATGTAAATCAGAAGCAGCAGGATCTAAATTAGCAGTTTGCATAGCAAGCCAAGTTATCAAAGAACCAAAGATTAGTTTTGTTTTGGACTCACGGGCATGCAACACTTCAACCAAATACAAGCCTAAGTTGACCTTTTTCTTGTGCAAAATGCACCATAACAGAAACAATTCAGACTTGGCTAAATTTCCAGAGACCTTTGTCTTCCCCGAGAGGTTGATAGACAAGACCCTATGGAGCATTCTAAGTGCAGGGTTTAGTATGGCATGTGCCTTAGAATTCCTATCAAATTTTGCATTTTGATCACCCGTAATTTCCCTAAAAGCTACATTATTATCCCAATCAGTGGGATAATCAAATATAGCCTCATCACTGTGAGCAAATCCAAGCAGAGCATTAAATTCATACACAGACATGTGACTCCATTTGTCACACAACCTAAAATTAACTATTTCGGGGGCTGCAAAATCAGGTTTGTCTCTACCCCTAACATACAAGGCAGGTTCATCAAACCAAAAGGTTGTGTGAAACTCAAGACACAACTCAACATACGCATCACACTCAAGAGACATAAAAGGAACCCAACCAAGAGCATACACATATTCCCTAATCTTATTCCCTAAAGCCATCTCATCCAAGAAATCGAACTCCAAACGAGCATAAGCAGGAATATCACAGGCATGCATATCACGCAACTTAGATTTATGGTCAGGGGTATCAAATGTTAACCAGCCTTTGAGTGTGTGCAAAGGAGGAAGAGATCGTACCTTCGGAGTCTTGGCCGCAGTTTTGGCCAAGACTAAATCGTTTTCATCATCCTCATCAGAATCCTCCACGACCACCTTCTGTTTTCCTTTGCTCTTGGCAGTGGAAGGAGCGGCGGTGGTCTTCGGCGGAGGTGGAGACTGAGCTGCAATTGGGGTTTTCGCCGGCTTTTTGGTCGGTGTCTTCTTGTGAGCCACCTGCTTGACTCGGCCGGAATTTTTGGTCCGCGCAGTGGCTGGATTTTTCTTCGCCGGAGGTGGCGGTGGTGGTGTGGTAAAAGTAGCGGCGGTGGCAGTGGCAGGAGTGGATTTCTTTCTAGCGGTTGTCGGAGTCGGGTTAGATGCTCCGGTACCTGCCATTTTCTTCAGTAGCCTGCTCTGGTGGCGGCTAGCTCTGTCTCCCGTCGCCGCCGGAGCAGAGGTCTTCACCCTCTTCGCAAGAGGAACCTCATCAGAATCCTCATCGGACACGACAACAGCTCGGTCGCCCCCTTGGACACTCTCCTCTGACTCCTCGGGAAAGTCATCTTCGGAGGACATGGAGTCCTCATCTTCTAGCGCCTGAAGCAGACGACGCGCAGCGGCGGTGGAGTTTGTCGGCATTCCAGTCGGCGCAGCTCCGCGGAGGTCGTCACTCTCCTCAGGGACGGTTGAAGGCGAAGGACGGCTGGGTGCAGTCATTGTTGGAGATGGAGAAGAAGATGAAAGGATTTCGGATGTTGGGGTTCTTTGGGTACTGTGCGATTTTGATTGGGGAAGAAGAAGAAGAAAGGTTTTATGCTTTTAGCTCAGGTGGGAGCGGTTTAATTTGTAGTGGATGTGAGAAGATCGTGTCAGAGTGGGAGAGAATATGCAGAGGTGGTGGTTTTAATTCCCACGCTGCCTAATTAATTCAATTTAATTGAATTTTGGAGCTGTCCGTTCCAAAAGCAATTGAATGAATTAATTTGGCAGAGCTGACACGTGTCCCACTATTTAAGAGGTGCTCTTCACACGTTAGGTAGTCTAGCTCTCAGTCTTGGCCAAGATCTCGGCCGAGACTACTTCAATTTCCCCACACTTAATTTCCTGCACAAAAACGAAAAATACCCAGAAATAAAATGTGATAAAAAAAATATTTACATCCTAAAATTCTAAAAGACACAAGGGTTGCCTCCCTTGCAGCGCCCTTATTTTAAGTCCTAGGCTTGACTCTCAATTTTTTTCAGTTGTTTTGAGGTGGCTCGTCCACCTTTTCGGAAACTTTTTCTTCCTGAAAATTCTCAAAGAACGGCTTTAATCTCTGCCCGTTCACCTTGAGCTCGGCACCTGTTTTCTCATTCCTAATATCTACTGCACCATGTGGGTAAACGTTAGTAATAACAAAGGGGCCTTCCCAACGAGTTTGTAATTTTCCAGGAAATAATTTAAAACGGGAATTGTAAAGAAGAACTTTCTCCCCTGTGTGGAGGGGTTTTCCAATAATTCTCTTGTCGTGGTAAGCTTTCATTCTGACCTTGACAATCAACTGATTGTCGTAGGCTAGGTCCCTCAACTCCTCTAGCTCGTGGAGTTGTAATTTTCTGTCTTGGCCAGCCTCATCATAACTTAGGTTGCATTTTCGTATTGCCCAATACGCCTTGTGTTGCAATCCTACTGGCATGTGGCATGTCTTCCCGTAAACTAGCTTGTACGGTGTCATCCCGATTGGTCTTTTGTAAGCCGTTCTACAGGCCCACAACGCGTCATCTAAACGCTGGCTCCAATCGCGTCTGTCTAGGCCTACTGTCTTGGCCAAGACTGACTTCACCTCTCTATTTGATACCTCAGCTTGGCCGTTTGTTTGAGGGTGATAGGCTGTGGATACCCTATGTGTGATGCCATATTTCCTGAAAAGAGAAGTTAAAATCTTGTTGCAGAAGTGGGTTCCTCGATCACTAATGATCCCTCGAGGAATCCCAAATCTGTTTAAGATATTAGTTTTAATAAAGGAAATAACAGTCCTAGCATCATCATTTTTAGTGGCTTTCGCCTCTATCCATTTTGATACATAATCCACAGCTAGAATAATATATCTATTGCCAAAAGAAGTAGGGAAAGGTCCCATAAAATCTATGCCCCATATATCAAATATTTCACAAGAAAGAATAAAATTCATAGGCATTTCATTTCGAGAACTAATGTTTCCCACTTTTTGACATGCCGAACAAGTTTTACAAAATAGAGCACTATCCTGAAAAATTGTTGGCCAATAAAAGCCAGCCTCTAAGATTTTTAGGGTTGTTCTTCTCGCGCCAAAGTGGCCTCCACATGCTTGGGAATGACAGAATTCAAGTATGGATTTTGTTTCATCTTGAGGTACACACCTCCTTAGCAATTGATCGGTTCCTATCTTCCATAAATACGGATCATCCCAAACATAATACTTACTGTCATGTTTGACCTTTACCTTCTCATAGGTAGTCATGTCACCATAGTGTTTACCTGTTGCTAGGTAATTTGCTATTTCAGCGTACCATGGTCGCGGATTTGGCTGGAGTCTAGGCCTAGACTCCGGGTTAGACAGTGCGACAGAAAACAACTTCTCATCTGGAAATTCTGCTTTGATCTCGTTTGTGTCTCCCTTTGCTAGGCAACGGCTTAGATGATCTGCTACAAGATTTTCCCTTCCACTCTTGTCCTTAATTTCCAGATTGTGCTCCTGCATAAGAAGAATCCAGCGGATTAATCTTGGTTTAGCATCATGCTTAACCAAAAGATATTTCAAGGCGGAATGATCTGAAAATACAATAATTTTAGTGCCCAATAAATAAGATCTAAATTTTTCCAGGGCAAAAACTATTGCAAAGAGTTCTTTTTCAGTTGTGGTATAATTCCGTTGGGCATCGTCTAGCATCTTTGATGCATAGTAGATGACGTGGGGGTCTTTCCCTTTCTTTTGGCCAAGAACCGCGCCAACAGCTGCGTCGCTTGCGTCGCACATTAGTTCGAACGGCAAGCTCCAGTCTGGTGGTTGGATGATTGGTGCTGTGGTCAGTCGTTCTTTCAGCTCTTCGAAGGACTTCTTGCACGCTTCATTGAAGTCGAACTCCACCTCTTTTTGTAGTAACTTGCACATTGGTTCAGCCACATTTGAGAAGTCTTTAATGAACCTACGGTAGAACCCTGCATGACCAAGAAAACTACGAACCTCACGCAAGCATGAGGGGTAAGGCAAGTTTTTGATAATGTCAATTTTTGCTTGATCAACCTCAATGCCTTTCTTAGAGACTACATGTCCAAGGACAATCCCTTGGTCTACCATAAAATGGCACTTTTCAAAGTTTAAGACTAAACATGTATCAACACATCTTTTTAAAATATTTTCTAAGTTGTGTAAACATTGATCGAAGTCATTACCATACACGGTAAAGTCGTCCATAAACACTTCGATACTTCTCTCGACATACTCAGAAAATATGCTTACCATGCACCTTTGAAAGGTGGCTGGCGCATTGCAAAGCCCGAACGGCATGCGCCTATAGGCAAACGTTCCAAATGGACAAGTGAACGTTGTCTTTTGTTGATCTTCGGGAGCAACCGGGATTTGGTGAAACCCCGAGTATCCATCTAGGAAACAGTAGTGAGACTTTCCAGTAAGTCTCTCTACCATTTGATCGATGAAAGGCAGCGGGAAGTGGTCTTTCCGTGTGACTTGATTCAGCCTTCGGTAGTCTATACATACCCTCCATCCGTTTTGAATTCTGGCTGTTCTTTGAGCGCCATCTTCTCCTTCGATCACTGTTGTTCCAGTCTTCTTAGGGACTACCTGCACAGGAGATACCCAATTACTATCTGAGATAGGATAAATAACACCCGAATCTAACAACTTAATTATTTCTTTCTTAACAACTTCCATCATAGGAGGGTTTAGTCTCCTCTGGGGTTGCCGAATGGGTTTCTTATCCTCTTCCACATTTATTTTGTGGGTACAGATGTTAGATGATATCCCCTTGATGTCTGCCATCGTCCAGCCAATCGCCTCTTTGTTTTCCTTCAAGACAACTATCAATTTATCTTCTTCCTCTCTTGATAGCTTGGCTGAAATTATGACTGGTAGTGTATCATCTAGGCCTAGATAGGCGTACTTCAAGTGACCTGGTAGGGATTTTAATTCTAACTGTGGTGCCTGCACAACAGAAGGTAGAAATTTAGGACTCGTTGATTGCACATATTGACAATTAACTACTCCTCTTCTTTTGTTGGCAGTCTTGGCCGGCGTCTTGGCCAAGATCGGGGCCAAGACTAAGTCTTCTTCTTCTTGTTCGGCCAAACTGTCCACCATTTGTTGGAGTTCCTCTTGATTCCCAGTGCGGTCTTCTAGCTCTGGCAGTGTTTGAGTGGAAATTCCCCTGGTCATAACATACTCAAGGGGGTCGTTATGATTAATGTCAGCTATTTCTTCTGTAATTGGATCCAAAACATCCAAGAAACTAACACATTGCAAGTCGTTTGGGTGTTTTAAAGCGTCTGAAATGCTGAACTTAATTGTTCTCCCGCAAAATTCCAGAATTATGCTTCCTTCGAAGCAATCTATCTTTGCTTTTGAGGTCCTTAGGAAAGGTCTTCCTAATAAAATGTCAGTGGTACAAGATGGCAATTGAACATTCATCTCTACTATATAAAAATCAACTGGATAGATAAAATCATTTACCATTACCAGGACATCAGTCACTACACCTTTAGGTCGGATGATTGTTCGATCTGCTAATTGTATCACCAAATCAGTCTCCTTCATGGTTCCGATTTTCAAGGTTTCAAATTCACTTAGAGACATTACATTGATACCAGCCCCTAAATCACAAAGGGCTTTCTCAATGATTTTGTTCCCTATTTGGCATGGAATTGTGAAGGTTCCTTGGTCCTTGCACTTCTCCGGGAGTTGTTGTACTGCTGAAACGTTGTTGGATAAATTTATCCTTTCTACACCTGCAATTTTCTTTTTATTAGTGCACAATTCTTTAAGGAATTTAGCATAAGAAGGGACTTTTGCAATTAAATCCAACATTGGAATATTCACGGCTATTTTTCCGAAAACAGTCATGAAATCCCTCATTTCATCTTGTCTTTTTTCTTTTGAAGACCTCGGGGGGAATGGTGGAGGAATTTCTATGATCTCCTCCTTCTGTTTTGGCTTGCCCGAAACAATCTCTTCTTTTTCTGGTTCTGCTGTAACGGTAGTCTTGGCCGGAGTCTTGGTCAAGACTACTTCTGGTTCAGCTTCTTCTTCCTCATCCTCTTCCACATCTTCTGAAGCGATTTTCTTCATTTCCTCATCTGTTCTCGCTCCTTTCCTTTCTGGCAACACCACCCCACTCCTCAAACTTATAGCACTCACATTATGGGCTGGATTATTTACCGTAGTAGGAGGTAATTTTCCTTGATTTGTTATTTGAGTGATTTGCTTTTGTAGCTCCGCCAAGCTAGTCTGTGTGGACTGCATGTGATTTTTCTGCAGCTCCATCAGCTGCTTGAGCGTGTCTTCCACTGAAGGGCCAGTTAGCTGCAAAGGTCTAGGGGCAGGCGGTAGTTGAGGTAAAGGAGGTTGGCCTGGCTCTTGGCCTAGATTCGGGCCAAGATTCTGATTCTGTGGTCGTGGAACGAAATGCTGGAAGTTGATAGGAGGTTGTTGTTGCTGCTGGGGTACACCTTGATTCTGATTCTGATTTGGAGGGACTGGCTCTCTCCATCTGAAGTTTGGGTGTGATCTCCATGCGTATTGGTTGCTTCCTTGGGGATAGTTTTGCATGCTACCTTGGTTCTGTGGATATGCAGCGTTGACCTGAATTATCTCTTCTGGGTGCTGGACCATATAGCAATTGTTGGTCTGATGGTCTTGTTGCTGGCATATCCCACAGACCGTGGCTGTTTGCTCTTGATTTCCCGAAGTCATTGGACCTGAAATGTTAACAGAAATGGTTTTAATCATATCGGTTAATTCATTTAATTTTTGTTCAACATTGAGCGAATTTAGAGAAGAAGGAGAAGCATTTCTATCCGAAATGGTATTATTTTGGCAGTTGTCTGCCAACGTTTGGAGCAACATCTTTGCTCTTGTGACTGTTAAATCTTGCAATGCTCCACTTGCGGCTGAATCTACTTTTTCCTTGCAACTTGGGAGCATCCCATCATAGAAATATTGTATCATAGTGTTGTCTGCTACGCCATGAGTGGGGCAGACTTCTTGCAAATCTCTGAACCTTTGATGATACTCAGAGAAGCTTTCTCCGCTTCTTTGTTGTATAGCGGCCATATCTTTCCTAGCTATGCCGGCCTTCGTGGCATTCCAGTACTTGTTGAGGAACATGGTGGACATCTCAGCCCATGTGTTGATGGTATTATGAGGCAGACTGTAAAACCAGTTCTGAGCTCCCCCTTCTAGAGAGCTTGGAAAGGCCTTCAGCTTCGCCCTCTCCATGGTTACCGTAGTGGGTTTCATGATGTCACACTGAACATGTAAATTTCTTAAGTGCTTGAATGGATTCTCGTTGGAATGGCCGTAAAACTTGGGGAGGTTGGCCACCATGTTAGTCTTTATGGACCAATCATTGGCCAATGGAGGGAGATTGATGCAGGAAAAGGTCTCCTGCTCAGCTGTTTTATTCAGCTCCCTCATTGTCGGTTCTGGTTGCTGGTCCGCCATGTCTTGGTCTGAATCTAGGCCAAGATCGTGGTCTAGACTGGAATCTGTTTCGGAACTGGAGGTTTCCGATTCACTTTCTTCTGGAGTTTTCCTCTTTCTAGCTATCTTTCTGAGTTGTGCTTCGGTCTTAGTGAGATTCGGATTATATGGTAGCAAATCTTCTTCTCTGCAAGAGGACCTGGTCATCAACTATCAAAAACAAAATAAAACAAAAACTACAAATACCGTTAGAGATCCCCGGCAACGGCGCCAAAATTTGACCGCGCGTCGAACACGTCAAATATAGTAGTGAAATAGTTATGGAATTGGGGGTAGAAATACAACTTATCACTGTCTACAAGGATTTGTAGATGATGGTAAGAGGATCGTCCACAGAGACCTCTAGGAAATGTAGTTCTTGAGTTTGACTTCCTCGTCACTGAGTTTTGGTTGGTTGTTATCTGAAACTAAAGGCAAAAATAAAAAGCAATGAAAACAGTTCAAAATATAAATTAGTATTGGCCGAAGTCTGGGCCAAGACTGCGGGCTAGATTGGAAATAAGTCTTTTGGTACGGAATTCCAGGTAAGGGCGATGGGTGAGCTTGCGTCCTTATGCCTCGATCATGGACTGAAGTATGTTCATCTCTTCTTCATAGTACTGCTATAGAGGGGAGGAACTCCTTTTCCCTCCTATCTTCCCTCCTCTTCAAACTATCTGGCGGGTACTCCCTCTCCTGATAATCCTAGTCAAGGGACACCTTGCTGGTTAAAGGGTTTATCCGTTTGACTGCTGTCTTGAATGGTTGCTCACCTCTTCAATGGTGCAGGGGAAGACAGTACCTAGGCTAAGTTCCTAGGTTGTCAATCTGGTCTCTACCTATTTTACCTATTCTTCTAGTCTGCTCGAGACTAGTCACCTACTCCGTCTAGCCGGCGGGTACTCCCTCTCCTTCTAGACTGGTTACAACTCTTCTCTCCTAGAGAACAAGGATGATCAAACCTTGGCTCTAGTGAGTAAGCGATGGATTAAGTTCAAGAATAATTAAATACAAAGAAAGAGATTGTGAAGAACGGATTGTGTCTCACGATTGCATTAAGAACTTCAGCTCATCACCCTTACCAAGAATGGGTTTTTAGTTACTCATACTCATGGATAAAAGACAAAGAAATTAATTTGCATAAATATATTAAATCCGAAATAAATTCGGAGCAAGGTTTTTAACAATGGTGAACTAAGAAAAGGAAAATTGCGTTCTAACTGGGCAAAGCTGACCCGAGATGATGCGGACAGAGGCTAATGATGTTTAGCTAAAATAGCCATAAGAACCTCTGTCCCAATCAAACTCAAACTCCTAAAATATCCTAAAAGATAATTACAATTAATTGTTTCTAAAAAGGAAACTAAATTGCAATTAATTAAAAGAGGGAGATCCCAATCGGGATTCTACTTAAGATTGTCTTCAGATCCCTCTAAAATTGCTGGACAGCTGCTACGTGCCAGCTGTGAGAGTCCATCTCCAAAAATACTTCAATCGCTCCAAGCTGCAGTCTGATCGCAAAGGAGTCTTGGCCGAAGTCTAGGCCAAGACGATTCTGGTAAGCGTACTGCGTCAGATACGACCTTGTCTAGGCCAAGATCCAGGCCTAGACTCGAATAAACAGCTTCAGCTCTAAACTTCATGAATTCTTCTCATTCTGCCTCCAAACCAGACCTGATCAAACGTGGGAAATAAAGGGTAACATCAGTTGAATTACTGTCCAAATTAACTAGAAAATGGACAATAAAACATGATGAAATGCAATGCAATCAATAGTGCATATATATGAACCGGTTTTTTCGATTTTACGGTTTGATTTACAAATTTTAGAATTAGAGAACCAAATCAAACCGTAAATTTCAGTTACGTCCGGTTCGGGCCTACAGTTCCAAAAAAAATTCAACGGTTCGGACCGATTAGGTGCGGTTTCAATTCAGTTTCCGATTTGAGTCGGTTTTTGTACACTTCTAAATAACTAAAAGATTCACAATATGAGCAATGCATGTGAAGGTACTTGCAAAAGCAATGCCATTGTTTATTGGAATTATGTTTGATTTTCAAATGAGAAATGGCAACATCATTGCTAAACGCATTGTCAATAGGGATAGTGAACCCTTTTTTGTACTCATTCTTATAAAAACGCTCTATGGACCTAGAAATAGCCTCACCTTTGTGATTAGAAATGGGACAAAAGTTATTATTTTGTGCAACTTCCATCCTTTGTTAATGAAGTGAGAAGTTAAAGATATATAATTGTTCCTTTAAATTGAGGTACATGTGTTCATAGTCAAACTAATACGGTCACATGTAAGTGTCAACAAACGTTTTGCTCTTAAAACAATCTCTAGAGATTGTCCAACGAGATGAGGAAGTGAAATTCGGTTGGACAACCAACATGAAGTGCTTAAAATTCCCACCATTTATGAATTTAAAAGGAAGTTCATTCATCACAATGATCTTAATGAAAGCTTTGCTACTAGCTATAAGATCATACCTCCAAATTCCTAAGGTACGAGAATCATCCTCCGTGATTTCAGTAGCCAACTAAATTTAACTCGAGTCTAAATCACGAGGGAGGTTTGGACCTACTTTATAGTAACCTAAAAGATTACTAGTTCCTGTTAGAATAGGCTTGGTGCACTAAACCATAAAATCTCTGTATCTCTTCCATTCATTTCTTGACATGTGTCCAATTTTGCAATGTAAATTCCACCTAATATTATTTCCATCTTTTATCTATATCTATACTATATAAAAAGCACGAAGGGGCTTATTCTTTTAAACTACTATTATACCCTTAATTCATTAAAAAATTTAAGGTTGTAATAGACTTTTAATTTTTAAAATTACCTACTTATTAAAATTGAATAAATCTATTATTCAACTACTTATTTAATTAATTAACCTACCTACTAAACCCTAAACTACAAAGCATCTATTTAGGGATTCTCCTGCATTCAACGACCAACAACTTCAATCAGGATCCAACGAATTTACACTAAAGATACCAGATATTTTCAATTTTACTTCATTAAGTATCGGCTTAATTAAAGATTTTAATTAGCTCAAATCAACCACTATATTTATTTAGATGGACAAAATAAGTTACAGTTATCAAAAATAATTTGAAGTTCATTTGCATGTTTATAATGTGGTATTAAATTATTTTGACATGTATTTATTTTTTCTTTAAAATAAGAGGATAATACATAATCAATAATGTCATTTATTAATAAAATTAAATTCATTTTAGAATAATTTAAACTCACGTTATTGACAACAAAGAAAATTTTAGTTTATTTGATGACATGAATGACTTTGTTAGAACAGGAGACTAAAATTCTAATAAAACAATGAGATCATATTTATGCGAAAAAATGGAGGAAGAATAGAGAATTAGAAAGTGAACAAACTTATAAATTAATTTTTCAATTAATAATGCACTTTTATTTATATTATTAAATGACCATTTATTTAATTAATAAAGAATTATTATATACATAACTTTCAGTAAGAATTTGAAATTAGTAAATAATTTATCATAGAAAAATATACTTAGTATTGTGAGTTAAGAAAGTTAGCAAAAATAAATTATATTTGTATAAACTATATATATATATATATATATATATATATATATATATATATATATATGTATATTAAAATGACTTAATATTAAAGTTATGAATAATTAATATATATTAAATTAATTCTTTAGAATTTAAATTTATATTAAATATTTTTTTGATAGTATGAAAAATGTAAGAAGGTGATTTTCTATTATGAAATATTCACATCATAATATTAAATTATAATTAACAAGAATAATTATTTAATAATTGAAATGCTATAAGGGCATTTATTTTACGTCCGAACTTTTGACATTTCCGAAAGAGAAAATAAACACGTTAAACCGAGTTTCGCATTCCTTCACTATATACTAGTTTTCTTTTCTTATTTTCGTACACGTCCTGTTCCTCTCGGTTCGGATTTATTTTCATTGCTGAGCGATTTCGCTCGTACCAAAATATCCCGTTCGTATCCAAATTCATGCATTAATGACAATTAATTCATGTTTATCTAACAAGAAAAGGGCACCTAATTTTACTCTCACTCCCCATTTCTTGCACTACCTTCTTGGCTAAAAACTCTCCTAGAAACAAGTAAGCTTTCTCACTCTAACTTCTCTTTAATTTTCATTTTCATCCTTAAAGCATGAATAAATTGCTAGAACTTGCCTCACATGCTTAGTTTTCATGCTGATTTCATTTCCCTTGCTTCAATTTAATTATATGTTGTCTTGATCAATTAAATAGCATGATATGCGTTTAATTAGCTTGGATATGCTCATTGTATGCTTAGTTTTGGATATGCTCATTGTATGATTAGCTTGGATATGATCAATTTAATAGCATGATATGCTCATTGTAATAATTAATTAACGCTCTCATCAATTATCTCGACTTGTTGTAATAATTAATTAATTGCTTATTTCACTTATTGTAATAATTAGCTAGATTAGCTATTCCGACCTCCAATTTGTAATAATCAGATAAGTAGTTATTATTATCAACTGTTGGTTTGTAATAATTAGTTAAGTAGTTAAAAATTGTGTACCTACGTATTTATTATTTGTTGTTAACCACGGTTTTGAAGAGATGGATCGATCGAGGCTCATAAAAAAGGTACGCTTATCTTAAACATTTCCTTGAATGTTTATTAGAGATGCTAAAACTGAATCATTTCCGTGTGCATGACCACCTAGAAATGCGTTAGAACCCACCCACTCGCATGCATGACATATAGAATTGCTAAAATTAAAATCAATGCACATACATAACGTGTTTAAATCACTTGTCTTTTATGCCATGAAATTAATTGTCTTTTTGTTAAATGCTACGCATGGTGGCTTTAATCCCACACAAAATATATGTACATTCATGAAAACGTACGATGCTAGTTTTTCCATGATAGAATCACATAGTAAATAAATTAATCATGCATGGCTCAATGATAAGGGGGGAACGTCCGCTCTAGCAAAGAGAAAAAATGGTAACCCCGTCCCTCGGTCCCAAAGGGAAATAACAAAGTCCCCACGAAAAAATGCTAAGATGTAACGTCACCTTTGAGGGCCCAAATTACTTGTAAAAATATTTTTCTCAAAACACCTCGCTTACCGGTAACCTTTTTTAAGGATGTGACTCGGGTGCCTAACACCTTCCCAAGTCCATAAATACGACCTCGAACCGTTGTTCTTTGGCTTAGACCTTTTATGCCTTAGTTTATTTATGTTTATGCCATGGCGATTAGGTTCCCTAAACCTAGAAAAATAGGGTGGTGACTTCATTTTGCATAATGTGAGACGAGTCCAACGCTTGTCTCGCATTCCCGTCCCAAACCTATGTTTCGCAAAATCGAAAAAAGGGGTGCGACACCATCAATTTGAAATAACTCATAAACCAAAGTAAAATGAGATAAGAAAAGACACAACACCCAGAAAAAATATTGCTTCAACTACAATTGATCATCAACCATCCAATCGGAAAACCAACATTAGTTCACAGTGTTCAAACTTTTCTAAACCACAACACAACAAAAATTGAAAACTGTCGATAGATGATCGGTGCAAGAGGTCATACAAGTTCATCAACAAGACAAACAACCAAAAATGAAAACACCCATATATAGATTCAACCTCACCAATGCACCACCAACACAGAAACAAACAAACCCAAAGAAAAGCATCAACACAGAAACAAACAAACCCAAATGTGCAGAATTCTTATTAGGGAATGAAGAACATATGTTTAAGTAGACTGTCACGATTAATGTTGTTGATTACCTCGAAGGAGAAATGGAAGTGACGATGAGTTTTGGAGGAGGAGGGAGCTCGGATTGAAGGTAAATGGCAGCGCCTAAATCAAAAGAAACGACGACGAGTACGCCGATGAAGAAAGTAGAACGCTCAGTCACTGCTAAGATGGAGGCGAGGAATGGAAGAAACTCGGGATGGAGGAGAGAAGAAGGAAATGTTGCGGCCGGTGTTGAGTGTGACAGGAAGGAAATCGGCGAGGGAGGAGGATGAGAGAAGAAGGAAATTGGCGGGTACTTAGGGTTAGGGTTAGGGTTAGTGGCGGCAAGGAAATTGGAAAAGGAAAGGAAATCGGGATGGGAAATGGGAAATGGGTAACAGAACATGTGTATACTTACTATTATTAGGGTTAGGGTTAGGGTCGGGTCAGGTCAATTTTTTTGCAATTTATGAAATATTGACCCGCCACTAACTGGGTGGGTCGCTTGTGTATCTATATATGGGCGGTTATGTAGTTTTTTTAGTTTTTGGCGGGTCGGGTCGGGTCGGTTCGGGTTGGCGGGTTGGGTGGGTTAAATGTTCACCCCTAATGGCTACCTTTCGAAAAATATCAAGTATTGCTTTCTCTTCCCTTACCTTCTTGGCCTTTTTAGACCTTTCTGGAAAGGGTAGATGGACTACCTGCTTTTTCTGGGCTGGAACCTTTGGAATGACGCTGGTCTGAACTAGTTTTTCTGGCATCACTTCTGCCTCTGGTTCAAATTCTACTAGTAGTGGAACTGCTTTTGGCTATTTTTCTAGGTCTAGGAAAGAGTCAAGTTTGTCTGAAATCTCAGCTCCACTCCTTAATGTCATAGAACTGACATTATGTAGAGTTGTGGGTATCGGTTGAAAGGACGATCCTCCTGGATTGACATTTTCATTTTTAGCTTCCATTTCCTCCATCCGCCTTTGAATGTTTGCGAGACGCAATTGGAATGTTTGAGTTAGTTGATTGAACGTGTCCCAAAAAGAGTTGTCGGTTGTTTATTGAGTTGGTTGAAATAGCTGCTGCTGGACAAGAGGAATGAGCATGGGATCTTGCAAGTAGTACTGATGTTGCTGTTGCGGTGGTGCTCAATTGAAGTTTGGGGGATACTCTTATCCTTCATTATAGTTATGGGCATTTGTTGAATGGTAAAATTAGAAGTTGGGCGTCATCGGAGGGTATGATTGGAAGCTGGGTGCTCCATATGTGAATTGTTGCATCTGATCTGCAACAGAAGAGACACGAGAAGCTAGTGCATTAATTTTATTATCTATGGAACTTAACCATATCTCTATTGCTCCAGCCATCTGAGTGCAAATGTGCTCCCTCCCAGACCTGGGAAAGACACCACTTGTTGTTGATGCTAATTGTGATGAAGAGTTGTTTTCTGGCTCTGTTTCTTCTGTTTCTATCCTCTGCCTCTAGTAATCTCTGGTATTTTTTTATTGCAACCAAGAGGACCTGGTCATAAAATAAAAAAATTAAAATTAGTACCGATGAAATCCCCGGCAGCGGCGCCAAAATTTGATGAGTGTCGAATCCGTCAAAAATAAAGTAATACAATTCACAATGCAATAATCAATTAAGACTGTAGCAAGTGGTAAAATGATCGTTCCACAGAGATTTCAGGATAATTCTAATTTCTTAAAATGACCAATTATGTGAGATGGTAAAGACCAATAAATGGGGGTGGGTTGTTTGTAATTAACACTAAATAAAAGAAACAAAAATAGTAAGTAAAAGATGATTGATTAAACTTAGTTGATGTATAATTCCCAATAAAGACTCTATCTAGACCATGATTCATGCAAGTTGATCATTGATGCAACTATATTCAAAACCAAAACTCATAGGAAGGCTATAGAAATCAAGAAACCAAAACTCCAAAGTTTCTAGGAAAGATTGTAATCATTCATATTTAAAATCAAGTTAGCTACTCTTAATCAAAACATAAATAAATTGACATTAAATCAAAAAGAGTCAAAATATGAATTTGGAATTTATAAAGCTCGATTTGATCTCACAACAGTTGAATCATGGCCCTAGAGTCTTTACGAAAAATAAATGATTTAGCTAGAATACAACATAATTAAATTCAATAAGAAAATAATCATGGGCTGAAAAGAAAGTAAATAAAATAAATTGCAAAAAGATGAAAGTATCCGTTCAGCACAGTAAAAACAGAGGTAGAAGAAGAGAGATTTAACGTGATGATAGATCAGAAATATATGACTGATCTATCTTCACCTCTATCTATCCTACTTAATCTAAAAGACTAAAATTATTTTTTATCTCTAAAAATCTAAATAAAATCCAAAATTTAATTCGTAGTTATTCTGTGGAGTTTACAAAACTCAAAATACTGTTGGTTGAGTGTCTTTCTAGAAATAGAAGTGCAAAAACGCATCCTTCCTTGTTGGGCCCAAGCCCGTCGTTTTATTTCTCAAGTCCTGGTTGACACTTCCCAGCCTGGGAGAGAGGCAAGTTCATTTTTTCATCCTTCACCATCTTTTTGCTCTATTTAGTGGCTTTTCTGTTCCTTTTCTTCTTTCTGGTTTTTTTATCTGATTTCTATAAAAAGGAAAAGAAAATGCCCACTATCAATAGTATCATCATCTAAAACAATCAAAATAGATGATAAATAATCACAATATTAGCATTCAATCATCCTCCCTTTTACCAAACAACCTTTTTATTTCCATACTTCATAGTACTAATAGAAATGCATTTTCCTCCTGTCCTACGCTGTCTGCACCCAAAAGCAAAAAGAAGCACAATACAACTGATGAACAACAACCAAATGGAGCAGAGAAAGGGCAGGAGATTGGTTTTGTTTCCATTGCCACTAGAAGGACACTTCTTCCCAATGATTCAGCTCGTAAACAGTCTTCATTCCAAAGGTTTCTCCATCACCATAATCCACACCTCACTCAACTCCCCTGACCCTTCTCAATATCCTCACTTCACTTTCCATTTCATCCATGAAAACTTGCTGGACCAACAACAATCTTCATCAAAACCAGATTTGCTTGCTCTGATCTCCTCTTTCAATACCAACTGCGTCGACTCTTTTCAGGATTGCCTCTCTAGATTGCTATCCGATGCTGCAGAGGAGCCTGTTTCCTGCTTGATCTCGGATTCCATCTTCGGCTTCACACGAGCAGTTGCCGATAACCTTAAACTTCCTAGGATTGTTCTCAGGCGCTGCTTCTTTCTTTCTTATCTTTGCTGCCTTCCCTTTCCTGAAAGAAAATGGATATTTACCCCTACCAGACATGTCTTCCTCTTACTTCTTTGGTCCAATTTCTGATTTACAACATCGCAAAGTCTAGCATATTAAGATGCCGGCATTTTTGATATTTTTCTCTGTTTTTCAATTGTGTTGTTTTGAATTCTATTGAGGTTAGTCTAGTGAATGATTAGGAGATTTCTTAATAAGTCAACAATTAAAATTACTCTCTCTATTATATAAAATATGACTCTGTATAAAATATCGCAATTATATTTTTAAGAGAAATTTACAATTAATAATATTTAATATTTTGTGTTTATTGGATTATTGATAATATTTTGTAGAGAGTCTTTATTTTTTGACAGTGAGTAGTTTTGAATAATGATTTTCGAGTGTAGAGATAATTTTTTATTGGTAGCGCTACCTCTTTTATGACCTGATTAGAATAGTCTTACGCTGGAGTGGAATTGCAAAGATATGAACCGAGGATACCGAAAATGAAATCTATCTGATTATTGATTGATAGATTTGAGTGTCAATCTCTTCCTAATGGCAAGATTTTTCAATCCTAACTCTGTTTTTGCAACACAAATCATCAGAATCTAATTGGAAGAGGCAGTGATAGAGTTTCCACCCTTGAAAGTGAAGGACCTTCCTTCCTTAAAATCTCATCACGCAGAAGCACTAGACCATCCTCAGGACTCATTTTCAACACATTTGAAGAGCTTGAAGAACCGGCATTATCCGCGCTCCACACCCAATTCCCAATCCCACTATTTCCCATTGGCCCTTTTCACAATTTCTTCCCACCGGCCTCTTCAAAACAACCATTGGATCAGAGCTCCATCATCTCTTGGCTAGACAAGCAAGAACCCAAATCTGTAATCTACGTGAGCTTTGGAGTATTGCTACCGTTAACGAAGCCAAGTTTGTAGAGATTGCTTGGGGTTTAGCCAATTGTAAGCAACCCTTCTTGTGGGTGGTTCGACAAGGATTAGTCGGCGGCAGGGAATGGACTGAACTACTCCCCAATCGGTTGCTAGAGGGTTTAAAGATGAATGGCAAGATTGTGAAATGGGCTCCTCAACCACAAGTTCTTGTTCATCAATCTGTTGGTGCGTTTTGGACACACAACGGGTGGAATTCGACAGTGGAGAGCATTTGCGAAGGAGTTCCCATGATTTGTATGCCTCGATTTACAGATCAAATGATCAATGCAAGATATGTGAGTGATGTGTGGAGAGTTGGAGTTCAGTTAGAGGATGGGATTGAGAGAGGGAAGATAGAGGAGACAGTGAAATGGTTAGTGGTGGAGAAAGATGGTGAGGAGTTTAGAAGCAGAGCTGCAAATTTGAAGGAGAAGGCTAAAAAACATTGTCTGATGACCAAAGGTGGCTCTTCATTCCAATCACTGGATAACTTGGTTGGTCATATTTTGAAGTTAGAAAATCCTATTTTCCAAGCTCAATAACACCGCTATAATGCGCATGATTGATTGTAGAATTTTTAATCATTTACTTTCTCAAAATGTCTTTTAAGTAATTATTTAGTTATAGAAACAAATTAATTGATATTGAAGTACTTTTTATTATATATTTTTTAGTTTATGGAAATATTAGATGTGATTTGTATTAATTAAATTAAGTAATATACCAATAGTGCAGTAGTTGAGGTGGTGAAAACTCAGATTAATTTTTCTCTAGTTTTCAATTTGAGAACTATAAGGAATTCTCACAGTGAGAATTCAGATTAATCTCGGCTCGAAAAAAAATCTAAATATCAGCTGATAAATTAAAAAAAAAAAGGTGATATTATAACATCAACTATAATCTTAATCTTAGAAAATGATAAGAGTGATATTATGACACTAATCGAATATACCACATTAGCCATGACTTGCAAAACAGGTCCATATGCTAGTAGACTATAGAATGTGACAGAAAAAAATGAATCGAAGAAACTCTGCAGTTAAACTGAAAATTGAAAGAGCCCCTCTCAATGCAGGTATGAAACTCCCCAGTAATTTAATTGGAAGAGGGTGCAGTGAAAATTGTTACGTGCAGGCAAAGTGGGAAGTGAGAGGTCAAAAGGAGGAGGGGAGTGGCCGAGTGGGTAGTCAAAAGGAGGTAGGCGGCGTAGAAGAGACGGCGATGGTGGTGGGCTTCTTTAGTTTTAGATTTTAATTTTAATTAAATACTTTTTATAAAATATAATGATTTAGCTATTTATCTTTTTAGCCTATTTCTGGGGAAATTTATACCTATTAACTTTTGAGAAAACGTCTACCCTCTGCTTAAAATTTTACAATAATGTTGTCATGATACATTTATTTGAATTATAATGTCATTATTACGCAAAAACAATTATTCAATAATGCAGATTAAAATTATCATAAAATGCTAACCGGCCTCTATAGCTTATCGGTGCTAGCTGGTGGCAAAGCGATGCTCATCCTCTTTATATCCAGAATCAAACGTTCCAGATTGCGATAAGATGATCCGCCTTCGCTCACACTGTTTCTTGCCAACAATGCCATCTTAGCCGCTGATCTTTCAAACTCATCCTTCCTATCCACCATCAGTTCATTCACCATTTTTTCAACAACATTCCTGTCACACACATCCTTCATGTCCAACCCAAGACCCCACACCTCACTCGCAAACCTACTGTTCACTTGCTGGTCCGCAAAATATGGCCAGCAAATCATGGGCACACCCGCAACTATACTCTCCAGAGTCGAATTCCACCCGCTGTGTGTTAAAAACCCACCAACAGCTTTGTGGGCCAGGACCTCCTCTTGTGGGACCCACCCAACCATGCACCCTCTTTCCCTGGTCCCCACCTCCAGCTCAGCTGGGATTCCTTCTTGGGCCTCATGGGCTTTGATCAAACCGGGCCTCATGACCCACAAAAACTGCTTCTTGCTATTTACGAGCCCGTACCAGAATTCGAAAAGTTGTTCTCTTTTGAGCACTGTGATGCTGCCGAAACTAACGTAGATGACAGATTTCGGTGCTTGGTCGTCGAGCCAATGGATGCTGGTTCGGTCGACTGCCCAAAGATTGTTGTTGTTGTTGGAGGAATGATCATCATCATTTGATTCTTGTTTCAGTTTCACCTTTAGATTTTGGTGGATGGGCCCAATGCTGTAGATTGTTGGGCAGCGAGTACGGATGTGGGCCAGAATTGGGCCTGCTAGCTCTTCGAATGTGTTGAGGATAAGAGCTCGTGCGCCGCTGGATTTTTGCGTCTCCTTCATGACACTTTGAAGAACAGTGTCTGACATGTCGCTCACTCGGCAAAAGCTTGGTAGATCTCTGTATCGGAGAAAGGCTTCCATTCCTGGAACTTTTGTTATCAAACGATCCATGTCTTCCTCTCCTTCAAGTTAAGATCAAGTTTATCATACAACTCCAACTATAATCAAGTTATTCAGAGATTAAACCAAATAAAAAGGGGTGGCCACTCGAATTAGAAGAATTTATTGTCAAATTATTGTGTTTGGTTAACATTTAAAATTTCGACAAAAATAACTTTCTCCTATTTATTTTATACTCAAAAATTTCAAAAGAAAGTAAAAAACAATACTACTACTTTATTCTTGAATAATAATTTTATTTATTAATTAAAATGTTGGACTATGTAATGTACCTTATCTGTTGGGTTACGGGCGGGCATTTTACTAGAGGTTTCTATTGTATCAATCTACCCTAGTCCGTCAGATATTTATTATAGTATCTTATCTAGAGCACGGAAGATATGAAATAGATTATGAAGTATTCGAACTAAGAAGACTGGATAAGAATTGTGGATTTTAGAATTTTGAAGGCTTATTTTCTTTGTTTCCTGTGGCCATCGTTGTCATCAATTTGAAAGACCACAAATTACAAGCTTACAAATTACAACAGCATTAACGATATGTTTTCCTTCACACATCCACTTTCAAAGGGAATGATCAATCAATCAATTTGTCGATTACTCCCTCGTCACGTTAAAGATGATACCTAGTATATTTTTTAAAATTAGAAAGAAAAAAAAACATTAATTGCTCAAAATAAGCCAAGAAATATTTTTTTTCTAATCTTTTCATCACATAATAAATAACTCCCTAACATATTTGAGTTATCACGTATAAAATGTCAGTTTTGTGTTTTCAAAAGAAAATTGTCGTTAATATTACATAATATTTTGTGTTTATTGACTTATTTAAATTGTTAATTAATAGAAAGAAATATTTATTGGTTTATTTTGGGCAATAATATCTTAATCTTTACAAGGTATACTAGGGAGTCTTTTGTTGTGGGATGGAGGAAGTATGTGAAAATAGACCGTAGTACAGTAATAGTAGGGGGTGTCAATTGGTCCTGTTAATTGGTCCCGGAACTTGTTGACCCGGACCTGAGGTTTTGGTCGGGACCGAGACCAACATATCAGTCCCGTATTTAGTCAGGACCGGATCTGGTCCCGACCCAAAGATGTCTGGGTCTCACCGGGTCAGACCCAAGACCCGGCCGGGTCTAACCCGAAACCCGACCAAAATTAAAAACCCATCAACATTCCACTGCCAAACCTAAACCAAAAATGAAAAACCCATCAAACTCATCACCGCCAGACAACCACACCCAAACCGATCCATTTCCGTCACACACCCAAACCATTTCCTCACCGCCACAACCCACCAATCATCCCAAACCAATCCTCACTGCCATGATCCACCAACCCCCAACCAAACCCACCGCCGGCCAAACCCATCCACACCATAAAAACCATCACTGGCCTTCAACCCATTAATTGTCAGTGCCGGTAGAAAAAGAAAAAAAGAAAAAAAGAAAGAAAAATGGCAATGGGTTGCGGGAGCAGAGGAAGAAAGATAGAAAAAAGAAAGAAAAGAAAATAGAAAGAAAATGGTGCAGAGGAAAGAAAGAAAAAGGAAAGAGTAGAATAAGAAATAAAGAGAGGAAAGAAGAAAAGAAAGGAAAGAAAAGAAAAATGAGAGAGCGAGGTAAGAAAGAGAGGAGTTGGGCTTCAGCCCAACACAAGAAAAAAAGAAAAAGAATAATAAAAAAAAAGTGGAGATTCCAGTAAATTTACTTCTTTTCGTGACTATGCGGATAATTCTATTCATCCGGTTGAGAAGGAGGCCACAGTCACTCTTCCTAGTGATGGTGACGATCCTGTTACTTTGAAAAGTGTGTTACATGTTCCTAGTGTGAAGAAAAATCTCTTTTTTGTCACAAATGCAGTTGATGCTGGTTAGAATTTAAAAATAGTAAATCGAGTCAAAAATATATTCAATTTTTATTAGAAATAGATTTTTTTATTGTAAATTTCTAAAAATTGCTAACTAAGAACAATAGTTGTTAGACTTTGATATCAAGTCTCGTGTCAATTTCAACATACCTTCTTTGTTTCTGTTGTTTTTGTTATAACACTTCCTTTAAATTTTAAAATAAAATAAACTAATATAGGGTAACGAAGAAAGCGAGAAGGGGAAAGAAGAAAGCGAGTCGGTCTACTAAAATTCCTCATCCTCCAATCAGCCCTTCCCGTGGGTTATTGTACCAATAAAACTAAATATAAATAATTCGGACCGAAGGATGTTAAGTTTCTTCGAAATATCAAAATCTTGAAGGCAGATTTCTCTCATGTTGGAAAAAGAGTTCATGATCTCTTTGTTTTGTCAGCTTCAAGCTCTTATGTCGACAAGATGGGTAAAAATGATGGTTTAACTTTGTGGCATGATAGTGTGCTTCTTGGGTGTGATTTTCTCCTCTATTTTAGCCTTTTCTTGGGCATGATTCTGCTAAATTACCTCTATTTTCATCTTTATTGCAGATTAGTGCCAAAATGAGGAAATGAGCGAAAACATGCATTTTTGAAGGAATTCTTAGGATTTCAAGCTTCAAGGCCTAGAAGATCAGAGTGTCATTGTGCCCTCGACGCTAACCAGATCAGTGAGCAGTCTCTTGCCCGTGATTCCTCTGCATCCGTTCCTAATCGAAAGCCAAAGAGAGGAATCTCCGAAGATTCGCACGGGATTCCATGTGTTTCTAGAAGGTGTCAGGCGCTATCAAAGATTCCAAAATATCCCTCCTTGAGGGGCACGCTCCCCTTCCCACGTGTTGTCCTTTTCCAAAGCTATCACTCTCTCCCCTTATCTGTTTTTGCCCCCTAGTGGGTTGTTAGGGTATTTAAGCTTAGTTTTAGGGTTTTGTAAAGGGGGCAGACATTTAGACATCACCTTACCTTTTACCTTAATTTTAGGGATTTGTGTTCTTCATTTTAGAGGGCGCCGTCGGTTTGTAAAAGAAGCAAGCTTTTGTCCTTTGGTTTATTGAATTCTCTTATCGGTTTATTCTAAACACTTTCCTTTATCATCTTTTAATTTATTTATGCTAATTGATATTTCCATCTACTGTTCATACCTGATTATGAGTAGCTAAACTTCTTTATCTTAGTAAAGGGTGTTTCAAGGGTTGCAAGGATTAGTTAAGAGGCCTAAATGTGTTTAATACATCTTTATTGTCATATTCGTTTGTTTGCCACTATCTTGTTATTTTCACTTGGAATTGTTAGGAGCTTGATCAACTACTAGTGTTTCTTTGTGATTGTTGTCATCTTAATGGTAATAACTAACATGAGGCCATTAGGAGGAGTAGACACCTAGAGCAGAGAAGTTGCTATAGTGTGATTTCACCAATCTAGGGCAAGCAGCCGATTAGGGCATTGCCGCTAGTCTGACAAACTGAGAGGTCGTGCCCTAGACATGTCTTACCTCTGTTTCATGGGCGTTTTGTGTATTGCCTCCCAACATTCGTGCCTAGGGGGACGGCGAAACGTCAAGGCTACCTCATATGTGGAAAATGGGGGTAGCTTCTATCTACGAAGGTAAGGAGGGGGTTTAAGTGGAAACTTGGCCCTTGTAGCATGTCTATGGTATAAGGATGGAATATCCTTGAGTCGATGATTAACTAACCCTAATAGCAACCTGAGAATACCCCTTGCTAAGATCTTGTCCTATCCGAATCTTTATTTATTTTTACTATCTCTTTTTGTTATCTTGCCCTTGTCAGTGCTTTAGTATCTTGCCTCTGATTGTGTTTTAGTTTCGTGCCCTAGATATCTGCTTTAATTATTTATTTTGTTAGCTACCACATCTGCGTTGATTAATTATATTAAGCATTATGGGCCATCTGCAAGGTCAACATGTATCTTGGGCATGCCGGACAACACCGCTGCTTGCAGATTCAGGAAGTAGAAGAATTGAGAGATGATGCTTATGAAAATGCTCTACTCTACAAGGGCAAGATGAAAGCCTATCATGATAAGCAACTTCTTCCTAAATCTTTCTCCGTTGGACAAAAAGTGTTATTGTACAACTCGCGTTTGCGTCTTTTTGCAGGAAAACTTAAGTCCAAGTGGACGGGACCCTTCGTGGTCACGACGATTTTCGATCATGCTGCAATTGAGATCCAAAATCCAGACACGGGAATAATTTTCAAAGTAAACGGCATGAAGCCCTTCTATGAAGGATTCAAGCCCTCGACAGTCGAAGAAATGATGGTGGTTCCTCTAACTGTCGAGCCCTAGAGCGTCACCACACGTCGAGGCCCTGACGATTAAATAGGCCGCACTGGAGACATCTCATATGCCATTCCATTCCTTTCCCTCTCCCTTATCTTTTTTCATATCTTTTGATTTTTACTAGTTATACTTTTATTTAAGTAGATTTCCCTTTTATTATTTTATTTTCGTATATTCTATCCTATCTTTATCTCCCCTAATCTTTGTCCTTTCCCTTTCCAAGATGATTTTATTCTCTATTATTAATATTAACTCCTTTATTCTCTTGTTACATCCTCATCTATTCTAACTACCTCTTTTTCAAATTTTAAAATGTACTTTTTAGGTGGTTGGGATACGCTCGGGCCCGTTACACTTCTAAGCCCAAGGCGTCACGTCAATACCAGCAGACAAAAAGCAAGCCTTAATTAATAAAGGTTGCGCCATTTGTGTCAGACGTCAGCACAACTTTCTCTCTCACACGCTTCTCCTTCGTCTTCTATCTCCCTCCAATTATCACTATCTCTCTCCCACATAAACACACTACCTCCATCCCCATCAACCCCAGTCACATCCATCACTTTCTCCAATGCTGAGAGTCAAGAAAGTTGCCCACAAGCTCACCTCAGGACCACATCCAGTAGACGAACCTGAAAGACCCGTCGCTTCCTCATCTCCCTCCTCACTTGGATCCTTATAGACATCCACTCCTCCCTCAAACACTAACCCAGATTTTGCCATTCCACAACCCCCAAACCCTTCACCACCCTCCGACTCGCGGGCCACAGAGTTTACTACCGTCGAGGATGACATTGAGATCACCGGATCTGTCCCACCAACGTCCACTATGACCAGATTCGGCTTAGTGGTGAGACTGCCATCTGGGTCTGCCGCTGCTAGCGGCAAACCCAAGCCCAAAAGGCCTTCACCAACTGCCGCTAGGAAGCTCACGGTGGAGGATGCCCTAAAGGAAGTTTTGCTCTCCGATTCGGACCATAAGGAAGAGGAACCTCTGGCAGAAAAAGAAATAGGGGAGGAGACAAAAAAACTAGCGCCCTAGAGGAGGAAACTGGAGAAAGTGGTGAGGGTTGTGATGACAACGACGATGTAGACCGTCAAGCTAGGGAGAAGGAGGCCGCTGAAAAGGAGAAAAAGGAAAGAGAAGCCGCGGAAAGAAAGGCAACGAAAAAAGGAAAATCTAAAGCTCCGGCTAGATCGGAGCTGCCGGTAGAAACAGAAACATCGGTGGATAGAAAGAGGAAGCTCTCATCCTCTAGCAAGGGCAAGGCCTCGACTTCGAAGAAGCCTTGAGGTCAGGATGATAGCCCAGCTGTCGAGGGCAAGACACCAGTCTCCTTTTCCATCCCTCGAAAGACTTCAACCTAGGTGACTTCTGACCTTTCTAATTTGCATGCCTGGTTGATTTTTAACGACAAACCTTCAATTGATAAACTGCACCGTTTGAACTCCAAAGGAGTTAGCCCCTGTGCGCGCCTAGATTTGGACTTTTTGAGCAAAATGGGAATAGAAACTCGAGTGCGAGAGTTAGTTAGAAATATTGGTTGGGAATCACTATTCTTCCTAGAACACCCAACCTTTGTTGAACTCTCGCTTGAGTTCTTTACCACCTTTTGGGTTGCATCTGACCACTTTAAGCCCAAGGGGAAGTTTGGACCCAATTTACTACTCCTGATGTCATCAATTTCCGATTGACAAATAAATGGTCCAAACTGTCCCTTAATGAATTTAATTGCATGCTCAATTTTGTTAAGCCAAATGAGTTGAATTCTGCAGTGTATAAAAATGCGTTAACTGTCATTCCTGTTGTTTTTTATGCTGATTCTGATTTTCGTGAGCTTACTGATAACCCTGATGCTGCATTTAACCCTAAGGCTTCTAAGGCCCATGAATTAACTAATGTTGCATTACGAATCCTACATCGATTTCTGGCCCTCACCTTCGCGGGTCGATTTAACTCATCGGGCTAGCTATCGTTGCAGGAATTGTTCTTTTTGTGGTGTATGAAGCATAAACGTCGGGTTAATTTAAGGTTTTGGGTAGCCTCGGGTATTCTTCATGTCCAAAATAGCTCGCGAGGTCCCATTTTAGGGTCCCTTGTCTCCTTGCTTGCTGTGATCTGGATTTGAATTCGAGTGACTTTGCTGAACCTCTTGCGTTTAAAGATTTAGACGCCCATACCCTTGATGGTCTGGGTCATTTATGTGTCTCACAAGGTGTACTGAGCTTCTCTGCAGGATCTACCCCTCCTGGTGACAAAGTTTTCGGCACCAAGTCTGGCGGCAACTTCAGCTTTCCTGATCTTTCAAGGCCTCAAACTTTGACCGCTCGTCCTGCCCAAGCCGAGTCAGCACGTCCTACCCCGACGAAACCCTAACAATCAAGCCTTCGACTCCAACTCTTGTTCATACCCCTGCGGTTGAGCGTTTGCTCCAGTCCATCCTCATCGAGCTTCAAGCCTTGACAGTTGAAGTTGCGAGACGCAACCTCCTCAATGATCCCCCCCACCAAATAATTTTTCTTGCCCTCGAGGAGGGTTCAAAATATTTACATCGCTTTTCTTTAATTTCGTTATACTATACTCCTTTAATTTTTGTTGAACTCTTTTGTATGCCCTTCCCGCATTGAGGACAATGCGCTGCCTAACTATGGGGAGGGATTTATTTGTGTGTTTGTTTGCCTATTTAATTTTCTACTTATTGCATGATTGCATGTTTTATGGAATTTCAAAAATTTTACGGATTTTATTTTTAGACTTTGCTAGGAATTTTGCCACTGCCCTGTTTTAAAACCCTCATAATTGACATGCATTTTTGACTTCTGGTGCATAGAAGAAACTTGTCATTCATTGCATCTATGCCTGACCTTGCACATCTTGACTTACTCGCCCTTATGACCAGTCATGCCCTAGACACCAGTAGTCACAATTAGTACCCTGTGAGCACATTGAGCTTCATGCCATTTTATTCATGTGTGATTTAATGCTTGACTAGGCACTGGCTAGGTTTGCATGATATCCCTGGGTATAGGCACCATTAGACGGGGGAAAGCAACGAAACGACGAAGAGACTTTGCAATTTTCCTTTCCTTTCCTTTATTTTATTTTATTTTTATTTGTTTTTCCTTTCTTTCATCATTTTTTCTTTCCTTTTTCATGCCCTCGACACCCATTCCCTCCTTGTTTTCTCTTCTAACCACTTGAGCTTTTTCTTTAATCCTTCCTTGGCAGGTGAGTAACACTCTTCACTACGAATGGCAAGGGCTAGACATTGAAGAAGATAAGTGTGGGGAGAAAAATAAAGATCAAGGGCAAGACAGAGCAACTGTTGGAATCAGAAATCTTTGGCAAGACATTAACGCCAGATTACTTCCTCACCACAACAAAGCCTAAGTGTGGGGAAGTAAAGTCAAAATATCGAGCCCTCGACGTTAATCGCTCAAAGAAGTATACGAAAGATTGCCAGCTCCAGCTCTTAGAATTTAAAGAGTGAGTCGAGGAAGAAAGATTCGTGCCTGCCTCCTATTCTAAAAAAACAAAAAAAAAACAAAAAAAAAATATATATATATATAATATAAATCAAATAAAAGCAGAGCATGCACAACAGAGCAACAAAAGGCAACCAGTTCGTACCCTCGACGCAGACGAAGATCTCCTCTACAGAAGAACGCCAAAGCCATCGTCTAGCCCTCGCTTTCATGCCCTCTCTAGCGGGTGTTACTCACCGACTCGCTTTCCTTCTAGCCAAGGAATCCTCCACCTCCAGATTTATCTTCTCCTCCTTTTCTTTTCTTTTCTTTCTCTTTTCTCCTTTTCATTCATCTTTTACTTTTATTTTATTTTACTCTTTTCTTTCTTTTCCTTCATACCCTCCCCTACTTTTTCTTTTTCTTTTTCTTTTTCTTTTTGCAAAGTTCTCTCCAATCGCTAGATTGCCCTCGCATGTGTACTACATACTCGGATTGACGTGCAAACTCTGCCTTGTGTTGTGTTATTTGTAATTTTGAGCGATTAGCCTAAACACATATTTTGTTGCGAGCGTGAGTGTAAACACATATCCATATGAGGACTGCTGGTGAATAGGCTTGGTCTGGGAAAGTCTGACTAATAGGGTCGTTATCCTATTAATCTTGTGCAGGTGCTTGTCTAGGGAAAGGTGTGTTTTGGTTGGGTGCAGCTTGGCGAATGAGTTGTCTATTTTGTGTATTAAGGGGTTGAGGTTGCATGTCATAGCATGAGGTGGTTTTCGATTTTGTAAATGCTCGAGGGCGAGCATTGGGCAGTGTGGGGATGTTTGATAGTGTGCTTCTTGGGCATGATTTTCTCCTCTATTTTAGCCTTTTCTTGGGCATGATTCTACTAAATTACCTCTATTTTCATCTTTATTGCAGATTAGTGCCAAAATGAGGAAATGAGCGAAAACATGCATTTTTGAAGGAATTCTTGGGATTTCAAGCTTCAAGGCCCTCAACACTAACCAGACCAGCGAGCAGTCTCTTGCCCGTGATTCCTCTGCATCCGTTCCTAATCGAAAGCCAAAGAGAGGAATCTTTGAAGATTCGCACGAGATTCCATGCGTTTCTAGAAGGTGTCAGGTGCTATCAAGAATATCCCTCCTTGAGGGGAACGCTCCCCTTCCCACGTGTTGTCCTTTTCTAGAGCTATCACTCTCTCCCCTTAGCTGTTTTTGTCCCCTAATGGGTTGATAGGGTATTTAAGCTTAGTTTTAGGGTTTTGTAAAGAGGGTGGATATTTAGACATCACCTTACCTTTTACCTTAACTTTAGGGATCTGTGTTCTTCATTTTAGAGGGCGTCACCGGTTTGTAAAAGGAGCAAGTTTTTCTCCTTTGGTTTATTGAATTCTCTATCGGTTTATTCTAAACACTTTCCTTTATCATCTTTTAATTTATTTATGCTAATTGATATTTCCATCTACTATTCATACCTGATTATGAGTAGCTAAACTTCTTTATCTTAGTAAAGGGTGTTTCAAGGGTTGCAAGGATTAGTTAAGAGGCTTAAATGTGTTTAATACATCTTTATTGTCATATTCGTTTGTTTGCCACTATCTTGTTATTTTCATTTGGAATTGTTAGGAGCTTGATCAACTACTAGTGTTTCTTTGTGATTGTTGTCATCTTAATAGTAATAACTAACGTGAGGCCATTAGGAGGAGTAGACACCTAGAGCAGAGAAGTTACTACAATGTGATTTCACCAATCTAGGGCAAGCAGCCGATTAGGGCGTTGCCGCGCGTCTGACAAGCTGACAGGTCGTGCCCTAGACATGTCTTACCTCTGCTTCATGGGCGTTTTGAGTATTACCTCCCCGCATTCGTGCCTGGGGGGACGGCGAGACGTCAAAGCCACCTCATATGTGGAAACGAGGGGTAGCTTCTATCTACGAAGGTAAGGAGGGGGTTTAAGTGGAAACGTGACCCCTATTGCATGTCTATGATATAAGGATGGAATATCCTTGAGCCGATGATTAACTAACCCTAATATCAACCCAAGAATACCCCTTGCTAAGATCCTGTCCTATCTGAATCTTTATTTATTTTTACTATCTCTTTTTGTTATCTTGCCCTTGTCAGTACTTTAGTATCTTGCCTCTGATTGTGTTTTACTTTCGTGCCCTGGATATCTGCTTTAATTATTTGTTTTGTTAGCTACCACATCTGCATTGATTAATTATATTAATCAACAACCCCCCCCCCCCCCCTTTTCCCAGTGTTACTATTGCATTTGGTCGCCTTTACTCTTTGTCATACATTTAAAATTGATTTCTTTTACTCCTTCAGTCTCTATGGTTCGACCCTGTCTTGCCCTTTACATATTTTATTTGTGCATTTAGGCATCAGAAAATATTATTACATTTGAGTGACGATCATGACATGCTAGGCTTGGCCATTTAAATATGAGCAAGTTGAAAGTGATGCTTATGAAGAATTTGATTGATGGGTTGTCAATATCACTTCTTTCTCTCACGGTGTTTGTGAAGGCTGTCGGTATGGAAAGGCACACAGACTTCCATTTGACAGATCAGTTACAGGGGCTAAATTACCCTTGGATCTTGTTCATAGTGATTTGATGGGTCCGACAATGACGCCATCTTATTCTGGCTGCCATTATATGTTACTGTTCGTGGATGATTTCTCAAGGTTCACAAATCGTGAAGTAAAAGTCAGATGTGTTTGAGAAATTCAAGTAGTTCAAAAGATCAATTAAAGGTATATTCAATAGGAAAACCAAAAAGTTGCAAACAGATAACGGAGGGGAGTTTACCTCTCATGAGTTCTTCAATTTTTATCAAAGGGAAGGAATCAGAAGAGACCTTTCATGTATAGATACACTACAACAGAATGGTGTAGCCGAAAGGAAAATTCCTCATCTTACCGAGACTTGTAAAAGTTGGTTACATGCTAAGGATTTACCTAAGGCCTTATGGGCGGAAGCTATGGCATGTGCTGTTTATGTGATCAATCGAGTTTCTAGCAGTATCAACAACTTGAAGTCTTCATATGAGCTCATTTATGGCAACGTCAAGCATTTCAAGGTCTTTGGTTCACCATGTTATGTTCATGTATCGGCCTCGCAAAGGAGAAAATTGGATGCGAAAGCCAAAAAGTATATCTTTATTGGCTATGATAAGAGGAAGAAGGGGTGGAAATGCATGGATACTGAAACCGGAAAATTTGTGGCTTCAAGAGATGTTGTCTTTGATGGAGTATCTTCGTATTACTCTCTAAGAAATACTATTACTCCCGGTGATGGTGAAGAAGTAGAGGTACTTTTGCCTATTTCTACAAATGATTCTAATAAAACTTATCCATCCCCCGTACCTACGTTGGAGGAGCAAGGTGAAAGGGAGAGTAATGAAAGCATGCAACCAGAAGCTGTAGAAGCTGAACCACCTCTCAGGAGATCAAAGAGGCAGATTGTGAAGCCATGGAAATTTTGTTAGTATAATCTCTTATCTCTTTCCAAGTCCTATTGATGAAAATGAGCCATCTTGTTTTGATGAAGCAAAGGATGTAAAGGAATGGCATGATGCCATAGATGACGAGATGAAAGCCTTGTATAAAAATGAAACTTGGGATCTTGTGCCTAAACCCAAGGGTGTACAACCTATTACTTACAAATGGGTGTACAAACCAAAAAAAAGGCGGATGGAAGTATTGATCGTTACAAGGCAAGGGTTATGGCGAGGGGATTCTCTAAAAAAATATGGAGAGGATTATAAAGAGACATTTAGTCATGTTGGAAAAATGACATTAGTACAAGTTGTTATTTCACTAGCAGCTAGTCTTGGCTGGAAGCTCTGGCAACTAGATGTCAAAAATGCATTCATGTATGGTGAAATTGACAAGGATATGTACATGGATCAACGACCTGGTTATGTCTCTAGTAGTCATCCTGACTACGTATGCAAGTTGAAGAAAGCTTTGTATGGATTGAAGCAAGTTCCTCGAGCTTGGTATGGTAAGATAGCACAGTATTTGCAATTTTATGGCTATCTTTTCCCAGACTCTGATCCAAGTCTATTCGTGAAGAAGCAGGATAACTTGTATGCTATCGTCCTTTTATATATGAATGATATGATCATCAGTGGCAACGACAAGAGTGAATTTTCAAAGCTTCGGGCCGACCTCTCTGTTCGTTTTGAAATGAAAGATTTAGGCGAACTTCATCACTTCCTTGGATTAGAGGTGGAAAAGGTGAATGAAGGAATATTTGTTGGTCGGAAAGCATATGCCTAAAAGATTGTGGAGCGATTTTCGGTGCATCAAAGTAAGTCATGTTCTACTCCATTTGATGCAAATTTCAAGGTACGAAAAAGATGAAGGTAAATTATTACCTGATCCTCAACCATTTCATGCTCTTGTTGGAAGTCTTATTTATCTGACAATTACAAGACTAGATATTTCCTTTTCTATTGGGCTTATAAGTCGTTTCATGCTGGAGCCGATAAAGCCTCACATGGATACAGCTAAGAGAATTCTGAAATATGTGAATTCTACCGTTGACTTGGGGTTGTTTTACAAAGGAAGAGTTGACTTTATTTTGAGTGGTTAGTTGATGCTGACTATGGTGGAGATCAAGACGATCGAAAGTCTACCTCCGGTTATGTTTTCTCAAGTGGTCCGGCTGTTGTTTCTTGGTGTAGTAAAAAGAAAGATTCAATCTCGCTTTCTACTACGGAAGCTGGATATAAAGCTCTATCGCTTGCAGCTTAAGAATGTGTTTGGCTAAGGCGGTTTGGTTGAGGAGGTTCATTCGAAATGTTTCAGACCTACTATTCTTCATGGTGACAATCAAAGTGGTCTCAAGTTACCTACTAATCCAGTGTGCCATGCGAGAATGAACATATCGAAATTCAACAACACTTTGTTTGTGAAAAAAATCTTGAAGGAATTATTGAAGTCGGTGAAGTAGGCAGGAAAATAATGTTGCTATATTTTGACAAAATCACTCTTCAAGGGACCACATGAATTTTTTCGATTAAAATTTGTACTAATTTTCAAAAATAAACTTGAAGGGGAAGTGTGAAAAATTAAATTCTATTTTTGTCAGAGAAAGTGGAGGGTGTGGAGCTAAATTGGATGCAGCCAAATTGGAATTAATTGATGCATATATGCATGCCGCCAAAATTGAATGAAAAAGGGAACAACCAAGTTGGACTTTTGATGTGTGAACCGCTTGATTTGCAGACTACACACAAGTTGGACTTTTAATCTGCACCGTTTTGTGGACTTTCTTTACTTTTACTTTATTCCTATGTAAGATTGCACTGTTGCAAATCAAGTACAAAACTTAGAATTAAAGTTTATATATTTTTTCTTGTGTTCCTTCATTCTTTCACAAATTATTTTAACCCACATTTATTACTTTTCTAAATACATTTTTAGATCCTGGATTAGTAGTAATTATTATTGTACTACTGGTTTATTTAATTTTCATAGAGTATTAATTAACATCCCAAATAAATCAATAAATACAAATTATTAAGTATTATTAATTATAAATTTTTTTTTAAAACATAAATAGAACATTTTGTTGACGGAAGGTGATGACGATGATGGGTGTTATTTTCCCTATTTTGGATGATGGATGATCCTATTCTGATAAGTGACACCTTGATTTCAATGTATAAATTTTTCATTTTTTAAAATAGCTAGAGAGGACAATATTTGTTAATAATAATAATAATAATAATAACAGAGGAGATAAATTAATTAAATTTAAGAGAGTGGTGGCAGTGTAGTAGTAGTACTACTAGTACCTCTAATCGGAAGTTCTCCGGCTTGGATGAGATCTTGAAGACAGAAATAGACCCACATGCAGCTCGAACTAATAGTCCTGAAATAGATGACTGGGATTCGAACCTCAACAGCAACATCAAGAACGAATCCCAGGATCCCATCGCTGATTACGCAGGTAATTGGAGGTGTCGCCTCCAGCAACATCTGTTTCAAGATCTTACTAGACACCAATCTCATGGATTCCATTATCTCGAACACTTGGTCACCTACCCGTGGATGATTTTCCGGCAGACCGTCAGGTATCTTCTGGAGGCGGAATCCGGGATATTTCTTGAAACGGGATTCGATATTGGTGAAACGGAGCAGACGGTCATGGATGTTCTCGCAGTTGAGGAAAGTTACGTGGAGGCCGGCGAGGCTCAAGAGTTCGGCTAGCTTCAGCATAACGTTGACATGGCCTTGAGCAGGGCAGGGAAAGATGAGGACATGAGGAGGAGGAGGAGATGGATGATTAATTGCTTCCATTTTGTTGTGAAGCTAATGATAATTGGTAGAGGAAAGGAACATCGTTTTAAGTCCGATGACATTAATTTTTGTAGTGAAAAAAGAACCAAACAAGAAGAAGTACGGAATTGATATTTGTTTGGCGAAAAGACACTTCAGCCCCACCTCTTTTTTTTACCAAATTTTGTTCTCCACCATTTTAGCTAACCTTATATACTTTTGTTACTCTAATTTCACCCCAGTGAATATCGGATTAATACACCACACAGTTTTAAATATTTATTGTTATTTTAATCAATTCTAACTATTTTTTTTTATTAATTTTAAATATTTTATTGGTTAATTTAATATTATTTTATTATTACATTCTCGGTTTTAAAAGAATAATCAGTTGATGGGGTCTATTTTATTTTTTTATTTGAGTAAAAATTCAATGGGTGTTTTTTTCCGAAACTCCACTGCAATCCTTTTCTTCCAAAAGAAACATAATCGAGAGTGCTTTTGGATTTTTTTTTTAAACTTACCATTTCATTGTTGATATTGTATGCAAACAAATTAGGGAGTATTCGAATCGAATATGAGATCCAAAGAGTGGAGAATAGGAGAATAGTAGGACGGGTCGGTATTTATTTTCCTGTAATGATACCTTGATTCGGACCACTTCCCAAAAATATCTAATCCAAAGAAATTGCAAGACCAGAATTTGTTTGTTTCCATGACCCTATATTATGGTTTTAAACAAAAATCTCCTATGGGCTAAGAAAAATCAAATCGGGGTATCTGTATTATTGGTCAACGACAACGAGCTCCCTTACCGTTAGTCAACCTAACAGACTGTCAAAAGTGACCCTTAATAGCAGATTGAAAAAAAACAAAAACCTATTGTTCCAGGTATTTTTATTTTCTTTTTCAAAAAAATAATATAATTAATTTTAAAAAATCCTAAAAAATCTCTAATCCCATTTTTAATTCCGACATAATCTCCATCGTTTTCTTTTTCCCAATTTCGTTTCCTAAAATTTTGACTCTTTTTTGGTCATATGGTCTTGAATTATACTATAGCTGTCAAGATTAGACCCGGACCAGAGACCCAGGAAATCGGGCCGGGTCGGGTCCCAAAATTAGTCCCTAAAATTTTCGAGACTGTCGGGTCGGACTCAGAGACCCGTCGGGTCTGACCCGAGACCCGACCCAACCCTAAAAAAAAAACCCACACCACACCAATCCGCATTATAATTTATAGTAATTAATTAACTAAATAAGCATTAGTTTAAATTTTAACGAAAGGACCTAATTAAAAATTGATGATTAAGAAAGAAGGAGGACCTAATTGAAAATTGATAATTAAAAAGGATCAAATTGAATTTTAAAAAAAATTATAAAAAAATCTGGTCGGACCGGGTTCAGTTCCAGACCCGAGCCATTTTTTCGGGCCGGGACCGGGACCCTGTCCCCAGTTTTTCCGGGTTTATCGAGTCCCAGATCGGGTCCGACCCGCAGACTCGGTTTGACAGCTCTAAATTATACAATCATTTTTCTTAATTAATTGAAGCATCTTATTCTTCTAAAAATTATAATTGCATCCTTCTGTTTTTCTTTTCTCCAGCAGAGAAGTTAGATAGGATTTGAAGATGAGCAAACCAATAGCTAAGTTCACTTTTATTCATTCATTGATTTCTCTTCCTCCACTCCACACCATAACCTCATCTTCCACTATGTTTCACACCATATTTGAATCCAGATCTGGATCTGGATTTGGTTTCAAATCTGGATCCAGATCTAGATCTAAAGCCCCAGTCCTTTTCCCTCTCCACCAATCGCAACCACTGCCATACACCCTCTTCGTCACTAACTTCGGCGCCATTGATCACCATCGAATCCACCGATCCAATCCAAATCCTCCACAAGTATTAACAGTAAAGAAGAAGAACAAGAGGAGAAAGGGAGAGAAAGAGGGAACGAACTACTGGGGCCGCCAAGCTGAGTGACCGCGTCGACAAATCGTTCATGAAGATCAGCAGTCCAACGGAGGGGAGGCTTCGGATCAGAAGTCAAGATAAGACATGGATCTTCCATACTATGGTTTTATGTTGAGAGTTAGGATGTTTTTTTTTGCAGAAAATAAAAGAGAAAGATGAAGGAAAGGGAGAAAAGGAAAAATAAAATAAAAAAGCAACGTTTTGACTTTTTATATTTTTAAATTTTTTTAGTTGCAGGTTGCAGCAACCGGGTGGAGGATTTTGATTTTTGGTTGAAAAGAAAAAGAAATGAAAGGAAAAAAAATAGAAAAAACAGAAAAGAAAAAGAAAACTAAAGAGAAAGAAATTAAGGTTTTAAATTTTTTCTTACTTTTAATTTTTTTTTCTGTTCTTTTAAATTAATATAATATTTTTCTTTATTTTACATTATTTTACTTATCTTTTAAATTTTTATATATTTTTTGGAATTTTAATTTTTTTTTCCTGATTTTTTAAATTAATTATATTATTTTTTCTAGATTTTTAAATTAATTATATTATTTAATGGATAATGACATTATGATAAATAAGTAATAACCAGCAACAATAGGTAGAAAGTAACAGAATGTTACTTTGACTAATGGATAAGACGTGAATCTCGTTGACCAATAGTATATGTACCCCGATTTGATATTTTTTTAGTTCAAGGAAGATTTTTGTTTAAAATCATAATACAGGAGCCTAATAACTATTTCCCCTTGATAAAAAGGAGAAGGTGGAAAAGAAAGGAGAGAGAGAGTTCTTTTCAACAAATAATAATAATAATAATATTGTGGTATATCTTTTTGACGTGGTAGAAAAATTGCACAGGAAATATAAAATAATCACAACAGAACAATTATAAAAAAATTATTAAAATAATAAAATTTAACAGGAATTTATTTTTCTCCGTTAATTTTTTTTTATGTAAAATTATATTGAACTAACAGATAAAACGTTTGAGATCGATAAAAATAGAAAAAAATTTAGAACTAATTAAAATAAAATGTATAACAAATTGATATATTCAAAAAAGAATATTCTAAAAATTACAAAATTCTAAAAAATTAGAGTTCTCTTAGATTGTTGGGCTTACAATTAAATTAAATACCGCTCTAAAATAGACATATACCATATACACTGTTGGAGTACAATCTGAGCAATTGCTAAAAGAAAATAGAAAAGAACAGTGAGAGAGTAAGAGGAATGTACGGTGATAGTGAAGCCGCAGTAGACGTCGAGGGATACTAACCATTGATTGAGTGACGGAGGTTGGTGTTGGTCGGATGATGTGGAAGGCGAAGTGATCTCCGTTGATTCGTCTTTTTCTATCACTACGATGAGAGTTGACATTGCTCGTGTTGCTTTTCGATATTAGTAGTTTGTTTAGTGATATTTGTAATTAGTACTACTATTAGGTGAAAATTGCACTTGGTGTGTAAAAAAATGCTAAAATAAAATATTTCCTAATTTTAGACTTATAAGAAAAATACATTATATAATAAATAGATTTAGATTGAAAAAAAGGTAATGCTCTATAATCATACCATGTGTACGCTCTAAAAAAATAGTTATTTTGCCACGTAAATAAAAATACTAAGAACTTACAAAATAAAATATTTCATAATTTTAGACTTTCAGAATGATACATTACATCATAATTATTAGGAAGGAACCAAATATTAAACCGTTCGAACTCTTAGATCAATGGTTTAGTGGTTCAACTCATAGTTTTAAAAACCGACCCGGAGTGACTCGTCAGACCGATTTGAACCGGGTTCAACCGAGATTCGACCGGATTGATCCATTGGATCGTTCTGGGTCGTTCACACATCGAATCGTTCAAACTTAGATAATTGAACCGGATTTAACCGGTGTCTATAATGGGCCGGCCCATCAAATTTTCCATATTGAAAAAAATTATTATACAATTTTTATGGAAACAGGTCGGGTCGACCGGTTTTTTCCGGTTCGATTACAAATCCGATCAGATAGCTGAACCGAGCCGAAAATCTCTTCGGGTCATAATTTTACCAGTCCGAACGTCGAGTTGGTTCAGTTTTTAAAACTATGGTTCAACTAATTTTAACCGGATTTAACTATTGGTTTAATAAAATATAAAAATACTAGGTATCAAAACGGATTAACCCGACCCATTCCTTTTAATAAACGGTCGACCTGAATTTGAAGGGTCATAATTGCTGAAGAATGTGATCATTGTAAAACCCACCAATGGAATCGTGTCATGTTGTCTACCTATCGACGTCATGTCGTTCCTTAGGCTGGTAGAAACCCGCCAACAAGGCCAACGACAATCATTCCTAATCCAAGATTATCACAAACACTCAAGAAGGAGAATACTACATTTATACCAAAAATGTTGCAGCTGTAACTACTGTCTTTTGGGCTCGGGCATTGGAGTCATACCCAAGTAAATGGACTTCAAAATTTAATCCTAACATATGTACAATACTTGAGGGAAAAAAGGAAACAAGAAAGAACAAAAGATTACATCTCTTCATCATCTTCAGTGCTTTCAGAGTCATGATCAACATCAACAGCAGCAACTTTAGATGCACTGATAATCTTAGTCGAAGCTGATCGGATCACGAATGGAAGTCGTGCATTATTACTGTCAATGTCCATAGCACCACATCCTGCTCCTTCTTCCTCTTTCTTGAGATCACTTGGTGGCAAAAAACAATCAATTGACAACCCTTTAATGTTAAAATCAACTTCCTCAATTGTCCAGCTCTCTTCCATTCTAGTCCTCGAATGACTCGCCGAATCATCACCGAACCGGAACAACGAGACCCAAGTCCGGCCCTTGTGTGCAATGTTGATCCCGTCGATGGTTCGATAGTCTTGGATGATGGACTCCATTGTTGTCTCCCAAAAGATGTTGTCATTTGATGATGCTTTTATTCTTAGAAGGTGAGAATCTTCTAATTTAACCAAGAGGCCTGTTTTTTGGCTAAAGTATCCCCAAACCGTGTGCTTCATTATTTCAACATTGCTTGTACTTCTTGCTTTTAGTGATGAAGGCTCAGCTTCAAGTTTTAGTATGAAACAGTCCTCGCGGTAGACCGACTTCTCTCCGGTACAAACCGAACTGGAGAACAAATTTGCTGTAGACTTTGGATCAAGACCCTGTTTAGTTATTTCATTAGAGAGAAATCAGAAATTGGCAACAAAGAAGAAATTAAATTGTTCATAGTTTTGTGCAGGCTTTTGTTGGGCTTTGCTGGTGGGCTTTTAGGCCTTAATTGCCTGGTCTGAAACAGGGGAGGGAGACTTAGGAAAATGAACCACAAATTTCAACTAAAGTGGATGGCACCAAACCAATTTTATTGACTTTTTTGAAAATTGACTTTTTAATCCAATCATAATTTTGGATTGGGTCCCACAAGAAAGTGTGACACAAAGCAATTAGTAGAGACCAAAATTGATGTGAATTGACCAATCTTATGAAGAAGTTAAGGAAGAGATCCAACAACTAACCATATGAGTAGTACCTTAGATTTTTTTTATTCTCAAAAAAGTTCCTAAGATTTTTATTTTTATCATCCAGTAAAACTAATCTTATTCATATCTAATCTGCCTATTAAAATTAAAAGTGTTCATAAAAACAACTAATAATTTTTAAAAATACCAAAAAAAATCCCCAATTTTTGTTTTAATAGAAAAAAAACAAAGATAATCAAACCCTTTTTATTCTTTTTCGTTTTCTCCAAAGCTATATGTATCCGTAAATTTATTAGATCACAGACTAATTCTGTTTGTACGTACCTGGAGGAATCGCCTAAGGGGCCGAGGGGGTCCTCTAGAGGCGTGGGAATGGTGCCAAGGGGTCTGGCGCCAGGCGACCTTGCCGTCGCTGCCGGCGCTGATTTTGGAACCTGAAACGACCAACTCAAGGCACCAAAGGTCAGGCCTTTTCTGCCACAGAACAAATCCTCCCATCTCACCACATCCATTCCTCAAGTTCTTCACCTTCATCTGCTTATTATTATTGTTATTACTGTTATTCAATTTCCCTTCACAAAACTCCGATGCCGCCATCTTCACCTTCCCCATCGCATACATGCTCTCCACACCATTCAGAGCACTCTCTCCCCCCACCGCCGCTACGTACTGTTGCACAATGTACTTCGCCATTGAAGCCTCCTGCACATGTACAAACATATATCAAATTAGCGACTCTTCGCTGGCCAGGACTAATCTTGTTAGCATGATATATGAGTTTCGGTTAAATGGGTATTGACCTACTCTTTTGGTTTGTCCGTTAGGACTCTGATCGAATTATCTATTCGATTCTCATTAAAATAATATAGGCAAACAAAATTATGTATTTTTTGGAAAGATACTTACAATAGGGTGGTCTTTGATGTTGTGGTTGAAGTGGTGATCACAAGAGATTGGGAATGGAATGAGAGGAGCTCCGACAACACCAACCAAGAGCTGGATCTCAGCGTTTCGGCTTCCGAACAGACCAGTATTATTGCAATTACCAGACCTCTCGTTGGTATAATTATATGGATTCATCCAAGCTTTCATCTGCTGCCATGGCCTGTTACTGCTCTTGTTGGAATTACAGAACATTTCCTCTGGAATTGGCACTTCTAACACCGTCTCCAACCCATCTTCGCGATCGAAATTCGGACAAAGTTTCCTCATCACTGATCAGTCTAATTTGATTTCGGGTTCTGTTTCTGGAGAAAGAAAAGAGAGAATTAAGAGGAGAGAGATTGTAATTCGAAGTGTGGCTGCTGCGGAGGGACTAGTAATAGCAAAGTGTGTGCAATGCCAATGTAAAACATTTACCAACCGACCATCGCGCCATGACTAACGTGCCATACCTTTTGTTTTGTGTCGTGTATGCACGCACTCTAAATCTATTGTTTATTCTTGTTGATTATTATTATTAATATTTGGTGATCAAATTTATCCTGATTAAGACTTATCAGGTAATCTTTGTATTTTTCCCTCTTTTTTTTCTTTTTTTCTTTTTATTTTATTTTTCCTTTTTAACTAACCTAGTTTGAAATTTCCCTCGAAGAAATGCTGTGTAAATCTGGATACTTTTCAAAGTATTTATCATTTTCTTTCTACCCTCTTATAATTATCTGATATCATTAATCTAGAAAGTATTGACTTATTTAGAGATATTAATTCATGCGTGATTGTTGGAAGTTTAAAATTCAAAGCATGCTTTAAAAAAGGAAAAAAAAATAGACAAAAAGATTAAAAATTTAAATTCTTATAATATTTATTTCTTTATTTGAATTATGGAATGGATAAAATTTATCTTAATAATACATAGATTAATTGAGAAGAAAAATATAATTTTTTTCCTTTCAAAACAAAAAATGTATTTACTTAATTAATCTATATATTATTCTTATTAATTAACTATATTATTGTTCTCATTCTCAATTTCATGCGATGGAGGCATACGAACCTACAATACAGTTCGTAAGTGCATGTTCTTTTTAGGAGTTAGATTGTGACTTCGGTCCATGGTGTAGTTCAACGGAAACATTCATTAATTTAAATCAGCGAAAATAAAAGATACAATAAACTCAGGACATTCAAACTATTAAACTATCCGAGATTCCCTTTACTTGAGATTGAAGTGAAAAGGTGCAACTTAATGTAGACAAACAATTTCTATCTCTATATCTCTCTGCTTTCTTGTAGGAACCAATTGGATAACATCATGAAGATCAACTTGGATTTCGTCCACATTGGTTAAACACTACACGTGAGAGGTGTTCTTTGTTTTTAATTTTTTTTTTCTAATAGAACTTAACCTTTTTCCCCCCTAATATTCTCTTGAAATTCAATCAGCTCGATTCCCTCATCCGTCATCTCCCATCCCTCTCTCTATCTCCCACAAATCACGGCAAGAAATGAAAAATCACTACAAATTATTTTTTCAAGAAATAGTTTGACTGTTTAGTTGTCGTATTTCAATTTTTAAGATCATTTTTGTAGTCAATGATGAAATTAACTCTAAATAATTTTAAATTAACTACTTTTTGGAGGAAAATTAAAAGAATTGGTTAATAATTAATAAGGTCAATTTAATCAATAATTATACAATAATTATAATCTAATAACTGTCTTAATTATTATGAAAACTGAAATAAAAATGATATTTAATAAAAAACAGAGAAAGTAGATAGATTCATAAATACCTTGAATTGAATCCTTATAGGAAGGCTCTATACATATCCACTCCCTTTGAATAATGAAGTCTTGAAACCAAAGCACAACTAAATAGTTGTTGTTGGATTTATAGTATATTATATAAGTGTTTGTGTGTTGTAATGGGTATTGGAAAGGCAATTGAAAAGTGTGAGGAAATATAAACAGATACAACTGTTGGAACGGACACAACGGTTGGTGCAGACGCAACTATTGGAACGAACACAACGGTTGGTGCATATACAACTATTGGAACGGACACAACGGTTGGTGCAGACGCAACTGTTGGAACGGACACAAAGGTTGGTGCAGATACAACTGTTGGAACGGACACAACGGTTGGTGCAGACGCAACTGTTGGAACGGACACAACGGTTGGTGCAGATACAATTGTTGGAACGGACACAATAGTTGGAATAGACACAATTGTTGGAACGGACACAACAGACCGAAGAGTTATAACTCTTATTTTCAGACCTTTTCGTAATCTATATATAGAATGTAAAATCAGTAAATTGATTCATTCGAATCATTCGAGAAATTCAGAATTCTTCAGAATTGCTATCTGCAGAATTCATTGGTTTTGTTATATCCTGGGAGGCAATTTGCTGGGAACCTATTAGCAAACTCGATACGAGTGGGGGCAAATATTGTCTTAAGGAAAGCGATATTTCTCGTGACTCAAAACCAGATTATTATTCTTTCCATTTAACACAATTTTTCCAACAATCTTAAGACAATATTCGACAATGGAAGGAACAACCGCTTTCAACTTCATGAATCAAGACTTCGTGAAACTAGACAGGTTCGATGGAATAAATTTCACTCGTTGGCAGGATAAGATGAAGTTCTTCCTGACTACTCTCAAGATTTTCTATGTTCTGGAAGAAGACCCACTGCCGGAACCGGGTGAGAATGATACTGATGCACAAAAGGCCGCGAAGAAAAAGCGTGATGATAACGAACTGGTTTGTAGGGGACACATTCTGAACACTCTGTCTGATCGGTTGTATGATCTGTTTACCGCTACAAAGTCACCGCGTGAAATCTGGAATGCTTTGGAGGCAAAGTACAAAACCGAGAAAATAGGTACGAACAAATTCATCATTCTGAAATACATAGAATTTAAAATGGTTGATAATTTGTCTGTTCTGGACCAAATGCATAAAATTTCAATTCTGGTCAATCAACTTCGTGATCTCAACATTAATGTTCCTGAATCATTCCAAATTGGTGCAATTATTGCAAAACTGCCACTAAGTTGGAATAATTATAGGAAGAAGTGTATATGGAACAACCCGAGGGATTTGTTCTACCTGGACAAGAGAGAAAAGTGTGCAAGTTTGTTAAGTCTTTATATGGCTTGAAACAAGCCCCAAAACAATGGCATGAAAAATTTGACTCTGTTATACTATCTAATGGATTTAAGCACAATGGTGCCAACAAATGCATATACTCTAAATTCACGAGTGAATATGGAGTCATTGTTTGTCTTTATGTGGATGACATGCTGATTTTTGGGACTAATATGAAAGGTGTGAATGAAACCAAAAGGTACTTAACTTCGGTATTTAAAATTAAAGACCTTAACGAGGTTGATACTATTTTGGGAATAAAAGTAAAGAGGCAAGGCGATGGCTTTGCATTGTGTCAGTCTCATTATATTGAGAAAGTGCTTCAAAGATTTAATCACTTAGAGATTAAAGAAGCAAACACACCTTATGATCCTAGTGTTAAACTTGCAAATAAGTCTGAAAGAGCGATAGCATAACTTGAGTATGCCAGTGCTATTGGAAGCATGATGTATGCCATGCATTGTACAAGACCAGACATAGCGTTTGCTGTGTGCAAACTTTCTCGTTCCACTAGTAATCCTGGTATAGAACATTGGAAAGCAATTGGAAGAGTCCTTGGATATTTAAAGAAAATAATTAATCTTGGACTTTCCTATTCTAAGTTTCCGGCTGTTGATACCCGAATTTTGACGCCATTTTAGCATTTCTGTCATTTATTTAATTTACCGTCATTTTTACTTAAATTACAGTCGTCTGTAGTTAAGTTACTATCGCTAGCATTTTTAGGGTTTTCATCGCATTTTAGCATCATCGTTAGCTTCGTCAGCTTTCGAAATCGCGTTTTTAATTTTTCGTCAAGTATTTTTGTTATTATTATCATTATTATTTTTAGCCTTAAAAATCACATTTTTTACTATCCAGCAGTCGTTTGCTAGTTTTTTCTTCATTTTTGAGCATCTCGTGAATTTTAGGATTTTTTGTATTTTATCGCATTTTTTAGTATTTTTATTATTTTATTATTATTTTTATTCGAGCTTTTATTGGACCCGAGTAAGCCTGCTCGGACAACAGCTTGACTTCAAAATGTTTTCCATCAACTAGTTGCTAGCTTTTTTTCTGCTCGCAACGGTTTACAGCGTTTCGTGTAATTTTCGGGGTAACGCTTTATTTTTTTCGTTCCCGCGTTCCGCGTCTTTGAACGAGGAAATAAATACGTTAAGCGGAAAATTTTCATTATTCGCTGTATATGGCCAAAACCGGCGTATTTTTCTCTACGCGCCAGTACCTTCGGCTCGAAAATTCAGAATGTTTGCTCGCAGGATTCGGCTCGAGGCCATTTAAATAGGACTTAAAGGCCCTTGATCTCAACCGTTGATCTGGTCAACCAAGGAAAGTCAACCAGATCAACGGTTGACAAATTAATGTGCATAATGCACATGCACAGTGCACGCACGAGGGAGGCAACGAAGTCCTCGCCCGAGCCAACTGCCCCGTAGCCCTCTACCCTCCGCCATCATCACGCCTCCGCCTAGCCCAGCCAGCTCACGCCCTAGCCACCACGCGCAGCTCCCTCGCCGGCCATCCACGCGTTTTTCGGCTATAAATAGCCACCCCTCCCCACGCGCAAACGGTCCAAAAATTTTTACAAACAACCACACTACTCCCTCTCTATTTTTCGGCCAATTCACGTTCGTCCACCCTCGTTCCAGTCCCTTCGTCCGAACGCAGCAGCAACTGCACGGTAAGTTGCTTTCTCTGTCCCTCACCTACTGTTTTCTCTTCAAATTTTGTTCTTGCTTTAATCGATCGTTTAATTGCCTCCAATGTGTCCTAATTGCTTGAGTGTTAAGCTAATTTCATCACCCTAGCATAATTTAATTTGTTTAAACACTGGAAATATTTATTTGCTAATTAAATGGATTAATGCACGTTAGTGTTTCGGTTGAAATTGCCACTGGTCTTGTGGTTGTTTCCTTGCTGTTATCACGTGACTATGTTGTAGGAAGAGAGACGGTTCTTTTGGGTCAAGAACCAGGCGAATTGGTCGCCTGGTTTTGTTGCAGGAGTCGCCGGCTGTAGCGCCGGCGACGTGGGAAGCAAGAACAGCCTTGCTGTTCTTGCGAGGAAGAAGAAGGGAGTTGACGGGCTTCAGCCCGTCCTCCCTTTTTAATTTAAATGCTGATGGGCTTGGCTTAAGCCAAGCCCATCCTTTCCTTTCCCTTCAAATTAAGTCATGGGCTAGGATTTATTCCTAGCCCATTTTAACCAATTTCAGTACATGGGGCCCAGCCCAATAATTTTCGTCAAGTATTCGAGTCATTTTTTTTTTGTTCTTTTATCTAATGCTCGTATGTAATGTTTAATTTAATTCGTATGCTATACTTAATTAATCATCATTTACAATACTCGCTTATTATTTCGCTTTGGTTGAATATTTATATATCATGATTAAATATTTATGCACGAAATTAAATAGTCGTATACCATGCTTTAAATGTTTATACCTGATTTAAATGCTCACATGCGTCATTTCCGTGTTCATATTTTTCGTATGCTCATTCTTGCGGCAACTTGTTATTTAATTGTTTCATATACAAATTGCTTATTTCTTATCGCAACATTTTCACGCTATTTAAATTCAGTTATTTATTTTACCGCCTACATGGTCGGTCGCACTTATCAACTGTTTACTTTTCCGCACTTTACTTTCCCGCACTTTAAATTTCAGCAATTTAAATTCAATACCGCCTACATGGTCGGTCGCAATATCAACTGTTTATTTTCTGCAACATCAACTGCTTTAATTTTTCGCAAAACTGCTGGAAATCCTTCCGCAAATTACAACTGTTTAATTTTCCGCACTTTAATTTTCCGCACTTTACTTTTCCGCACTTTAAATTTCAGCAATTTACTTTCAGCAATTTAAATTTAATACCGCCTACATGGTCGGTCGCACTTATCAACTGCTTACTTTTCCGCACTTTAAATTCCAGCAATTTACTTTCAGCAATTTAAATTCAATACCGCCTACATGGTCGGTCGCACTTATCAACTGCTTAATTTTCCGCACTTTAAATTCCAGCAATTTACTTTCAGCAATTTAAATTCAATACCGCCTACATGGTCGGTCGCAATATCAACTGTTTATTTTCCACAAATATCTAACTGTCCATTCTCTACATTATCAATCTGTTTTATTTTCTGCAAATCATTAAACTTTTTTTTTCTTCCCTGTAAATCGCCAATAGCCTTTAATTTTTCTGCACTTATCAAAACAGCATTTCATTTTCGTATGCGTAAAATCCATCATTTTTCGCATGCAACCAACCCAGCATTTAAATTCTCGTATGCGTAAAATCAATCATTTTTCGCATGCAATCAACCTAGCATTTAAATTCTCGTATGCGTAAAATCAATCATTTTTCGCATGCAATCAACCTAGCATTTAAATTTTCGTATGCGTAAAATCCATCATTTTTCGCATGCAATCAAAACAACATTTCATTTTCGTATGCGTAAAATCCATCATTTTTCGCATGCAATCAACCTAGCATTTAAATTCTCGTATGCGTAAAATCAATCATTTTTCGCATGCAATCAACACAGCATTTAAATCCTCGTGTGCTTAAAATCAATCATTTTTCGCACGCAATCAACTCAGTATTTCATTTTCGTATGCGTAAAATCCATCATTTTTCGCATGCAATCAATTAGCATTTTAATTCTCGTATGCGTAAAATCCATCATTTTTCGCATGCAATCAACCCAGCATTTAAATTCTCACATACGAAAAATCCATCATTTTTCGTATGCAATCACCTAGCGATAAATTCTCGTATGCTTAAAATCAATCATTTTTCGCATACAACCAAACTCAGCATCTCATTTCGTATGCGTGAAATCTATCATTTCTCGTATACAATCAACTGTCATTTAAATTCTTGCATTCATAAATTGCTTATTTATTTCTCGAGCTATCGCTAACACTCTCATTTTGCAGGTTTTAGTTTCAAGCTTCGCTCGAAAGTACGCCTTTCGATTCCTTTTTATTTATTCGATGCTTTCTGCAAATATCCATCGTATGCATGATATATAGAACTGCTAGAACTAAAATCAACCCACATGCACAACGTGTTTAAAGACTTTCTTAAAATGCCGCGTTCATGTGATTTTACTTCTCGCTTATATTGACTGCATGTACATGGGGACTCTCGATCCCACAGCAAACTATCGTTTTAAATCCATCATTTAAAATGGTACTCTGTAGCAATCCATGATAGGATCACGTAGTAATTAATTTAATCATGCATGGCCCGATGATGAAATAAGAGGGCGCTCATTCAGTCTTACGGAAAATTCAGTCCCATCACGATCATAATAAAGACTAAAGTGACGATTCCTCTGAGGGCCCCCTTTTAAAAAAACGCATTTCTCAAACACCTTTTTAAACACCTCTCTCATCAACCGGTAACCGTTTTCGGATGTGTCTCGGGTGCCTAACACCTTCCCGAGACCATAATACGACCCCGAACCTTTGTCTGGGGTCCAGACCCCTTTTTTTGTGCCTTTAGTTTTTTACTTATTATATTTCCTATGCCATGACGATTAGGGTTCCCTAAGCCTAGCAACCAAATTAGGGTGGCGACTTCATTGCATGCTGCGAGGCGTCCATCTACGCTGAGCATTGTAAGGTCCCGAATTTCATTGCACACTCGTGAATTAGCATTCCTCTGTTAATTTTCGTGGGGCGCGACAGTTTGGCGACTCCGCTGGGGAAAGTAGGGTCGGAGCCGGTTTTATTTTTTAGAGAGGTGCTTTTTTTGTTTATTTATTTGCTTTGATCAATTGCTGGTCTGTTTATTTATTTGCTTTATCAATTGTCATATGCATTTCATAGCGCCCTACACCCAGGGGACAATTACCAAAATAGGAGGGTAGTAGTGACGCCCTAGGACACATGTCCTAGGTAGTGTTCACCAAACCCAACTCGGATGAACCCCTAAAGCCAGTCGAAAGGTTATACGATTTCGCAAGGAATCGGGCGACTGGAAGACACTTTAGGGACCTTTTCATGGTATCATCCGGGAACCATTCAAGCCAGCTAGAAATGTCGGAATCAGAGCCCCAGCACGTGCATCATAATTATAACTGTTTTTCGTGGCTCTATTTGTCTTGATGGCATTTTGATCTGATTTTTCCTGTTATACAAACTGCGGGTTCCTCACACCATTTACTTAGCACTTGAATTTTACTTTCGTCCCCAACAAGACCCATTTTGCTCATTCGCTATGACTGCGCCTACGCTACTTTCATTTGATATTTTCGGGGGACGAAGCTTCGATGATCAAGCGGCCCGAGGAGATCTATTAAAACAAGGGTTCGCCCCTGACATCACCATTAAGATTAAGGTAGAAGTCGTGGACTTCGACTTAACTAGGATTCGGATGTTGAGAAACGAGCTGACTGAAGACGAGGAGACCCAGTTTGAGGGTAGTTATGGCAAGCTACTGACCCTAGTGGACGTGAAAACTGATTGGGATTGCATCCGGGCAGCCCTGAAGTTCTGGGACCCCTACTATCGTCGCTTCTCTTTTGACAAAGAAGTAGATCTGACTCCCACGCTAGAGGATTACTCAGCTTTGATGTGCTTCACATCCCCTATTTCAGCCATATACCAGAACGTCCGACTCGACTCTGCAAGTGTAAAAATAAGGCTCGACAAGCTATTAGGAATCACTACTCGTGTTAGAGAGGGTGACTACTTCTGGTGCTGGTCGGATATCGAGGCACGGTTTGAGCTGTCCAATGGAGTGAAGCGCTTAAGGATCCTGGCCTTTGCCATTGTGGGATTCGTCATTTTCCCAAGGATGAGGAACGCCATCGACTTTTCAGCAGCCAACATCTTTTACGAGATGGAGGTTAATTCCATCAATCCTACCACAACCATTTTGGCCGAGACCTTTCGTTCCTTGGACTCCTGTCGGAGAAAGGGAAAAGGGAGACTTACCTGCTGCGCCCAGTTGCTGACAGTATGGCTAATCAGCCACTTCAAACAGATTCCTGATCAGTCCATTTTCTTCGAAAGCTACATAAGGTCGTGCCCTCTGCTCAGAGTTATCAACGCCATGACCACGGACAAATGGGAGATGGAAAACAAGGACGTCTGGATTGACCGATTCGTAAACCTCTCAGAAGAGGACTTCAGTTGGCATGCCAAGTGGCTGCGAACCTCCAATCCCATCGTCTGTTGTGGACCCCTACCATGGGTTCCTTTGATCGGAGCATGGGGATGTACTCACTATTGCCCAGCCCTAGTACTCAGGCAGTTTTGCATCACACAAATCATTCCGGTAACATTCGGCATGACGAAATCAGATCTACCCCACACTGGAGAAAATCAGAACATTCAGTTGTACGCCCAAGACTGGGCCCACCCCTTTTGTCTCAAAGGACGCATTGCCCCTGCGGCAACGATACCACAATACCCACAGTAGAGGATGAGGCGAGTCAACGGCAACGTCTTGCCTCACCCAGAAAATCAGAAACCGGTGGAAGAGGAAGGGGAATCGCAAGTAAGTGGAGGAATAGATGCCATGGCATACGCCCAAGTGGTAGAACAGATGCGAGCGGCGCAAGAGAAACGAGATCTGATGATAGAAGAAAGAGATATCGCTGAAGCTCGTCAATGTGGCCTGGAAGTACAGATGAATGAACTGGACAGGCATCACAAGGATTTCGTCCGCGTACAAGCATTACAAAAGAAGGTGGCCCTCAGGGCCTTTAAGGAACGTTTGAGCAGCGAAACCCGCAAGAGAGAAGCGTCAAGCGCCATAATTGAAGACCGGGATTCAACGATAAGGGTCTTGACTACTCGCGCAGATTTGGGGGATAGGAAGAACCAGGCACTGCAAAGCCGAATCACTGCTTTAGAGGCTGAGTTAGAGATGCAGAAAGGGGAGATGGCTTCAATGGAATACCTTTGGCATGAGCAAGAGAATTCCGATCCCCAGGATTGACACCTTCATAGGAAGGCTCGAATATCGGCAAACCTTTTCTTTTTCATGTAACTAGGATCCCTGATTTCATCTATCTTAGCCAATTTTGATGAATTTAGGTTGTTGGCAAGTTTACCATATTTTTGTAAACACTTTTAATAAAGTCGTACTCTTTCGGATATTTATTAGATTACCTCATTTTTCACATATCGACTATCCGTCCGATACCACACAAAAGACCATCACAAAAAGAATGAGAAAATCCCTCCTGGATAACCACAATCATTTCACCCAAAAAAAAAAGAGAAGAAAAAACCGAAAAATCAGACCAAACATCCGAAAAACAGCCAAGTAGCGTTCACTCATGGCTGTATCCTCTTAGCTTATCACAAAACACTCCGAGTTCATAGCATAGATCATCGTCTCTCCCCTCGGTTGGGTTCACCAGGCATCAGGCCTTGCATCGTCAAAAGCATAGTATAAAAGAGATCTTCTTAGCGTGGTGACATTGGTTGCCCCTGCGGAGTTGGGTTTCGCCGTTAGCATCTCAGATTTACTTCATAACGTTGGAATGTATAGAGGCTTCCTTCGTATCTTGCCGACAACTGGGATTCCACGCCTCTCCGACCGCCCTGGAAATATCAAATGAAAGTACTGCCGGAAAAGCGAATGAGCAAATGTGGAGACCTCGGGATTGCACATCACCTGTATATCCTCACTTATACTTACTCTTTTCTGCGTTTTTCCTTTTTTCAGGTTCACAATAGCTCCGCGGAAGCAAGCTACTCCGCACAGGCTCCCTTTAACTAGACTTCAAAAGCGAAAAATGACTGAACAGGCCAAGACCGACGAAGCACTAGCAGCTAGAATCGTTGAGTTAGAGGAGCAAGTTAGGATCACTACAGAAAGGGCCACCAGGGCTGAAAAGGAAAGAGATGAAGTTGTCGCCGAATTGCCACCGGGTTTCGATCCCCCTCAAGCAAGAGGACCTCCCTCTTCGCTCACCGTCGCAGGACCTTCTGTACCCCCGCTACTTTCTGTACCCCCGGGGCATTGGAGGTGGGTTAGCCCATTCACCGTACCCACCGCCGCAAATCCACCAGTTAAGACAGGTGAAGAGATCTCCTCGTCACTTCAGCACCTTTCAACCAACCCTACCGTTGCAACAAGTACAACCAGACAATATTCCTACCCGTCTCAGGACTGTTCTACCCGAGTCGCGATTTTTGGACCATCGAAAGCTAAGCTTCCGGGAGGCGATCTGACACATCCACAATCCTCTCTTGAATATTCACCGACCATAGGTCTTGGCACCATTAGTGCGAAAGGGGCCGGTATTGATCGATTGGGTCCCCCAGAGGAAAAACTAAGGGCTATTGAGAGATATGACCCTAGGGATCCCGCTGTTGAAAGCATAATGCTAGGAATCACGACACCTCGGGAGTTCAAGAGGCCACAATCTGAGGGGTGCCCGGGGATTGAACGTCCCAAAACTCGCCTCAAAATTCACCACCACGAAATAGCCGAACAGTACAAGCTCGATGTAGAAATCACACCTGACCGTTCTGATTTGCAAAATCTAGAGAAGAGGGTTGAGGAATCAGTAAGAGCTTATGCTCAGAGATGGAAAGAACTAGCCGCAAGGATTTCTTCTCCTTTGGATGACAGACAACTCTTGTCAATTTTCGTGAATACCTTCAAAGCTCCCTACTCCGCTTATCTTACCCTCGGTCCTTCGAGTAGCTTCCCCGACATAGTCCAGATTGCTGAGAGAGTGGAGCAAGAGATTAATTCCGGAAAGATCATCATTCCTACGCCAGGGGCGATGCCTATCATAAGGAGAGACGTTGGCTTTGTCTCTCCCCAACCTAATCACAGACGACCTTGCCCGCCGCCTCCCCCTTATTTGTCACCACCACTATATCGACCCACCGTTTTTTCTTTTCCACCAACGCTCGTTGCTAACAGGGCTTCCCAAAACCCTGCACCATCTCTACGTTTCCCATCACCCCCAACACAAATACCGCAACTTACCCAACCTAGACCGTATAATCCACCAAATAAACCTAGAAACCAAGATAACCGTTGGGATCGAAGGCCACTGCCACCGCTTCCCGTTCCTTCGGAAGAGATTTACGAGCACCTTTTGGCAGCTAAACAAATTGCACCCACCCCAATCCAACCTTTGCAGCCTCCTTATCCAAATTGGTACGATCCTAATGCTAGATGCAAGTACCATGCTGAAGCTCTTGGTCACACCCTAAAAGACTGCCGCGCCTTTAAGAAAAAGGTATATCAATTGATCAGAGGTGGGTGGATCTCTTTCGAGGATTTAGCCAAAAGGCCCGCACAACCTAGGCCCTCCAATCCACCGAAGGCACCAAAACGAGGACCAGTACCGCCACTCCCACTTCCCGCGGGAGAGATCTACAAACATCTCTTGGCAGCCGGTCAGGTTGTGCCAATCCCGGCCCGACCTCAGCAACCTCCATACCCGATTTGGTACGATCCCAACGCTACATGCGAGTATCATGCTAGGACACCGGGCCATACGCTGGACAATTGTTTTACTTTCAAACGGAAGGTAAATCAACTAATCAAAAGCGGATGGGTCTCCTTCAAGGGCTTGGCCAAAGGACCTGACATAACCACCAGCCCTCTCCTGAACTGCGCCACGGGTGGTGAAGGTATGAATGCTATTTCGATGGAAAAGGCGGGGAAGAAGACTTGTGAGGTAGAGGCAGTCGACACCGTCAATAACGGTCTTCCCACCTCTTGTTCCCGCAAATATATGTCTCAAGCTGGGCCAGTAACGAGTGAATTTGCTGATACTGGGGGCATGACATGGAAGGCCGAATGTATCCCCACATCAGAGCCACATTCTCCCTCACAGTCAGAGTCGTCGACATGAATCCTACCGTGGTCAATATAGCTTCAGATTCCTGTATTGATGCTCCGGGAGAAGAAGAATCGTCGCCTGGTTCAGTCATTTTCGTAAAGAAGTTAGGGGAGTCTGTGTGCAACTGGACCATCGCCATGCTTCCGAATGTCTCTCCGAAAGTACTCCTTTTGAAAAAAATAAAAAAATAAAAAATATATATGTGTTTTTTACGTTTTCTTGCAAAGACATTTTGTAGGGACTCATGTTTCCTTTTGTTAAAAATCAATATGTATGCAATTTCCATTTTTATGCATCTCTTCTTTTCGCAGTTTAATTTCGGGATGAATGTTAGTTCGGATTGTCTTGATAAAACCTATGTCTTTACTGGCGAAGAAATCTTCATCAAGACCAAAGACAAGGCTGAAGTTTCTGGCAAATTGGCCCGTTTCCTGGAAAGTTCAGAAAAGGAAATAACCCCTCATCAGGAGAAATTGGACGAGGTAAACTTGGGGGCAAGCAACGAGAATCAGAAGTTGGTCAAGATCGGAACCACCTTGGACATGACTCAGAGAGAAAGGTTGATCTCTCTCCTCAAAGACTACTCAGACGTATTCGCGTGGTCATACGCCGATATGCCAGGTCTCGATCCTGGGATAGTCGAGCATCGCATCCCCTTGAAGCCTGAGTTCCAACCTGTCAAGCAAAAACTTCGGAGGATGCATCCAGACATCCTTCTGAAAATCAAAGAAGAGGTTACCAAGCAGCTAGATGCGGGTTTCTTGAGAGTTGCCGAGTACCCCGAGTGGATCGCCAATATAGTGCCAGTGCCTAAAAAAAAGATGGAAAGGTCCGCATGTGCGTGGACTTTCGGGATCTAAACCGAGCCAGCCCCAAAGATGACTTCCCACTTCCCCACATCGACATCTTGGTAGATAGTGCCGCCAGAAATGACATGTTTTCCTTCATGGACGGATTTTCGGGATACAATCAAATCAAGATGGCACCCGAAGACAGTGAGAAGACAACCTTCATCACGCCCTGGGGAACCTTCTGCTACAAAGTAATGCCCTTCGGATTAAAGAACGCAGGAGCCACTTATCAACGTGCTGCCGTCACCCTTTTCCACGACATGATGCATAAGGAATTGGAGATATATGTCGACGACATGATAGCCAAGTCCCGTGGAACGCAAGATCATGTGGACATATTGAAGAAGGTATTCGAAAGGCTAAGGCAGTTTCAGCTACGGCTAAACCCAGCTAAGTGCACCTTTGGGGTGACCTCCGGAAAACTGTTAGGATTCATCGTCAGCAACAGGGGCATAGAGGTGGATCCTGATAAAATAAAAGTAATACAAGAGCTACCCGCTCCCAGCACCGAAACAGAAGTGCGAAGCTTTTTAGGACGTATCAACTACATCGCTCGCTTTATCAGCCAGTTAACCCTCACCTGCGAGCCGAGGTTCAAAATGCTAAGGAAACACGAAGAAGCAGAATGGGACGAAGACTGCCCGAAAGCCTTCGAGAAAATCAAGACATATCTGCAAAGCCCACCAGTACTGGTTCCCTCGACGCCAGGACGACCCCTGCTCATGTACATGACGGTCACAGCCAGCGCCATGGGATGTGTTTTGGGACAGCACGACAAATCAGGAAGGCGTGAACAAGCCATCTACTACCTCAGCAAAAAATTCAACGAGTGCGAGATGCGCTACTCCATGTTGGAACGAACTTATTGCGCCCTAGCATGGTGCGCTCGAAGGCTCCGACAGTACATGTTGTATTACACGACATGGCTAATCTCTCGCATGGACCCACTGAAGTACATCTTCGAAAAGCGTACCTATCGAGTCGCATTTGTAGATGGCAAGTCTTGTTAGCTGAGCACGAGATCATCTATGTAACCCGGAAAGCAGTTAAAGCAAGCGCCCTCGCCGATCACTTGGCTGATCATGCCTCGGACGAATATGAGTCATTGAGCTTCGACTTCCCCGACAAGGACATCATAGTAATCGAAGATGAGATCGCAGCAAATCTCCGAGAAGACGATTGGTGGACCATGTTCGTCGACGGTGCGGTGAACCTCTCGGGCAAGGGAGTAGGAGCCGTGGTCATAGCCCCAGATGGCCGTCAATTCCCCATAGCATGCAAATTGAACTTCCCATGCACCAATAACGTCGCCGAGTATGAGGCATGCATCAGTGGTCTGACAGCAGCCATCGACTTAAAAGTAAAGAAGCTCCGAATCTTCGGCGATTCAGCACTCGTCATCTATCAAGCCCAGGATCTATGGCAGACACGGGATTCCAAGCTCATCCCTTATCAAAGGCTACTCACCCAACTCACACGGGAATTCGAGGAAACCGAATTCGACCGAGTCGACAGAGAAAAGAACCGCTTCGCAGATGCATTAGCCACGTTGGCCTCAATGTTTAAGTTAGAATGCGGAGTAATGCTCCAACCATTGAGAGTGGAAGTAAAGGAAACTCCGGCATGTTGTGTCGCCTTGGAAGAGGAACCTGACGGCAAGCCATGGTTCTACGACCTAGTACAGTTCATCAGAAACCGGGAGTACCCACCGGGGGCAAGCCGGGTTAGCAAAAAGACCCTTCAACGCTTAGCACTAGACTTCTACCTCGACGGCGAGGTTCTATATAAAAGGAGAGCTGATGGAGCTTTGCTTCGCTGCGTCACCATGACCGAGGCAAAGAGAATCATAGCAGAGATCCACGAAGGGGTTTGTTCCACACACGCAAGTGGACACATGATGGCCAGGCAGATAATGAGGCAAGGTTATTTTTGGCTCACCATCGAACGAGATTGCATCAGCTACTTCCGGAAGTGTCACAAATGTCAAATCTACGCGGATCATCTCCATGCCCCTCCAGCCCCACTCTTCAGCATGACATCGCCTTGGCCTTTTGCGATGTGGGGAATCGACATCATCGGCCAAATTCATCCCACAGCCTCTAATGGCCATCGCTTCATCCTTGTAGCAATCGACTACTTCACTAAGTGGGTAGAGGCCACCTCTTATTCCAGCATCACCCAGAAAACGACCATGCGCTTCATTGAGAGAAACATCATTTGCCGTCATGGGGTCCCAGAAACCATCATCACGGACAATGGCACTAACCTCAATGGAAAATTGATCGACAGTCTTTGCCAACGTTGGAAGGTAAAGCACCGAAACTCGTCACCATATCGACCAAAGATGAATGGCGCAGTCGAAGCAGCAAACAAAAACCTGAAGAGGATCATCCAGAAGATGGTGGTCACTCACAAAGACTGGCACGACATGCTCCCCTTCGCATTGCATGCTTATCGGATAGCAACTCGCACATCCACAGGGGCAACTCCCTATTCATTAGTATACGGCATGGAAGCCGTAATCCCTCTTGAGGTAGAAATCCCTTCTCTCAGAATCCTGGCGGAGTCTGAAGTAGAAGAATCAGATTGGGCAAGAGTGAGGTACGAGCAGCTGAACCTCCTTCCCGAAAAGCGCTTGGCCGCTATCTGCCATGCACAACTGTATCAGCAGAGAATGGCCAACGCTTATAACAAGAAAGTACGACCTCGCCAGTTCAAGACTGGGGATTTAGTGCTGAAGAAGATTCTCCCTCATCAGGAGGCTAGTCAAGGAAAGTGGGCCCCAAGGTACGAAGGTCCGTACCTGGTCAAAAGTGCATTCTCAGGGGGTGCCCTAGTGTTAACCAACATGGATGGAGACGATCTCCTAAGACCGGTGAACGCCGATGCAGTCAAGACCTACTACGCCTGAAGCGTAGCGAACCGCCATCCGGCCAGACCAAGGACATAGAGTTTTATCATGGCAATCTAGCACAAACATTTGTCCTGAAATTAATAAAACAAGTTTTTCTGGAGATGCGTATTGTTTTAAAATTTTGTTATCCTTTTTCTTGTTAAACTGGTGAGATGACAAAAGGAGGCATGACATAGATGGCTCCCCAGGAGTAGCTCAGGGCACGACGTTTAGACTAACGCCACTAATCAATTTTAAGTTTTGCAGGGATGTAAGCTCCCATGCCTCAGTTTGTCATCATGATAGAATCAGGGAGTTCCGCTCGTGGCAGCTCTTGAATTGCCGCAGCAAGCCACCTTCAAGAGCGAATCAGGAAAGATTTTAAGGCAAACCATCGCCCTCTAAAGCAAAGTTTCTTTGTCCCGCAGTGCTACCAGCACAACCGGCACCGTAAACCACCGGTCTCGAAGGACTGAATGCTGGACCAAAGTCACAAAGCCCATCCAACGCCGACTGAGCTGTCGGAACGCTAACAACATTGGCTCTCATCGCTGTCACCAATTCAGAGGAGCCCATCACCAAAACGCCAGTGTCGCCCAGCGCACCTTCGCAAGCGGAACTGCCAGAAAAGAAATGCGGTGAAAGCCTATCCCCCCTAGGATCACAATCAACATACATGATGCGGTCTTGTTCAAGAAGCTCCTCAATAGAATCAGCACGACGAAGATCGATCCTCTAATTTGTGGGCCACCAGCGGCTGACTGACGATATCACCCGAGCAAAGATAAGAGCTATGATCAAGCCTCTAGAGCAAAGCCATCATCAACAAACATCCAACACAAGTCACACCACAGTGACCTAGGGATGGCCCCTCCAAAAGAAAGAGCTTAAAAACTTATCCATCGCATTACTTTCACCAAAAATGGTCTTGCATTTACTCCTCATTTGTCATCACCTTGTCTGTTTCAGGAACCGGGTTACCCCCATTCATTGTCGGCATAAGAACGGTAAGCATACGCCCATGCAGCCCCGCTGCACATTTTGGAGACAGAGGGTCTTCCCCTTTATCCCCAAGCAATCAAGAAGCCAATCAACATAGGTCCGGCAATGACCGGTAAGCAAAGTGAACCAGCTGCAGATCTCGTCCTCACTCCGACTTGGATCGTTGGTTCCCGCAAAGCAGCTGAAAAAGAAACCAATCAAAGCAAAGTGTCCCGGAGCTGGGACCACATCATAGGCACCCTCGAAAAGCCGAGTTAAAGGAAGGGAGAATCCCTGAACTTATCTCAGTTTTGAGTTAATTTTATACTCTGTTGTCCCCTCTGTATCTCGCAGGGACACGAATCATCTCATTGTCATCCTCATAAAGCTTGTGGAAGACGCTCTTGCAGCCCCGCTGCACATCTCAGGGGAGTCTATCTTTCTTTTCCCCTATTTAGTTTTATTTTCACTCCGGCTCGCTTTATTAGCTTTAATTAGAGTACGGTCGTCTGGCCCACTGGGGGGGCAACCTTAGATTCCCATTAGAATGTTGCAAATAAGTCATCCCCCCCATCTCTAGCAATCAACCGTCTAGCAATCAAACATCCAGCAATCAAACATCCAGCAATCCAACGACTAGCAATCGAACCCAGCAGTCAAACCATCAATCAGTCAAAATCAAAAATCAATCCAAATCCCTTTTTAGCCCAGCTAAAATAAAAAAGCATACTACTCTCATAAGTATTTTCATGCATTGCATAGATCGAGAATTTTCAATCCCATTTCCAAAAAAAAAACATCCATCTAAGTTGCATGCCATGCATGATATGACCTGTTTGCCCTTATATCCGCAGTTTGCACCAACGTAAGCAGTCATAGACAAACCCCGGTAAGCATTTTTGAGCCAACGCGCCTTATCCTTCACGAGTGTAAGGGCCTGACTAGATACTAGTTGAGTTCGCATAATATCCAGGGTACATGCGCAATTAGACATGGGATAGCTATAAAATGACATGGGACTTTTACGATTTTCTCCACTTTTTTCGTTTCTTCCCTCTTTTCACCATAAATGTCATCACTCCCCCAAACCTTCGCTATCACTCATACCCCGGGAGCCAAAGAGCAGTTTCAGCTAAAATTGCCAGCCGGAAGTAAAAGCACGCCAAGTTCGAGTTCACGACAAAGGAGACGGAAAAGGTCACCAGGAGATCGCTAAGGACTATCACCGAAGAAGCAGCAACGACGAAGGCCGAGGCCTCAAGACAAAAGGGGAAGAGATCAAGATAAAGGCTGTGCTTGCTCTGCTCTGTTGCATTTCAAATCAAATCAAAAAGGGGAGGGATATATATATAAAAAAAAAAAAAAAAAAAGGGAGAGGAAAAAGAAAAAGGAGAGAGGGGAAAAAGGGAAAAGAAAAGAAAAGAAAGAAAATGCTCAGAGATCTTTGAACAATCGAAGAGCCAAAGCAAGCACAGCCCGGGGACAACTCAATTCGAGAAATCTCGAAGAAAACCTCCCCAATAGACTCGAGAGAAAGAGGCCCGAGGCCAACTCGAGAAAGCTCAAAGCATCCTTCCCCAGGAAGTCAAGCAAAAGAGGCCCAAGGCCAACTCGAGAAATCTCAAAGCAAGCCTCCCTAGTAAGGACATGAGAAGAAAAGGGCCCCAGGCCAACTCAGGTAGTGAGTCGCAAAAAGAGCAGCGACGACACTCCCCAATGAAGACTCAAGAACAGGGCCCCTGGCCGAAAGAAAAGCACCCCCAGCAAGGATCCCAGAGCTCGTGCACTCTATCAAGAAGGCATCCTCAGCAAAACACGAAGAAGTTCGCATACCTCGCCCACATCAGGGCCACTTAGCAAGACATTGCCCACATCCGGGACAATCAGCGAAACATCACCTTCATCAAAAGCCTCCCCAGCAAAGCAAGCTCTCCCAAAACAGACTTCTTTCCGGACTTGTCATGTCCTTTCATTCTTTTCCGTAAAAGTCCCATCGATTATTAGAATGCCCATGCATGTGCATCTTCAGTCGAAGTCTATTCACTCGGATTGACATTGCGAACTGTAAATTATGTATCATGTTAGTTACATCTTTATGAGCGTTAAACACTTAGCCTTGTTTCAGAGCGTGAGTGCAAACACTAATATCAGGTGAGGACTGCTTACGGCTGCAAATTGTGGGAAAGTCTTGTTCTTGGGGTCGTTACCTCCTGAGCAGGATGCAGGCGCATTCTAGGATCGTATCAACGCCACTGGTGACAAGCATAGCCTAGTTTCCAGCATAGCATCTCCTCCTCCCAGAGTGACCTTAGTTTAGTTTCCGCATTCCGCGTCTTCTCCTACGGGAATTGGCGTTATTTGCATTCCAGCCTTAACATCTTCTCCTCCCAGAGTGACAGCATAGCCTAGTTTCCAGCATAGCATCTCCTCCTCCCAGAGTGACCTTAGTTTAGTTTCCGCATTCCGCGTCTTCTCCTACGGGAATTGGCGTTATTTGCATTCCAGCCTTAGCATCTTCTCCTCCCAGAGTGACAAGCATAGCCTAGTTTCCAGCATAGCATCTTCTCCTCCCAGAGTGACAGCATAGCCTAGTTTCCAGCATAGCATCTTCTCCTCCCAGAGTGACCTTAATTTAGTTTCCGCATCTCGCGTCTTCTCATACGGGAATTGACATTATTTGCATTCCAGCCTTAGCATCTTCTCCTCCCAGAGTGACAGCATAGCCTAGTTTCCAGCATAGCATCTCCTCCTCCCAGAGTGACCTTAGTTTAGTTTCCGCATTCCGCGTCTTCTCCTACGGGAATTGATTTTATTTAGTCTTCAGCCTTAGCATTCTCCTCCTCCCAGAGTGACAGCATAGTTTAGTCTCCAGCGTAGCGTTTCTTCTCCTTCCAGAGTGACATCGTAGGTTTAGTTTTCAGCATCAAGCATTTCTTTTTCTACCAAAGTGATAGCATAGCGAAGTTTTACCTTTTCAGCCTTGGTATTTCTTTCCCTCCCAGAGTGTCATCCTTCACATAATTCTACATTTCTGCATAATTATTCTCCTCCTCTTAGAGAGACATCATTAGGACAAATTATTCACACTTCATGCGAATCGCGCATTATCCTCTTGAAACAACGTCAGTCACATGTCAAGCAATTACCCCCCCAGTGGAGCCGTCATTTATGTTTTCGTAAAAATACCTTCGATTTCCGATAGAGTAGTTGTCATTTACATTTTCTGCAAATTATGTTTCTCTCGATATCCGAATAGATCTAAATTTATATATATCTTTGCAGGATCAACAACCTATCTCTTCCCAGAGTGACGTCAACAACCTATCTCTTCCCAGAGTGACGTCAACAACCTACCTCCTCCCAGAGTGACGATGTCAAAACATGCCTCCTCCCAGAGTGACATCAAGCGAGCACCTTGTATCCCTAGTGACAGCATCCATCAACTACCTCCTCCCAGAGCGACATCATCACTGTAAGTTTAAGGTAAGACCTGCTGTGTCGCCAAAATTCGAATATCTAGGGGCAACTGTCTTTACTGCTTATCAAATACTTCGATAAGACAGTAAAGAGGGGGCAACTGTTGATACCCGAATTTTGACGCCATTTTAGCATTTCTGTCATTTATTTAATTTACCGTCATTTTTACTTAAATTACAGTCGTCTGTAGTTAAGTTACTATCGCTAGCATTTTTAGGGTTTTCATCGCATTTTAGCATCATCGTTAGCTTCGTCAGCTTTCGAAATCGCGTTTTTAATTTTTCGTCAAGTATTTTTGTTATTATTATCATTATTATTTTTAGCCTTAAAAATCACATTTTTTACTATCCAGCAGTCGTTTGCTAGTTTTTTCTTCATTTTTGAGCATCTCGTGAATTTTAGGATTTTTTGTATTTTATCGCATTTTTTAGTATTTTTATTATTTTATTATTATTTTTATTCGAGCTTTTATTGGACCCGAGTAAGCCTGCTCGGACAACAGCTTGACATCAAAATGTTTTCCATCAACTAGTTGCTAGCTTTTTTTCTGCTCGCAACGGTTTACAGCGTTTCGTGTAATTTTCGGGGTAACGCTTTATTTTTTTCGTTCCCGCGTTCCGCGTCTTTGAACGAGGAAATAAATACGTTAAGCGGAAAATTTTCATTATTCGTTGTATATGGCCAAAATCGGCGTATTTTTCTCTACGCGCCAGTACCTTCGGCTCGAAAATTCGGAATGTTTGCTCGCAGGATTCGGCTCGAGGCCATTTAAATAGGACTTAAAGGCCCTTGATCTCAACCGTTGATCTGGTCAACCAAGGAAAGTCAACCAGATCAACGGTTGACAAATTAATGTGCATAATGCACATGCACAGTGCACGCACGAGGGAGGCAAAGAAGTCCTCGCCCGAGCCAACTGCCCCGTAGCCCTCTACCCTCCGCCATCATCACGCCTCCGCCTAGCCCAGCCAGCTCACGCCCTAGCCACCACGCGCAGCTCCCTCGCCGGCCATCCACGCGTTTTTCGGCTATAAATAGCCACCCCTCCCCACGCGCAAACGGTCCAAAAAATTTTACAAACAACCACACTACTCCCTCTCTATTTTTCGGCCAATTCACGTTCGTCCACCCTCGTTCCAGTCCCTTCGTCCGAACGCAGCAGCAACCGCACGGTAAGTTGCTTTCTCTCTCCCTCACCTACTGTTTTCTCTTCAAATTTTGTTCTTGCTTTAATCGATCGTTTAATTGCCTCCAATGTGTCCTAATTGCTTGAGTGTTAAGCTAATTTCATCACCCTAGCATAATTTAATTTGTTTAAACACTGGAAATATTTATTTGCTAATTAAATGGATTAATGCACGTTAGTGTTTCGGTTGAAATTGCCACTGGTCTTGTGGCTGTTTCCTTGCTGTTATCACGTGACTATGTTGTAGGAAGAGAGACGGTTCTTTTGGGTCAAGAACCAGGCGAATTGGTCGCCTGGTTTTGTTGCAGGAGTCGCCGGCTGTAGCGCCGGCGACGTGGGAAGCAAGAACAGCCTTGCTGTTCTTGCGAGGAAGAAGAAGGGAGTTGACGGGCTTCAGCCCGTCCTCCCTTTTTAATTTAAATGCTGATGGGCTTGGCTTAAGCCAAGCCCATCCTTTCCTTTCCCTTCAAATTAAGTCATGGGCTAGGATTTATTCCTAGCCCATTTTAACCAATTTCAGTACATGGGGCCCAGCCCAATAATTTTCGTCAAGTATTCGAGTCATTTTTTTTTGTTCTTTTATCTAATGCTCGTATGTAATGTTTAATTTAATTCGTATGCTATACTTAATTAATCATCATTTACAATACTCGCTTATTATTTCGCTTTGGTTGAATATTTATATATCATGATTAAATATTTATGCACGAAATTAAATAGTCGTATACCATGCTTTAAATGTTTATACCTGATTTAAATGCTCACATGCGTCATTTCCGTGTTCATATTTTTCGTATGCTCATTCTTGCGACAACTTGTTATTTAATTGTTTCATATACAAATTGCTTATTTCTTATCGCAATATTTTCACGCTATTTAAATTCAGTTATTTATTTTACCGCCTACATGGTCGGTCGCACTTATCAACTGTTTACTTTTCCGCACTTTACTTTCCCGCACTTTAAATTTCAGCAATTTAAATTCAATACCGCCTACATGGTCGGTCGCAATATCAACTGTTTATTTTCTGCAACATCAACTGCTTTAATTTTTCGCAAAACTGCTGGAAATCCTTCCGCAAATTACAACTGTTTAATTTTCCGCACTTTAATTTTCCGCATTTTACTTTTCCGCACTTTAAATTTCAGCAATTTACTTTCAGCAATTTAAATTTAATACCGCCTACATGGTCGGTCGCACTTATCAACTGCTTACTTTTCCGCACTTTAAATTCCAGCAATTTACTTTCAGCAATTTAAATTCAATACCGCCTACATGGTCGGTCGCACTTATCAACTGCTTAATTTTCCGCACTTTAAATTCCAGCAATTTACTTTCAGCAATTTAAATTCAATACCGCCTACATGGTCGGTCGCAATATCAACTGTTTATTTTCCACAAATATCTAACTGTCCATTCTCTACATTATCAATCTATTTTATTTTCTGCAAATCATTAAACTTTTTTTTTCTTCCCTGTAAATCGCCAATAGCCTTTAATTTTTCTGCACTTATCAAAACAGCATTTCATTTTCGTATGCGTAAAATCCATCATTTTTCGCATGCAACCAACCCAGCATTTAAATTCTCGTATGCGTAAAATCAATCATTTTTCGCATGCAATCAACCTAGCATTTAAATTCTCGTATGCGTAAAATCAATCATTTTTCGCATGCAATCAACCTAGCATTTAAATTTTCGTATGCGTAAAATCCATCATTTTTCGCATGCAATCAACCTAGCATTTAAATTCTCGTATGCGTAAAATCAATCATTTTTCGCATGCAATCAACACAGCATTTAAATCCTCGTGTGCTTAAAATCAATCATTTTTCGCACGCAATCAACTCAGTATTTCATTTTCGTATGCGTAAAATCCATCATTTTTCGCATGCAATCAATTAGCATTTTAATTCTCGTATGCGTAAAATCCATCATTTTTCGCATGCAATCAACCCAGCATTTAAATTCTCACATACGAAAAATCCATCATTTTTCGTATGCAATCACCTAGCGATAAATTCTCGTATGCTTAAAATCAATCATTTTTCGCATACAACCAAACTCAGCATCTCATTTCGTATGCGTGAAATCTATCATTTCTCGTATACAATCAACTGTCATTTAAATTCTTGCATTCATAAATTGCTTATTTATTTCTCGAGCTATCGCTAACACTCTCATTTTGCAGGTTTTAGTTTCAAGCTTCGCTCGAAAGTACGCCTTTCGATTCCTTTTTATTTATTCGATGCTTTCTGCAAATATCCATCGTATGCATGATATATAGAACTGCTAGAACTAAAATCAACCCACATGCACAACGTGTTTAAAGACTTTCTTAAAATGCAGCGTTCATGTGATTTTACTTCTCGCTTATATTGACTGCATGTACATGGGGACTCTCGATCCCACAGCAAACTATCGTTTTAAATCCATCATTTAAAATGATACTCTGTAGCAATCCATGATAGGATCACGTAGTAATTAATTTAATCATGCATGGCCCGATGATGAAATAAGAGGGCGCTCATTCAGTCTTACGGAAAATTCAGTCCCATCACGATCATAATAAAGACTAAAGTGACGATTCCTCTGAGGGCCCCCTTTTAAAAAAACGCATTTCTCAAACACCTTTTTAAACACCTCTCTCATCAACCGGTAACCGTTTTCGGATGTGTCTCGGGTGCCTAACACCTTCCCGAGACCATAATACGACCCCGAACCTTTGTCTGGGGTCCAGACCCCTTTTTTGTGCCTTTAGTTTTTTACTTATTATATTTCCTATGCCATGACGATTAGGGTTCCCTAAGCCTAGCAACCAAATTAGGGTGGCGACTTCATTGCATGCTGCGAGGCGTCCATCTACGCTGAGCATTGTAAGGTCCCGAATTTCATTGCACACTCGTGAATTAGCATTCCTCTGTTAATTTTCGTGGGGCGCGACACCGGCTGTACTTGAAGGGTATACGGATGCTAGTTGGATTACTAGTGCAAGTGATAACTTGTCCACATCTAGTTGGGTCTTTACTCTTGGTGGAGGAGCCATATCTTGGTCCTCTAAGAAACATACCATTATTTCACATTCCACGATGGAATTTGAATTCATAGCGCTAAATGCGGCATGCAAGGAAGCAGAATGGCTGAGAAACATGTTATTGGATATAGAGTTGTGGCCACAACCGATGGGAGCCATTTCATTGTATTGTGATAGTGAAGCCACTATGTCAAGAGCATATAATAAAATCTATAATGGAAAGTCTAGACACATTAGCCTTACGCATATGGAGTCATAACTATTGTCTACGTTCGGTCAAGCAGAAACTTGGCAGATCCTTTTACCAAGGGTTTATCTAGAGACTTGGTAAGAACAACATCCATAGGGATGGGACTAAAACCCTTTTAAGAGAATCACTAGTAATGGGAACCCAACCTTACTTTAGATTGCATCTACTGACCAAAGTTTAAAGGGTAATAACAAGTTACTAATACGTGGTTAGGAAAAGCACTATTTGAAATAAAGTCCCATCCAGAATGGATTAGTGTTGACAGTTGCGATTGAGAAGGATGAGTTATACTCTTAATGAAGTTCAAAACAAATCAGGTGATATGTCTTGGTAACGGGGACATTAATGGAACTTCACCTATATGAACATAAAAGTGGTGCCGCTTTAACATAAGTTTGGGTTTACTTATGTAAATGTTCATGAAACCGGGACGAAAGCACATGGCCATAGCAGTGCTAAAAAGTGTGTGAATTTCTCGAAAATTCAGATACCTCTATGTGTGGCTTGTCTCCGGTCTTAGGACAAAGAATTTTGGTTTAAGCTTAGGTCACCTTTAATTCTCTTAAGACTTTGAGATAAGTTCACTAAGGGATGGTTTAAGTCGAAAGATACCTTCTTTTATGCATAGTGATATCAAAAGTGATCTGGTTTGCAGTGACATTACAACCTAGTGGGGGAATGTTATATATATACATATAAATCAGTAGGTTATAATGTGAAAATATTACAACCTAGTGGGGGATTGTTGGATTTATAGTATATTATATAAGTGTTTGTGTGTTGTAATGGGTATTGGAAAGGCAATTGAAAAGTGTGAGGAAATATAAATAGATACAACTGTTGGAACAGACACAACGGTTGGTGCAGATACAACTGTTGGAACGGACACAACGGTTGGTGCAGATACAACTGTTGGAACGGACACAACGGTTGGTGCAGACGCAATTGTTGGAACGAACACAATAGTTGGAATAGACACAACTGTTGGAACGGACACAACAGACCGAAGAGTTATAACTCTTCTTTTCAGACATTTTCATAATCTATATATAGAACGCAAAATCAGTAAATTGATTCATTCGAATCATTTGAGAAATTCAGAATTCTTCAGAATTGCTATTTGCAGAATTCATTGGTTTTGTTATATCCTGGGAGGCAATTTGCTGGGAACCTATTAGCAAACTCGATACGAGTAGGGGCAAATATTATCTTAAGGAAAGCGATATTTCTCATGACTCAAAACCAGATTATTATTCTTTCCATTTAACACAATTTTCCCAACAGTTGTGCGGCTATAAGAAGGGAAAAACCCTTATACCATATATATATATAGGTCATTGGATTTACTACAAATAACTTTGGACCGTTGGATCTTTAAAGAATGCTAAAAAGGGTAATAAATTAGACAAGTAAATTTTCTAGTTAGAAAGTAAAATAAGATTTTTTTATAAATAGGAAATAAAATTAATTACTCATTAATACAAAAAATGAAAGAAGCAATATTTATAAAATTCTAATACTAAAATTAATTACACATTAATTGTTTAGTTACTAAGAAAGCTAAATAAAGCCTCTCAATCTCTTGTTCATTTGTTCACAAGGCAAGTACCTCACGGCATAACAAGAATAATATTTTTTTCCTTCCATAAGCTACAAGAATAATCTCAAAAAAATATTTATCGGATCTAATCATCTAACCATGATAGGCTGAAGTAAAAAATATAAAGCTTATTTAAAAAAAAAAAATCGTTGAATGAACCAATCAACAGTAATAAAAAAAACCTTCGAATCCAAATTACAGTTAAACCTCGATAAATGAATGCTCTTGGGACCAGCAAAAAATATTCGTTTAGTGAGTTTATTTACTTATCGATAAATGAATATATTATTCATTTATCGATAAATGAATTTTTATTCATTTAGATAGTATTTTTACATTTTTATTTTTTCGTATGATTATTTATTTTACATTTAATGTACAAATACATATATAGACTATGTACATGCATCATGTACAATAAGATTCTATGTATGGAATACTTAGAGTCTAAATACATGCAACATGTACTAATAATAATATTCTATGTATGGAATACTTAGAGACTAAGACAATGTACCTAACCTACCTACAAACAACTTTAGACGCTTTTTTTGTGAAGAAATGACTTCTTGTATGAACATTGTTGATTGGAAGAAATATTTTTGTTTTTAGGATAAATATATATATATATATATATATCTTATGAATTTTAATGATTATTCATTTATATTTACATGGGGTCTTTAAGGATTCAAAAAAAATTATTCGTTAATGCATTTAGCGAGGTTATTCATTTAGCCCATTTGCCCAAGTCGGGACCGGAGAAAATTATTCATTTGGCGAGGTTATTCGTTTATCGGACATTCATTTATCGAGGTTTAACTGTAGTTTTCAGTCCAATAAAAACCGAGACATCGATTTACTCCGCACAAAAAACCTTGTTTGTTTGTTTGTTAAGAGTAATTTTATTGATTTGGATGCTTTAAAATAGAAATAGTATAAAATCATAATTTTTTTGATGTCGTATTTCCTGATAATCTACTATAATAGATCATCCAAACACTTAACACATAATTATTGATTAAACACCGATACCTAAAAAATAGGTTAAGGTATGATAGAAAAACCTATTTATACATACATTTATTTTATTTGGAATAAAATAAGGAGGAAAAGATATTTGGATTGATATATTCTCAAATATTCATTTATATTCTCTATGCTAGAAAACAATATAATAACATTTCATTTGGAATAAATTAATTTTTTTATCAAATAATAAATTAATTAATCTATGGCAAAGTTTACAACATTGGTTAGTGTGCAACTCCTAGGTTCATTACCGAACCGGTAGTAAATTAGTGTAACTAATTTATTAATTGAGGTTGATGTCTAACAATCGGATAGTATAAAGTGATATTTTTACTTACAAAAGAGTCGGTAGAAAAATTATATAATTATCTCCTTCCATCGTTATAAGAGTTAACTTTGATTAAGTTTAGGGTATAGTTTAATTGTCAAACCCTAATAGCTAAGTTACCAACTATGTTTACTCCTTTCTTCACTCATTCAAGTACTAACGAAGGTTTTAAATTACTCGTTGTAATTTTATTTTATTTTTAAATAAGTTATACTATTATAAAAGGAGAGAAATTATAATCAGAAAGAGTGACCAAGATCAAGAAGTCCAAGACAAAATCCCTTGAGCGGAAAACCTAAGCTCATTAGTTGAGTAGCAAAAATTTCTTTCTCCTTTTAAACCAATCTACAATAGCTCCCATTTGGTCGTTATAATTTGGTCGTTATAATTAATGACACATAAAATTTGAATTCTTTATCAAAAGTTGATGATTCCTTGTTGATCGATCATTAATTTTACAAGTATTTAATATACCTATTATCTTTTCAACTAACAACCTAAGATATAAGGAAGCTTTAATGACACTCTCATGATAGAATGACAATGACATGACACATGCCACGCAATTATTAATAATGACATGACACATATCACGTATTCACTTGAAAATAATCATACGGTAAAGTGATACATCAACAAAACATCCCACATCGTGTGATGTTAGCTGACATGATACCTTATCACATGGCATTTATTGCTCATATATTATTTTTCATCACCATAGATGGTTGTTGATTAATAAGAAAATAAATATTCTCTCCAATTTTTTTTTATAGTTGTTCATATAACCAAAATTTTAAATATTAAAATAATGATTATATATATATATATAACTCATGTGTGATATTTATTGAAAAATGTAAAAAAATAAAAAGATTAACTAACTCATCGTAACTTAGAAGTAGACATCTAAAAAAAATAAAAAAAATTCTTGCCCAAAATGAGTAAAAATCGGGTGGGATTATACATAATATCATTAAAGAAACAAAAAAGAAATAAATATGAATTTCATGTCACATTTAACCATTGAATTATTGATAGACACTCCTCGACCGATTTGGATTAGTATTAAAGATGTCGGCGAACATGTGTTCGCCCTTGGGATGACGTGTGCGGCCGACTTTTTATTTGAGATGAATTAGAAGCGAAATCTAAATTGCAGCAGCGGAAAAAATAAAACCAGATTATTATTATGATTAAATGAATTTGATTTTGTAGACAGGCAGAATATTTTAGATTTCCCATGAGTGTGGCATTATTATAAAACAATATCTGCAATTATGTTATGCACGTTCTTTGGAACTTTATTTTTCCTCTCCTATTCAATGGACATTCCTAGGAATTATAATTCTCAGATTGTCACCATTCTAGATATCAAATATATACCTTATTTAAACGATGAAAAAGACAAAATGGAAAATTACCTATAGAGGGCATGTTGCAATATCCACTTTCGACTGCGAGTCAATGCATTCGTGAGGTATTATGTAGGGGATGAGCTGGTTCGGTCTGATTTTTGGGCTAAAATCAGATTGAATCTGCAATTCACTGTTTTAATTGGGACAGAACTGAACCGGACTGGAATGTTACGGTCCGATCCGGTTCGGTTCTAAAATATTTGGTTCTTAACAGGCGGGTTCTAGTTCCGGCCCGTTAATATTCTTTTAAAAAATTATAAAAATAAAATATATTTTCTAGTATCAAAATGACAATGAATATAAGAATCTCCAAAACCAAAAGCATGCAGTAGCTATTAAAAAAACTTCGGTTGCAGTTCAATCCGTGCTATCAAAATATAAGAATCCAGTCACTACAGCATGCAATAGCCATTAAAAAAACTTCAAAAGTATCAAATTTGAGACAACAAATATAAAATCTCCAAGGACGAATATTATTTCCAGCAGAATCATATTCTTATTGCACATGCGCACAACTTATCAAAACTCTCGTCCTTTACATTGCATTTTCTGAGTCAAAAATAAAAAAATAATCTCAAATCAATCACCAACAACTACTCTCAAGCGATGAAAGAAAAAAATATATAAAAAGAAAAGGTCGTTGTAAGTTAAGTATTTCTCAAATTCTAACCAACAGTCAACCAATTATGTTATGATGAGATAGAAGCAGAACTGCCTCGTCTTCCCCATATGTGTAAGAGTAAGCACTTAAGTTTGTCTAGGTTTATTAGGCAAATTATAGCTAATCTATTATATTATAGAGTAAGGATACTGTAATGCATTTCATAGTGAACAACAACAAACTCAGTAAATGATTGAAGTTACTTATAGGTTGGTAATTTGTCATGTAAATAAAAGGCCTGATAAAGTTCTCATGGGATAATATCTACCACGGAAGGTGCAAAGTTAATGTCCGCAAAAGCTGTCATTTATAGAAAATTAGAATTAATCACATAGTAAATAACTAATTCATAGCTAAAAAAATGTAAATTTAAATATTACCTTTCTCAAGCTCATCAACCTCTTTGGGCGTCTCTTCAGTCGTACAATGATACTCATAAGTTGGTGCTCTCAACCAATCTTGAGTGCAAACCAACGCCTCTACAATTTTTGCGAACAAAGAGCTTCGAAAATTATCAAGGTTGCGACCACCACAACTAAATGCAGATTCTGATGCGACGGTCGAAGTCTGAATAGCCAACACACCCCGTGCTATCAATGAGATAGTAGGAAATCGAACACTGTTAACCTTCCACCACTCCAAAATGTCAAAAGATTCTGAATTCGCTGCTATCGTCTCTTCCTCAAGATAACGATCTAACTCTGATTTTTTTTGTCCTCCCTCTCGTTGAGCCAATTACCTTCGATACTTGTATTCATAGGCACATGCAGCTGATCCATATTGACCATCAATAACATCTAAATTTAATGACCCTATCACTAAATCAACATCAAAAGAAGGAGAAGAAGCTTCTACAACCGCTTTGACATTGGAGTTGTTATTCTCCCTTTCATACTCTTCAAACAATGTAATAAGCTTCCTTCGCACTTTTTCAACTAACACCACTGCATTGTTAAATTCGTACATGTTGTTAATCACATAATTCATGTAACCCAACTTGTACCTTGGATCTAACACGACCACAATAAACAACATCATATTAATTTTAGTTGCATTGCCCCAATATTTGTCACACTTTTTTTTCATTTTCAATGCCATTTCAGCCACCTCAAAATCAACATTGTTGCACATATTTTTCAACCTAAAATCAACCTCACTCACTTTATTCAAACAAATGTTAGAAGTTGTGTATTTAGTACCCGAAATACTTAGAGTAAGCATGTAGAAATATTTCAATAATTTGACCATGTTCTTGATATGAACCCAATCTTCTTCCTTGGGAATCCCCTTTCTACAATCAAGTTCTTCATCATGTCCAACTTCACTTGAAAAATTAAAATCCAACCCTACATATCTATCAAAAGTAGATTGTAATTTTAAGGTTGTTTCTAACATCAAGTAAGTCGAGTTCCATCGAGTGCACACATCAAGACACAACATAGCTTCACTATCTATCCTTTCTTCCCCAACACATGCTTTGAATTTTTCTAATCTCATCGGGGATTGCCTCAAGTATCTAACTGCATTTCAGACTCGAATAATTGAAGAAGTAGCAAGTTTTAGCCCATCACTGACTACTAGATTCATTATATGTGCAACACACCTCATATGTAGAAACTCCACATTCAAAATACTACCCTTCCAATGATTGACCCTTTTTTTCAAATGCCCCACTGCAACATCATTTGAACTAGCATTATCGACAGTTACAGTCATAACCTTATCAATACCCCCCTCCAATAAACATTTCTCAATCAATTTACCAATAACCTCACCTCTATGACTAGAAATTGGACAGAAATTTATAATTCTTTTTTGCAACTTCCAATTTAAGTCAATATGCAGTCAAGCATATATAATTAATTCTTTGATTGAAAGTCCATGTGTCTGTAGTAAGACAAACCTTCCTACAGTTAAATGATATACTACTTTTCAGCTTCAATCTTTCCCCCATAAACATCTCATAACAATCCCTCGCTACAGTAACTCGTGAAGGAATTACAAACTTCGGTTGCAGTTCAGAACAAAAGTGCTTAAAACCTTTACCTCCAACCATTTTAAAAGGTTTTTCATCAACAATAATCATGTGAGCCAATGTGCTCCTACACTTGTTCTGGTTAAATTTCCATGTAGTCAACACACTCTCGTTACTCCGACTAAAATTTAACAGAGATTGACCATCTAACTCAACACTCTCGGGTTTAATTGCTTTGAAATATGACCCTTTCGGACATTTAAACAAGTGCTTCCTAATTGCAGTTGTGCCATTATTACTAGGATCATACTTATACTCAGATTTTTGGCATAAATTATATTGTACCTTTACCTCGTTATTACGAGTTGTAAACTTCGTGACATGATCCCACACGAATGACCTTTCTTTTCTTTTCCTCGGTTTCTTGTGGTTGTTGACTGGCTTGAACTCCATCTGCCCCAATGGTTGGTTGCAATGGTATCTCACTTCGTTGTGTAGATGAAGTCGGAGTAGGGACTTCTGCATTTCCACTTCCATCCACAAGAGACCCCGCCGACTCCACTATCTATACAAAAAATAAGAGAAACAGAGGAGGAGCTAAATTAGAGCAGAGTAGCTAAATTAATTAATTAAAATAAGCACCGATAGTTAGAAAATAAGTCAAACATCATACGATCGACATTGTTGACTTAATTTAGGGTTTGGCAAATAAATTAGAGCAGCTAAATTAGATCATCCATTTACCCATTCAACAACAGAGCAACGATTTTTCTTCAAAAACCAATTAGAGCAGCTAAATTAATTAATTAAAATAAGCAAAAATAGAAAAATTAAACCAATCCAATCCTTACATTGATGGATTCACCGTTTGTGGTCATCTTGTTCTTGGTTTTGTTGTTGTGGTGGTGACCCGAGAGGTAGGTTGAAGTGGAGAGGGCGACAATAGTGATGATGAGAGAGAGAGAGAGGTTGAAGTGGAGAAGCCGGCGACAGTGATGATGAGAGAGAGGTCGGTTGAAGTGGAGAGGCCGGCGACAGTGGCGATGAGAGAGAGAGAGGTTGAAGTGGAGAGGCCGGCGACAGTGGCGATGCTGTTTTTTAGGGTTATCGAAAGGAATTTTGATTTTGATTTCAATCGATTTCCTTGAATACCTTTTCCTTGATTCCTATTGTGTAGGGATGGCAATTGGGCGGATATGGAGCGGGTAAGCACTATCCATACCCGCACCCGCAAATTTGCGGGTAATCCATACCCGCACCCGCATCCATATGGAGCGGGTAAAGAAAGAATAATTTTACCCGCGGATAACCCGCGAATATCCGCGGATACCCGCAAATTTGATTAAATTTCAAATTTTAATAAAATTAATATAATTAGTCCAGTAGGTAAAGTAAAAACAATAGACATAGTACTAATGATTCCAAACATACGAGTTGAGCAGAAGGAATAATCCAACAGCTAAAGTAAAAATAATAGACATAATAATCCGGCAGCTAAAGTAAAAACAATAAACAATAATCTGACTTGCAATTTAACATTTCTATTAATCCTTGATGAAAAGTAAAATCTTCTCCCATTTAGTCATCGACTGTAGAAGCTACATGGTACCAAAAAAAAGTCAGTTAACATATATATAATAAAAAAAGAACCATTTATTAATTTATTAATAAGATAACTTGAATTTATTTACCATCATCATCTTCAGTGTCAGTGTCATGATAATCTAGACATGCGGCACCACCACCTAAGAATGTAAGCACATAAATAAATAAGATGCTTAATTTTTTATATATAAGTACAAAACTTTTAAAAAAATAAAGTTAGTTTATTATTGTACCTGTATGTTCAGCTGCCCACAACCAACTACGAGTACACATTAAAGCTTTAATGGTTCTTGTATGAAGTTTGTTACGATATGGGCTGATCACTCTACCACTTGTGCTAAATGCAGACTCAGATGCAACAGTGGACACTGGAATAGCTAGAATATCACGAGCAATTGCTTTTAAAGTCGGGTACTTAACTCCTTGCACCTTCCACCATACGAGAATGTCAAAATTTTCTGTTCTTGGCAAGACACGCTCCTCTAAATAAAGATCCAACTCACTCATTGCTTGTGGAGTGTAATCAGTTTGGGACTCCATCACAAACATATCATATTCAGTCATACTGACTTGGGAAGAATTCATTGACAATAAAGTTAAAGATGGATCCAATGTTGCATCTGCTCCCCTCTCACTGTACTCTCTCACCATATCATAACAAACTCTCTTAATTTTTTCAACCTCCGCAACATAATTAACACCATAAATCTTACAGTAGTAGAACTGAATCAACTTCATCTTGTATTGTGGATCAAGTATCGCAGCAACAGCCATAAGAACATTAACATCATCCCAATATTTGACAAACTTGGTCATCATTTCACTAGCCATTGTTGATACAATAGGAGTAGGAGAAGTTAACCAATCTCTCAATCTCAATTTCATGTCACAAATCTTAGAAAAATACACATTTGTTGTAGGATAAAGCGTACCACTAAATAATTCTGTAACTTCATAAAAAACCTTCAGTTTAGCACAAATATCCTTAGCAAATTTCCATTGTAATTCAGTGACAACAGGACATGTTCTGCACTCAGTGTCTGTAACTCTAATCCTAGAGAAAACATCCTTATATAATAGTGTTGTTTCCAACATTAAAAAGGTGGAGTTCCACCTAGTTGGACAATCAAGAGAAAGACTTTTAGTAGGTTTGTTAGGACCAATAAACGTACCTTCAAACTTCTGTAATCTTTTTGGAGTAGCCGTCCAGTATGAAACACTCTCACGGATTGCACTAATACCTTCTTTGATAACTGCAAGTCCATCTTGTACAACCAAATTCAGGATGTGAGCACAACACCGCATGTGAAGGTAAGACCCGTTAGCAATAAGAGACCGAGACTTTAACTCATCCAACACCACAACCATCATAGCATCGTTAGTAGAGCAATTGTCTAAAGTAACGGTAGACAACTTTACATCTATTTTCCATTTGACAAGAGCCTTCAATAAAGCTTCAGAAAGTACTTCTTTGTTGTGCGGACATGACACATATAAAAACCTATAGTTGACATAAACACTTAGTAAGATAGAAATAACAATATTGAATGCAAACATAAACTAGCTATTTTATATAAGTTATAAAAGTACCTTAAAAGTCGACTTTGCAATTTCCAATTGCGATCAATGAAATGTGTTGTGATAGCCATAAAGCCTTTCTTTTGATTAGAAGTCCACATATCAGAGGTGATTGCTATTCGGCTTTCATTTTTCTCAATCAACTCCATTAAATTACTTCTCTCTTTCGCATACATCCCTAGTATATCACTTTTCAAAGTATTCCGGGAAGGAACCTTAAAAAGTGGTTGAAGCGAACAAACAAACCTCTTGAAATTGATTTGATCCACCAAAGAAAGGGGATGTTCATGCATCACAACCAAGCACGCAAGCTCTTTTCTTGCAATTTTAGAATCAAATGTAGTTGAAGTCAACTCTTCCTTCCCACTTTTACTTACATTGCCAGTCAAATATTTTTGATTAAAGGTGACCAAGTGTCTCCTTGGACAACTTTTCACATGACTACGCAAGTGAGATGTCCCGGAACCACGCCCACCCGCCAATGGCTTGTTGCAATACTTACACTTTGCTTTCATCTTATTACCAACCACCACCTCTGTAAAATGTTCCCATACAGTGCTTCTTTGTCTCTTTTTTCCTGATTTCAAATTGGAGTCGTCTTCTTCTTCTTCTTCTAGTGTTGTTTGTTGTGTGGATGATTGATTTGGATCAATTGGATTGGAACTTGATATGGGTATAGGTGTACCAATACTAGAAACTGGAAGATTGGGACTTGTCTCCACTGTTGTACCACTACGTGAAACCGGAGTATAGGGACTTGTTTCCACTGTAGGCTCACTTTCTTGATTTTCCATTATATCTACAAACAAAAAATCGCAATGTAAAATTTATACCTTCGTTCTCTGAAAAGAACAAAATCACGCTTATTTCTCTGAAAAGAACAATTACTTACCGGAGGAAGAAGAAGGCTGAGAGATCCGCTGGCAGTGGAGGGAACGATTAAGGGAGGCCTGTGTGGCTGGTGTTGTTTTTTATCCAAATCCTAAACCCTAATATTTAAGTTGATATTATGGATATAATAAAAATTTGATAAACCAATTTAATTTGATGAGTTGCGTGCTACTGCATTTGGTTCTAATAAATTGATAAACCAAATATTATATATTAAAATATAAGTTGCGTGCTACTGCATTATATATTAAAATATTATATTAAATTAATTTTTTAGACTTCGTATTTATATTAAATATTTTTCTGATAGTATGAAAAATGAAAGAATGTGATTTTCTACTATGAAATATTCACATCATAATATTAAATTACAATTAACAAAAAAATTACAAAAACAAAATTATTTAAATAATTTATTAATTAAAATGCTAAAATATAAAATAAAAAGATGATTTAGAAACTATCTTCCTATGAAATTATTCTTGAGAACATTTACTGCGTATTCTTTTGTCTTTTATATATTTTTAGAATTTATCATTCTTTGCGTAAAATGGCAAGGATAAAATCTTTTCCCCGGTTGCTCACTATGTTCAAAAAGAGGTTATGGGTCGTCAATCTATGTAATGTAATGATTGAGCTACAATGTGAAAAATATCATTAAAAGCATGAAATTGGAAAACGATCACAAAGAGTAAATATTTCTAACAAACGATTGGGAAGACCTATTCACGTGCAAAAGAAATTGGCCTATTATTATTGTAAGTATATTTATTATAATTTAATTTTACCATTAGTAATGAAACATATGTCAGATAATTTTTAAAAATATTATTAATTCAATATTACATCCTCATTATAAATATATTTGTTGATCTATTTTTAAATGAAATTATTTCAAATATTAATATACTATTTTAAAATAATATTACTTATTCGAGTTAATAACTAGTAATATTTATACTTTTTCTAACATAAATTATAAGTTAAAATAAAGAAAAATGCTTATGAGAATAATTGAAAATATTATTATTATATTATCAAAATAAAGTACATTAATTATATTTTTAAGAAAAAATATTATATATTTTACGTATAATATTTTCTATTAATTTTAATATTTTAATAATAATTTGAAGGTAGAAAATGATTTACTTTTTCAGGAAAAAAAGTATTTTTGAAGTTAAAAAAATGACAAAACAACTATAAGTGACAAATAAAATAATAATTTTATAACTTTTCCTAAAATTAATTCAGTGGTAAATTTTTATTAATGAGTTTGAACAATATAAAAAGGTTAAGTTAGAGAAAGTAAAAAGAAATACTAATTTTTTTTATATAATCTAATCATTTATAGTTATACATTTTTCACTGATATTTATAAGTTTTTTTGTAAATTTTTACCATTAATATTTATTTTTAACCATTTAGAATATTTATATTATAACTTTTAGACTATTATAGGGTCTATAATATAATTCTTAAAACTATAGTATTCTGAAATATTTTAGAAACTATAAAAAAAATGTAATTTACCCTAAAATATGTGCTAGGTAAAGTAATAAGATTTTTTTTTAAAAATAAATTGGTTATATTATTAGTTATCGTTATAATATCATGGATCGAACACTTGACATACGATACGTTATAAAGATGACATGCACTAAAAAGTTTATTTACAACCTTATTTACAAATAACATAACAAGTTTAATTACAACCTCGTATGCAAATAATAAGAAAAGTTGAAAATATTAGTATAAAAAATTAGAAAAATAATACATTCTATAATATATTTAATTTTAGTAATAGATAGAAATATTAATTTTAAATATATTTTAAGTCCTTTATGCATTTTATTTTTTATTTTTAACAAAAAAAATTCATTAGTATTTTGCTATATATAGGCTTCAATCGTGAAATAACTGACAAGTTAAAAGTTATAATTATACATAAAATATATTAAATGAATATTTATTGTATACTTAAAGTGCTTAGAACGTTAAAATTAAATTAACTTTGCGATATAATATCATTACAATCACTCATTATGGATATTAATATTATGGTTATAATAAAAAATTGATAAGCCCTAAACCTAATCCTAAATCCTAATTTCTGTTGATATTATGGATATAATAAAAAATTGATAAACCAATTTAATTTAGTAAGTTGCATTGCTACTGCATTTGATTCTAATAAATTGATAAACTAATTTAATTTAATTTAATATATTGCAATCCAATTTACAAGTTAACGATCAATTGGATTCGTAAAAAAAATTTAATTATATATTATATATTTAATTAATTATATATTAAAATATTATATATATATATTGTGGGTATTTAGTGTGGGTATTGGAGCGGGTAAGCACTATCCATACCCACATCCAAACCCGCACTTTGCGGGTGCGGGTATATCCATACCCGCAAAATACCCATACTGTGCGGATAATATCCACCCACAATTGCGGGTATTGGGCGGATATCCATATCCGCGGGCGGAATTGCCATCCCTACTATTGTGGAACAAAACAAAGACATGAGTTAGAGACTCAACGGCGTGTTTGGAAGTGAAGAGATGCCGTTTTGAGTCTCTATTTTTTTCCTTTTTTTTTTTTTTTTTCAATTTCAAGTTTTATTTTTAGTTATATTATTAAAATAAAATATTGATATCTTTAAATTTAAATCATAAAAAAATTATATTTAAAATAACAAATAAAAGAAAAAAATGAGGACTTTTAGACTTTTTAGTTAAGTTTAAAAGGAAAAATCATTAAATTTTTGTATTTTTTAGTTTTTACTAGTTACTAGGGAGACAATGTCTTTTATTCATAATAATTCTTATATAACTTCCTTAATAATTTTTTCTATTTAAAATAAAAAAATAAAAGGGGAAAAATGAGGACTTTTAATTAAATTTAAAAGAAAAAAAATGATGAATTTTAATTAAGTTTAGAAGAAAAAAAGTAAGATGTGGAGTTAAGTATAGAAAACATTCGTAGTAAAATTTTATATTTAAAATAACAAATAAAAGAAAAAAATGAGAAATTTTAATTAAGTTTAGAAAGAAAAAATAAAGATAAGAAGTTAAGTTTAGAAAGAAAAAAGAAAGGAAAAAAGAAAATGCAAACTTGGGGATTTGAACATCTCCCTTTTAAGGTAATAGGTAAAATGTTAACCATTAAACCAAATTTATACTTTAATATTAATGTGCATAAATATATATAAGAACCGATTCTACGGTCTGGTTTAGATTTTTTAAATTTAAAGAACCGGACCGAAACAGGACAGTACGGTTAGGTTCATTTTTTTAAAAAAAAAAAAAAATAAGACACCGGCGGTTCCAATTCGGGCCGGTTTTTGAACACCCCTAGTATTCTGGAAGTTCACATACTTTCACAGGTACAAAACGACCTCAATAAGTATCAGATAAGAAACAGATCGTAAGTAGTTCAAGCACTATCGTGCAGTTCTCCATTCTTTTAATAACTCTAATGCAAAAAAAATCATTGTACAAGAAAAAATATGTATTCAGAGAATTCTAATGTACAGAATGGGCTCTGAAACACTCTTTCAAAACATACCAGTGAGTGCATCATCTAACCAGAACGATGTCACGTTTTCGCCAGGAAAGAAAGACCCTTAACAAAATCACACTCTTCAAAACAAAACGCTCCCAACTGCACGTATTTGATTGTATACTATTCTCTCACTGTGCACAGTCATAAAAAAGAAGTCGGGGACATGTTCAACTTAAGCTTCCCACTTCAGCTCGTATAACAAAAGGCGCCACTGGTATCTGTGTTGATGAAGCACCTGCCATAATTTTGTTCCATCCCTCAAAATGTATAGGGACATTCCTTATATTCTGTTCTGACATTCCCACTTGAGACCCAGCAGCACCCCCACGAGACAGTCTAATGCCTACAGAATGATCCGGTGTTCCATGGCTCTTATTCTCAAGGCCACTCTTTATCCAAGAGATATTGTTCAAATCCGTAGCTATTGAGATTAGTTCTTGACTTGAAAAAGAGGGAAGCTCATCATATTCGACAAACTCAGGCCCCAACAACGAGCTCTGACAATGGCCACCACTTGGTGTTGAACAACAACCATATCCACATTGCAAGGGTACCATGGGCTCTACATGAACACCATTGAGGAATTTACAAAATAAAGAATCTGTTTTTGGAGCTTGAAGCAAGCGGCCATTCATTGGAATTGTACTCGTAGAGCCAAAAGCAGTGGTTGGATTGTACACCCTAAATGCACTAACACGTGCCACAGGACAAGGAAGGGTAGGACAAGGTTTTGGAACAGTCACAACCTGAGCTTCATTTGGTTGAGAAATGTCATCAGATTGATGTTTGTCTGCATGTTGACAGGGTCCATCATCCACTGTGACATCTTCTGGGGGCTTGACGGCAATGATATCACAAGCTGACGCAGTTTCCTGAGACGATACCTTTGTTCTGTTACGGCCACCAGATTCAATTATTTTAGTGTTTTCTGGCATACATGACCCTAGCTCTATCCCTCGGCGCCTCAGAGTAGAATTCCAATGGTTCTTAATGGAATTATCTGTTCTGCCAGGCAGGAGCCTCGCAATTACTGCCCACTTGTTTCCATGCTTTTTGTGTTCTGCAATTATAATCTGATCCTCCTCTTCTGCAACAATGGACATGACATGAAACACATTTATGATTAATAGTGCCACCAAACATAACATGTATAGATAGATTAAGGACTACAATGTGTCATCCAACAAGGCATTGTCCTCTCTTTTAGTGTCTTTCCAAGTCAAGGGTATTCTCAATACTTGAAAATGCTCTGTTTGGTACAAGATATAGAACTGTACAGCTATAGGTAAGGAGTATAGCAATCCCAAACATTGACACAGCAAAAAGAAACAGTGAACGATTTTAAGAATCATAATGGAAAACAGACTCTTTACAAGCAACTCAACAGTTGATATCTTGATATCATAATTCATAGTTAGAGATTTGCATTATTTGTTCATATACAATGGGAAGATTGAATCACCATTCAAGAATAGCTTAAGAAAACAAATAACCCAATATAAGGATTTATTTTGTGCAGGCCGTGATGTTACCATGATTTAACCTCATATTAATACACACTAGACAACAAAGTTAGGATCACTGCACGCTACGGCAATGTAAGAGGTGAACATGAAGACCTGTGTATAAAACCTGTTTCACGGAGACTATAGAAAACTGACATTTCCTTTCTAATATGTATTCAATTTATTCCAACAAGCATATAGATAGAAATATAAGACAGCAGCTAAAGTATGAGTTTTTTTTTCCAGTTTTTCTTCATGTTTACAAATTTCTTCAACTTCTATAAATCCTCAGGCAATTTGGAACTGCCAGTTTTGTGTGACTTAGTATAAGAATTAGGACAACAGTCTTACTTTCCCACAAAGGAGTAGCTAGTACTTCTTTCCAAGAATTAGGATTCATGTTTCAATCACTATGAGGTAGGCTGCTAGTCTTATTCTCACAAGCTTTCTATCAAACAATACTTCTTATTCTCATTCACCTTTCAGAAGTTAATGCAGACCAAAATTCTCTTTGTCAATCAAACAATACTTCTTATGTGTTGCTTTTTACAAATTACTTGACATCCATAACTCCATAATTACCGACAAAAGTTTACACATAATGGAACAAAACAACAAACAACACACACAAAAGAA